>CM052538.1:11971954-12013045 GCA_028533065.1 Trachops cirrhosus
CCGAGCTCTCACTCAACTGTTAAGGAGTAGTTACACTTACACAGTCCTAAAATTACATCCGGCCCTCTGAAGGCAACCACGAGGCTGATGTGGCCCCCAGTGAAAATGAGTTTGACACCCCTGCCATAGATGCTGCAGTTAGATTTGAAATAGACATTTTAAGTAATGTGAAGCTTAACTAGCAGGTACTCCAAGCATTTTGCATGCCTGCTGCTGGCTTGTGGCTTGGCTGGGAACTGGAGCTGCCCAATCAGCAGCACCCTCCCACCTGGGACAGGCCCCACTAGGTGAGCTTTAACCCTTCCTTAGATGTGCCACTGAAGAGTGGGTTGGTGGTATTGTAGCGAGCAGAATGGTGGGCTGGCTCCCTGACTCCTTTAGTAATGCAAATGATGTACACAGAGGGGAACCCTCTGGGTTTAGAATCAATCATTTGTTCTCTCAATCAGTCTTTCATGAGCGCCTCCAGCACATCGGGAACTGTCTGGGGTCTTGTGAATACCTTGGTGAACATAAAGTCCCGGCTCACAAGGACCTCCACAGTCCCCTGGAAAGGGGGACACCAGCCAAGTAGCAAGAATTTCTCCTGGTGGTAAGAGCCCTGAAGAAAAGAAAAAGAAAAAGAGGGAACAGAGAGAGTGTGGCCCTAGGCAGGCAAAACGAGCCCAGGGCAGGCATCCTTGAAGCAAGAGCATTTAAGCTAATGCTCGAATAATGAGGAGGACCCCACCCTGCAATGATCTAGGGGAAGAACAGACATAGGGTAGGCCGCCATCTTCCTGGGTCTCACTTCCAATCAACCAAGCTTTGACAATACTAGATTCAAAAGCACACAGCCATGTTTAATTTTCAAATCTAAAATGGTGCACTTTGCCTTGCTAGGAAAATATATCCTGAAACTCAGCTATTTTTAGAACAGTCCACTTCAGTTTCCTCAAGTACTTTTTTCCAGTTCTACCAAAAGACCCAAATAGCCCAGGTACATCAGCTCCTCTAACTACCCGAAACTGCATTCATCAGGCACTTCTTAAAAAATTGGGTCTTACTTCAAAGCTGAATGACTTGATTACTCCCATAACAGAATACATTACACTGATTACAGGATTATTCACGTGCCATTTGGGAAAGGTTGGGCAACATTTCTCAGCGTTCCGCCCACCAACAAACAGAGTAGTGGAAACGGAAAAGGTAATGCTAATATTCAAATGCCCTCCAAGGCGTGATCCCATGAAGAAATTCCTCGCCACTTCTCTTTAACCAATGTAAAGTGTTGGGGGGAAAGCGGGGAGGTGGCTCATCTGGTACAACACAGCTCAGAGAAAATAAAAGAAAAAAGCATCAGCAGGGGCCCAAATATAAGGCCGTTCCTATGATCCCACACACTCCAGGCACTCGGCAAATGCTGATTCCTCTCCCCATTGCCCTCTCCGCTTGCATGCCAGAGCCCTGAGTATTGATTTTTATATCAATAATTTGCCGATAACATATTCATTGGCTCATTTTTTAACTGTCACTCCAGTGCTGTGTTTTCAGCCTGCTGCCAATTGATTCGGCTTCATCAATTCATAAGGATGTCTTGGCATGAGAAGAGGGGTGAGGAGGTTGGAAGCTTTATAACTTTGATTCACTGCTAATCAATAATTAGCATTTTATGCTCAAGACAATCAAATTCACATTATTTTACATTTTTAAAGTTTTTAAAGGAACACTTCCTAAAGGCTGAGATGAAAACAGGGCATTGTAAGTTCAAATAAGCCATAAATTAGACAAAGAAGCATCATTCTACTGAACACCATTTTATTAGCTAATCAACGTGTCTTTTTTTTTCTATTGGCATCTACTTACTGTCATGCAATTTCCATAAGGAAACCATCTGTATTTATAAAAGAATTATCTTTGTGGTGATCTAGCAATCTACAAACAGCAGTGATATTTAACTTTTCTTAGGGGATCAATTTTGGAACTGGGTTAAAGGATTTATAAGCCTGTTTTTCATGATAAACCTTACAAGGACTTGTTCATACATCTCTGTGACATTGGAAGCACTTGCAACAGAAAAACAACAACAACAACAACGAAATGTAATTTTGATTTATTAAAAAGGTAAGGTTCTGGATCCTGACTTCTACATTTTGTAATCAAGCAGAATGAGTCTCCACTATAAAGTTCAGAAAAAATAATCATACACAAAAGATTTTCTTTTACTTTATTTTGGCCGAAAGGGCAAATTAATTTTCAGTGTGATCTGATTCAGTGCCCTGTGGCTCAGAAGGAACCCAGTATGAGCCAAGATCACTGCTATGGGTTTAATCAGGATCCAGCCCACTCGCTCAGTTATGGCACATGGTCAAACCCTGCCTTGTGCAGTTCCTAATGCGGGCCTTGCCAGGGCAAGCCACTGGCCCATGAGGGCCAGTCAAGCTGATGGGGATGAGCCAGCAATCCCCTCACCACTGATGGAGTAGAGACTCATAATAGACTCCTTTGTTGGGCACACGCTTCATAGATGAATGACAAAACATGGGTACCGGGAGATATTTGTTTAAAGGGTTTCAGTGAGCCCTAACCAGGTGGCTCCGTTGGAGTATTGTCCCATATAACAAAAGGCTACAGGTTCGATCCCTGGTCAGGGCACATGCCTAGGATATGGGTTTGATCCCAGGTTGTACAGGAGACAACTGACTGATCTGTCTCTCTCCCTTCTTTCTCTCACTCCCATTCTCTCTCTCCCTCTCTCCCCTCCCTCCTCTCCGCTAAAATCAATAAACACATCCTTGGGTGAGGATTAAAAAAATAATAATAATGTCTTTTTTAAAAAGAGTTTTGGTGACTATTAAATAGGACCTCAGAGAGAGAGCAGTCTTTGGTTTTACAAAGGTATATTACTTCAGCTTTGAGTCATTCCAAAAGAGGAAGATAGAGTTTGAGACCATCAATCAAAGACAAAAATCTCACTCTTGGTTAGGATATAAATTTCTCCAGTAATAATCAATTACTTTGTAAATTTAATTTTAAGCAAGATTTAAAAGAATTATAATTAAAAATGTATAAGGCATACTAACCAACAAAATACAAAAGCAAAATAAAAATTAATATTTACATTTCATTGATTGATTCTTTAATTTGTACATGTTCATACACATATTTTTTAGTAAAGAAAATAAGCACCACAAAGACAGAAACTATATGTGTTTTGTTCATTGTGCCTGATACTTAATACAATACTTGGTATATGGTAGGAATTCATGAACATGTACAAAGGAAGAGAGGAAAGGAGAGAGAGAGAGACATCAATTGGTTGCCTCCCGTACAACCTGCGATCATACACAAGAATAAATTCAAAATGGATTAATGACTTAAATGTTAGACTCAAAGCCATAAAAATCCTAGAAGAAACCATAGGCAGTAAAATCCTGGACATTGCTCATAGCAATATTTTATCTGATATATGTCCTCAGGCAAAGGAAACCAAAGAAAAAATAAACACATGGGACTACATCAAACTAAAAAGGGTTTGCACGAACAAAGGAAACAATCAACAAAATACAAAGACAACCCTCAGAATGGGGGAACGTATTTGCCAACACATCTGATAAGGGGTTAGTATCCAAAATGTATAAAGAACTTATAAAACTTTATAAAAAAAACCCAGTTAAAAAAACGGGCAAAGGATCTGAATAGACACTTCTCCAAAGAGGACATACAAATGGCTAATAGACATATAAAAAGACATTTAACTTCACTAATCATCAGAGAAATGCAAACTACAACCACAATAAGATATCACCTCACACCAGTCAGAATGGCCATCATCAATAAATCAACAAACAAGTGCTGGTGAGGATGTGGAGACAGGAGACCCTTGTGCACTGTTGTTGGAAATGCAGACTGGTACAGCCACTGTGGAAAACAGTATGGAGATACCTCAAAAAATTAAAAATGGAACTGCCTTTTGACCCAGCGATCCATCTTCTGGGAATATATCTGAAGAAACTCAAAACATTAATTCAAAAGAATATAAGTACTCCTGTGTTCTTTATAGCATTATTTACAATCACCAAGATATGGAAGCAGCCCAAGTGCCCATCAGTAGGTGAGTGGATAGAACAACCATGGGACATTTACACAATGGAAAACTACTGGGCCATAAAAAAGAAGACATTTTTACCCTTTGTAACATAGAGAACATTATGCTAACTGAAATAAACCAGTTAGAGAAAGAAGTACCATACAATTTCACTCATATGTGGAATCTAATGAACTAACTGAACTAACAAGCAAAACAGAGACAGACTCATAGATAGAGAGCAGGCTGACAGCTAAGGGGTGGAGGAGGTTAGCGGGTGGAGGCACCGAGCAAAGAGGAATAAGGATTCATGGACATGGACCACAGTGTGGTGACTGAGCTGGGGAAGTAGCATAAGGGGTATAAACAGTAATGATAAAAATACAAAAAAAAATTTTTTTTAAATTATGTGTCAATGAGCAATTGAGTGGAATGTCACCACATTATATTAGTGATTGAACTAAGATATAACTATTCTATTTTCCTCTCCCTAATATAGTTTTATTGCTTTTAAAATGTAAAACATTTATTTCCTTGAAATAATTTGATTATACATCAGGATCAGGAAGTAATCTTTCTAGATCTTGGTTTTTGTATTTGCTTTTTGTTGATTTCTTTTCTGAAATATTATTCATTGAAATGTTAACAGTTGAAAGAATTTTGATCATTTAATTTTTTAAATATTTTAAGAAAACAGTGTTCAGGAAAACATAACAAAAAACCTACTCAGAAGTAGAAAATGGGTTTTCTTGGGGAAGGGGAAGGAATCAGGGTCATTTAACCCAAGAAGTAATTTGATTAATATCTCCGTGGAAAACGAGCATATAAACTCTGGAAGCAGAAGTTCTATTTTCAAGTCTTGGCTCTCCCACCATGTACTGAGAAGCTCTCCACATCTTATTTTTCTTATCTGTTAAAGGGGCATATCACAATAATTAAGTGAGTATAACAAATATGCAAATAGCTTAGCACACAGTCCTTGACCACTATTAGCTGCCTTCATCACCACACTACATCATCATCATCATCATCATCATCATCACCACAAAATGAACTTAAGGTCTACTGTAATAAAGGTCAGCTTCAGAATATCCTGGCTATAACCGCAACAGAAGCTGATAACAACCTTTCTTGAGAAAACATTAGAATTAATTCAGAGTTCTAGCACTTCTCACGTTAGCATGTGCAACCTTGGAGAAAACTCTTCAACTTCTGTCTCTGTTTTCCCAGCTCTAAAATGGATCTAATAGAACTTATTTAATGAATACATTAAATATAGAATGCTGCCAATGTTATAGAATACACATTCTGATAACAGTCTACCATAAAAATGGCCTCTTGCTTAACAATCCAGGATAAAAATTTCCAGAAAGATTATGAACTTGAATTCCACTCTGCTATTCACTAGATGGGTAACATCTCTTAAATTCTCCTGCCACAGTTATCTGGTCAGGAAAGTGGGGGAAATAGTATGCTCCTTGTAAGGATGAGAAATCAGATGTGCAAAGTACCCAGCAGAGGGTCTGTCCCATCAGACCCATTCACTAACAGGGACCTCCCGTTCCTCTCTGTCAAACCATGACTCAGAATATTCCATTTTTAGTATGTGTATCCCCATACTCTAAAACCCTTTAAATAAAAAGCATTGTAAATAACTTGTAGGAGACCTTTAAATAATTCTTTATGGCTTGGAGGGAAAAAATATCTATAGAAACATAAAATATCCAGGGTATCAAGTATACACTGTAATAATTGTGTATGATCACTGCTAATACAGTTCAGTCTAAATTGCAGTCTCATATTTGACATAATTATACATAACCAAACACTAATAAAAATTGCTGCCTTATATTTCAAATTAATAATTATGGTAGTAAACATTAACAACATGTCAGATATAAGATGGTGATTTGTTCTGAAGTGTATTAGAGATCATTATACTGTATGATAATTTTAATTACAGTTGGGTAGCGAGAGCACACACAGCAGTCTACAGCTCCAAGTGCATTATGGGAAGCAGCAGGTCTTCTGCAGCCCTGGCTCTGACTCCCATCATCCAAGTTCGGGAAATGCACTATTCCTCCTCCACCTGGAAAGAGTGAACCCAGTTTCCCCTGCAGAATCAGTGTTATCACAAGGTTTGGGACCATTCTCCCAGAGTTTAAATCCTTATTCTATTGCTTCCTGGCCATGTGAACTTGGCTAACAGTAATTTCTCTGCGCCTCAGTTTTCTTGTCTTTGAAACAGAAAACCTGGCAGTACCTACCTACCCCAGAGGATGCTAACAGCAGCTCATTAAGATCATACTTGCCCTAGCACTGGGAACACAGTGTCTTCCATAATATCAATGGTTGTTATTATCATTTTGCATTAAGATAAACCTGATCAATCATTTTCCCAAACTTTTAAGACCATGGTCTTAATAAGAGTAACCAAATACCCTATTTAAAGTAGAAATGTGCTGAATGTTAGCTTCTATCTCTCAGGACACTTTATTCTTCACAATTCAGTTTCTCCTTTCTTCTCTCCTCCTGTGTTTTCTCCATTTTTCACTGGCTCAGTGTTGAAAGTCAAGGGAAAGACCCTGCTCTTTATATTTTGACCTCTCAGGAATGTCTGGCTTTGTTTGGCTCATCCTTTTTTGGCTTCTATCTCCAGGTTGGCTTTGACCATGGCCTCTAAACACAGTCCAGAACACATTGCATGTTCCATTAACAGTAACACTACAGAGACACTGAGAAATGCCAACCCCACAAGTGAGTACAGGAGCCACGAGACTCCCACCTCCACCCACGTTGCAACTTACCTGACCACGAGGCCCTAATTTAGGGTTTTAATGCCCCTCTCCCCACCCTCCCCCTTATCTACCCCCAAAAGTTAAATTTGTTATCCTGACATAAAAACCATTTGTGTATTCAGTCGCCTATTTCTACCCCCTTTTAAAGACCGCTGGATTCATTTGACATCAAAAATAAATTTAGAAGGTCTCTGGTCTCGCACCGCCTTTGCAGGGCTCTGCAGCCCCAAGATCTCCTTGCATTTACACGGTCTCCCGCAAAGTGGGGAAGAGCTCCCAGCATTGTGATAAAGCACCTTCCCTGCCTACATTTTCAAACTGTTTCAGGTAAAATATTGAGGAGAACAGACTGGACTGCTAATTAGAGAACTGTCTGAAACCACCATGCACCACATTTCCATCGGTGCAATAAGCAAAGATTCTTCATTAAAATCACTGTCCTCTGTAAGGGAAAGCTGTTTCAAATGCAATAGATCTAATTCACAGGAGTGACCATGCAGACTCAGGTACAGTATTCATTATTAACTTAAAAAGTATGCCAAATCAATTAAAAACCATTTTAAAGGGAAGGAATAAAATTTAGTTCTACCTAACTGCAGCTCGGCTCTAATTTATCTTCCAGCCACTTTCAAGGGATTTTACTTGATTCTTCATCTAACATTCATTGGAAAGGGTAATTCTCGGGGAAATGACAATGACATTTCTTGCATCCTTTAATGCAAATGTTCCCATTCTTCGGAAATGGAGAGCAGCATCTCCAATAAAGACTCCCTTCAAGGTGCAAAGTGAAGAGCTCCAGGGATCTGCTCGAGAAGAATAAAACATTGCATTGCAGAAGCTGCTCTCACTTAAAACGCAGCCTGCATCCTTAAGACAAATTGTATTCCAAATATAGGTTAGTTACAACATGTTTGTTATAAGGCAAAGCATATGAATTCCTGCCCTGTCTTTCTTTACAAACATGTCAAGACTTGTGAACCTCTAATGAAATGCAGCATTTTAGAGGCAAGAGGAAGCTACAAAAGAAGCCATAAACAAGAGGATCTTCGCCTAGCCCTGGGACCTTCTTATGCTGGTGACAGTTTCCCATTATCAGAGACACCAGATCTTCTCAGAACCAAGTGGGCACCAGAGGGCATTGAGACAACCACTCATCAGTACACAGATGAACAGACTGAGATAGAATTTTTCCAATGTGTGGGGGCTGGTGAGGGGCAGAGACGGCCAGTCCCAGGTCTGGCCTGACCACTAGTGCCACGTGGCTGACCGGGCTCTAAAACAGACTTTGCCTTGTTGGGGCACCTCTGTAAGTCCCATGGGGCACCAGATTCTGGTGTTCAGATAAAAGTTCCATAAACCTTGGAAGGGAGCTTATCCTAAGAGGGATATTTTTAGTCACGCTACAGAAGTTAGTTGGATTAGTTTTACATTTGGCATTTTATTAACCAAGGCGCAGGAGTACAATTCTTCTCATTTGGTAACTCATTTTCTCCCTTTTAAGCAAAGCACTGCTCACCACCGTTCACTGGTACCCAGAGCCTCCTACCCAATTCCTCCCCAGAACCGGACTTTCTTAGGGACCAGAACACAGCAGCTTGCCCTAGTTCAGCCAACCTTTTGCAGGGGTCAGCCAGCCTTTTCTGTAAAGGGCCAGGGAGGAACTATTTTAAGCTTTGCAGCCCATTTCATCTCCAAACAATGTCCAAACAATTCAACCCTGTGGTGCGCAAGGAACCACAGACAATACGTAAACAAACAACCATGGCCGTGTTGTTAAAACTGTGTTTATCCACATTGAAATTGAATTTCATACAACCCCATGTGTCATTCTTTTTTTGATTTTTACTCAACCATTTTAAAATGCAAAAGCCAATCTCAGCTCACGAGCCATCCAAACACAGGCAGTGGGACAGATCTGTGCCCCTCCCCACCACCTTGCAGGTTGCCACCCCCTTTTTAGGGTTAGGACAGCACTCACTACAAAGAAAACTTCCTCTTGCCACCCAGATGCTGTCTTTAAATCTTGTTGCCGGCACTCACCTGGCTCAGCCACATTTTCTAATAAATGTGCTTGCTTTTCCATTGGCGTGCGTCAGACATTACTTCAGTGAGTTAATATCCGACTTGCTAGCAACTTCAAGAATCACACAGTGTTCCTGGGTGGCTGTGTCTTTCTTGGTGTGAAATGTAACTGAAAGCACTAACTTGGTCGCCAAGAAACAGTTGTGAGTTTATGTCATTATACGATCCAGATTAAAAAAAATTTTTTTTTCATCCACTGAACAGTTGATATATGTTCTACTGCTAGATTTTTAGCCTTCATACATAAATAGTGCTTTAATTTAGGGAAGGAATATTTTAGTTTTGCACATGGCCAATATTAGCACCAACAAGTCAATCGTGAAATCATTATCAATCTTTTGTCTGTACTATGAAATAAGTAGGAGCGCTCCATTTAAATACCTTTACACACAGCCCAGCTCTACCAGCATCAGCATATTACAAAAACCAATTTTCTTACATCAACTTCTATCTACTTCTAATTCTGTAGCATAGCTCTGGGGAGTTGCTACAAGGTCTGTGTAAACTGAAAATCTAAATAACATTATGACGCCTATTACAGAACTAATTTATAATCTAATACCCCAGTCGAATTTAATATCCTATTTATTTATTCAAGCAAAATATCTGGAAAAAAATATGTCACATCATAATGTAGTTGTTATGAAAATGGAAAAATAAAACAGAACTTCAGAGACGGCACGATAATTGCTAGGGGCAGGTATGAGCAAGAATTCCAGAGCCCCTCACACGAAGGAGAGATGGGGCCCTTTAATAAATAGAGTTTTTGCTTTATAACACAATTATTGTCAAATTTAGTATTTTACATCAAATTCACAACTTTAAAATGTGATTCCTATTAATGTTATCTGCTCAGAGCTACTGCAGCGTAAAACTGGTGGCCAACAGATGCCACCTCATCAACTGTCTGTGACAACTCCATTCTCATCCCGGATGGAGGGACTGAGTTTATGGCAGCGTTTATAAGTCTGCATTGCCAATCCAAATGTGCAAGTGATGAGCATATACATACCACACACTGGCTAATGGAAAAAAACTATGGAGATGCTTCTCAGAATACTAAGTTTCATACTGATTTCCTTACGGTAAAATAAAAGGAAGGCAGGAGGGAAGTAGAAGAAGGAGGGGAGAGTGGGGAGGGAGGAAGAGAGGCAGAAAAAAAGAGGGGAGGAAGGAAGGACAGAAGAAAGGAGTGGAGGGAGATATTACGGCATTTGAATAAGAAAAGCTATGGGAAGCATAAATACAAACACATTGTGAGGTGACTGGCTTCATCCTACAACTGGACGCTCCTGGCCATCCAGGAAGCAGAAATGAATTGATGGAAGCTGAGTGGGGCTGGGAGTACATTTGCAGGAGAATTCCCAAGACTCAGAAAAAATACAGCAGCACCTGAATCCCTCCAGCCAATAAGGAAATGTCTGCTGCTTGCTTTTTCTTGAAAGAGAAGCTGTGTCTGTAGTTCAGACAGCAGCCCAAAGTCCTGCTCACTCCAGGTCTTGAAGTACATGTGCAAACCGGGGTGCACACACACACATCACATGCATGTATACCCATGCTCACAGCAGTGACTTTCAGTCGCCACAGAAAAAGCAGGATAAGCAGCTGTCCATTTTGCAGGATCTCAGACATTGAGGTCTTTGAATTCTATACCAAACCTGCGTGTCTGGATTATAAACCCCAATCTAGACCTCGTGTGTGTGTGTGTGTGTGTGTGTGTGTGTGTGTGTTTAAGATTTTACTTTTAGAGAGAGGGGAAGGGGGATAGAGAGGGAGAGAAACATCAATGTGTGGTTGCCTCTCACGCGCCCCCTACTGGGGACCTGGCCTGCAACCCAGGCATGTGCCCTGACTGGGAATCAAACCAGCAGCTCTTTGGTTCACAGGCTGGTGCTCAGTCCACTGAGCTGCACCAGCCAGGGCTAGATCTCATGTGTTTGTAATAAGTTCCCCAAGTTATTCTGATGCATCTCTAAGAGTAGGTACCAGTGGCCTCTGTGATTATATTTTAAAGGCATCTAGGAAGAACTCTTTGGTCCAGAAATTATTTTAACACTGTTCTCTCAATACCCAGAAATCGCATAATTAGCAATTCATTCTTTTGCCTTTTAAAGGTTTTCTGGTTTCCAAGGGTACTGACATTAACTCAGATATACCTAGGGGAAGGAATAGCTTAAGTCCTCATGCTAGTCAGTGCTAAAGCCCTGCAGAAATTAAATGAGGTACCCCCAAACAGAATGGGCAAGAATCTGATCCGTAAAAGGAAAGTATTGAGACACAAGAATGGACTCAGTCCCGCACATGTAAACACACATGGGTTAGGTGGGCATGTCCGACTTCTGCACAGAATGTGTGGGCAGCAGGGTCAGGCATCCCAGCTCATCTAGTTCTGCTGAGTAGAGTCAGACATCAAGAGGAATTCACATTCAGGTCCCTAATGCGTTCCAGATTGTACTTAGCTCCAAATGAGTCGTCCTTCGTGGGTATACATTTTCAAAAGCAGACACACAGAGACTTTGGTATGAGTGCATGCTCTCTCCTGACAGATGGGCCTCCTCTCATGGTTTGCCTTCTCCAAATATAAAGCCGGACCCCTCTATTTCCTGAGCATCTCTCCTGATGTAGATTCTGTCCCACTCTCCCCGCCAGTGTCAGCTCAGTTGGGATGCGTGGGGACTATGAAGACCAGCTCCTCCCTGATCCATTATCCCCGTTCATTGTGAAAAGTGTGCACAGGCGACAGAAACGCAGCTCGGCCTCCGCTGATTACTACCCATAAATCTGGCTACTCGTAGAAAGGCCCCATGAAATACAATCCGGGGACGTAAATCTCCCTAAGAGAGATGAAATCTGATGTGAAATAAAATTTCCTCATTTCATTTATTCCCTTGTTTAAAAGACTGACTTTCCCATCAGCTGTAAACACTAACATGAGATCGGCAGGGGGACAGGGGCAGAAAGTGGGTTTGGGGTCAGACAGGCAGGACGGCAAATGCTCCCTGCACCACTCACTCACTAGCTGTGTCACCAGTGAGTGACTTACCCCTCTGAGCTTCAGTTTTGTCATCTCTAAAGTCAGCATAATGAGCTCCCTTGCAGAGCTGCTGTGTTAATATGCTGAAATGTACCAGTCATACATTAGGAGCAGCACATCCCTACCTATAAATTCTTTTTAATAAAAAAAAGAGAGCTCATGATTAGCTTCCCCCCCAAAAAAAAAGCCATACGAGTCCAAGCAACAACCTATAAGATATTTTCATTCATTCACCTGATATTTATTGAGCACCAACTATATGTTGGGCCTTCTCTAGGTGCTAGCAATTGTCTCAGCTTGACCTCTGATTTTAATAGATTATAGTACTAACACTTAAGGTGACACCCAAGAAAAACGGTGGTGGGAAAAAAATCAGACATTTTTTGCAGAAATCCATACACTGCACACAGGCGCCGTCCTCCGTGACCTTCACGGACAGTGAAGAGTGTGTCCGTCCTCTCAGAAGCCTCCGAGACTTCCAGCCCGGCTCCTCCCCTGGGTTCCCTTAGCTCCCGGATGAAGGTCGGTCTCTGAGGTCCCACACTGCTGTTGTCACTTTGATTTAACAAACTGACAAGCCCCTAGACTGACAGCTTTATAAGGCAAGAGACAAAGTCACGGTCATCTTTTCCTTCCCTCCCTCACCAGAACAGTGACCGCACAGACTGGTCCAGCGGCCCTCTGGGACTCTGCTCGCAGAACAGAAAGCCTCACTGTGGACACCCCCCAGGTCGCTCCTAGTGACCAGAAAGTCTGTCCCTGAGCTTAAGCAGCTGAGTTCCACATTTATTTTCCCAAAGTAAAACATGACAAACAGAAACTGTTCCTAGAACAAAAAGAACAGTGCACAGGCTGAGAAAAATTTGGGTTGGCGTTAGCACTGCCACGTTGACTGGCCAGCAGAATCCGCTGCTGCTTTTCCCATCTGATCCTTGCGGTATTCCAACTCCAAGCTCCCGTGATCCGACCACGTGGCAGCAACCACGCTCCACGCTTTTCCGACGTGCTTCAACAACAAAATGGTCTTTGGCTTGAGTGAGACAATAGACTGTCAGCTTCTCTTTTTTCCCTAAAATATATGGTGCAGCTAACCAAGAAGCCTTGAACTGACCCATTGTTGGGCAAGTTTAAATCACTAAAGCAAGTTTTAGTGATTTCCCAGGAATCTTGAAAAAGAAAAACCATGAATCAAGTGAGTGGTCCTTGTACAACCCTATTCTTGAGTCACAGGGAGAGAGAAGTCTGGAACTGGAGAAAGGAAACAGGGAGGTATTCAGGTGATGGAGAAAGAAGAAACAGGAAGAGAGAAAAAAATTCTTCTATCTGGAATCCTGTATAGTTAGGCCAAGAATTTGTTATTGTTGTGTCTAGCTCTCTAAACCAAAAAAAAAAAAGTAAAATCAAACAAACAAAAAATTCACCAGCCAGAACCAAGCAGACTCTCTGCCTTGATTCACACATGGTCTCCTCACTCCCCGCTCCCGCCCCAGATGGTGGCGATGCTCCACTGACACCCGCTGCACCCTGAGGCTCTGAAACTTCCTCTGCTGTCCCTCTGTGAGGGTGGCTGGCAGCTCCTGATCTCAGCTGCCATGGGGCCGTCTTCACCTCCCCCTCTCCTTCTCCCGGCACCCCATCAAAATGGCACATTGTTAGAAACGTGCTCGGGATGTGTGATTTGGGGCAAATAGTTGCTGGAGTTCCCATATGCTTAAGGTACATAACTGGGCCACTGAGAAAAAGGAATTTAAGCATTCTAGAAAGCAGCAGGAGAGCAAATTGGCCTTTCCCTCCCAGAGCTATTATTAGAGAAGTCCAGCCCAATTCAACCAGAAAGCCAATCTCTACCCCATTTCCTGGCTCTTCTCCCACCCGCCCCCCCATAACAATGCCCCCCACATCACACCCCCTTTCAAATAGGACTGAGCTAATGCCTCTCAGCCAGACACGAGTCTCATCTTTGATGGTAGCCACTGGCTTGCAGAGATCAGTGGAAGCATCCTTCTCATACAGCCACTTAACGGTCCAAAGTTTAATTTCACATAATACCAAGAACTCCCGGAACGTGGCGTTACACTTGATTTGTACTCGTGGAACTTGGCAACCTGCTAGCTCTTCTCTCTGTGTACCTGCTGAAGTCGCAGCTGCTGCCTAAACTTTGTAAATAAATGCTAAACAAATGCCAAATAAAGAAACCAACTTCCCAGGAGGCAGAAGGGGCAGGAGATCACAGTTTTTGTTCTCAGAAATACGCCATGGCCTGCTTCGGAGCTGCATCCTAGTGGCTTAGGTGTGTTTCTGTTCTCTTGTATCTTGGATGCTCTTTTACCAGAGGGGGTGGGGGAGAACAAGGAGGAAGAGTGGGGGAAGAAGAAGGAAGGAGAGGGAGGGAGGGAAGGGAAAAGGAAGGAAGGAATGAAGGAAGGGAAGGATAAACAAAATGAGGGAGAGAGGGAGGGAGAGAATGAGAAAGGGAAAGAAGGAAGAAGGGAAATAAAGCCTTTCCTATTATTTGTCCTCCAACTAATAAGGAGAATATATTGGCTGGGAAGAAAATACATAGCTTTATTATTTCGTATAGTATACATTTCTATGGAAATTAAAAATTTGGGAGTCAATTTTTCAATGGGCTTAATCTCCAAGTGTACAATGGAAGTTAATGAGGAAGCAAGTTTCCTTGTACTTGATCCTCAGCTCCTCAGGCCTGTATCCATTGCACGCGTGAAGACATCGCTGGGTGGGGCTCTTTTTTGCTCTTGGCCCTTTGGCCCCCTGGGACTTGTTTCTCTACAGCAACTCCTTGCTGAAGGATTATGGAGTTAATCACTCAACAGAGTCTGGCACGTTGCAGCCTGTGTTCTCCTGGGCACAGGTAATGTACAACCGAATCAGCCAACCCAAGGTGGAGAAGCCCAGCATTTGTCATCATGGGTAAAAATTGACTTTATAAGTGGGCTGTCAGGCAGCCACCTCTATTTCCCTGCCTATCTCAAAGGATACATCCATCCCATGCGCAAGATGAGGAACTAGAAGGAGGCACAGGCTGACATACGGACTGGATGTGACAAACAGCTCATCTCTGCCTTTCAGATTCTGGCTCCTGGTGACTCAAGCCCGGTAAATTCAGTAACAATGATGATACTTCTAGCTTCTAACTATTAATACGTACCAGGCTCTGAGCTCTAGCACTTGATGTGTCTTGTCTTCTCCCAATAAATCTGGAATTCCATGAAGGGCAAAGATCTTGTCTCTGGTTTTCTCCTGTTGTTTTCCTTTCCATTTGCCACTGTCACTACCATATAATAATGGCTAACACTTACACAGCACTGACTAGGGACCAGGCACTGTTCTAAGGGTGGTCCGTATAGAAACATCGAATCCTCACAACAGCCCTGTGAGGCAGATATTCTTGTTGTCCCCACTTTTTCATAGATGCAAAACCGGAGGCTCAGAGGCCTTACATAACTTGTCTAAGGAGTAGTGCAACCGGCCTTCAAACACAGATATTCTGCTTCTAGAACCTATGTTTTTAACTTTTCTGCTATTATAGGGTGTTTATTGTGCCAACAAACATTTTTGAGTGAATGAAGGCTCTCATGTAAGCATTACAACAACCTCCAGCTGGAAAAGATGATTATCCTTACCTACAAGTCAGGAAACCAAGACTCAGAGGGGCCCATTAACTTACCCCAGGTCACACAGCTGGGTGGGCAGGATGAGGACTCAACTCAGGCTTTTTGGACATGGAGGTCCATGATCTTGAAACAACTGTGGTACTTTAAACCACAGGACCAAGCAACTCCCTGCTCAGGGCTTCCATTCAGGGCACCATTTCCCAAACCTTATCAATAACAGCATCTATTTTTACACACAAAGAAACTTGTTTACAGTAAAGCAGACATATCTCTTTAAAAGTCTGTGTGTGTCTTTTTTGTTCTCCCCAATAAGCTGTATAACAACAGAAAGGCTGGCATTTTAGATGACAAGTGAGAAGTGGGTCAGGCAGCTCTCTGATTTCAAAGGAGCCTGTTCACCAGAGCTTGTCACTGAGGAGGACCTTGTCTGTGTGGTTAATTCTGTAACGAATGTCCCTGCCTCGGGCTCTGGGCATTGCTTACTCAGTAGTGGAAACTCTTGATCCCAGGGAATTCAGAGCAGAGAGGGACGTTGATGGCACACCCTGGGTAACTCAAGGACGTCGCCCCTCTCTCGTCCTGGCACAGTGAGTCAGCAAGGTCTTCCTCGGCCGCGGAAGACTCTTCCCTTTCCCCAGCACCTGCTCCCACAGCTCGCTCCTAAATGACTGTTCTTCCCTCTGATTATTTTTCTTCCATACTCACCTGTCACCCAACTTTTCATTTTTTAAAAAGTTTTAAAAATGTATTACTCCTGAAGCGAGAACCCGAGAATGAGCAGGCGATTAACGGAATCATTTGACTGACCTTCAGGAGACCCAAAGGTGGGTGATTGATGAAATAGCTACGGGTTTAAGCAGCAGGTCAGCTTCAATAATACGGCTGCTACTTCCCATGGTCCTTACAGACCAACTCACTCATTGGCCTTCACTTCTCCTTTGCAGCAATGTAAAGGCCAAGACATATGACTGACTCCGCCACAAGTCACCCTCCTGTGCTGCTCGTTATGTAGTGACAAAGACATGGTGTTGGTACTGCAGCCAAAACAATGGCAGTCTAACAGCAGATGTAATTGTTCTCAACCACTGAGGTTCCCTGTTAGTGATGTTCCCACGATATCCGAGCCAGCCTCCCTCTGGGGTCACGCAGGAGTTTACCTGGAGAGTAAGTCCCCATGGTACCACTAGCAAGCCCATTGCAGCTTCACCTTCCTTGTGCTTAAAATGAGGGTCATAAAACCGACCTCACTACCTTCAGATATTTGAAACATTCAAGTTCTCCTTCTGGCTGCTAGCATTTGAACTTGAAAGAGGGAACAAACGAAGGAAAAAGACTTCATTAAATTTTTTCACACCAGCTTCTCATGGTCAGTAATAGATAACTCTCATCGACATTGAAGAACACACTTCAGATTTTGTCTGAAAAGTAACCCAATAAATAGAAAGTAGTAATCACATTAATAACGACTGAAGGACTCTCACATCCCTTTGACTCCTCAAAAGGCTTCCTATGAAGTCAGGGCAGTGGAGTGGTTAGGAGCAGGGCTCTGGGCCCTATTACTAAGGTTATATCCTAGTTCTTTCTCAGACCAGCTGTGGTACCTTGGGCAAGTGACTTAGGCTTACCCTCTCTCAGCTCTGTACACAGAATAGAAGTAATGATACCAAGTTCTTAAGGTTGCTGTGAGGATTAAATGCATCAATTCCTGTAAAGTGTTAGAATAGGTCTGGGCATGTGATACATGCTAAGATAATCATTGTATATTATTACTAATGTTAATCCAATTTTATAGATAAGGATACCGAGGCTTTGGGGGATTAATTAAATGACATGCTGAAGGTTATGACTATGGAGCAGAAGCATGGGGAGTTGAACCAGACTGTCTAACTCCCAAGGCCAAGTTCTTAAGCACTCTATTACTTTCTTGCTGGGGTCAGTTTTTAGCTGAGAGTCTCTGGACTAAACGTCTTCTTTAGCCTTTGAAATCAGTTGAAGATGGACATTTTGAAGAGGAAAAGGCCCCACAAAGGCATCCCAAAGCCATAGTAAGAATGCACCTCCAGAGGGCCAGCAGGAAAAAGGTTCCCCAAAGTGCTACTGGCTTGGGCACAGCTCAGCTCCATCGCCTCCAACCCTTCACCAAAACGAATGAACCCTTCCAGTCTACCCTGCCTTGAAGCAGGCTGGGAGGGCACAGTTTTCATTCCTTAGAAAGGAAAGAAAAAAGTATCAAGTCCTCCATTGAGACAAAGAGGTCATCACTTGGTGTATGAAGACTTTCATTCTAATGGAACTTGGCCTTTGTAAAGTTGGCCTTAAGCAGAGGAGGAAGTGGTGGTTGCCTAAATAGGGTGATTTAAGAGGCCATGGAAAGACACAGCTTCCTCAAAAAAATGCTTATCCACTGACATCCTGCTATTCATGATTTATGCTTCTGTACTTAGCTTGTATCCATTTGGTCTTCCTCTTTCAAAATGCAAGTATGCCTCTGATGGGTAAAAAATTAAATTCCCATCCCCAGTGGTGGCTGTGTTCCTCAGCTCCCTTTCCCACATGGCCCAATACACAGGCACGTGGGTGTCGTCAGGGAGGAATGAGGACTGAAAGGGTGACAGGGGACTCTGAAAAAGATGTTGGGGGAAGGGAAACAAAAAAACCAAACTTCAAGATTGTACCAAATAGAAGCAACTTGATGGAGCTTCCATGAGAGAGACAGAAACACGGTACTTGTGTGTTCTATGTTGGATGCTTTCATGAACTACAGATTATAGCAGTGAGCCTCAGAGAATTTATATGATTTGCCCAAGATCACACAGTTAATTAGGGGCATAGTTGAGATTTGAACATGTTTGTCTCCAAATCCCATGATCTTACCTCCAAACCCTCTGTCTCTCTGTATTAAACTACCAGCTCATACACTCAGACACCACCATGGGTCTCTATCACTAACCATGACTTTGTGCTCAGCCATCCTTTTGCAGATCATTGTGTTTACAAACTTTTCCCCTTCCTGTGTATTTCTCATCTCCTCGCCGCTTCCAATGCAGTCATGAGGATAAAATATGTGATTTTGTTTCTCTCCATAATTTCTCTTCCAGAAGGCTATGGTCACAGTCCAAAGCAGCAGGGGTTGCACTGAAGCTTAAGGAAAAGCAAAACTATTAAAGCACAGTCCATCCCTCTTCAACAACTCTGGCCTGACTTTCATGGAAACAATGCTCCCCATTACAGCAGCAGTCCCCCGAGATCCATCCAGCAGCCCAGAGCAAAATACCTGAACCAGTCCAGGCCTCCTCTCCCTCCTTACTGATTCCCTGCATGCAAGCCTATCTCAGTGGGAAAATATCTGCTACAAAAAGGGAAGGAATAAATGGGACCTATAATTGCCTGAGCAGTCAGTGCCCAGAGACCTAAAGTCCTGGACTTGGGATATGGCTATTGCCACTACAGGAAATCTGCCCAAAGCTACAGGCTTGTACTCCCAGGGGAAAAGGTATAGAACTGTCTGTTTTGCAGCCTTGCTCACAGCCTTGCTCTTCTTTTTTCCCTTCTTTCTTTCTTCTCTCTTTTTTTTTTTTTTTGATAGAAGCCACTTGCCTGCATAGAGGTCAAAATGCCTAATACAGGGGTATGCGAAAGTAGGTTTACAGTTACACTGTGACATCCTTTTGAGTCTATAAAGCTACTGTAATAAGCACAACCTGCATGTCTTTTTCCATATGAACAACTGTAAATCTACTTTGGCCCCCCGACTTGTACTTACTTCCCAATCCACCTTAATCTAGGAGATCGGTATATGTCTTAACCACAACCACAGGAGTGTGAGGGGTGAGTCCTGTAGGGACCTCCTGTGAGAAGTTTTCACCCCTCGTGAAAAGAGATGCCCCAGAAGTCACATGCCCTCTTGCTTTTGGGTTGGAACACATGACGCTTAGCGCAGCCATCCTGTGATCAATCACATAGGGAAAGCCCAAGGACTGGCTGCGGCACAGAGATGCCTGAGTGAAGTCACAGAGAGACCCTGGGCCTGGATGGCACGTCTGAATCTCTGATCCAGTATCGTAGCCGCCTTGCCTCCAGACCTCTTGTGCATTCACTACCTATTGCTGTGTAACAAATTACCCCAAAGTTTAGCAGCTTAAAACAACAACATTATTTCAAGCTTCTGCAGATCAGGAATCTGAGAGTGGTATAGGGGCGTGATTCTGACTGAGGGTCTTCCACAGGCGACAGTCAAGGCACTGCAGGGCTCTGAGACATGGCTGAAGTCGTCTCAAGGCTCCACTGTGGAAGGATCCACCTTCCAACTCACTCATGTGGCAGTTGGCAGGCCTCAGAGGACTGTCACACAGGCCACTCCAAAGGGCTGCCTCACAACACAATGGTGGGCTTCCCCCAGAGCAGGCAATACAAGAGAGACCAAGGGAGAGCACCCAACATGGAAGCCACAGCCTTTTTTATAACCTGATATTAGAAGTGACACCCTATTACTTGCTACTGTGTTCTAGTCTTTTAATACAGAGGTTCTCAACCTTGACAGCCTTGACATTTCAGGTTGGGTGATTCTCTGCTGGGAGGCTGTGCGCTGTAAGATGTTCAGCAGCACACCTGACCTCTACAGACGAGATGCCACCACCCCCAATTGTAACAAAAAAAAAGTCATCAGACATCGTCAAATGACCCCTATGAGACAATCACCCCCAGTGGAGTAACAAAATCTAGCCCATACCGGGGGAGAGGATTACACAAAGGCATGAATGCCAAGAATCAGGGACTACTACAAGCTATCTCTGAGCCTGCATACCCCATCTGGCTTTATAAGATAATCAACTTCTTTAATGTTGAAGTCATTTACAGTTGGTCCTTTGGTTATGTGAAGCCATGATCTCTCTAACTGAAACAAAGGGATTAGCCACTTATTTTACCTATTAATATAACTGTTACTTTTCCTGCCTTTCAAGAGTGCTGAGTAAGAAGTCAAGCAAAGCACCATGCTTTCCAATGAAATGACTCAGCACTTATGTCCTGGGAAAGAACCAATATCTCCCATTTCAGACCAATAATATACTCAGCAACCACCCCCACCCACGACACACACACACACAGTCTGTAAAGCAAAGACATCAACTGCCTGCATCTTGTGCATTTTCACTGAATGGAAAAGGCACAAAATTCGGAATATAAAGGGCAGCAATTTTAAAAGCCTACCCCTTCAAAAGAAAGAATGACCAGTTAGATTTTTCAAGCATGTAGTGAATGTCCCCTGCTCACAAAATGCTGCTGGCCTGCCTCGGTGTAGAGCTGACATCCAGAAGACTTAAGAGCTGACTGTCTAGCAAAGGAGAATGACAAGCAGCTGACCCTGGAGGCCTTCTCTCATATTTGTGCCTCTTCACCACACCCCACCCACCTCTCCAGGGTGCCCTCTGTGTTAAACACTCTTGAGAATCTAGCAAATCTTGGATTCTTCTTCAACCCAGCCCAGTTCTCTGGCAAACCTACTGTTACACCCCAAACCCAAACCATAGCAGCCCATTCAGTTGACCAAGAACCCTTTCATTCTCCAGATCCCTCAGGAGCTGACCACTCTGTACAGTCTCCCAGTGGCGAAGACCTCCCTTCTGCTTTATGATGACCCCCGGCTGGGTTTCTCACCACCCGGGCTTTCAACACCTGGTCCTCAGGAAAGACCATATGGTGATTTTTGTTCCAAAACTAAGGGTCTTTTTATTGGCCTAACTCATCCCTCCACAGAGCTCCCTCAGGAGATTATGAAGTATGTAACAGGCATCCAAAACCAATTATCAACTAAGGGGCAACAGTCCCAGGAATAACTATGGAGTTCAAGATGAAAGGCTCAAAATGAAAGCTATTTCCAACACAAATATCTCTTCGAATGGTAGAAATAAACCTTGGGGGGAAATAGCATTATGGTAAAATGTGTTTTATGACACTGTAATGATTAATGGCATTTCACACTAATAATGTTGACAGGAAGAGGATACGAAAGACTAACGAAAGTGCAAATACAAATTTTCTTTTAATATCACCAGCATTTTTCTACAACAGCGAGACATGTGCCAACAGGATAAGAGGAACAGCTATTTTAAAAGTCCAAAATAAGGAAATAAGCAGCAGTAGACATCCACAATACAACCAACTGAATAGTAAGTCTCATTTGACGAATTCCCCAGAGAGACTAGTACAAAGAGTGCTCCCTCTTTGCAGTCCCCAGTGTGGTCTGCTGACCAAGACTGGTACCTGGATAACGTGGAATCTTACTGTACAAGGAAAAAGTTGTCTGAGGCAAGAGCCCCACTTATCCATTACTTTTCTCCATTTCAGCAAATCCACACCATACATCTCCTTTCTTATCCTTCCCTGCACTCAAGAACTGAGTCCCTCCATCAACACCGGCCCCCCCGCCATGCTCTCTGCCCCATCTCCTCCAGCCACCTGGGCTTTTCCTGTCCTTTACCTGGCCAACAGCTTATTCTCTCTTCTGTACTTTCCCTCCCAGGAACTCGTCTCCATGTAGAACAGAACGTTCACATGGTCATTTGTGTTAACCACCATTTTATTTCACTTCCTTCTCTCTCTAACCCCTGATATGAATGGTCTACGTCCATTTTCTCACTAGACGTTTCCTCAGTCTAGAGCAATTTGATATGGGGCACCTACTGTACTGCTTGGGGAGACTGACAACTAGGAAGTCATCAGTAGTATCTTTCTAGCCAAATCTGGAGGTCTTTTCTCACTTCTTATCCAGCTTAACTTCCCAGAGCACTTGACATTGATGGCTGCTACCAACTGCTTCTGATTTTTCTCCCACTCTCTGACTATCTTGCTCACGTCTCCTTTGTCCCTCCCAGCTCCACTGGTCAATATCCTGCAAAACTCGGTCTTAAGCCTTCCTCCTGTGTTAGTCTCCCTACCCTCTATTTCCTCATCTATAAAATGGAGATTTTTATAGTATCTGTCTCAGAGAGTCATTTATGATATAAGTCATATAAATCACCCACATAAAGTACTGAGCATGGTGCCATTCCAAAGTCAATGTGATTTATAGTCATGAAGGCTTTGCACACCCATTCCGGGCTCAAACTGGGAACGAAAGCTCTAGGAGGGCAGGGACTTTGTTTGTTCACTCCCACGTCTCTAGTTGACAGGCTCATGCCTGCACAAGTGAGACCCCAAAACTTATATTTTGAACCAAAGAAAACAAAGAACATTTCAATTAATGACTCAGGCTGGGAATTCCAAAATACAGCCCCTTATTTCTGACTCCGTTTGATTTTGGTCTTAAGAGCCATGTCATAGGACATTAAAGTCACAGTCTGCCTAACATTTAATTCAGTGTCTCTTTTCTTACTGATTCCTGTTTGCAAAGTGCTCATTTTTAATTTGAAACAACCATTTTCACCATATCCCACAGACGAAATCTGGGGTCACCTTTCACTCTCTGCCTCCCACACTAAACGCCCCCACTCTCACGTGTCCCATCCATCCCTCCTCTCTGCTGTCACTTTAATCTGGGTCTTTATCCCACTTTCTGCCTCGCAGATCATCACTGTGGCCTCCTGAGTGGTTCTCCAATTTCAATCTCCCTAAAGTATTCCACCCAATTGCCAGATGAATCCCCTGGAAATGGATGCCTAGCATCATTCTTCTGTTTAAGAAGTTTGTCTCCTCCACTTTTTATAACAAGTTCAAATCCCTGACCCTCACAAAACCACCTTTTTAAAACTCTCTCTCTCCCACGTACACAGTATCTCTTAATGACATAGTAAATAAACTCTTCCCACCATTTCGCAGATCTTGGTTTTGTAGTGGACGAGAGATCACCTGCAGCCATGCTATGTCAATGCATGGACCATGCAAGTGTTAAAAAGTATTCCTTGAACTTGAACTAGGACAGCATTCCACACTAAACAACAGCCATGGCTACCACTCACTTATTGGGGCTCTTGCTTTCTGCCTAGCGTGACGCTAAGCCCCCCACACACCTTCCGGTATCACATTTAATCTCACAAAAACCCTGGGAGATAAAGAGTTGATCCCCAACTATGAGAATCCTGACGCTCAGAGAACGAGCCAAACACAGAGCGACTGAAGCAGTCGCTTTTATCCCAAGCCCTGATGATCCCAAGGCCTGAACATTTAAGCTGAACTCAGGGGGCGGGGTGCCTGGGGGGAGACCAGCAGACATGAAGAATAAATTAATTAAAAGAGAAAAGGAGCAGGAAGGAAGCAGAAAGTCGGAGGGAAACATCTGGCATAGAATCAGTAAAGAGTGGAAGAGCTGCAGAGAGAATTCATTGGAGAATGTGAGAAACGAAGACATAAGTGAATCTGAAGAGAAAATGACTAGAACACCTGGAAGAAAATAACAGGGACTCCTGCGGACGCAGAACAGGAAGGGTTACCACTTTGGATGTCAGCAGCAACAGAAAACTGGGGACAGGAGCCTTGCTTCCACAGAGACAGAAAGAAGTGGGTGGAGAAAAAGAAAGAGAAGGCAGGGAGACAGGCCCAAAGGAGGACGCAGAGCTGAGAGACTGGACAGGTCCATCAGCGCAGAGGCTGCCCTCCCACACACCTGCTATGGGGGCATTGTCCTACAACTGGGGCCTCTACTCTCGCCCCCTCATACGGATGAACTCCAGGAAAACACATAGAGATCTCCAGTTACAACATAGCCACTCAACAAAGGCGTCCTGCGCTGAAGGAGAGCAACGTTAGGATTTGCTTTGAATGGCCTGATTCTGTCCATTCTGGTTACTTTCGAGGAAGGAGGGGCTTTGAAGAGATACGAGATCAGGACTGCTCTCCACAAGTCTATGGAAAATGTCAATTACAAATAAGCAGGTGGTCAAGCTGTTCCATCTCCCGGAATGCCCTTTCCCAGGTAAACTTCGGAAATGTCACCCTGTCATACCTGCCTTGCTTCCCTACCAAGGTATGCTCTTCCCGCCCCCACATGCCAGGTATCTGTGCTCCTCGAGCCTCCCCATCACTTTTCTTCAAGGCCCAACTTCTCTTCAAGGCCTAAATCAAGGATGAGAGTTTTCCTCCAATCTCATTCCCACAGACCTTCCCCTTGCTGTGAATTCTGGTATAGCAAGTCACCCTAAATTGTTTTTCCGATTGTTAAGGGTACAAATGCCTTCTCTTTTGTACTTAAATCTGGACCTTGCAGTGTAGAAATGATATTTTCTCTATTTCTTCCCTTATGCATTTTCTTAGAGAAGGCCTGGACTAAAGCTGAGGCTATTTTTATGGAGTGACTGAGGAGGTAGATAAATATATAAATGTATAAAACTTCCAGAATATACCTTGGCAGGTAGAAAGTCTATATAACTGTTAGTTATTATTATTACTATGTTAATAGCTATAGTGCTTTGCCTGGTACATAGTTGATGCTCAGAAAATATGACTTGAGTGATGTTTCAATGTCCATGAATACACAGTTAATGTCCCTAAAATGCATAATATAGCTTAACTTTTATGGAAGGATTAATTTTAATGAACTTATATTTCTAAAGTATCTCTCTGGAAATAAATATTTCATGTCTATTGCTACAAATTCTCCTTTTTTCTAAAATAAATAGGAAGCAATTTGGAAGTATAGTTAGGTCAGAAATAAAAGAATAAGTAAGAATGAGCATAAACCAGCTGAGTTGCCACCAAGAAAGGCTAATGAGGTCTAAACCTTCCCCAACCCCCACCGAACAAGCTTTCCGTGGGTAGAGAATCATCAGATTTGGAGATTTCTAACAAGAGTCAGCATTTGCATGGGTTTCTTCATCCATGGCTACCAAATCACTATGCAGTCAAATTTTAATCTCCTGTTCTGAAAGATAAGGAACCAAGCACAGAATTTCCTTTTATGTTTGTTTTTTCCCCAGGATCCCACACAGAAGCAACGGCAAGGTGATCAGCGTCCCCAGCTCTTTGGTACCAATCACATCTGTAGCTCTAGGGCGATGGCCCTTGGGCTTTCTGAGGTCGCAACCCCAGCTGCAAAGTCTGTGCAGGAACACAGCACGACTCCAGACCCTTCGGGCCCCTCCTGCACCAGTAAGCCCATGGGAAGGCTTCCAAGGAGGCTGTTCTGTGGGCAACTGGCCATGCGGTGGCCAATCAGAGGCGTCATACTCAGCTTTCAACCCAGCTGCTTCTCCAATTAATGCAAAGCTGTTTAGTTAGTGCCGTGAGACCTGGGACGGAGAAACAGCCTCAAAGACTATTCCATAAGGATAAAAGCAAAACCTCTTTCCATTTCTTATCATGAGATGTTTTGGTGTGTTTGTTTTCATTTTTTAAAGTTTACCCTAAAAGGAAGAGGATGGTAATAATCTCTTTCCCTCCAACACAACTTTTAGAGATGTTTATCGAAGCCAAAACCTCTCTTGACGTTTGCCAATTGCTAAATAGGAGTTGAATTTCCTGCCAAATATACCCTCTCTTTTTCAGTGCTTATAAATAGATTATATATAAATAGGACAAGTTAATGCTGTTCATCTGATGAAATGGATTAAAATAGATGAACATAAAATTAAGGTAAAACAGAGTTCTGTTGGAGTTTGTGGGAAAAACATCAGAGAGAGCCTTGTGCTAGAATCCAGGGCACCAGACAGTGGAGAGACAAACCCAACGTTATCCTAAAGGTCTGTCATTGGCTTTACTAGCAAGAGTTGTCGAATTTAGAAAATAAAAATAGATGATGTCCAGTTAAATTTGAATGCCAAATAAATAAGAAATGGGGGGGGGTTGTGTATGAGTATGTCCCAAATAGTGCATAGGACACACTTATACTAAAAATTACTCATTGTTTATCTGGAATGTAAATTAACTGCTTTTCCTATATTTTACCTGTCAACCTTACCGTCAAGAATTTAAGTTGATCCTGAAAAAACAAGGAGTGAAGTCACATTGGCAAACCCACTCAAAGGCCAGCCTCTTCATCCAAATCAATTAGGCTGGTAAAGAATTTGCTGAAATTCTTCACAAGTTCAGGACCTAGCCTTCAAGGTAACATGTTCCGTAGCCATGACCTTTGTAAATTTCACCCCTTCTGCATTCCTAGACATGTGTCCTTGTGATACTTACTTCACAGCGGTAACCCATTCACAGTTCACACAGAAAATGATATTATCAAGAGTGTTTGGATGTTTGTGCCCAGCCTCTGTGCTAGGCCTTTATAACTCCAGCCCATCTAATCCCATCTCTGTGAAGCTGATTTTATTCTTCACTTAACAAGTTGCAGAAACCTGGTCAAGGTCACATGGCCAGTAAAATGGAGGTGCCAGGATGGATATCAAAGTCTGTCCTACACCCAAGTGTATATTCTTCTTTCTCACCATCCATATCAATACATTATTTTGTTCAATTGCAAGTGTGTAATGTGCAGAAGACTGTGTTAGACACTGGGGATTGATTCAGGGTGATGGGGGTGGTGGAGAAGACAAAAGACAAGGGACTTGAATATTGTTAAGAAGACAAAACAAGAACATTGAAGCACAATAAGTAAAGAGACAGTAGAGACGTGTCAAAGTGACTCTCACTTGAAACTAGAAAGGGTCTTGGGCATCACATCAATATTACTAATAATGAACATCATTTAATAAACAGCTGCTTTATACTAGGCACAAGGGAGGCATTACAACCTTACTAGGACAATTGGGGAATTGAGACAGAGGTAAAATGGTTTCCCAGAGACGCCAAGTCATAGCACCAGGAGAATCTAACCCACATCCCTATGGTGCCTCTCCCACAAAGCCATGCATACTCTAAACCATGGGGCTGTGATGCTTTAATATACGGTCTTCTCAGAAATGTATTTAAAAAGAATCTCTCTTCTGTCCATGAGCTTGTCACAGTCCTCAGCTCATCTCAAAATACCAACACACAATTTGCCTTCCTGGGCCACCACGGGGATGTCAAAGACTCCATAAACACCAATGAGGAGCTCTCATTTGTACATGGGTAATCTTTGTATTTGAGAAAAAAAGGATCACTACAAAAAAAAGGATTTATTACCATAAGGTCAAAAAAGCCAATCCGAATTGTTTTTATTTCTTCCATCCCAGGAGTCAGAAAATAACTAACAGCTGAGCTTGCTGTGAGCTTTGAAGGAAGTAGAGGAAACAAGATCCCCTGACAACTTGATTCAGTTCAGTCACCATTGAGGGAGTAACCGTGTGTACACAGAGAAAAAAGTGGCAGAACAGTCGGGTTTGCCTGCACCCAAAGCCGCCACTGCTCCACCCCCAGAAGGTAGGGACAAAGCAGAAATGTGTCACTAAGATGTAACCACTCTCCTGCCATCTGCGCTCTGGGTCAATCAGGGTTCTTTGGTTCTAAGCAACAGAAATCATCTTCAGTTAATGGAAGCCCAGATAATTTTTTACAAAGAGAAAATGAGGGGACATGTAGTAACCCACAGTACCGAAGGAAAGACTGTGGAGCTAGGCTTCAGAGAGAGCAGGGGCCTAGACAACCAGAACTGGTGGATCTTCTTATCAGCCACCTGCATGGAGACATATTTTGGCTCCAATTATACTCAATATCCTGGCTCCTGGAAGACAAATTCTGATTGGCCTGGCTTCGATCCCATAGCCAGTTGGTGGGAAAAGCTAAATTCATGTGGTATTACCAAAAAAAAAAAAAAAAAAAAGAGGATGGGGAGGATAGAGGCTTCAACAGAAAAAAATATTAAATGATTACCAAAAATACTGTGCAGTGGTCACAAGCTTGGACACTGAAACCAGACTTCAAGGCCAGAATCTGGACACTGAGACTTACTAACTATGTAACATTGGATAAGCTTAACTGCTATGTCCCTCTGTTTCTTTCACTGTAAAATGGGAATGAGAATGGCAGACAACTAATTTAGTTGTTTTGAGTGTTAAGAGTTAATCCATGAGAACTCTTTAGAATAGTGTTTACTTTGTGTAACTACTCAGTCATTATCATTGATACCCACAATTGCTATTGACCCCCACAATTTCAGGATTGTTTGTCAATGCAGCATAACCTATCTTATCCTGACTAACAAGGCATTTTACCTTCCTGATGGTTTAGTTCATTTCAACTAATACACACTAAACAGTACAAGATTCTGGTTAAGGCAGTGAAAACACATTGTCTGAGCTTAAAATGTAGTAGAAAATGGATAGTGTCTATAAAACATGCCATTGACTATGCTCAATTCCACACCAAAAACATACCTAGAAGGATATGTCCAAAAGACACAGTTCCTATAAAGTTCTTGGGCTTTACTGGGATCTGCGGTACAAATTTACTATTCTCAAAAGATAACCATCTAGAAGCACCTATACCTCCCTTCTGTGAAATAGCATTTATACTACATATTTGTTTAATAAATGTGCTTACTAAATGTTTAATGATAAGAACCTAAACAACTCGTCTTGCTACAGTAATATAACAGCTAATAGGCCACTGGTGGACTGAGCACTAAAAAGAAGTACAGAACTGAGTCAACTAAATCCATAGGTCTCATTACCGACAAGGAGATAAAATATTCTATACCAAAACCAGTGCACACACACTGCCAAAAGTCACAGCCAAATACACAGTATGAACACAAAGAACAGCTGTGGTAAAATTTTTATGCTCTTTACTATACAACTTCTCTAAGGACCTGACTTTAAATTCAGTCACTGATTTCCTCATTTGTCAGCTGACTGCAGAACCTACTTGATGAATGGCACTTTGGCTATTAAAAAATATTCTCTAAAGCCATAGTTTTCAGTGTAATAAAAAATATATTGACGTTGCAATGGTAAAAGTCTGTCTTGTGCATGGGTATTACTGCCTAAGCAGTCATGACATAAGGGACTCAGTTCTATCTGGAGTGTAGGATTATCCACAGAAGTAAGTATATGTGCTTTTTAAGGGGTAGCATGCCCTGGACAGTAACTTATCAAATAAAGCCTCTTCAGAGGGTTGAAATGGTCAGCCATCTTGCTCAGCCCTAGTGGAGTTGAAGAATCAGCTGAGTGTTTTGAGTCTTCTGGAAAAGGTGGGTTATAATCTGGTCCTTCTCCAAGTAAGTCAAAATATGAGTCAGTTAAATGATATCACATGGACATGGACAGGTAGCCAATCAAACCTCTACAACACAGACCATGACAAGCAAAGGACATCCCAACCCCCATTCATAAGCAACTTCTGTCACAAGCCTATTTAACTAGGCTATTTGGATCCTTCTGGACAGGCCCATCTGACATCAAAATATGAACAGCGTCACTAGAGGCAAAGTCCAGGTCAGGAAGTCCAGGCGAGAAATATAAAATCTTTGCATTCTAATTGCCTATTAGTCAACCTCACCTATAAGAACCATGTGTGCTGAAATTATAGTCTGCATCAAAAATCCAAAAATCATGTGGCTTTTTATTTGTGATGTGCAAATTAAACATTTCCATATTTGCAATTTAAGCTTTGACTTAATTCATCATTTCCAATCTGATGAGGGTCCCATGCATGAAGGCCTTCTAAAGGTCAGGTCTGATTAGGTGGGAGCAGCATGAAATAAACGTGAAGACTCTGGCACTCCTGCCTACAGTACCTGCTCTCAGCTACCTTCACAGGAACAGTGCGCATCAGTTATTTGTGTCTTCCTCATATTTTTATGCCATTGTTCAGTTTGCCATATCTTGATATATAAGACCTCATTATCTAGTAATAAGGTCTAGTAATAAGCAAAACTGCTTCATGACTGCTTTTATGCTTCCTTTTCCTCTAAGCAATAATAGTTTTCCAAACTATAGCATTTTACATAAGTTAGAAGCTTACATGATATAGGTGTACTGACATATAAGCACACTTATGTGATAAAGTATTATATGAGCATATATCAAAACACATGACTGTGTAAAAGCAAGTATGTATATACACACACCCACATCACTACAAATGTATAATATGAATTTCCAGTTAGAAGAACTGATTTACCTTTGGCATCTGGCAGTAAGCTGACATCTGCAATAAAGCTGTTATTAAATTGACCCATCAGCTTATAAACTGGTACTTGTATGCCACAGAGAATGTCTACCTAATACCTATTAGATAGGATGCGTACCTAAAATTCATTCTCCCATTCTCCTCAATAACGAAGCCCCAATTTCACCTGGAGCACCAATGTGCCCAGCTGAGCCTGTATTTCATAGCTTCCCTTGCAGCTAAGTCTGGAGAGGCAAGTTCTCACCAATGAAATGCAGGCAGAAGTCATTGACTGGGATGTCCCAGAAACTCCTTCAGAGATGACAGAAGACTGGAACTCCACCCATTTTGCCCCTTGCCCATCCTCTTCCTACCTGAAACATGGAAATTATGGCTGAAGAGTCAGCAACTGTGTCTCATCTTTTAGATGAGAGCACATCCACTACAAATGAAAGAAAAGAAAGATGGGGGGATGAAAAGAAAAAACCTGGGTCCCTAATAAATTTTTGGAACAACTATATCAGTGTTAAAGGGACTATTACTGGTCTTCATTTATAGACAGAAAAAGAAAAACCCTAATTTGTGTAATTGCTATCTAATTCAGTATGTGTAAAGGATACCACATTAAAAGTCAAAATAATCACTTATAATCCCATTAATGGTGAATAAATAAATACAATTTAGATTTACCTTAATAAAAGTTTATTTCTTTTTCAATATTTATCATAAAGAGAAGCACAAGGTTTTTCAGGCCCCCTGATTTGAAGGGTCTTGTCTGGCAAAGCCATCCAAGTCCAGGGTCAATGAGGTTCATGTTGATGAGAACTGAGGGCTAGCTGTTAAGTAAGTAATGACCCCAGGAGTGACCCAGAGCCTGTCCTCCCTAAAATTTGTAGTGAACTGCATGTAGCCCTATGGGGTGGGTGAAATTACTGACACAACTTCATTGACAGGGAAACTGATTCATCCAGTCATTAAACGGCCTGGGGTCTATTTAGTGAATAACAATACCTGTTTGGAGAGGTTGCAGTTAGTCTAAGGTCATCAAAGAGGATTCTTTAAGGATCAGCATTTAAAGAAAAGTTTATAATGCACCCTCCCCACACACATCAAAAAAAAAAGTGTGTGCATGTGTTCTGAAGCAGGCAGTCAAGGTGTTTTGGTTCTTAGAACCACTGGCTCCCTCAGATGCAAAGATTCTGTCTGGTGTGTTTTTATCATTTGCCCCCTAACTTGGCACAGGGCTAGGCAGGGAATAGGTGCCCAGTAAATGTTTACCGACTGAATAGCCACTTTCTAAAATCATCGTGTGGGCACGCTGCTCCCGAAATTAAACATTCACTTTGAAGCAGCAATATTCCTGCTTCGGAGCAGCCACATCCGATTCTCTTCGTTCCCCCCCAAGGCTGTCCCTCTTGAGACAGAGGCTCGGCATTCTCGTGAGTTCCTTGTCACTCTTAGCTTGAAGCCACCTCCCAAAATCCATCTTCCTTCCTGATTTATTTTTCAGTATGAGCAACAAAATAGTTTGATAATAGAATAATAATTGATGGTTATAATAGCTGATGTACAAAAGGTTGATTTCATGCCTGCATAACTGTTTACAAAACATCATATACAAAAAAAAAATTGTCCCAAGCGATATCCTTGCTGGAATGGTCTGTCTCAACAGGAGAGCACCACTGCCTGCAAAGATTGATGGGCAACTTTAAAATTAGTGCGGGGTGCAATGTCTGCCCCCCACCTCAGGCTGTTGTCAGAGATGGTCAGCCTCTGGCAGACCCTGTCTTTGGCCCTGCCCCCAGGCCATCTTGGCTACTTGTCTTAAAATCAGGCACAGTGACGGAGTGTTTGATGGAGGTGACCCTGAGGCAGAGAGCTAGTTTTTTTTTTAATTAAAACAATGTAGCTTCCTTGAAGACCTTTCATCCAACCACTCGTGAAGGCCTTTGAAGTCCTCATCTATAGTGGGGAAATGAAGTGACTTCCCGTGGTCACTTAGAAAGCCAAGGGCCAAGCAGGGCACCCCACAATCAAGTCCAGTGGCCATGAAACCTCCATTTCTACCATTTGTCACAGATGCTCAGTGTTTCTCAGATGGCATTCGGAAATTATCCATCCAAAGAGGATTCTGGGAAAGCAGGGTCCGAGGAATAAAGTTAGAGTGAGACAAATGAATCTGTGCCAAGGGAGAGAAGCTCAAGATCCAAATTCAACTTCTCTAACTGAAGAAGAAAACCATCTTAATGAACATTCTGCCCCACTTTATTCTACTCGGAAAGTCATTATGTTCTTGTACCTCTTGGTCTAGACTCAGATAAAGAAAAAGGGCAGCATCAAGTTCAAGGGAGCATTCCTTTCCCTGACATGAACACCCACACCCCTGTGTTCAACTACCACCACATTCCAAAGCTTCCCTTCCCCACAATTTCCATCTCCCTCACACAGGCCGCCAGAAATGTCAGCTAGACAAGAAGAGTTGAAATCCTCGCAGAGAATATTCACTTTACTTCTGAGACAGAGTTATTCTTTGCCCAAAAGGGAGGGGGAGAAGACAGAGGAGAGGTTATTTACAGAAATTAGTTGCAAAGAAGAAAAAAAAGTGACTCTAAATGGAGAGATTATCAACGTAGAAAGATGTGTTGGAGCCTAATAAGAAAGAGAGGCTGCACGCAGTACATCTGAATATAACCATTAGCATCATGGAAGAGAGGCTGTTTACTGTATTCAAGCTACCTTTACTGGTTGTATAAAAACAAAAAAGGATTGTATTGGGGCCATCACACTCCCATCTTTTCAATTACAGAGATAGAACAATCTCAGATTCCGAAGCTAACTACAAATCAAAATTGTGTTATGTTATCTGCTGAGACACAAATGGAAAATAAATACTGTTAACTGTCACTTTCCATTAGGTAACAGAAATTCAATTACATTTCAAACAAGCCTCCATGTCAACAGAATAAATCTGTTTCATAAATGAGCAGGTAACCATTTTTGATTCCAACTTCCCAAAGGGACAAAAATCAATTTTAATCACAATTCTACCATTTTTTCCCCATATGAATGTTTTGGAGTTGAGTACATCATCTGGTCTAATAAACAGTCTTGTACAGAAGAAAGGGGAAAAGGCTGAAATTGGTTGTTGTTCATTTCTGGTGCCTTTTAAAGCAGACTCCTCAGTCAGGCTTAACTGAATTCTATATTGTTCAGATGCTTTCACTTTAAAAGCAAATGTCAGACAGGGGGCGGAAATGCACAAGCAAAATTCTTTTTGCTGCGGGGTTAGTCCCAAGAAGAAATGTACATGGGGAACACCCATCAGTTCTACTAGCAGACCTTGAAAGGGGACACCTTTCCACAAGCCCCCATCCTAACTCCCTTGAAATAGAAAGAGGACCTGGAAAGACACATTTCTGTTCTGGAAGATTCCATCAACCAGAGGACAAGCTGACTTATCGGGAATGATGGGAGAGTTTGAAGTATTGTACGGTGCTCATTTCTGTACGAGGGTATTTTGATCTAATAAATGCTTGCTGGTTATCAGCTTCTGTTGCAGTGGGGCAGCCTTTTGAGAAGGGAGCTTTATATGTTTTGTTTAACTTTTAGTGAATGTTAAAGGATAGAGATTTCCAATAATGGGCCCCAGACTTTTTTATAACTCGTTAAAGAACAGAGTACTCCTGACAGCTCTCACTTAGGATGTTAACTAGGATCCAGGCACAGCGATAAGTACTTTGCATAATCCCCACTAGCAACCCTGTGAGATAGGTCTTAGCCTGATATTCATAAGGACATGCAGGCACAGAGAAGTGAAGTTACTTGTCCAGTTTGCACAGCAAGTATAAGGCTGAGCTGCGATCCAAGCCCAGGGGGTCTGACTCCAGAGTCTGTACTTAAAATCATCTCTCCATGAGACTTCCAAATTCAATCCTGGGCTCAACAATGTTTTAACTGTTCTATATGGATAACCATATAATCCATCAACTAAACCAGGACACTTCTGAAACTAAAAAGGGTCTATTAATAAGTGTGCTAAAACAACAGAAGCAAACTGGAACTGCCCTTGGCAAATGGAGAAATTGAGCTCTCTTAGGCTCATATAGAAGGTGTACATGTTACAGAGTTTGAATGATAAAGCAAGACCCACACAAAAGTCATGTGTTATTGTTTTTTAAAGGGACTTATCTAAGAATAAGAAGATCAAAAATACGAACAGTAAAATGACAACAAACTCACAACTATCAACAACTGAACCTAAAAAACAAAAACAAAAATGAACTAAGCAAACAACTAGAACAAGAACAGATTCACAGAAATGGAGGTCACATGGAGGGTTATCAGTGGAGAGGGGGATGGGGAAAATGGGGGGAAAGGTGCAGGGAATAAGAAGCATAAATTGTAGGCACGAAATAGACAGGGGAGGTTAAGAATAGTATGGGAAATGGAGAAGCCAAAGAACTTATATGTATGGCTCATGGTCATGAACTAAGGTGAGGGTGGGGAGATACAAGGAGGAGGGAGAAAAAGGGGAGAGAAAATGGGATAACTGTAATAGCATAATCAATAAAATATAATAAAAATGGGGTAGAGAGGGATGGGAAGCTCAACCAAGAGAATAGTATTAAGCACCCACTGCATGTCAAACACTGGGCCAGATGCCAAGATAATGGCTGAGAACAAGTAAGACAATGTTGTTGGCCTCTTGAAGCTTATATTCTAGTAGGTTGTTGTGAGGCTTAAAATCAATCAAACTAAATATAATACACAAGAATGGCTGTTTGAGGAACAAACCATGTTTAGAGAACATGTATTCTTTAAAGTGCAATATTATGCTATCACTAAGAAGCAGGGCCTTATGGTGGAAAGAATGTGAATTTTGGAGGAAAACAGAACTGGATTCTAATTTGGCCTTTTCTACTTACTCTCTGTGTGACTCAAGGCACATTAATTAACCCCTGTGGGTCTCCTGTTCTCTATCTACAAAATGTAAATAATAATATCTTCAATGCAAAGTTAGTGAGAATTGTAGATAATGTACGTTACATGCCTAGCACAATGTTCAACACTGCTTCAAAGATCATGGCCATTTTCATTATTGAGATGTCTGGGTCCTAGTGCCCGCAGTAGATACAAAATCTAACAGGTATATAAAATGTAAAGGATATTTAGCTGGCTGAACTAGCACAAAATTTGAAGGTGGCCTAAAAGAGATAAGCACAGTGAAATCAGAGCTATGTACTTACACTATGGGGAAAAAAATCTAAATGACACCAAAAACGGAAGAGGTAAGGAATAGTGCCCATCAGTTGAGAACAGAATCCAGAGGAACAGATAGATGGCTTTAAAAAAAAAAAAAAGAACAAGGTCAATATGCTCAATGGGTTCTTGGCTGGGTCATAGATTGACCCTAAGACCTTGGACAACATAGTGAACCTTAGATGTTAGTCCCCTTATCTGCAAATTCTGAATGTCAGTCTGGGCCAGAGGATGGCCCTTCTGCAAAGGGCGTGATAGTAAAGAGTTTAGACTTTGCGGGCCATACAGTCTCTGTTGCAACTACTCCGATCTGTCGTTATAGCACAAAAGCAGTCAATAAATGTAATATCTGGTTACAGAATCTCTGGAAACTAGTACTACATTCTATCATCATTATCTCCCCAAGATCTAATTCAATGTCCAGTAAAACTCAATGGGCAAATGAATGAGTGAGTGAGTGAGTGAGTGAGTGAGTGAGTGACTGAATGATAATGCGAAGGTGAAGCACACAGTAGTACCACTTTGAGTAGTGGTTGGTATTTTCAGGTTAATAATGGGAAAAAAGGAATAAGAAAAGAGTCAACAGGACTTAGCATTAGCAATAGAAAGGTGAGCATAAACCAAGCAGTAGGGAGTGGGAAGCTAGCAAGTGTTTTTGAGGAGGGGTGTGATATGATCAAATCAGTACTAAGGCAAAAATACTCTTGAGTCTAATACAGGAGGGAAGCAACCTTAAGGACAAGACTATTAATCTAGGTAAAAAGGGAACACGGGCCTAAACCAGAATAGTAGCAGTGATGTTGAAGAGTGCAGAGTCAAAACATTTAAGAATTGGAATTGGCAGGATTTAATGTAGACAATACAAAGGAAGCTTACACTGAAGATGCCTCTAGATGCATCTAGAAGGACAATGATGACATTAACCAGAGAAGGCTTATGGGGTAGGTGTGTAACCTGGGGGCCACATTAAGTTCGATGTATTGCAATCTGTGACATAGCTCTTGATCAACAGTAAATTCTTCTATGTATCACCCTCCCATTCTCCACCTTAGCTATCACCTCCCAACCAAAAGAAAAATAACCTTCAGGGTCTTGGTCAAACACACTGATGCAATCAATATTCACACTACCTACAGCATGTCCTGATTGATCTGTCTAATAGTCCACCAGAAAAGAAATGAGGTTAGCTTGGCTTCCTTTTCATTGACTTAAGTGATCTTTCCTTTTTTTTCTGTATATTCAATCACCAGCTATTTAATTCTCCAGAATCTTATAAGGATTTTTCTGAAGATTGATAGAATATTCAATGGTTTGCAGGATTTCCAAAATCCACTTAATTCTTTTGCTTAAAAAATTAAGTCATCTGTACATTTCCAGGCCTCTGGCCTGGCTCTGTTTCTATGGGGTATGCCTGCACCACCAGTGGTCCTCCAACAGGTACCCAAGACCTGGCAGCACTGTGAGGTGGCGCAGTCACCGGGTCACATCTACCACCGACCCCAACTCCATCATCCCCAGGCGACCAGTTTCAGTTTGACAGTCGTTGCCTTTGATGACAAAAATAAACAGAAACGAAGGGGTAAACTTCCTCTTTGCCCACTACCTGCCCCAAGCAATAAGTCTATCCTTTCCTCATCATCCTTATACAAACCAAGAGGCCGGCCTAGAGTTCAAATTCGATGGCTTTTCCCTTTAAGAACCAGCTCCTCCCCCAAATGAGGCTCACTGTTTCCTCTTGGAATCCTCACTGGTACAGTGGCCAGGGACACACACACACCCAAAACAAAAGTTTCAAGAAAACTTGCCATTCATCCACGTCCTACCCTGCCTCAAAAAATAATTAAAATTTATTTCATGGCTTCCATTTTGAAAAACCCATTTTAGACTATACCCATAGTAAGGAACAGGAAAAAAAACTAGTTAAATGTGCTCTGCATTGGAAAATACAGAAATTTGGGCACAGGGAAGAGAAAAAAAGGAGGGTAGGACTAGATAGAGAAGAAAAAAGAAAATGACCAAGCAATATGGCAAGGTTTCTAAATGGCTCTTAGGAGTAGGCACATAATATTCAATTTGGGGTGACTTATTTTGTTCTCACTTAAGCCTCTTCCATCTCCCAAACCTTGAAAGTTGGGTAAGGTGTGCTATGTATACAGGTGCCTTGCATGCATGGGCGTGGCTCTGTTGGTTTGCTTGCTTGCTTACTTGCTTGTCAAAAGGAGGAGAGAAAACTGAGTCAGGGAACAAGAGGTTCATGTCCAGGGCTCTGCAGTCCAAAGCAGAAAGACACCCAGGAGGCCTCACCACAGCCCAAAGGCAGTCATGCCATGAAAGGATGCGAGGTCTCCACTGGTTGTGTAGTGAGTGGGTTTCAACCAATCTAGCCGGACCTTGGAGGCAGCTCTTCCCAGCTGACATTTGGATGCACTACTTCCTTTCTGCTCATATTAAATTTTTTACAATAAATATGTATTCCTTTCACATAGAGGAAAACACCCTTTTCTAAAGATTTGTTTGCATTGAACAGTGTCAAAGGCACATGATGTTTGCCTGGCATTGTGCTAGGCACTGTTGTGAATTTCAGGCAATTTTATTGATAACATCCCAACTTGGCCTCAGAAAGCTTATATTCTCCCCACAAATAAGGGGAGGAGAGCAAGAAGCTAAAAACAATTCAATTTTGCTCCTGGACATGGTTCAAAAGAATCAGAAGGCTTAAGAGTTTGTGGGATGCATTTAAAAGCCTAAAAAGATAGCACAAGCTGATAAAGGCGGATAATCTGAGAAGCACAGGTGTGTACAATGAAAGGATAAGGAAGTCTTCATCTAGAAGCAGCAGAGGAGCTACTCCAGAAGACGAAGTTGATCATTAATTAACATACCCAGAGTCCAGCTGACTCATGAAGCCACCATCATGTCCAGTCCTGGTCCTTTCCACTAGCCTGCTCCGCCTGCTTTAAAGAACACCCGAGGCAGCTCCACGGCCGCAGCTCTCCAGGGCACATCCTTCACTGGGGCGGGAGGGGATGCAGATGCTCCCTCCAGAGCTCTGATGCCCAAACCCTTGCCTTTCTCAACTAGCAGGGGGTCCAGCTCCTCCCTCAGGAAGAAAAAAAGGGGGGAGCTTTGAAGGCATGTCTTGTCTGAAGCACCTTTAAATGAGGTTAACTTTTACTTGGTTTGTTGGGCTTGGAGTCACATTTTCTTGCTTCAATTTTTTAACAAGTGCAAATGTTTTTTTGATGTAGGTACTGCACAGGGATTAATTATACTCTTTACCCCATGGACAGTAAGGGATTTATTTACCTAGAGTTCATCTCAGAAAAACTCATTGTGTTACACAGTCAGAGGCTGCTTGAGCTGAACACACAACGTCTCGGGGGCCAAGTGTGAGAGTGAGGGGGAGGTTATGGGCCTTCCATCTCACGTTAAAGGGGGCGGTGTGAGGTTCTGCATACGACTTCATGGGAAATAAAAGAGGGGAAGGTCTCCTCCTGCTTTTGTTTTTTACAATGTTACAAAAACCACATCATAAACTATGATTCTCGTTTTACTTTCTCATTTCACACATGGAAAAAATGGAGCCCCAAGGAGACAGGAGACTTACCCAGGATCATCCAGCTAACTGGCAGTGGAATGAGAATAAAATCTCAAAGGAAACTGATACAAATAGAAAAAAGAATCAGCCATATCAGTGATTTCTTTCTACCTTTGAGCACAAACTGCAAGAAAAGGAAAAAGGTGAGTTGAGCAGTTTGGTATATTAAGGAAAGGAAAAGGCTCAGTACTCCTGCTTTCATTCATTTATTCAACACACATTCCTGAGTACCTTTTAGACACCAGATACGATGCCAAGTACAGCAATCAAGATATAAGAGGAATTTGCTTTCCAGGAGCTTACACTCCAATGAGGAAGAAAAATAAAGATTACAAACTGATAAATAATCTAAATAATTATAGATGTGATATACACCATGAGGGAAATAAGGTAATGAAATAGAAGTAACTCTAAAGACTGCTTCAGAAAAGTCACATTAAGGAAGTGTTATTTGAATTTAACCAGAAGAAAGAAAAGGAGCCAGTCATGCAAAAGGGGTAGGGAGAGGTTTCCAGATGAAAAAGGACTCCAAGTACAAAATCCCACAAGCAAGAAAGATGAGGATCTGTCTTGGTTGGTGTGGCTCAGTTGGTTGGGCATCATCCCAGAAACTGAAAGGTCACCAGTTCGATTCCCAGTCAGAGTACATGTCTGGGTTGAAGGTTCTGTCTCCATTTGGGGCACATATGAACCTACAGAAGGCAGCCAGCCAATGTTTCTCTCTCTCATTGACGTTTCTCCATCTCTTTCTCCCTGCCTTGCCCTCTCTCTAAAATCAAAAAATAAAATTAAAATATTTTTTTAAAAAGGAAGAAAAATTGGGACCTATTCAAGAAACAGAAAGGGGGACAGTGTGGCTAGTGCCCCATGGAGAAGGTGACTAAGGTGAGGCTAGAAATGTAAATAAGAACCAGATCACAGATGGCTATGATGACCATGTTTTAAAAAAAGTAGATTTTACTCTAAGAGCAAAGAATATAAATCATTGTAGAGTTTTTAGCCAGAGAATCACATAATCTGATTTATATTTGAAGAATACTCTGGTTGGTGTAGGATAACCAGTTTATAGGGGTTGTAGGGTAGATGCAATGAAGACCAACATGGAGAGGCCACTGCATTAGCCAGAAAAGAGATCACAGTGGTAAAGGTGGTGATGACAGAGATGGAGAGACGTGGACATGTTGCATGTAAAGCCAATAGGATTTGCTGATGGACTGAAGGGGAGGAGTCGTGAGGAGAGGGTCAAGAGTGACTCCTAGGTGAACATCAAGGAGGAAGCTATTCCATCTATTGAGAATAAAGGAGGAACATTTTGCAAAGAGAAACTGAAATAATTCATTGTAGGTATATGGTGATGACGATGTCTGTTAGACATCCAAACAGAGATGAGCAGTAGGCTGCTGGTTACGTGTTAATACACATGGAGTTTGAGAGACTGCTCAGGGCTGCAGCTGAAAATGTGGCATTCCCAAGTGTGGAGATGGGACTAAAACTCGGACGTGGGGAGATGTTCCCATCAGACTGACTGTCCCATAGACAACAGCTGTGAACGCCAGACAAAATACCGAAACAACTCTGTGAAGGCACTGAAAATAAATAAAAGCAGGCATATTTTGGAGAGGAACTAGTACTTGGAAAAAGATATCGTAGGT
>CM052538.1:12013545-12045077 GCA_028533065.1 Trachops cirrhosus
GCCAATAGGATTTGTTGATGGACTGAACGGGGAGGAGTCATGAGGAGAGGGTCAAGAGTGACTCCTAGGTGAACATCAAGGAGGAAGCTATTCCATCTATTGAGAATAAAGGAGGAACATTTTGCAAAGAGAAACCGAAATAATTCATTGTAGGTATATGGTGATGACGATGTCTGTTAGACATCCAAACAGAGATGAGCAGTAGGCCGCTGGTTACGTGTTAATACACATGGAGTTTGAGAGAGTGCTCAGGGCTGCAGCTGAAAATGTGGCATTCCCAAGTGTGGAGATGGGACTAAAACTCGGACGTGGGGAGATGTTCCCATCAGACTGACCGCCCATAGACAACAGCTGTGAACGCCAGACAAAATACTGAAACAACTCTGTGAAGGCACTGAAAATAAATAAAAGCAGGCATATTTTGGAGAGGAACTAGTACTTGGAAAAAGATATCGTAGGTGAGTTTATCATTTTTAGCTTATTTGGGGGGTACTGTGTTTTTGGCCTGAAGAATTAGAGGACCATAAATCTTTGTGACCCTGAACCACAACTGCATGGGGCCAAATGAAACAGGTTCAGCTAAAGATAAAAGACCTGAACTGAATTTTCTGCTGCTGGCACCCGAGAAGTAGATTGTTCTGTCTGAGTACAACCAAATTTAAGTGATTACTCAAACAAAAAATTTCAGCACTCTTTGAGGACAACAACAGGATCCAGAATCTCCATGACAGAAAACATGTAATGTCTGAGATATGATCAAAAGTTACTCAACACACAAAGACCTAGGCAAGTGTGATGCTGTATTAAAGGAAAGACAATTGATGGAGCACAACCACAAGACGGCCCAGGTGCTGGAGTTAACAGATTATAATTTTAGGGCAACCATTAGAAATTTGCTCAGTGAGATAAATGAAAACACACTTGTAATGAATTAGAAAATACAATGTTTTGTGAAGGAAAATAATACTACAGAAAAACAAACCAAATGGAATTTCTGGAACTAAAAATAGAATATCTGATTTATTTTTATCATTGGACGGGCTTAACAGCAGAATAGAGATGACAGAGGAATGATTCAATGACCTTGAATATAGATCAATAGGTACCATACAATCTAAAGAACAGAGAAAAAAATGAATAGAGCCTCGGTGACCTATGAGACAATATCAAACACTGAACATGTGTATAATTAGAAATGTTAAATTAAGACCAGCCAGGTAGACAAAGAAGAGGAGGGGTCCGAGGACCATGCCCTAGAGCACTGTAGCATATAAGGGTTTCCACAGAAGGAAATTCTTTAATTTCCTCATTCATCAGAAAATCAGCTTTGATGTTTGGTTTTGCTCTTTCTCTTATTCCTACAAATCCAGCCACCAATGAGTTGCAACTTTATTTTATTAGTAGGTAAAAATCCCTCGTTGACCCACTATCAATACCTCTATCGTGACTTGTTACTGGAACCTAAAGACAGTATGAAATACAGTGATTTGTGAAAACATAAGGAAATTTACTTTCCTAGGATTTTTTTTAAGTTTGTTTACTCTTTTATCTCAAAAATAAAACTGTGTATCACATTCTTCCAGGAATTCTATCATGAAAAGTCCTCTGAAAAAGAGAAATTCTAAATTTTAATCTATAGTCAGAACAGAAGTCACATCAGAGCAAAAAATTAAAACAGTGGCAAAACCAGCAAGGTTCAGAAGTTTATTGAGACCAAAGAAAAAGAATCTTTCAAAAAAATTGAAATTCATTCCAGTGCGAGGCTTATAGAAGAATAAACTTTAGCAGGTGAGATGTAAAGTGAAGATTAGAGAGGATTAAATATGGTGTTTGAAAACAGCCAATGATAACACAACAAATAATATTAAATTCTTTAAGTACATCAGAAATAAGACTGCTGCAAAGGGATCAGTGAATCGGCCAGACAAGCAGTGCACAAAAGAGATATTCAAAAGGATAAGGAGATTGCAGGGAAACTAAATAATGTATTTACATCAGTTTTCACACTGGAGAATAAGGCAATAGAGGAAAGGGAGGAAAACCTTATTATGTGAAAGAGAGGCCGGGCTCAGATTGAGACATCAAAGGGAACCGCGAGTCGATGAAACAGGGAGCGAAGGCACTGCCGAGTTCCAGCCAAAGCAGGAGGCACTCCCCGGAGAACCCGGGAGCACAGGACGCCTGTAATCTCTGCTTCCTTATAGCCTTATCGTTCATTTGCCATTTAAAGGGCTTCCTGCTGTGGCGAACTGGGAAACAAGTTACATTCTCCCATGGTTGGAAAATTTACTCAGTTTCTATAGTGGAATAATCTCCATATTGCAAAATATCCAGCCGGTATGTTCCAGTCCGATGGACTGGTTGGTCAGAAGTCAAACAAGAGAAGGTAGCTTCAATCCAGCCCGTCTGAGAACGTGTGGGACGGAGTATAAACTGGTACCACCAGCCTCAGAGAATATTTGTGACATCTGGTAAATTTCAAAATGTGTCTGCCAAACACACCACCAAGTTCACTGCTAGGTCCATACACTAAAGAAATTCTAGGAGAAATTACAAGATTTTGTAATTGCAATTGTAATTTGTTCATTGCAAGATTATTTCTAGAGGTGAAAAATTAGAAACAGAAATGTTCATAAAGTTATGGATAAATAAAATATTTTCATACAGCAAAACACAAATGGACATTTTCCACTCCTAATTAACTAGATCTATATGTATCAACTTGCATAATATTGAGTGAAGAAGGAAAGTTGACCAGAAGGGTACAAGTAGTATGACAAAATTTGTGTAAAAATTTTTAAATAACACCTAAAACAATAAAACATATTTTTTCAGATTCATATACATATATATAGGGTCTGGCACAAATAATGCCCCTTTTTTATTATAAAATCTTTTATTACAAAATCATGAGTATGTAGTTCTGTAACATTAACAATATCATACTCGCCATACGATATTTTAGGTGAAACGTTCAGATTAAAACTATAAATTATCACACCCATATTATGACCCCACCAAGCACACTGAAGCAGGTGTTACTTCTGCCAGACCCCAGATAGACAGAGGCAGAGTGGAAAATACAACAGTAGGATATATAGCAGACGTATAATATGGGATATCTCTGGAAAGATTGCGAGGGACGTGAAACTAGAGACTTGTTGAATATTTCACTCTATCTGTGAAGATCTACTTCTTTAATAAAAAAAGATTTGAGGTAAATATGATAAAATATTAGCAATTATCCATTCTGGATGGTGGTAATAGAGTTTCTGTTATAGTACTTTATTTTTTTGTTTTTAGTTTCCAAGGAAAAAGTGTGTCCATTACCTGAGTACAAAGCATAGGTTTATTAAATTGATTGCCATGAAATGTACCAGGAGCCATTATTAACCCAAACTCAAAATTTGCCTTGGAAATCCAGGGTGACACAGAAACAGTCTCCTCAGCTAACTTACACAATGATAATGTAGACAGCATACTCTCCATCCCTAAGGCTCCTGCAATTCCACCACCAAGAATCCATGAAGAATAATTAGCACCTCCGATAGCATTCCTTTTTCTGCCAGTAAAGTTTGACTCCAATTTATAAAACAAACAACTGAGGCCTTGGATGTAAAGGAAAGAAAAGAAGTCGAATCAAACTAAAAATCAAGGGTTCGCACCCTCCTATGTCAAGAAGACCTTTTCCCACCAGTATCTTTACATTTGGCAGTTCTTTCTGAATTTCTCTCCTAGGGTCAAGCCTAGAAATGATGAACACGTTACGTCATGCTTGCTATTTGCATGTTGAAAGAATGCTGAAGTCACTGAGGTTAGTAGTAGAGACCGTCATGGTGGATTTGCAATGTCTGCCGTGAGCGCAGGCGTGGGGGACGGGGGTCTATGAACCACATACAGTTGTCCCCCCTCATCCATCAGTGACATGTTCCAAGACCCCCAGTGGATGTCTGAAACCACAGATAGCACCAAACCCTATGGATTCTATGATTTTTCTTATACATAGATACCTATGATAAAGTTTCATTTATAAATTAAGCACAGTAAGATATTAACAATAACTAATAATAAAATAGATCGATTGTAACAATATACCGTAATAAAAGCTATGTGAATATGTGAATGTAGTCTCTCTCTCACAATACCTTCTGTAAGTACAGCATGAAGATGCTGGGCAAAGTAATGGTTTACATCCCAGGCAGGATGGAGCGGGATGGCATATCATCAAGCTACTCAGAACAGCACACAGTTGAAAACTTATGAATTATTTCTGTAATTTTTCATTGAATATTTTGAGACTGCATTTGACAGCAAGCAACCAAAATCGCACAAAGTGAGGGGGCACACTGCACCTGCTATCCCAGGTTTAGCCGCTTGAAGAAAATGGCCTTCTCTAATACTCAAAACCGCAAATGCATGGTGTCTCATGCTCTGAGGTTCCAACTGTCCTGCAGAACTCCATCCAAGAGGAACAGAGCACATTAGCTGCTGAACATTCAGAAGTTCACCTGGGATGTGAGGTGTGTCCACACACCGGGTCTCCACAGCCTAGCTCTGCCCAAGCCAAGACTTCACATGCCAATGACCGTGCAGCACTGGTTCCCTGCCTCCCCCACGGCTGAGTCTGCTCAGGGGACACTGTGTGATGTCAGAGACACTTAGACTGTCACAACTAAGGCCATGCTATTGGCATCTAGTGGGTAGATGTCAAGGATCCTGGTGAACATCCGATAATGCAATGGACAGGGCAGCCTCCCAAGGAATTATCCTGCCCCAGACGTGCCACACCCGAGAGACTCCTCCCTGAGGCTCGGATCATTGGTAGGTCAGGCTGCCAGGGCCTTCCTGGGCATTCATGGTCGGAGGAAACTGGACCCTGTGAGACAGACAGAAGGGACCCATTCTGCACCTGCACTTCGGAAATGACACTTCATACCCAAGGACTCTAGCCTACGTGGAGAGCCACCAACCAGCATGAGGCCTGGCCAAGGGAGCAGCTTCTGAACCTTTTCCTTCTGACTTTTGTGGGCTGGGGGCTCCGCTCAACTTGCCTCTTTTCGTAGACTCCAGGGTGATTATCAGGATCATTATGCTCTCAACTGTCTTGCTCTGGCTGGAAGACCACAGTTTCTCTTGACACAAAGGCCCAGCCAAAGTGACGATACTTGTGAGTGTGTCTGCCACGGTGGGTTCTGTCTAGCATAGGCAGAGACAGCCATGCCGTGGCTAAGGAGAAACAGGCACCTGGGCCAAATGAACCAATCACAGTTCTACAGCTGCTGAGTCACTAGAGGGTCCACATCAAGATTCTAAACCAGTTAGCAAAGTCCAAATGCTTTACTTTTATGGCTACTTAATGGGCTGTCATTCAATAACCAGTAGTCTTAGCACCCTCTTGAAGCAAAAATAAAGAGGCATGAGTAGACTGCTGAGGGGCCTTCACTGCAAATGAACTTGGCCCTCAAATACTCATCTAAGAATACTTTTTAAAAACCTTCCATGTCAGTTTTTGTAACAGCATCTTTTAAATCAGGCAGAGTCAATCGTACTGACCCACAGGGACCACGGCAAGACATTAAGCCCACACTGGCTCTGCCATTGACTCACGCTGGATCGCCTTTGACTGCTTGAGCTCCCACCTCTTCATCTGTGAAACGGGGATAATAATGCCCACCATTAACGACTGCTGTTGAGAATTCAATGAGATCACATATGTAACTCGCTTGGCACATTATAAGAACTCTGAAAATAGAAATTAACTTTTAATAGTCACCTGAAAAAAGTAGGCATTCATTAAGCCATCATGTCATGGGCTAGTTCTATACAGCTATGACTACAAACGTCCCTACCGTTTCTACCACCCTCCCGCAGAGCCCACATTCATTTCTGCAGAGTGTGCACGTGGGAAGAGAAGAAAACTTCTTCATTTCTATTCACAAGTAAAAATTAAAAAGATCTCAAACTGTAGCTGAGAACTCTTTTAAGCACCTACAGCTACATCCTCACCATCGTCCTATGAGGTAGGTAATATGATTATTCCCATTATACAGATAAGAAAAATGAGGCTTAAAAAGGTTAGGGAAGTAGGTTATGGTCACTCAGCTAGCTGGGAAGCATGCCTCCCTCAACCATGGCTACTCCACCCTATTCACTGATTTGTTCATTCATACGTTGCTTAAGAAACGTTTGCTGAAGTCTAGCTATAGTCTAACTCCAGGCTGGGCACTGGGGATACCGAAGTCATCCATTTAGCAGGGACGGACTGAGTGCTCACTGCATGTGAGCCGTGGTCCTGGGTTCCACACGCAGCAGGGAGGTGCAGCGTCTGGTAGTGGGAAACCATTAGGTCAACAAAAGAACGTCAGACGTGCCGGGCTCCACGGTGGAAGGTTGTGGAGGGAACCCCCAGGTAGGCGAGTTCCTTTCCACTTGCTTCGGGGAGTGAAGAAGGAAAAGAGATACAGGAATGGAAGTCCAAAAGGGTTCCTAGCAGAGGTGCCTTCGGGGAGCCCAGTTTTCACAGGACGTAAACAAGAAGGGGAGACAACGAATGCAAAAATGGCCGTCCCTAAAAAAGCACGCGGTCAGACTGGCTACACGGCATCTTGTAGACAGAGAAAGCCGTGGTGTGGGTGGATTTTTCACTCTGGAGTCGGCCGCGGCACTCACGGCCCAGGCCCAGTCACAGGCGAGCTTCTGTCCCTACCCAAGCACGGGGACAGAATACCTTCCACAGAAAAGCCTATCAAAGTGCCTACGGGGACGAACGTGCACCCCAGCCTGGATTTTTGTTTGCAAAAATCACGTGCAAAAAACAGCAGATAAAAAGGAATCTGTGGGCAGAATATACTTGGACTTTCTAAAGGCTGTTGAGAAGGTCTCTCTCATAGGAGACTATTAAGGCCAGGCAGGCGATTCGGAACGGCAGGGTGAAAGGTCAAGTTCTATCATGATTAAAAGCTTCTTAGGGAAGGAGGGAACAAAGCACAGGAATAATAGCCCCTTCTGCACATGGGAAGCTAAAAATAATGGGGCTGCTCAGATTAGTCCTGAGGCAAGTGTTGTGCTATCTATTTTTAATGATTCGTCAAATGAAGCAGAGTAAATAGGGAAATGCAGGTAGCTAATGACAGGAGAGTGCCTGGTAGACTGATGGAGCGTTAGGGAGCCCGGCCCCACCCGGGCCGGTCAGTCCTTTCCCTGGGCCTCCCTGCCTTCACCAGTGAGGTAATGGGATTACACTAGACTGGTCTAAGGGTTCTTAGGCCTCCTGGAAACAGCTCCACCTCCCCAGCTACAACTTGAACTTGAAACAGAAGAATCAAACAATTAACGAAATTGAGCGATCCATGATGAAAAGGAACATCAGAAAAAGCCAAAAAAAAAAAAACCCAAACAAACAAAAAAGACATTTTCTCCCTGCTATTTTCGTGTGTTTCGATTCGTTCAGAAAAAGTGATAATTTCTTCAGGGAAAGCTATAAGCATCCCAGTGGACAGCTTCAGGAGCACACCTATTCTTAGTCTGGCTCCATCAAAAGTGCCAATAAATCCTGTGCAGCAGTTTCGGAAAGCCCTGAAAAATACACAGAAATGTATTATTAGGCTACGGCCTATATTAGCCTCACATCCTATCTTTGTCTCTGATGTTATCAGACTGGTCTGGATGAAATCAAACGACAAATACTGATTAAGCCAAGGCTGTGTCATCTGGGCAGACCCTGAGTGCAATCTGGTCAGGGAACTCCCAAACACAAAAGAAATAAGTATTTGCTGTTGGGCCAGATTAATAGCTAACCCAGCCTATAGAGGCTGAAGAACTTCCCAGACCAGGTAGCATGTAAGCATCACCTCGGAGGATAAATACTATTTCCATGGATGACGAAGAACAGAAATTAATCCAGATTTATTTAAAAAAAAAAAAAAGGAGGAACAGAAAAGTAAAGAGAACAGAAATGAAGTCACTCATTTGAGAAAAGACCCACTTTGCCCCGAGACGAGTTACTTCATTGAGAAAACAGAGAAGGGTCAAGAAAGATAAAAAGTACAGATGAAGTAATTAATAAATGAGGGTTCATGAATATGCCAGATGGATACTCGTAGTTACCTGGTGCCACAATGCAAGACCAAGGAAACACTCCATGAAATTAAAGAGAGGAAAAAAATAAATGGGTTGAGGAAGTGCTTTGAACATAACCCAATTAGCTTATGGAATTTGCTGCTATAGATACTCATTCCAATTAGCTTAGTGAGCTTTATTTTTAATGGAATTATATGTTCATACAAGTAACAGTTCTATCTGCTGTTACGGCTAATGTTATTGATACTCATAACTCAAGGCAGACATTTGGGATCCAAAAAAAGTGTTTTCCTCCCATTAAATTGTTGCAGAATGAGTTGAATGCACTACAAGGATATGTCACTTTTCTCTAAAGTACTTATTTCTATCCACAGGGATGTCTCTGATTTCATAGTAATTTCCTTTTTTTTTTTATAGTTACTTCATGTTTGTGGCCAAAAAAGGTGGCTCATCAAAAAGAAAGACAACTGCTCTCTAAGAGTCGTTCTAGATACGCCGTGTCTCACATCGCTCTAGGACAGGGCCTCCAGGAAAGACCGCAGAACACAACTGCAGTAACGAACGTGGACCTGTGCGGGCACCGGGGGAAGGCACCAGGCAGAGGAACACGAGGGCGAACTTCTTGGCATTTATTCGGTGAATTTAATTTCCTTAGAAAAATGTATTTCCTGTGAACCATTGCCACGGCCTCTCTGAAACTTTCTTGAGGGCTTTTCTTCCCTGAAGGTTCCAGCAATGTTTTCTAAGATCATCTTCTATCTTCTGTTTCACATCATATGAAGGAAGAAAGAAGAAAAAATGTTGCATCTTTTTTTATTCTGGAATAAATAATATAGTTCCCTCACAGAAAATAAATGCAATGCCATTAGTAATATGGTTCACAGACTCTATTCCACTAGACTGCCTTTTTCCTTGCTAAGGTCTGAAGGAAAGTAAACAATCTCAGCATTCAATATTAGTCGGGATACAGACGCTCCTCTCCCTCTCCCTTTCTTTTCTCCATACGGCAATGCATTTGAAATGAAGACTTCGTTTTCACTCTTTTTGACATTTCTCAAATATAAATAATTTAAGCATCAGGAGCTTGAAAATAAAAATATTTTGCCAGGGAATGAACGTCCTTTGGAAACAATGGGCGTCCTTTACAAAAATGGAGAGATGAGTGTTGAGGCCCAAGCCAGCAAACAGGTGTCTCCCCTGCAGAAAACTCAGAGAGGCTCCTGGAAACATGTGCAGTCTTTACATAAAAAAGCCGCTCAGCACGCTCTAGGGACCACCCACATTTACAGATTTTAGCCAAGAGAAACACACACAGACAACTATAAAAGCCAGGTCACGAACTTCTGAATAACAAACACTGTTTGTTAATTTGACCCCCCCAAAAAAATTGCACTTGCGCAAAACGAGATCAGTTTTCAGAAAATGAGGCCCAGAGCCGACCCTCCCAGGCCCCTGAAATTACAGCATTATTCCAGCAGCTCTGGGGAATCAGCCTTCCAAGCCCGTGAATACATGCAGGCTCCCTGCGTTCTCTGACCTAATCCCAGCTGCACTAAGGAAGAGCTGCCAGACGGAGGGCCTGACTCCTCCCTGTACGAGTCTGAATTAGCTAAGCAAAGCTCCCAAGAAGAGGAAATTCATTTCTCTGCTAAGTCATCATGTCAAGCTTTCAAAATAGAGGTGCTCTTCGAACTGAATTTGCTGGTGTTGATTCTTTCCTCCTAAACGATGCAGTGTAAAAAGGATCAAGTGATTAAAACGAAGCAAAAAGAAACGGAGGTCACCCCACACCTGGCTTTAAAAAGCCTAGGTAGATTCCAGGCCTCCAAATACTTGGAAAAACAAAACCTGTGTGACGCATCAGGCCAGCTCGAAGGCCTTCGATCTCCTCGTGTCCCATTAGAATGCGTAATCCTACAGTGAGGAAGCTGGCAGTCCCTCCACAGTTTGACTCATTTCCCTGCTAAATATAACTGAAGACAGGTTTTCCACGCGGAGCTTCTGTATTATTTTCTCCCAAGTGGGAATCAGAAAGTCATCTCAATACGTAAAGAAATCAAGACAAAAAGGACAATACAAGTTTTCTCTGGCTTTAATTTCTTCACAGCAGTGCCCTGCCAGAACCACTTTTCCAGAACCCAGAGAGGCACCAATAGAGATGTTTATGGATAGATGCGAAAATATTTGTCAGAAGCTGTACAGTACACACATCCCCATCCATCGGCTACATGCAACTTGACTGAAATGATTTAGTCGTAATGGGCGATGATGGACGTTGGTTTGTATTGTTCAGTTCTGCAAAGGTCACTGCCAAAGAGACCAGTATTTCAACTGACTGCTATTTCCCTCCAATTCAAATGAAAAGAGACTTTAAGAACAGACAACGCCCAGCAGGATGCCTATTAGAATTCTTCGTAAGGACTGTACTTGCAAGGAGCAACTCTGGACTTGTCCATAAAAGAGAAATAATCGGCCTCCGACCAAGGTGCTCAAATCAAAAGTCTCACCGGCTGCCTGGGATTGTTTTTCCTTCTAAAATAGATCATGGATTAATGGAGAACACTGACCTAATAGACACATCAACCGTTTTTAGAACGTAGCTGCCCCAAGAAGCCTTGCAAGGAATCATTCCCACTGCAATGTGATAGAATTCGTTACCCACCGCGTTACAATCAGCTCAGATCCATTTGCTCTTAAGTAAAGTTCCTGATTACAGGCTCTGCTTACTTTGTCCACATACCAAATCTGAGCACACTTCTTTAAAATTGGTGACTTTTGAGCTGGCTTCACTGCTGGCCAGGGTACAAAACTATTTGCTCCCCTAGATAAAATGCATTAAAAAGATTTTTGGGTGAGAAATGCATTTTGAAAACGAAGCTTGAGTTGTGGCTTCACTACAATGGAGAAGCAGAAACTAATCAAACTGTAGCTCTCCTCCTGACAACCCTGATGGCTCATCGGGTAACACCTCCAGACACGTTATTCCCAGCTGACTTGTTCCTCTGTGTCATTTCCAACTTCACATTTTGGGGAGCGAGAAAAGTATCTCTCGGATGCATGCATATCCGTGTGTATGTGTGTGCAGGGTTAACATTAAACTGGTATGAACCTGCTCCGGACAGCCGTGCGCCTGGCTTGGACTGGCTTTGCAAGAGCTAATTGTTAAACCTGCAGGCATTGTGCAGCCAATGGACATATCTTGGTATCTTGAAATGGACGATGGTGGGAGTATTTACACCCCAGAAATCGGCATGCATTATGAGTCAGGGCTTAGGAGGTGGGCTCACTTTTTTAGGAGGGGGGTAGTCAGTTGTTAAATATTCACCAGCCTACCATGGCTACAGCTATCTCGGTTGTTTACACGGGCATCCATCCCGATGGGCTGCAGGGTCCACTTCGATGGCTCACAGGCGATATTTTGAATCCCACTCTCATATATGTGTAACCGAAAAACACTATTGCAATGTCTACTTTTTCTTTGGATATAATAATTTAAAAACAGCACATCCTATCAAATTATCCATCACCAGCCACAGGTGTATATTTTTGAGTTTCGGGCTGGACCTCAGGTACTCCGCTGAATAAATTTACAGCTCAACTGCTGGTCGATCTCAAACAGATCATTTAGGAAGGAAGAAACCATGCTGGGCCTTAGGGAAAAACAAAATGAGTCAGTTTTCACTGCTACCTTCGGCCAGTCCAAACCCTGGAGTCAGACAGCATGGGGGAGATTTTTCCGGTCAAAGGCCCGGGGGCTGGAGCCACTCATCCGCTCAAGCACATCTGAAGATAAGTGATGGGCGGCTGCTGACAACACGGAAGGCCACCCCCCACACACAGTGGAAATTAGCAGCCCCCCAAATCAGAGCATTAAAACAAAGATCTGCCAACATGTGATTTTAGTAAACAGAGTAATTTGGGCTTTTGGAAAGCATGAAACTTCTGTCAGGATTATAATGTCTTCTACCACAGACCTTAATTTCTTCTGTCAGGAAGAATATGATTAGGCTCAGTCCCATTTGATTGTAGGGAATGTCAGTTCCCATTAACAAAAGAAAAGAGGCCCTAAGAAACACGTTCCACATTTCTTAACCCCTTTGGGCAAGGAGGACTTTTTCAGCCCAAACTTCCCATTGGAAATATTTAAAGCATTTAAACCCAGGCAGCCTATCTTAGCAGATAGTCACAGGAGTTTAGCTACTAAAATCGGCTCCCTTCCCAAGGGGGGCTATTTTTGTTTCCATGTTGGCACCAAAAAAGTGAAGGCTGTGTATATATATATATTTTTGGTCATGTTTGGTTTTGTAATTTGAGAAGTTTTTTCCACACCACCCACCCCAGTCTATGAGAAATTCTGCTCCTTGCATGAGTGGAGCTGGATTTAAAAGATCTGATTCTTCGAGGGCAGCATCCTTCGGGGCGACATTCAGTACTTGACCATTCAGCCCGTGGACTGGTTACTGCAGAGGGTTTTCCGAGGCACCGGAAAATTACAGCCCCAGACCCAAACCTGCATCAGTAAACACCACCGCCTTTGCCTGGCCGCTTCAATTCCATTGAACCCTCTGCGGTTCAAAGAGGGCGCCTGGGCCAGCCTTAGAGCTTAGCAGGCACAGCTGACCCCTGGATGCCCAGAAAAGAGTTTAGGTTGGGGAGCAATCTAGAGATTTCCTGAGATAAGGATGCTATTACAGGCTGACAAATGTGGAACGGAGCAGAGTGGGCAGCTTTTGTCCAGACTGACCCAGGGTGAGAATGCTGAGATTATTGCTGATTGGGGATAAATGGCAACCGGTGATTTATTTGTTCAAGTGAAACCGGCCAAGTTCATCCCTCAACACCATCTCCCATCTCTTTAAGATGTTTTTTTCTTCTTCCTCTTCAGACAAAAAGACTTAGCAGTTTGGGGAACTCTTCAAATACCACCATTCCTGTGAACCCTATTACCCTCAGGATAAAATCTGCAATCCTTAACTAGTCTTCGAGGCCCTGCGTGATGGGGTCCTGCCTGCCTCGCCAGCTCCCACTCCTACCGCTGGCCCCACAACCTGCAGCACTTGACCACCAGGGTCACTGCTCAGGTTTCGGCGTGCCAGGCGCTCCTCTGCACCCCCAGCCTCTGCCAGTGCCGGGCCCTCCTCCAGCGGCTCTTTACCTGGCATCTGTGCCTTATCTTTCTTGTTCCAGGTTGAATGTTATCTGCAGAGACTTGGCTGGGTCCCCTGTGATGATCTCGTGGAGGCCCTGTGTATTCATTCTTCACAGTCCTTAGCGCAGTCGCAAACAATTGTTGGTGACTATCAGTTTATAACTTGGCTTCCCCACTGGCAGGGACTGTGTCTGTCCGATTTCCCTAGCACTCAATGCAATGCCGAGCATGTATGTGCTCAAGGTGTGAACGCTCGCTGAGGCCAAAGGAGTGAATGGATGAAACAGGGGCACGAGAGATGCTGACTGCCTATAGGAAATCTAATAAAGCAAACCCAACAGAACGAAAATCTTCATTTAAAGTGCGCGCAAACTAGGGAGTGAGTTTCTCTCCAACGGATCCTCTCCAACCATTCTAACACAAGGACTGCAGAGGACCCTGCCATCCCATCAGGGCTGCCGGCTCTAATCTCCTAGCTGAATTTTAAGACTTTCCCTTCTCATCATCATCATCACCATCATCGTAGTTAACATAATTGAATGGGTTGTTCTATGTTCCACGTGCATTGCTAAGTGTTTTCTACTAACCTATTCATAAATCCTCATCACAATCCATAAAATAGCGGTAGCAGATTAAAGATGGAGACAGATGCGCACATTTTTTTTTTTTACATTCTCCCCACTTGGTGGCAGGGTTTTTGTCCCCTCCCCTTAAATCTAACCTGGCACGTGACTGCTTTGACCAATAGAATACACCGGAAACGATGGCACCTGTGTTTGTATTTTCTTTCACAGGATACTCATGCTGGGGGAAGCCAGCTGACACGTGAGAAAGTCTGAGTCCCCTGAGAACTGCCATGCACAGAGGGAACCCGAGCTGGTCTTGGAAAGGGGACCCGGGGAGAGAGTGCCCAGGCAGCCAGCATCCGTTGCATCCAGCCAGCCCAGCTTGCAGATGTGAAGTGAAGGAACCATCTTGCATTTTCAGCCATATCGCGCCTTCAGGTGACTCCCACCCCAGCCAACATCTGGCTGTGACCACATGAAAATCTCCACGCGAGACCACTCACCTGATGCCAATTAACCCCAAAATTGTGAGAGAGAATAATAAGCTGATGTTCCGAGGCACTAAGTGTTGGGGAGGATTGCCATAGTGCAATAACTAGAACACACAAGCACTTGCTTGACCCTTGCTTGACAAATGAGGAAGCTGAGACACAGAAAGCCTACAGCTGCACAGTGGGAAGGCGCGAAGCTAGGAGTCCAACCCAGGCAGGCTGGCTTCAGACCTAGGCTCTCGCCTTCCACGCTGCCGCCCCACTCCATGGACGGCCACCTTCTCCACCAGACTCCTAGACACAGTCTCTCCAGTGGCGGCTCCCCCTAGAAGGGTCCCCTTCCCTTTTCTTCTGCCCAGCTATCTAATTCCCTACTTCTGTCACGATACCCTCTCTGAATCCTCCACAGGTGTCCCCTTCCTCCGAAGTCCTTAGTGCATTTAAAGATAGGCAAGTAATTTCACCTTGAGTTGTTCTGGTATGACTCTTCATACTATATTCTCTCTTCTTGAAGGTCAACACCAAGTCTTTTGTTTCTGCCTGCCTCTCAACAGGACCTCACCCATCCCCACACTGCCCAGCACCATGCTGTGCACTCAGTAAACACAGTCTGCAGCCAAGCCTGTTCCCTTCTCAGGGCCTCTACATTCACAGATCCCGTTCCCTGGAATATTCTTTCTTAGCTATCAGTAGGAGCTGCTCCCCCTCGGCATCCCAATCTCAGCTCCCATCCCCTCTCCTCCAGAAGACTTCTGACAATCGTATCTAAACGAGCCTCCCCGCCCCACTCTGAGACAGTCAGACCCCATCTCCTTACCCTGCATTACATGATTTAGCTATTTCTTCATTTCCTTATCCAGAAAACAAGTTCCATAAGGAAAGTGAGCTTACCCATCTTGCTCATTGCTAGAGTCCCAGTCTCTAGGCCAGTTTCTGGCCTATAGTAGCTTCCTGAAAAATATTGGTTGAATAAATAAATGAATACTTGTTTACTGAATCTTCACTTCATCAGAAGTTCCACAGAGCAGGCTTCCTAACGTAGACAGGATGGAGCAAAAGTACGTTTACAGTTGTGAGCACACAAAACATGAGAATTTATTTTTATATTATTATTTGTTAATTATTATATTATTTTCCAGACAAGCTACTGCAAGCCTACTTCTGCCCCACCCCGTATAAAGTGTTTTTCCTTAACGTCTGAGCTGCATCTGTGCGATGACGGGCAGTCTTCCATTTCTCATAAAAGAACTCCTGTGCGTGGCCCTAAGGTAAACTCCACGTCTAGCCCATTGTCAAGGTGGGGCAGTGGCCACACGTTGGTTTGCTGTCCAAACCATCCCTATTATTTTTAACTGTTGCAACTACGTTGTTTTTGTTTGGTTTGGTTTTTTTTTAATTAAATTTTTATTGTATTTTAGGTTCTCTGGCAGTTGGTGGCTTTAACGCTGGTCCTAAAAGGTGCCCTCGGGATGATCCCAAGGAGAGAGGGAGGCTGAGCCCACTTACTACACAGCACCTTAATAAAGGCCACGTGGCTGGAGATGAGAAAATGACGGTATGAAATCCTTCAGAGGTCGATTTTGCTCACTGCTGTACACATGGAGCTTCAACCAGTGTCTGGAACAGAGGAAGCCCTACGTTGAATCGCTGAATGAGTGAAACAGCTTTGCCTTGTGTCTTATCACTTACCACTTCTCATCTCAGCATGATCGAGAACTCAGAGCACATCTTTTATGCCACATATATGAAACTTAACAAAAACAGTAGCTAAAGACTTTTGAAGTCACGCTCATTGGCACAAAGCAAAATTGAAATATAAATGAACATCTCTGCTCCCCAAAATACTTAATGCGCAGGCAATGAAGTCCATAGAGGAAAGGCCATAGGCTGGGAACCAGTAGGTGTGACGCTGTCTTAACACTGACTGATTTTCTGAAGTGGAAACTTGAGGAAGTTGCTTGGTTTCACTGAGCCTCAGTTTCCTCATCAGAGTAAACTCTCCTGTCTGTGCACCAACCTGAAATATTCATAATGATTGTAAAATAAAATTACAGGTGAGCAAATACAGTGAAGGTGTAAAAGTGTGACATGGATGTGAGCTAATGACATTTCTCCATATTCCCATCTTTCTGACATTTCAAAGACTTAAAGTATATTTGAAATATTAAAAGTCAATTTAATATATTTTCTACTATCTCCAGTTTCGTGATACATTCACAAATCAGTATTACATATTTGTTCCAAATGTTCAATCTGCAAAATTTTTCATAATCACTTTACAGTTCTTCACCAATGTTTTGATTCTGTTCTTCCCATTTCTCAGCAAAGGATCCTGCGGTACAGAGAGCTTCTCAATCTTACCAGAGGCAGAGGATAAATGAGAAGAGCAAAACAAAAGTCAAAACGCTTGAGCATCTGGTCTGTGGATGAAAACAGAGCCAATAAGCACTGGGCCTACAAAATAATCGCCGGAAGCAAAGTTGGTGCAAAAGAAACTGACCTAGTAGTTCTCAGACGGGTGGGGGAATGGAGCGGGTGGCTAGGGGGCATCAGAATCACCTGTAGGGTTTGTTGAAACACAGATTGCTGCACCTTGCCCCCTGAGTTTATGATTCAACAGGCCTGGGATGGGCCCACGGTGCTGATGCCGCTGGTCTAAGGACCACACTTTGAGAACCAAGCATTCCACCTTCTCACGCGTTTACCCCTTCAGTTCTCTCCAATAACCTGGGGGGGTGGTCAGTTCTGTTACACCCATTTCATATATGAGGAAACTGAAGCCCAAAGAATACACTCAGCTCTTGTTCCCAGCCTAGCGGTGAACCACCTCAGTGCAAACTCCAGAATATCAACTAACCCTTCTGCGGACCATTTATCTCAATCACTGAAAAAATATTGTCAGAGATCTTGTGGGGATTACAAAGACATGGTGTCTAAATAGTCATCAGTTTGGCTTAGCAAAGTCAAAAGCAGGGACAGCCCTGGCTGGTGTGGCTCAGTGAATTGAGCGCAGGCCTGTGAACCAAAGGGTCACTGGTTCGATTCCCAGTCAGAGCACATGCCTGGGTTGTGGGCCAGGTCCCCAGTGGGGGGTGCATGAGAGGCAACCACACATTGATGTTTCTCTCCCCTTCTTTCTCCTTCCCTTCCCCTCTGTCTAAAATAAATAAGGAAAGTCTTTTAAAAAACAAAACAAAACCAATGCAGGGACAGCCCCTGACCACTCCTCTATCCAAGGACTCAGCATGCTGGAGAATAACTGAGGCAGAATTCTAGGAACCTCACTCAGCGCATGCTCAGAGTTGGGCCATTTTTCCAGTTGCAAGGCAAATTTTTCACCACCAGTTTGGCAAAGTACTCACCATCAGAGCATTATCATCCATGAGTTTTAGGATTTTTTTTTAATCCTGAGTTTGTTTTTCCAAGACATTCCCTCTGCAAGGTAATGGGTATGAGGGGTAGAGTGCCTGGGTGAGGGGTTAGTTAGTAGCAGATTGAACACTTCCCTTTCTAAGACACTGAGTAACTGAATGGACAGTGATGTGATAGTGTAATTATGTTGGAAGATAGTGTGAGCATACCCTCCCTTTGTGGAAGGTTTTCTGATTTGGCTTCCTGAGGATTCAAGGTATTTTGATTTCGATACTTAGAAACCCAGGGCTTTTTGGTATGCTATGAACCACGCTGAGCCAAGACTAATTGTAAGCACTTGTACTTAAAAATTAGTTTCAAGTATAAGAACCTTCCGAGGTTTCCATATTGTATTCCACTAGAGTATCATTAGGGGAAGCAATTACTTATCAGGATATACTCAAAACAACTTTATTGCATTCGGAGGAAATAATGGGAGTTGTCTGTTTAAATTACTAGGCAGGGACCCTGGAAATCACTTAGTATAATTCTTGGCATAAGGTAGGCAGTCAGTGAGTGGAAGAGGGAGTCCCTTAAATGACCACCTAGTATATGTTAGCTGTTTGAACATATTGTCATTTAGTCTTCATAATAACCCCGGAATTAGGTATGACTATCTTCATTTATAGATGAGGAAACTGAGACTCATAAAAGCTAAGTAATGTTTACTGGGTCATTAGGTAAGTCGTTGAGTTAAGATGCCAACCCACAGGTGCTTGATCCCAAAAGAAAATTTCTTCCCGCAACGCTAAGCTGTTTCCTTCCTTATTTCTTTCCTTCTTTGCCTTTTGACTCCCCTCCTCTATCGAGGTCCGTTCACAGATATCAGGAGTCTTTGTAAATGCCATCCAATGACAAATGTCAGCGAGGCATCCCCATTTTATGGATCTGTTCATAGGGGGAAAAAGGGATCTCTCGGAGGTCTCACGATAAAATATGGAATGCATTCCTAACTCCCATCCCTCAGTCCTCAGCTGGAAGCACCAGGGTGTGCTTACGAGGACCCTTTCCTTAGGAAAACAGAGTGTGTGTGCGGAGAAGGCAGTCACAGGACAGTCCATCACCCAGGGCCGAGGTTCCCAGCGCAGTGCGAACCAGCTGCTCCTGGTGGCAGAGATACATGGGAGGACAAACCGGTCTGGCCTCCAATCCGAATTATAAATGCCTCCTGGAGACAGAGGCAGGTGGATATGCCCATTTGTTTATTGCCTGCTGGTACCGTTGCTAAGTGAAAACAAGTAAATAAATAAAAGCTAAGCACCAATTGATGTATTACTTCATCAGACTATCATGGAGGCCCGGAGAAAGAGAAGGGACTGACTGAGGGCTTTGTTTGCATTCCCCGCAAAATAACAGCCGTCTTTCGCTTTGATTACGATTTTTCCCTTTTCTATGCCTCCATTCCTCTTTCCTCCCGAGTTCTTCTGTTCTCCACATCCTTCCTCTCCATTTCCCTGCATGTCCCCCTTTGCAAGGACTCTTTTGTCCTTTATTTCCTGAACACCTTTTCCCTGGTACTTTGTGCCCGCTTCCAAAACGAGACATTGAGTGGCAGTGTTTCCACCTCCCTGTTGGCAAGAGCTTTGTGTCACTGTGTCACTCAGGCACATTGATCTGTCAACCTCTTCTGCTCCCAGGAGGAGATGGGGACAGTGCTGGTGCACCTCGGAGCTAGGACAACTCCTCCTGAAATGCACAATGTCAATGTGCCCAGTGTCCCTTTTTAAATGGATGATAGAAACTAGATTTTTTTTGAATGATAAAATTAATAAATATCTATTGAAAATATAGAAAATTATAAAGAAAGTTAGTACCCATTATGGCATACTGAAATGATTACTATTAAATGCGTTTGTATTTTATTCCTCTATTTTAACATATATCATACATTTGCATATATCACTAATTTTACATATACACATATATTATCCATGTTATTAAAATTCTCATCAACACCAATTTTTAATGGCTGCATCTTATTCCAATGTGTGACTTTACCAAAATACACTGAATCCTGTTGACAAATAGTTACTTTTTTCCAGTTTTTTGCCATTATAAGCAATGCTACCATGAACAACTTTGTGCCACAAGTTCTTTCTGTAATTTTCATTAGTTCCTGAGGAAATAATTCCAAAAGTAAAATCACTGGATCACAGATTATAAGCACTTTTAAGGTCCTTTGTTTTGTTAAATTGCATTCCAAGAAGTTTGTGTTCTCTCAAAATCTCTTACCTAGCCAAGAATCTTTTTACAAATTTTATAAAGAAATTTCATGAAGCAAATAATCACCTCCCAATCTGCCATTTGTGAAAAGGGCAAAAAACAATTAAGGTCCATCTTCACTCTGTCTCCCACCGCCCTCACTTCCTCACTGCCTGGGAAGGACAGCAAGTCAGACGACGCCTTCTCCCGTTCACCCAACCAGCAGCTGAGCAGTCACTGAGCAGTTATCAGCTGCGCCCTACGCCGGGCGTGTGGAAATCAAATGAGTAGAACATCACTGCTCACCTACAGGAACGAGGGAGTTGTAGGGCAGACAGACGTGCAAATGGACACCACCACCAGGAGACAGGAGCTTCCTGAAGGGAGCCCCATGGACCCAGGTGCTCCGTGGGAGGGGGGGGAGGGTGGCAGGGGAGCGGAGTCCAAAAGCCCTCCCAGTGAAGACTGACCGTTCCCCAAATACCATGATAATAGCTACTCTTTCTGAGCCCTTGCTCTGTTCTTACAAGCACCGCCTCATTCATGCTCAGAACCCCTCCACTCAGAAGCTGTGATTGCTCTTTCACAAACGAGGAAGCTGAGGTATAGAGAAGTAATGTGACCAAGATCACAGAGTTAATAACACGTGAAGCCGAAGGTAACTCCAGATCTAACTTCAAAGCTCTACCACCAAGTTCCTCCCAGGTCCACTGCGCAGACTCCATGGGCTCCAATAAGGCTCCCCAAGCCCCGAGCTCCGACTCCCGAGCTCCCTCTCTGAGGAGGAAGAGGTGCCTTCCCCTCGAACCTGCCTCCTCCCTGCTGCCCACCTTGCTTTGTCCTGCAAAGGGGAGCTTCCCTCCTTAGCGCTCTTACCACTCACTGTGGACTTCCCTTTTCTCTTGAGCTCCCTACGCCTGGCATGCCTCTCTTTGCCTACCCTTGCCATCCGGGTATAAATTTATTCTAACCGCCAGAAAATTGATAGAATTATAAAAGGAACAATAATGACTCTCTGGGCCACAGCTTCTGCCTCTAAAGCAAGGAGATCAAAACGATGATGTGTGAGCCTCTTTGCAAGTCTCCCGGTGTAAAATCCTGAGGGCCGCTGAACCACACATCAGCACTTGGCGCTGCTATTAGAATGCAAAAGCGAGGGTTTGGTTCAAATTGAAAAAGCAGACACTTGTGGCCTCTTCCAACGAAGAAGAAAGGAAAAGAAGTATTTTAATGATGTTTTTTAATCATTTCCTTGGAGCACACAATGAGAATATATTTGCTGGAGAGTGAAGAAGAACACAACATCAGTTTAGTGCACAAAACCACTCTAAAACCTAAGGATGTGGTCTCACGTTTTTCATTAATTCCAGGCTGGTAACTTGCAACATTACATTTTGGCGCTTCATCCAACTCGAGTTTCCTAAAGCACACAGGCAAATCAACATTTCTGTGGGATTGCCAAGTCTTTCAAATACGGGGTACCGACTCTGGTTTCAATCATTTTTTGCTGCCCAATTTCACTCTGAACTGTACATTCTCCATTAGAAACTTCCAGTCATCAACCCTGTTAGTTTTCTCATCCAAAATGCCACTTGGTAGGGAATATAGTCAATAACATTGTGATAACTATATACGGTGCCAGATGGGTAACGGAAACATCAGGGGGGGACACTTGGTAAAGTATATGATTCTCTAATCACTATGCAGTCCACCTGACCCTAATACAAAATAATACTGAATGTGAACTGCAATTGAAAAAATATTGAAAGTTCTTTTAAAAAAAATTTAAATAAAGCATATCAGTGGAAAAAATGCCACTTGAATCTTACTTATCGTCCCTTCCACAAGAAACTTCAATGCCTCTCATTACTTACAGAATTCAGCACAGTGCTTTTTAAATTTTTTTACTGAAGTAAAAAATATATATAGCATAGAATTTACCATTTTGAGCATTTTTAAGTGTGCAGTGCAGTGGCATTAAGTGCATTCACATTGGCGGGGAGCCATCACCACTCTCCTGTACCCGCTGAAAAATAACCCCCATCGCCCCTCCTCCCAGCCCACGGGAGTGCCCACTCTACTTTCTGCCTGTATGGAGCTGACCCTGCTAGTCCCCCTGTAAGTGGAACCATCTAATATTTGCCCCATGTGCCAGGTTTATCCCACTTAGCTTAACATCCTCAAGGTTCATCCGTGTTGAGCATGTATCAGAATTCCACTCCCTGCTAAGGCTGAGTAATATTCCACTGTGTTCAGTCCAGTACTTTTCAGTCCAGTTTCAGCCTCCACATACTGGCCCGATGTGTCTTCCTCCCCCTAACTGCTTTCCCGTTACATGGCTCTGCGTGCCCTGGGCAGAGAGGGTTAGTGGGGAGATCTCGCCTCTTCCCTGGGAATTACGAGCCTTTTCCCCTTCGCTCAGGGGCTTCCCACCCCAGTGCAGCCTCCACCCCGCTCTCTCTAACCTGGACCCCAGTGGTTCCGTGAGCTCCATTCCATACCTGCTCCACCACAGCAGTTCCCGTGCGCATGGGCCACGAGAGATCTCTCAAGCACCCACTGTGGTGAAGACACCCTTCAATTACAGCCGGACCAGCTGTACAGAATGTGCTTTCATCACAGCAAAGGGGAGCGCGATGCTGCCTTCACTACAGCAAGACAGTTCGAAACACATGCTTCAGTCCTTTGACAGCCCTGTTTTCATTCAAATAAAAAATGGAAACGTTCTTTATTTATGCCCACAAAAATAATAATATGGTTACTGTGTATTGAGTACATGTATACAATAAAATACAGTGCATGTATTATCTCAGCTTTAAAATGTAGCCTTTCGTAGCCTTTGGGGGCAGCACACTATTACTCATATAAGCGTTTTGAACTAAAAAGAGATATTACTTTTGTTCAAAGAACAGTACAAATATTCTCCTCTCAATGTTCCTTCTCAGTTATAAATAAAAAATATACTAAATGACGTAAACAAACTGACAAAAAAAGGCACAACTGAACCTCTATTATTAAACTGCCTACTGGAAACTCTGACTGGCTATTTCTCTTTATGATTCGATTTTATATATTTTTATGGTTAAATTAGTAATAACAGCATTAAAATCTTAAGAACTGTATAGTCCTACATTTGATTATCTTCTCCCATAATTACACTGATTAAACACAGCATAAGAGACCATAAAGATAGATAAAACATCATGGCTACAAAGTTTTTTTTACTGTCCATAAAATGACTATTAAGCCCTAGGTAACTAAATTAATATCACCCATACAATTTTATGGGGTTTCCGTCCATATCCAAGAGTATCATTTGCCATGATGGCAAATTTTGTTTTCATAGCAGTATTAAAACTTGAACTAACACTTTTCAAAAGGGTAGGGACACAATGGCCGGCTTCACCAACTTCGCCAGAAGCTGGCTCCAGTCAGACCAATGCTTCAAGCCAACATCAGCTGCAGACGTGCAAACCCAGCCACCCCCCCAGGTCCGTTCCCAGCGGCTCCCCACTCCAGCAGGCGAACAGACAGGCGCGGTGTGCTTGGTGCATTGTCCGTTTTCTTCTCACCGTTCTCTGCAGAGATGCGGGGTCCCACTGACAGCGCAGGAAATCGAGGGGGCACACTTGCATTTTCCACAGGAAGAAGGAGCCTCGGAGACACCCAAGGACTTTTATACTGAGTGACCCATGCTATTATAAAGATTAAAGAACACAACCAAAACCCGAGAAAAATTCACTCTAAAAGCTAATCCCGTGGGGAGGAAAAGAAAACTGTTTGAAAGCTTTTCAAATGTAAAGAATAGCTCCCCAGGATCATAATTTAGCAATTAAAAAAAAGTATACATATATACACATACAAACAATCAGCTAGCAGAACCAAAAGAAACCTACCTATCCACATGCATTACCACCACTAAAACTCCGCACAAATTTTCCATCAGTGTCTGTAAAATGAAAACATATTTTAATACTGTTGTTTCTCACTAAATCAACAAATATACTTGAAAAACCTATTGTGAACCAGCTAAGTCCTAGATGTAACAGATAAAACAATAAACAAAATCAATAGAGTCTGTGACCTCAGGGAGCTGACAGTCTAGTGAATAAGGCAGTAAAAACACAACAATACAAATAAACTGTGACAGCGTTTTAACTACACGTTCGGATACATGGAGAAAAGCTAACGGCAGAATACCATTCAGACTGGATTCGGGACAGGAGATCAGCAAGGCTTGTCCGAGGAAGCAAAATTTAAGACATGGGGGACACATGGAAGTGAGCGTGAAGAAGGCATCGAAGAAGGACCATTCTAGGCAGGGGGGACACAACAGCACGTTTGGGGCCCTGGCTGCACATACGTTCCAGGAAAACAGGCTTCCGAGCTGCTTCATTTTCCACTTGCTCATGGAAGATGCTCACTACATAGCTACTGCATGGTTGCTGAGTGAGTAGAGGGGCCAGTGGAGCCGCAGTTTACGAGCAAGGAGAAGGGCAGCCTCAAACGAGTCTGTCCACATGGGCAGAAGCCACATCAAGGAGACAGCTCCATCGCCTCATCCCAGCACCCACTAACCATAACTCAGCAGTTTTCTCTTTTACTGACGAAACCCACAGATTTGCCCAAGATCATATGGCTGATGATTATTCTTTTATCCCTAAAATAACCTGTTCTCTGATTTATTATACTATGCTGCCCCTCAACTAAAATATAAAGATAAGAACCCCATTGAATTCTCTTTCAGAGAGAAATATATTAAATAGCTATTAGATGATATACAAGAAAGTCTTTATTATATTACCAAAACTTAAATTCATGATGCAAAAAAAATTCATTACGGTATGGTAAAGTTAAAGGGGATTGTTCTTTAAAGAACATGGGTGACATGATCAAAAACAAAACTATTTCCTTCTCATTAAACTACATTTTGAGGCAATTCAACCACTCCGCAGAGTCTGACTCTGAGCCGCTGACTTTCTCCATAAATGTCCCATCATGGACGCCCAGTCCAATTGGATCCGTGGGGGTACGTGGCTTTGCTAGCTGCTAAGATAAGCCCCTGACTTCCTGAAGACAGTTTGTGGTCGATCTCTGACATGTTCTCCTAAAAACCAACACTTCCCCCGATACTGATGACAGAAACCTGGGCTACAGAGAGTGGGAATCTGAGCCGCTGCGGCCGTCTCATTTTCCGACGTTCTCAATGAGCTTCAAACATGCTCTGAAGGTCAGTTGGCTTGTGGGATTTATTTGGAGGGAGGGGATTGGAGAACCAGAATAGAAAGCTCCAAAATAGCAAAAACCACCACTAAAACACTCTGCTTCTACCATCCTGATTCGAACCCAACCTTTATTTGTAGATGAATGACCCTGTACCCATACCTCCCAAGCTAGTCTCAATGATATGGCAGTGAACACAGAAAAAGTGATTCAAACCTAAAGCATATTCGACTTTCTGGATTCTTGATTCTTGTATGCATATGCAAATGGCTAGGGTAGATGGAGGGTAGAGATTTGGTGTGTGTGCTACTTTCAGGAAAATTCTTTAGTCGGTACTTTCTAAATGATTAAAAAGGACCTGAATCTACCCTGTACCTGTAAAAAAAATGTTTCAAATGGTATGCCAATTTCAGGTGAAACCAAGGACAAGAAACCCTACACCTGTGGTACAAGGAAGAAAGGAAGAACGGGGCATAAGTAGCTCCCTTATCCAAATCAGCAGTGCCCTCACGAGAGGGTGGAAAATAACAGCTCACGTCTGCTACATGCTCGAGAGTAGGTTTCCGTGCGCTCATCGTGACGTTCCACCTGCACGTCAGCCCTACAAGGTAGGTCACATTATGCTCCCGTCTTAGAGACGAGGAAACTGAAACAGGCAAGCTAGGCAACTTGGCAAAAACCACGCAGATCCTAGAGACCACTTGGACCCAGGGACTCCGGCCTCGGCGGCTCTGTCTCTAACCATAGCACAGCCTCTCCTTCATTGTGGGCAGAACGTGGGCAGAGGACAACAAAAAGGCCTGCTGGACCAGGAAAGGTCAGGTGGGGTCGGTGCTAGGAGACCTGGAAAGTCAGACACTCCAATTTAAATGAAAGGAGAGATTAGGAAGCAACCCAAAATTTCTGAGCAGAGTGGGGATGTGCTGAAAGCAGTGTTTAAGGCAGATTATTCTGACTACAGATGTTTTCCTTGATGTGGAGTGCTTACAAAAAACCATTACAATGCGCATTGTAGAATACAATATAAAAAAATTAGTCTACAAAGATAAACCCAGATATAACCCAGAACCTTTTGCAGAAAGACACTATCTCATGTAAGGAGTGTTTATTCTAAAGTATTTAAAATTATTTTGAGTTGAGCTGAGGGAAGAAAAGATTTCGTGGTTCAGGACGTGCAGCCTCCTGATTCGGGGCATCGTGTGCTCTGAGACTGCTTTCTAACCTAGAAATCAGAGTTGGTGTCTCTCTCTCTTTCTTTTTTTAAATATGGTCATCTATAAAAAGGCCTCCTGTAGTCAAGAAGGAAGAGAGGTTTTCACTTGTTTTATTTCAGTTAAGAATTTCATTCCATCTTGCAGCCATCTCTGTGAAAAGTTGCAGACAGGGCACTACGCTGTCGGGTTCTAGGGTCACGGCTAAAGCCTTGCGGGCGAGTTATAAACTTCATGGGCGTAAATCAAGGAGGCCCCACAGGGATGAATTTGGGGGCCGTTCTGTTGCTATTCCAACTCCCAAATGAGGCACACTGGGACTTTAACACAGAGCCGCCAGGGAGGGGAGGCCAGAGGCCAGAGGAAGTCCAGGATATGAGGAACACAGTGTAGGTGGCAGCTGGCCCGGGGGCAGAGACCGGTGAGGGGTGGAGAGCGCTGAGTCTGAAACACAGTTGTCGGCTGGGGCAAACAGCACAAAGACATCAATCCAACAGAAAGCACAGAGGTATCAGGCACTGCCTCTAGCCAGAAGCTAGGTGAGGGGGCAGCTAGCACAGGAATGGCCTACACAAGCAGGCAGAACTCTAGCAGCTGGCAGAAAAGGTTCTAGAAGCATGATCCAGCTGTAGGAAGGGAAATTCAGAAGACCTAATAAGCTAGCTAGCATTCAACAACCTATGGGTAATGATGCCCAGCTCACCCCCACCGCAAGATGGTTGGGGGTGGGGAGGTTCCATCTGGACACTGAGCTCTTGAATAGCGAGTGCTCTGTGGTCCAGCCATCAGGTCCTGGCCACAGTCTGAGGACTCGGTTCTCCAGCCACAGAGGGTGCTGGGCTGTTTCAGGCACCCTTGCTGCCAACCCAGAAGCAACCACATGCCACCAACATCTGACTACCTCTCCAAACCTGGGCATGTGCTGGGTGACCGCTGAGTTTCCTGCTCACCTGTGGAGCCCAGGACTATTTGTTTACCACAACCTGTTCGTCTTTTGAAACAGCCTCCTCACTCCCTCTAGACCAGATGCTCCTTAGAAGCAGGTAACACTTTTCATGCTTCGCCCCTGCTCACGTGGAACTTAACGCTGAGAGTGAGTGCTTTAAAACCTCCCATTAAACAAATCCCGTCTGGAGGCCTCCACCAGCATTGCAGCTGAATTTAAAGAAGTCTGTCTTGCGGCATGGGCAGGGAGACGGGGGTGCTGGGGTTCGTGAGCTGACAGTCCGTGTTCTCTGTGCACGACACAGAGGACTGTTCAGTGGCTGGCGCAGGAGCCTGGGATTTCGGAGACATGTTGCACGTGTCTAATCCAAATGGCGTTGCAAGCAATCGAACCTAAATCTGGCTTAATGCAGTAGGATCTGCAAAGCCAGTCCCAAGCGACCCTTTAAAATAATCAATCATTTTCTCAAATACTCTTTCGTCTGAAATACCAACCTGATTCTTTTGCTAACAAACCAGGTGCTTATTCTGCAAGCCACAAATCCATGCTGATTAGTAATCAGGGAAGCCGAGCAGGGGAGGGAAACAGAGTGTGCACGGAGAGGTCAGCCAGTCTGGCCGGGTCCCGCTCCAGCCCGCCATGGGTCTGGTGGAGAAAAGTAGGGACGGCATCCTCCATCTTCATTAATGTTTTATCAACTGAAGAAACACGAAAGAGAGACTGGCAAGTGGTTCTCCCTCCTTGTTTTCTACAGCAGAACACTCGGCCACTACACATTTGATTTCCTGACTGCCGAGGCTTGCCAGGAAGGAGGCCACAGTGGAGTGGAAAGGACATTTTCAGCACAGGTTCCCTGTGTCACATGGAAGTTCTGTAAGCTCAGAAAAGTCATTTAACCACCTGGAAGCAGTTTCTCACCGATAAAATATAATTACACCCACCTCAGAGATTATAGAGGGTTAGGTAAGAAGATGGCTGTCCCTGGAACTTAGGAGATGCTCCACGAATGGTCATTCACGTCTGCTGGGTTCCCCATCACCCCAGTCTCCCGATGTTCTGGCAACCCAAGACCACGGGTTGGGATTCTTTGCCACACGGGAGCCAAAGCTTTGGATTTTGATAGAAAATGATTCAGCCCTTCTTGGTCGCAGGGTACGCACTGAGTTCAGAGACCGTATTACCATTAGGAAAACTGGAGCAGAGAAACTAAGGTATATCCGTTTGTTATTGCTGCTACAACAAATCACCTCAAACTCTGTGGCGTATGCGAAGCAACACAAATGTGTTATCTTGCAGCTCTGCCGGTCGGGATTCCCACACGGGTCTCCCCAGGCCCAAATCAAAGCACGGGCGGAGCAGACTTCCTTCCTGCAGGCTCCAGGGCACGCCCGCTTCCCCCCTCGAAGCTGTCGGTGGAATATAGTCCCTCATGCACCAGCCCCTGCACCTCGGAACCCGCAGCGGGGCATCGAGTCCTCCTCGGGCTGCCGTTTCTCTCTCACCACAGCCAGGAATTGTTCTCTGATTTTAAGAACTCATGTGATTGGACCGCATCCATCCAGAAAACCCAAGACACTCTCCCCCTCTCAAGCTCAGCAACCTTAATCTTGTGTGTACAGTGCCCTTTGCCGCATCAGGTGACTCTCCCGGACTCTGCAGGATCACAGCTAGGCCTCTGGGGTGGGGGGACCCGGGCACTGTTTTGCCTACCACACAACAGTAGTTGTTAAACATCAATGGTTCATTAAAATGTGCACCGATTTACACCGAGGTTGCTGAGATCTGGACCACAGAAAATTATTTCCACCATTTTGTTTGCTTTTATTAGTTAGAATTCAGTTTACCTAGGAAGTGTTAAGAAAAAAAAAAAAACAATGGTGACATATTTAAAACCTCCCCTTCGTCGTTGGCTTGGGCTCTTCATAGTAAGCAGTTCCGTTGGCAGACTCAGACTCAGTTTAAATGAAAATGCGGAAGGTGCTGAAGTCACCTGCCCCTGGCAAAGGGAAGCCAGTGGGGGTTTTCCTCGCCCAGGATCAGCTTCTGCCAGAAAGCGCCGCTTGTCATGACCTCATCTCTGCTCCTACTTTCCAAACAGAAACAACTCACTCTGTCAATTCGTGACTGATGGCATCGAAAACAGGAGCCAAACAGATTTTAAAAGCCTTGTCCATCATCCTTTCTATAGCTTCCGAGGCATGGCCAAGCCTCCACCTTATTAGTCAAGGGACATTCTAACTTTCCAAGCAAGCTCAGTGGGCGCCCGTGCCAAAATAAGGCAACAAGGGTCAAGTGAGAAGACAAAACCAACACCACGAACGCCGGGTGTTTTATTGCCATAAAAAGAGGAGCCGCTTGCCGCTTACACCTCCATCCACGGCTTCCACCCACGCCCGTTCCCCTTCTCTAAACCGGATTCATAATTTCTAGCCCCTTATACAGAGTCCCAGACACAGGTCAATGGCAGCCACTGTAAACAACAAGAAAAGAAATAAGCTTACCACTTCCTAATTCTTTCTAGCCCCAAGCACAGTTGTATCCTTTCTATATATATATTTTTTTTCAACAAATGCCTCAAATGAAATGATCGTGGTAATTTATGTGACCTTATTGCCTGGAAAGAGCACAGTGTCCGTGCACATAGTCACGGTGCCTGGACAGCCGGGGTGGGGTGCGGAGGACTGAGACTCCTACTGACCCACAGGCGGAACCCGGAGACACTGCAGGCTCGGCTGCAGACTACCTCCATAAAGCGAGTATCGCGATAAAATGAGTCGTCATCTTTGTGCTGGTGGAGGGTCTCCCCTTCAGTCTCTAAAAAAAAGCAACACCTGTGGAGCGCCATAAAGCTAAGCGGAATAACATGAGTATGTCTGTATTAGAATTTTATTTCTGTTTCCACCACAGACTTCCAACAGGCCAGCTGAAGCCAGGCCTCCTGCACTTACTGTAATCCTCACTCCCATCACTGTCCGAGGTAATGAGTTTCCCAGGCATGTGTGAATTGTGCCAGGGAAGATACAGGGAGTCCCTCTCAGTCAATATTTTCATAGAAAGTCACTTCACGGAAAGGCTCAGGGTCTGACCTAAACTAATAAATGATTATCCTTCACTACAGAAATCAGGACCCTAATTAACTTGCTAATTGTTGGTCTCTGTTCACAGACATTAACCTGAGTTATCCCACCATATACACCCGTCAGTAAATTACAGGCTCTATACTCAAGATGAACCTTCCGTCCGAGTGGATAAATGTGACTTCAGTATGTCAGCCACACATAATTCTTCTAAGTGACCAAGTGTATAAGATTCTATTATGGGCACTTCTCCAAGCAAATTAAATGGACACAAGCTTCCTCTAATAATTTATTTCCTCAGTAGAGTCTATGGCCGCTGCTCTTTGAAAGGCACAATCTCCTTGTACATACATTTCTCTTTTAGAGCAATCCTAGCTACCCTTGCTGGTTTCCATGGCCAAGCAGAAAGCTGAACATTGTATGTTCATGATCTCCATTACTCCACAAAGACGAAGCCATCTGGTGTCATTATGCCCATTTTATAGAGGAGGAGATGAGGTCTAGAGAGCTCAAGTGACTTGTCTGGGCAGACATTGCTAGGGTCGACCCATATTCCCTCTGCAATGGACTGAATATTTGTGTTCCCTGATATCCTGACTTCCAAGGCAGTGGTGTTAGGAGGTGGGGCCTTTGGGAGGTGATTAGGTCATGAGGGTGGGGTCCTCATGAATGGGATTAGTGCCACCTGAAAGGGACTCCAGACCGTTCCCTCCCCCTTCTGCTGTGTGAGGATACAGTGAGAAGTTGGGAATTCAGAAGAGGGCCCTCCCCAGAACCCAACCATACTGGCACCCTCATCTGGTCTTCCAGCCTCCAGGACTGTGAGAAACAAATTTCTGTAGTTTATAAGCCACCCACTCCATGTTCCTTTGTTAGAGCAGCCGAGCTGACAAAGACACCCTCCGTACTCACGGGTTAGCATACTTAGCTTCTCCCTACACCCCCAGGCTCTTTGTCTGAGGACTTTCTCCTCTTATAGGAGCAACTGGGCCCACAAGTAGGGCGTATGGAAGTGCCAAGGTGCTAATGACCCTGTCCCAGGAGCAGCCCCCAGATAATGATGGAGGGGAGTTGGGACAAGGCTGAGGCAGGTCTACATGGTCATCCAGAGGTCCCTGCAGAACTGAGTTCCTGTTGCCCACAGCAGTAACCGGCTCACTAACATACCTTTACTGGC
>CM052538.1:12045577-12062372 GCA_028533065.1 Trachops cirrhosus
CTTTTTTTGTTCTGAACATACATCTCCCACCATCTCATTTCACTGCCCCAAACTAGAGGTTCCAGATTCCCGGGCCAATTCCAGCATGAGGCACAATTCCTGAGACCTAGCAGGCAATCAATAAAACCCGTTAAACAAGTGAATCGATGAATGAATAAATGGATGGATTCATTTATTAAGAGCTCAGAGATCTGCCTTGAGGGTTAGAGAAGTAAATTCACTTAGAGGTCTTTTTTTAAAAAAAAAAGTATGATACAGGGGAGGTTAAAATTATTAGGTTTTCTTCCTTCCACAAATTAATTTCCACAGCCAAGAAGCAGCCAATTACAAGCCGCATTGCCTTAAAATAAATAGAAGTATTTATTGGCCCATTCTCCTCCCATTTGGAGAAGGAATGAGATCCTTACTTTTAACTTTCCAAGAAATGTCTAGAGGTTGTTTGCAAGTCCGCTCTTCCACAGTTACACTAATCTTCATTAGCTGACAGAGTCAGGCGCAGTTGGCGCCAAAGAATCTTGGTGAAATGCTACCACTGGCTCCCACATTTGGTTTTAAGTAGAATAACATCGAGCATGTGATAACCTTCCTTTTGTGAGACAAAAGAGAAGCATTTGAGAGCACGGAGTCCCCTTTGAAATCTCTAGCAAGGAAAAAAAGAACAACCACCAGACATCTTAAAGCTCACGGAAAAAAGAACCATTCAAAGGACCTCATTCCAAAAAGCCCCTACAGTCACTGGGAATTTACATTCAGACAACTGCCCAGCCCAGACTCTGAGGCGCCTCCGCAGCCTGGGGTCACTGTCTCCATCTCACACGAAGCTTTTCTCAAGCACTGGATTCTTAGAACGTGCCCAGCGATGACCCCTTGACACTTCCCTCTGACCATGGGACCTTCAGTGAACGGGGAGCAATGTCACCCTTGTTCTTATACTCGGAGCATGTATCAGCTGTGCGTACCTGCCCATTTTGGAACATATTTCACCGGAGAAAAACTGGGGAGACTTGCCTCGGCCCCAATCTCTTCTTTGGAGACTGGGCTCACGTCTATGTTGAGACCCAACATTCATGTTGGTTCAATATAAATATTCGGTGCCAGCTTGAAGTAATTGCATCAGTAATTACTATTGAATTATAGTGGAAATCATAGAGAAGGTACTTCTAACATCCAGGCTAGGACAAGAATGAGTCCATGTGATTAATGTTATTAACGTCGTATTCAGTTCAACAACATACCATAATGATCCCGCTATTATATTTAAGTGTTACTAAATATTCACTGAGCTCCAAAAACCACAGTGGGTGTGAGGTCTCTTTGTCGGATTTGGAATTTAAACGGCGCTCTTTGTCAAATTTATGCCTGGTATGAAGCCCCAGCAACAGTCTGCCCACTAAAGTAATGTTTACAAAGGCACAGAAAATACCCACAGAAGGAACCGGTTTATCATAAACAATACAAATATTTACTTGATTATTTAATGGGTGCCCAGCATGTCTGTCCTTAATGTAGCATTAGCTGACATCAGGAACGCACCATATGTGCAAATAATTAATTCAAATGATGCTTTTCTTCCAGTGAGTACTGTTATAAAAGAGCGGAATTACTGTAGAAGCAGATTGGGGAGCAGAGTGGGGGGCCCTCTCTCCATGTCTGCCTTTATGGGCACCTAGTTTTAACACTTCATCCTCATTGTCATTCCACTGCCAAGAGCTGATGGCATTTGAAATGCTCCTACAGTGTTCCTTATGTAATCAGTAGGATGACTAACACAGCGATTAAAAACCTGACTTGGCTAAAGATTTTCTTAGGAGATTAAGCTTCAGATGCCCAAGATCGCCTGAATAAGTCCACCTTTTTTCACCACCGCCACTGCTGCAAAACAAACGGCTTGCAAATCTCGACAGTGGATGCTCCATCCGTCCTAGCTTTCAGGAAGGGAGAGAGAAGCAGGCCATTCGGATGAATATAAAGTGTTTCCAGTTAAGGTGCTTGAGGCTTATTTATAATAAAGACATTCAAACTCTATGAAGGGATTTCCTGTGGGCAATTACACTGTCCCTTTTCTCTCTGAATTAATACATGGCAAACTTTGGTTTGCATGACATTTCAAATGGCAAAAGCCTTAGCAGAAGGGACGCTCAGGCGCAGAGTGCTACACTAATGGCTGAAGCACTCACACCGTCCATTCGGGTCACGGTGCTTCCGGGGAGGTGGCCTCGAGGGCCCGTCCTCCGACTCCCGCACTCTTATGTCTTTGTGTTCCGACTTTTTTCCCCCTCTAATTGTTCAATTTAGAAATATTTGAGCCTTATCTCAGAATAATAAGAAAAGAAGGAAGAAAAAACAAAGAAGAATTTTAGGCTTGCTCAAATGAGGAGACTGATCTATCCAGAGAGAATATCATTCCACTTCTGCTACAAAATTATATATTTATACACTGTGTTCATACATGTGTATACATGTACATACCGACATACATGTAGGTATTAGGGAGTTGCTGTGAGGATTGAATCAGACAGTATACATGAAATGATTAGCACAATACCCAATACTGAGTGAGCTTTCAATAAACGTTAGCTATAATTTGCAGGCGTTGGGTTATACCCACAGCATTCAGCACGGTGCTTGGTATACTGTCGGCACTCGACAGTAACCGACGAATGTGTTACTGTGACTTTTCACAATACGCCCTACAGACGGAAGACAGACGCAAAGAAGTTACGGAGTTGACCGAGGGCCACACTTCCGACAAACGTTAAATCGAGCATTTGGACAGGATCTGTTTGAGCCTAAGCCCCTGGCCCTTTTCCCCACCTCATGCTGCTGATTCTCAAAAACCTGCAATAACTAATTAACACAGAGATGACACTGAGTCACTGAAAAAAGTTTACTGATTTATTTCAGATTTCAGTGGGACTTCTAGAGACAATAAAAAGTCGCCCGTCAAAATAAGGGGAAAGAATGCTTCCAAGTTACTCAGAAATGTCTTCACGGGATTTATCAATATTTTACAACTCAGTGACATTTTCTTCTTTTCTAATGGATCTGTGTTTGAGAAAAATGCCAAAATTGAAACAATGGCAATGATGGAGTAATTCATGGCTCAGTGCTATATTACCAATTAATTAAATCTAGCCAGCAATACACAGAAACCAGTCATCTGCCCTGCATTTGTTTTATTTCATTTCATATCCTGCATCTTGTATATTCCCAAAAGCAATTCTTTACAGTAATTTTACCTTCCATGCACAAATCTAATAATCCCTCTTGTTCTTAAGCATCGTGAGTGCAGCTGCATTGTTATTATATTATTAAACGTACATCAGATAAATTCCAGTTGTGCTGCATTCTCCAAAATACCTTTTTCTCCCCCCGATCACTTGTTTTCCATTTTTCATAAGTAAACATCGAGGTCTTTATTAGCAATAGGTTTTTTAATATGTGCTTCTTCATTTTTCTTAAAAGTTGTGTTGCTAATCACAGGACTTAGTCAGTCTCCTGTGCACATCCACGACTCTGTAATCTTAACAAGCTGTATGCAGATGATTGACAGATAATACTTGACAAGTTCAAAATTAGAGAATATACAATGAAAAATTCAGAACAGCCAGAGCACTTAGTATGCTACAGTTTTCCAATTTTGGCTTCTCTCCTAATCATCCACTTGGGAGGGAGAGAGAGTAAGGGGGAGAAAGGATCTGAACATTTCCTCTCTCTCTGATCCCCTGGATGAAAACCACTGGCTTGAACCAGCCTGAAAGGGTCTTCGGTCAGAAGTTACCAAACCAAGACCTGAAATTCACACCTTCCAAATATGAAGTTGAAAATATGATTCTTTGGCATTTAAACCAAAACACCAGCCTCTCCTTCCTTGAACCAGCCAAAATATTCTTTTCACATATTTTATTCAGTTTAATTTGTTGAAGAGAGTCATTTCTACAGCATTACTCCTTAAATCTTTAATGAGGAAAGAGATCATGTCATGTTTATTGAAATGATTAGGCCAATTTTTACTGACTCTGTACAAAGTACGTGAGAGCTGCTATTTACCTGAAGCCTTTCCATTCCACAGAGGATTGATGGATGACTTTCCAGCAGAATATCTGACTCAACTCCTACTGCTCTAGCTAAGAAAAAGAGTTTGTTTGGGTTTTGTTTTGCTTTGTTTTTTTACTGCTTTAATCTTCTATTTTAAGCCTCCTCACGCCACGACCAACAGCAAATAGTTTCCCTCTATTTCAGGAGAACTGGACAACGCGAAACTTGTACCAATTAAACTAGCACCAATTAAACGAGCAGGATTAAGTGTTCTGGAAGGACCACAGGCCATGCCTACACCAACAGCGGCTACTCAAAAGACCTGGTGCTGGCTCGAGCAAGGCCTCCTCCTCTGTCCTCCCAAGTTCTAAATTCCTATGCCACATGGAGCCAACACTCCACATGATGAATTCGGAGGCAGCAAGCCTAGCAAGGGCAGGCCTTTCTTTGAGGTCATCCACAGGAGACTTCCACAGATACCTGCCATGGGTAGGTCTTTTTGTTCTCTAACATGAAAAGAAGTGTTTCCCTCCCTTTGCTGCTACCTGCCCAGTCTGACCGTGCTCCCAAGATGACAACTCAGCCGGGACTCCATCCAGGCACAGTTTAGGAGGGAGAAAGAGTGCCTGAGGGACTGTTATTTGATGTGCACACTTGTGGAGAAACCACAAGGCTGTATTTTTTTCCCAGACTCCAGCTCCCTTCTGGCGTGTACGTTCAAAATAGGTCATAATGGATACAATTGTTGAAATGTGGCTTTCGTCCCTTTGGAAAGCAACTGCCGTCAAGAGAAGCATTTGGGTTAATGGCTGGCAATTGCTGGTCGCCCAAGGTCAGTAACCACTCCTGCGGGAGGGAAAGTGGGCACCTGAGGAAGAAATGGGGGGAGTCCTTAGGAAAATCACCAGGGAAGATAACCCCAAATTTCTGTCATCAGAGAAATGCACACTAACTAGCCATAATTGGGTACATTAGTCACGAGAATCAATTGTTTGGTTTAGAATCAGGGTTGAAAGAGCAGATGCAGAAAGAAACGTTCTGATCCTTGCCGTCCACCTGGACTTAAAAGGAACTCATTTTGAAGCCGTAGTGTAGTAGGTTTACAATCGAGGAACTTCCAAATGAAATGGGCTCTGCAATGAGCAAATACGTCAGGAGCTGGTTGGCTAAGCCACCCCAACTGCAAACAACTCCAGAGGTTTCCATTGGGAAAGAAAAGAGTAATTCCAGATTAAGACAAATACTAAATAATTGAGAGGAAACAGTGGGAAGTTGTGGGCATCTTAAAATGCCTTAAAAAGTGTGTTCCTCTCTTGCTTGCTTCAAAACAGAAGTTAATCTCTATAAACATTGTTACTGAGTAGCCATGTATTAATATCCACACTGCTTTAATAAATATTTCACTGTTTCTTTGCTGCTGTGGTGGTAGAGGAGAGCAAATCTGAACCACGTTTGACTCCTCTCGCGCTTGAAGAGGTCAGGGGTGCTTTGGAGCAACCACACGACCAGAAACCCTGAAACACTCCAATAAACGGGGACAACCACAGCGATCCGCATCCAGCCTCTCCGGGATGGTAACTAAGAATGTGTGCATTTTATCCAAGGGGCACAAGTATCCTCGCTCTTCAAAACACCGCACTTCTGTGCATTCACCTATGGTTTCTACACGGAGAAGAGAGAACAGAAAAGGCATCAAAATTACATAAGCAAGGTTTCCTAAAAATACTTCCCCACAACTTGCCAACATGACTGAGATGTTCCTAATCCACTTTCCAGTCACAGAAACCTCAGTGCTGTGTTGTATGTTAAGACGTCAGACGTGAATCATCGTAACCAGCTGGGTCAAATGTGAGCTGGAAACCGCAGTGAGAAGTGGGTTCTGAACTCCGTCTGCGCACAGAACTGGACGGCTCCCAGCTCAGATGCGGCCACCCATTCAAAGGGCGACGCTGAAGTACTAGGCGACTGCAGGGTGGCAGTCCGGAAAGGCAGCGATGGAGGGGACAGCCGCAGAAGGTTAACAGATACTTTCAATAAGTGATAAAGATATTTTGTAGTCATGGTAACCTGCATGCAAATTTAGAACAATTTTCTAAAAGCTGTTCTCTCCCCTTTTTCCTGATACCACTTCTAGTTTCCTTGTTTCCACCTTCTTATCTGAGGCTGGGTGACTGAGATTCCAACAACAATGGAATCCAATTTGGGGGTCTTTGTCTTCAAGATGAAACTTGGTAAGTTTTAGCAGGTCATCTGAACATGGTTTTTTTTGATATTAATACATTACTCTATACATTGGTATCACATAATTTACACTATCAAAATGCAAAGACAAAGACCTTTAAGGGCCCTGTTCCCAACAGGCTGTGCGACAAACTGATAGTACTTTAATTAACTTTTCAAGCACTGCCCTAAAGGGGAGGCAGTTGAAACCTAACACGCGTGAACAACACAGCTTCCCATGGAATGAGACTAGAACTCGGCACAGCCTCCAGGAAAGGCACACGAAGCGGAAGGGGCAGCCAGGGGACAGCAGCCGTCCTGTGGCCTGTTGAGTGGGTTTCTTCCAAACCATCTCGTTCTCTTCTTTGTAATGAGGAGACACGCACACCCTCCTGACAAGGAAACGGAGACCAGCCTTACCTCCCTGGGCCCCTCACTCTGCCTCTTCGACCCCCTGCCCCGCCCCCACCCTCTGTGCTCCCCCCCCACAAGACCCCTCCCCATCTCTGACAAACACCATTTCAGAAGAGGACTAAAGCTTGGGCGAGTTTATTATTTCTTCCTGAGGCCCCCAAACTTAGAGACAGAGGTACATTGACATCAGCACTAACGAGAAAGAAGACTGGAAAGGCATGGCAGGCAGAACATGGGGAATCGCTCCTTCCTTCTCTTTGTGAATTTCTGTCTTGTAAATGTTTTCATTGAACACGCAGGTTACTTTTACACTCAGATGAAAAGCCATGAAGTTTCAATGATTAAAATCTAACAGCTTCCAACCTCATGTTCCAACTCAGATCAGGAATAGAGGAAAAGGTTTCCCTCTAAGAGTTCATTGTCACTGATAAGGGCAAGGGGTCGGGGATGTATTCTCAGTGACATGAAAGTTACAAGTAAATTCTTAAAGAATAGCAGCACTTTACATCCTAAAGGCACTTTCCAATCCCTATAGCATTTGTCCTGATTAGAATCCTATGAAGAAGGTAAGAAAAGTGATACGACCCCCGTTTACACAGGAGAAAACTAAAGTTCAAAGGGAATGGAGACATGGCTCAGGGTCACACAGAAAAAGAAATACAAAACATCAAACTCATTCACTTTTTCAAAACAACATAGCTGGGAGCACGCCATGCTTTTTTCACACCCTGCAAAGCTGTAGCTATAAATGCAGCAAGAAGAATTTTGGCATATTTGCTGTTGCATAATTATTCAAGAAGGCACAAGTGCCCCGTCAACACATTCCACTCAGCCACCATGAAGAAAAGAGCCCAGACGTTCGGGTTCGCCCACCCACCTACACCGAATTAGCGGGGGCTCTGCAAGGCCCAGCACGCCCCGTGGCTCCGAGCTGTCCGTCAGGTTAGGTGGCTCCAGCCCCAGAAAGTGGACGATGTTGGGTTGGCAAGATGAGATAAGAATAAGGTGCTATCTCCTTTTCAATCCCGTTCTCAATTGCTCTGACTCCATCAAAGAGAAAGTCTTGGCTTGGAGATAATAAACCTTTACCACCTCCCTCAGCCCTCACGCTTGTTAATACCCCTTTTTAACAAAAGAAAAACAGGTTTCAGGCTCATAGCTTTCCGCAGACAACAGTGTCTAGCAAAATATATTAACGTTTTGGTGTTCTTTTAACCTTTTTCAAGAATCCTTCTATTTATAGCAAGGGATACGGGTTCTCCATTTTAAAGGATAACATAAAATTTCTTCTATGAATCAATTTTTGGAGGTAAAAAAGGTGAGAGAAATATGTTAGGTTGAACCATATAAAACCACTGGTGGTATTTATTTAGGTCAAAAGCCATCAATAATTGGCACTTTCACATGATTTGCCCTAATGGATCCATGATAGATGGGTAGTAAATGATAGTGTTAGTGTATAGATGTCACAAAAAGTATAGATATATTTCCATAGAAAGCTATAACATATATAAATACATTTAGATATGACCTTACAAAAGTTATTGTAGATGAATGGCTTCAGTTAGAGAAGGCTTGTCGTTAGAGCCAATGTAGTATTAAGTTCGAGTCTCCGTCGTCGAAAGCAGAGCCCTGAGCCCACGACGATTCGGCTCTCCGCCGGGTCAAAGGCATTCGGTTTCACTCAGACTGGCCCCCACTGTGGGCCAGGGCCGGTCACAGAGACGCATGCGCTGCAGTTCCTTACAGATCCGCCAGGCGGCAGAAACGAGACCGCAGGACACCTGGCCCCACTCTCTCTCCGCCCCCTCGTCTTGCCTTCTCTCATCTCATTATGTAAATTCTGTTAGACCACACGAGACAAACACAAACCACCTTTAACCCATCAGAAACAATTTCATCCTGCCTCCAAGCCATACACACTTCTTTGTCTCTTATATAACTCTTCCAGAACAATCAAGTTGTTTAGACGTTTGAAGATGGTTTTGAGCAGTGGTATCAAGCCTTACCTGCGTTGTCCCCACCCTCCCCCACTGCCTTCTCTAAAGGAGAGGCCACAGGACAGCCCTGGAAACAGGAATCCCCAAAGCCCATGAGGAAAGGAAAAGGGGGAGGTTGGGCGTGGGGGCAGGAAGTCCACGAGGCAGGTGTGAACACAGAGTTTGCACCTTCCACACAGAGAGCACAAGGAGTCAGTAGCACGGGTCCCTGTTTACATAAGGCTGCCTCTTTTCAGAGACTCACCGGTGCTGAAACATGGAAGGAGCACCCGGCAAAGACACCACCCTCTCTGGGCCCCCAGAGCTTGGGAGGAGCAGGTGCGTTCTGATGTGATGGACTTGCAAGGCAGAGCTCCAGGCCCATCTGCTCACCCTGAGGCAGCAGCTCCACTAACCAGGAGCTTTGCGCTCCTCTCCAGTCCTTTCCTCACCAGCTTTGGGATTCTGGACATGTCCCTAAGCTGTTGACTCTGGGTTTCCTTTAATGCCAAATAGGGGGTTAGCCTAACTCAGTGGTTCTCAGACTTGGTTCCGTGTTAAAGTCGAATCACCTGGAGAGCTTTATAAATATGCCCAGGTTGGACCCTGCACCCAGGAATTTTTTAACACGTTAGCACAGGCCAGGCATATGTACTTTTTAAAGCTTCCCAGATGGCTGTACCATGTGGCTGGGATTGAGGACCCCTGGCACAGGTGACCGCTAAGGACGGGCCCGGCACTAACATTACTGGAGTCTCTGAACCTCACTCAGGGCTGGTGGCCTTCTCTCATTTACCCTGGCTCGCTCCAGTCTTTCTCTGTAAGACGCTTGCCTGGGCTGCAGTTGCAGTGCTGGGCCTCACCCAGAGAACGGCCAATAAACAACAAAGAGCTCGAGTTTATTCTTCTACCAAAGGGTGGAATAACAGACTTTGTAGCTGGGTGAATAACAGACTCTGTGGCTACAGCGCTTTGTACCTGGTTTTGAATCCCAGTGCAGTGGCCTTGAGCAAGCCTGGTAATCTCACTAAGCCTCTGTTTTCTTATCTCCAAAATGTGATGGTAATGCCTATTTCATGGATCATTGTGAGGAGAGAATGCATGTAAAGTAAGGGTATGTAAATGCTGAACACATGTTAGATGCCACTCCCTTCCTACAATTTGGAAGCAACAGGGAGTCCAGTGCTGACAGAGGAACTTGCTGGAGGAACGCCTGTCTGAACTTCTAGAACCCAACAGCAGCCTTTGGCTGAGCAGATCAATGCCAGCCAGAGAGACACTCAGGGCTTCAAAGCTCAGCCCCCCTGCCCGGAGCAGTGGCGTCCTCCCTCCTGCCAGCCACAGAGAAGCAGAACTACAATCCACTTCTATGGACTGCAAGAGAGAAGCTACAGGTACGAACGCACAGCACTGCGGGCCACCAGATAAGTGGGCCAGTTTCAGACTTCTGAGGCCGAAAACCCAGGAAGAGAGAGGGGAAGGGTCAGAGGGTCCTAATGCTGAAACAGTGGAGCCTGGTGATACTGAGGCACAGAGCCGTCTGAGACAGATGGAGGAAGGGAAAGATGAGAAAAATAAAAGACGCTTGCCTCTTCCAGCTTTGGCTGGGCCATGCAATGAATCTCTCAGGCCACTGAGAATAAGCAGCAAGGAAGATGTTCAGTACTGCTGTAAGGCTGGAGAAAAAAATTGCTTTCCACTCTCCATGCATACACAGGGTTAGGGAGAAGGCCGCAAGAAGGCACACTAAGATGCTACCACAGTTTGCCTCTGCAACCTGGTGAACTTGCGGGTCGTTGGCCATCTCTGCGATGTGCACGTCTGCAGATGGCAAATCCATAATGAATAGGAGGAAAAAATGGAAAAGAGCGAACAAAGGACGCCATCCAAGTTTATAAAGGAGAGAAGAGCAAGAAGTAAAGGAGCATGTGGCGGGGGCTGGGGAGGACACAAGATTAAGATATCCAAAAAGAGAGCTGTGTGTTTAAGAAGATCAGACTGAAGTGTGGTGGCTTCCCCATTCCTGAGACCATGTTTTCCAGGAGAACTGGGTCAGATTTACCACTGCAAATAGCAAACAAGGCTGCAGTCCATATTTTACCCTTTTCTGCTGGCAGTGTTAACACTGGCTTTCCCAGTGTTTGGGAACCTGGGAATTGCTGCGTGAGAGCAAACACGTGGGAACCGCTGAGGAATGCTGATGCAGAGTCTCCAGCACAGGACCCCAGCCTGAGCAGCAGCGTGCAGAACCAAAACAAAGCCAAAGAGGAGCTTCCGCTTCGTCCGACATCACTTGTCTGTATCTTTCTGACCTAAAAATACATGCAACCTCATGCACCATGTCATGGATTTCTAAGCGGGCTGCCCCGGATGTCAGAGTTAAAAACTTCCTACAACGTTCAAAATGCTTCCTGGGACAAAACGATGACAGTTAACATCGCCAGGGAGGGACAGATTCTCCCATGTGGGAAAGCCTCCGTTTCCCCTAACCCAAGGTCGGTATTTCTATCTGCATCTATGTCTGGCCTGCTGGCATCAGACTCACTCGAGGGAGAAGTGAGAGAGCAGCATCAGAAGCCTTGAGCCCATCATCAAATCCTGTCCAGTTAGGGGATATGGGGGCACTTTTAGAGAAAGCAGCTAAATATCCCCCATTAAAACTCCTTGTGGATTTGCACCTCCCAGGACACTTTTAATCTAGCCACAAATGTTAGGTTTTGGAGAAAGCAGTATCGTTAAAAAGGAAAATAGAGTCAGGGTAGCTTAAGGTTAGGATTTAAGGGTTCGTAAAATTCAGACTCCACACATTCCAATTAAATAGTACATCGACCCATGTACCAAACTCTACTAAAATCTGCTCCAAGTCTCATTTGTCAAGTTTTATCTGCCACCATTTGGATTCAAGATGACAGACTGAGTTATAAATCCCAGTCAAGACGGGACTCACTCCGAGCTGTGCACCGAGGTTTATCAGAACCAGTCAGCTTCTCTAAGACTTGACCATGGGCTAGACCAAAAAGACAGCTAAAAGGGAAAATGTCACATCAGCTGGGTGAAGCAGGAATTATGCTTAAAAGTGGTCATTTGTGTGTCCATTCATTCAACAAATGTTTACTGAGCACCTACTCGATGCCAGGACCACAAGAAAAGTTTAGGATATGCAAATTACAAGGCAAAGTCTTAGCCCTCATACCACTTATATTATGGTGGGGGAGGCTGAGGAAGTAATTAAATAAAATCATTAAAAACTGAGATTAGAGCCATCACAGAACTAAAGAGGGTATGTGATAGAGAAAAAGAAAGAAAGAATGTGATAGAGTGAGATGGAAGCAGTAGATGGGGGCAGCCACATGAAGAGTCAAGGAAGAGCCCTGGCTGGTGTGGCTCAGTGGATTGAGCACAGGCCTGCAAACCAAAGGGTCGCCGGTTCGATTCCTAGTCAGTGCACTTGCCTGGGTCACAGGCCAGGTCCCCCATTGGGGGTGCGTGAGAGGCAATCACACAATGATGTTTCCCTCCCTCTCTTTCTCCTTCCCTTCCCCTCTTTCTAAAAATAAATAAATAGAATCTTTAAAAAATAAAAGAGTCAAGGAAGAGGGTCCCATGCAAAAGAAACAGCAAATTCTGAGGTCACAGACAGGCAGCGGTCTGGGGGTGAGTAGGAGGGGCAGAGGCCCCCCAGGACTTGCAACACCAAATGGTTACTGGTGATATTAAGAGTAACACTGTCAGAAATTATTTGTGCAGATTATACAAGATGGAAGACTTTACATTCCAAACAAAACTGCACATACCGCCTTTCTTCTCCTTAAGGACTTCGAACTCACACATTAAATAATACCTAACAGCCCATGCATTTCACTTTCCTTTGGAAACTATCACTATTACTTATTACCATTAGCCTCACTAAGGAACTTGTAAGTGTGATGCACAGATCTTTAACGCATTTAGCCCATAACCCATAAACTCCCCAGGACAGATAGTGGGAAGAGCCCTCAGTGAAACCAGTTAACTCCAAAAGTGATCAGGTATTTACCACATGTCCCATGGAGCAAATGACACGTGACGGGAGGTGGGGAGCATTGCAGAAGTGGCCAGCTCTCCATGAAAGCTTGTCACATTCGGGATGTCCCCAGTCAGCTCTATGGATAGAGGTCAGTCCCCAGACAGACAAAAGGATATGCCCAACTGTTCAGAGTGTCCTTCCACGTCCCAGGCACCGGGGAAGTTGTGCATTTTATGAAATTCCAATCTTACCGTTTTCTTGATCCATTCTAAGCCACTTGGAAAATTAAATGGATTGCAAGAGAGTTTTCTTAACTAGCTCACGGATCTTTCCTTGTCAAGTCAGGATGAAAGAATCCACCATTTGACTAAAGGTCAACGTTCTAGAAATAGTTATGGGTGACTAACAGGGGGAGACTATTAGAGAAATGCTTATTCATTACCTGCACGACAGCATGGCTAGCTGCAGGAAGTACTACACATACCTGTGCCACATCCCCACCCGCCTTCCCATGATCACAAGCCCATCTGTTGTGCTTCTAGGTGGGGGGTTCTTCTCATAATGAATTTAAGGGCACCCCTTTCAAAGACATGACTAGATGTTGGTTACATTTTAAGTTGTGGATGATTTTAGTACTCTCTGAGCAATGCTTGATGGATAAATCTTTAAAAAATGGTCAAATGGCCTAACCTTTTAGCAATAAAATTGTGTGCAATAAAAATGCTGGAGGGCACCAGTTACTGAACTGTCATAGGCTGGAGAATTATTAGACCCCATAATTCTGTACCGCAAAACCAAATTTGTAGACTTTTTTTCAAGTAGAAAAAAAATCCAGGAAATTAAATGGAAAGACCTATAGTAATGAAATATTAAATGCAATTTCAAGTGCACAAAAAGGTCAGAAGCCAAAAAAAAATATTCCTGGAACAACATTAATTTTCTCATACTTCATGTATGCCTGCGTTTAAATACCCCTAGAAACCAACCAGGCCCAGACTCAGGCAGGGACAGGGATGCAGAGAAATGATAGGGAGGAGGAGCCCAGTACAGGGGGAAGTAAGAACTAAGAGTAAAAAAATAAAGTCCAATAGAAAATATTGCATTTGTTTTCAATTTCCAAAATGAAAATCACGTTGCATGAACATACATCAACAACCACCTGAAGGTTTAAAAACAAACGCAGAATGACTGGACTTCAACTGTGACATGCCAGTGTACCAAAGTTCAACCTGATTCTCGGTTCTTTGCACTGGTACTGCTCTGGGCTCCTGATCTTCACTGAGTTCCAATTCTGGCCAAAGAGAGCACGCGGCACGGGACGGCCCGGTGAGCGCCTGCAGTCAGTCAGTCGAGATGGACCTGTGCAAAAGGTGCGACCATCGCGAGGAGCAGTCACTGAAAATATGGACCTTCGGGTTCCGGCCACAGCAGTGATACTTCAGTTAGTGGTATGTGTGTAGGAAGGGGGGGTGCCCAGAGAAACTTTAAAGGCAATATGTTAAAATAAGAATCACTGTGTAAATAAAAGGGTCAAATGGTAACATCAGGACACCTTAAGCTTAGGTTTGATGCATAGTGCATGTGGAATACTACTTAATGATGCACACAGGGAAAAATCCTTATTTGCACACCCAGCTAACTCCCTAAGCCCATTACTCACACAGTCTGTACACTCTTTCTTTAAATAAGCTACAGAAATCAGATGGTGTGAAATTTATGATTGCCACTACTTTAGAACCTAAACAACACATGATGAAATCTATTTCTTTAAAATACCAATCTGTGTGGTGGCAATGTTCAATGAAGAAAGAAAGATTTATATTTATGGCCAGTTTTTATTTATCTTCACCTATTTATAAATTGTGCTACAGCTTCAACAGCCATGGTTAAGAAGAATAACGTCATTCCTAACCATTGCCTGTGACTATAAAAACAATTCCACCATAATGGATAACACTAAAGTACTCCAAGAATAATCTATAAATGAATCCTAGATTACTAGTCTAAAGATGGTGGTTATAAATGATTACATGAAAGAGTTGATGTTACTTTGAAAATCTTAAAGTCTGTCTATGGATTTTCGTATTTTATATGTAACATTTTTATGAAGTGATTTTGCCCTAACATAATAGCTTTCATCTTCAAAGCATTTCACAAATATGAACTAGTTACATAAAAAGCTGTATTACAGCAAAATCAGAAATAGGGAAAGCTGAGGTTCTCCTAGCAACAGCCACTCTCATGCATTCTATGTATTTTTAAATATATTTTATTGATTATGCTATTACAGTTGTCCCTTTTTCTTCTATCCCTTTATTCCCCCCTGCCCTGTACCTCCCCCACAGCATCCCCCACCACTTTAGTTCATGTCTGTGGGTTGTACATGTAAGTTCTTTGGTTTCTCCATTTTCCATACTATTCTTAACCTCCACCTGTCTATTTTGTACCTACCACTTATGCTTCTTATTCCCTGTACCTTTTCCCCCATTACCCCTCCTCCTCCCAGCTGATAACCCTCCATGTGATCTCCATTTCTGTGATTCTCTTCCTGTTCTAGCTGTTTCCATAGCTTGTTTTTGTTTTTGTTTTTTTAGGTTCAGTTGTTGATAGTTGTTTGTTGTCATTTTATTGTTCATATTTTTTTGATCTTCTTTTTCTTAGATAAGTCCCTTTAACATTTCATATAATCAGGGCTTGGTGATGATGAACTCCTTTAACTTGACCTTCTCTGGGAAGCATTTTATCTGCTCTTCCATTCTGAAGGACAGCTTTGCTGGATAGAATAATCTTGGATGTAGGTCATTGCCTTTCATAACTTGAAGACTTCTTTCTAGCCCCTTCTTGCCTATTAAGGTTTCTTTTGAGAAATCAACTGATAGTCTTATGGGAACTCCTTTGTAGGTAACTCTCTTCTTTTCTCTTGCTGCTTTTAAGATTCTCTCCTTATGTTTAATCTTGGGTAATGTAATTAGGATGTGCCTTGGTGTGTTCCTCCTTGGGTCCAACTTCTTTGGGACTCTCTGAGCTTCCTGGACTTCCTGGAAGTCTATTTCCTTTGCCTGATTGGGGAAGTTCTCCTTCATTATTTTTTCAAATAAGTTTTCAATTTCTTGCTCTTCCTCTTCTCCTTCTGGTACCCCTATGACTCGGATATTAAAATGTTTAAAGTTTTCCCAGAGGTTCCTATGCCTCTCCTCACTTTTCTGAATTCTTATTTCTCCCTTCTGTTCTGGTTGAATGTTTATTTCTTCCTTCTAGTCCAAACTGTTGATTTGAGTCACAATTTCCTTCCCATCACTGTTGGTTCCCTGTACACTTACCTTTATTTCACTCTGCATAACTTTCACTTCTTCCTCTACTTTGTGACCATACTCAACCATTTCTGTGAGCATCCTGATTACCAGTGTTTTGAACTCTGTATCTGATAGGTTAGCTATCTCTTCACCACTTAGTTGTATTTTCTCAGAAGCTTTGCTCTGTTCTTTCATTTGGGCCATATTTTTTGTCTTGGCGCTCCTGTTATGTTGTAAGGGGCGAGGCCTTATGTGTTCACCAGGGCCCAGCAACCATGTTGCTGTGTTGTGACACTGTATGTGGGGGAGGGATCTGAGAGGGAACAATGTCGCTTGCTCAGCTCTCAACCAGCTTTCAGTCACTTCCCCCACTTCCCACAATCAAATTGGGCTCTTCTGGTGCTGATTCCCATGTGGGTGGGTTTGCAGACATTCTAGGACCCTGTGTATATCTCCAACAAACTCTCCTGTGAGGCTGGGAGCTTCTCCCGCCACCTCAATCTCCACAGGTTTTTACAGCCAGAGGTTTTGAGGCTTTATTTCCCTGTGCTGGAACCCTGAATTACACAGTCTGTCTTACTCCCCAGTTGTCCCTCCTGGTTTATCCTGATTTTCTGCATGCAAACGTGGGACCACTCAGCCCGCCAGTCACTGCCCACCCTGGTCCTCCAGCTGCTGCCTTGCCACATACTCTCCGCCCAGCTGCCCGTCTCTGCCCCTCCTACTGGTCTGGATGAATGTTTCTTCTTCTTTTTTTAAATTAATTTATTTTTTAATCATTATTCAAGTACAGTTTCTATCCTTTACTCCTATTCCAGCCAACCCACCCATCCCTCCCCTCCTCC
>CM052538.1:12062872-12218499 GCA_028533065.1 Trachops cirrhosus
GTTCTTAGGATATAGTCCCAGCAGTGGAATTGCTGGGTCAAAAGGCAGATCCATTTTTTAGTCTTCTGAGGAAGTTCCATACTGTTTTCCACAGTGGTCGTACCAGTCTGCAATCCCACCAACAGTGCACTAGGGTCCCTTTTTCTCCACAACCTCTGCAATGCTTGTTGTCTCTTGTTTTGTTTATGATTGAATGTTTCTTCTTTAACTCCTTGACTGTCGGACTTCCATACAGTTCAATTTTCTGGTAGTTTGGTTGTTGTTTTTTGTTTTGTTTTGCTTTTAAATTTGTTGTTTTCCTTCTTTTGGTTGTGGGAGGAGACAAAGTGTATCTACGTACACCTCCATCTTGGCCAGAAGTCCTGCATTCTAGGTACTAAATCTACAAAAAAGGTTAAGTTTTTTTAGACATGTTTAGTTATCAATATTGTTAACAAAACTGTCCAAAAGGTTAACAGTGCTTTTACTACATCAGGCAATTGACATGGTTCATAGAAAATCTCCCTTTGACTGAATTTGTAAAGTCTGAGGATATTAGACTTATATTGTGATAGATATTTTTCTCCTTCTATTTCATGAAATCTGTTAAATAGCAAAAAAGGGATTTTCAACAAAGCTTTGGCTAATACAGTTTTTAAAAATTAAACATGCATAATGTGAAATGGTTAAATAAATTATGGTATGTCTATATGATACAATATTATCAAATTCAATATAGCCACTAAAGGTACGTTTTTGAAGAATATTTAAGTATGTGGGAAATTTTGTACAATATGGTATTAGCTTTTTTAAAAGGTCATAAGATTAAATCCTGTCATGACATTTTTACAAAAGAAATAATTATATAGAGACACAAAAGAACATTACATAAAATAAATACGAGTGATGGGGGTATAATGATTTTATTTCCTTCTCTAGAGTTCATTATTTAAATTGTTTACAAACAAATGGTTTTAAACCATAGAACATAAGCCATTTTGAGGAAAAATAAAACCACAATCCTTGCCTTCCAGAACTTACACTCTCATGGAGACGTACAAAAAAAAAATCAGTCAGCGTGATAATTTCTTTGAAAGAAGAGAGCATAGAATACCATGGGAGTAACCACGGTCAAGGTGCAAAATAGAAGAAAGAGAACCTTGAACTGGACTTAGCAAGGTAAACAGGGATTCCATAATAACAGAGAGAACAGTTTAGAAAGAGCATTGCAAAATTACAGAAGCACAAGACACATGGAAAAGGGACAAAAAAAATGAAGAGCTTCATTGGGGCAAAGAATATGGCCAGGGATTGTAGAAGATGATGAGGGGCTGGCACAGGCCAGTTCAAGGAAGACCCTGAGCGCTGTGGGCAAGATCCAACTGCAAGCTTTTTACACCCTGGTTGGTGCCTGCAGGTGAAGGCGATGTGGAGGAATTAGATCTGAAAAGTATTAAGATTAGATGAGTTCTTTAAATCACTAGCTGCAGCCAGCAGAGGACTGGAGGAAGGCAAGACCAGAGTCAGGTGGACCAGGGAGGAAATGCTGATAGGTTTCTCTCTGGGAAGAACAATGGAACCAGAAAGGAGAGGTGGAGTTCCAGAGACTGTGAAGAAGAAAAAATAGACATAGCTGAGTGGCCAGTAAGATGTGGGTGAATGAGAAAAGGGGTCTGAGATAATTCCCAGGTTTCTAGATGCAATAACAGAGTGGACAGTGGTACCACCACCTAAAAGAAGTGGATCTCCACAAAACGCCAGTGAATCTGACTTTGTGCATGTAAAAGGAAAGGTGACTCTGGATAGCCAGATAAGAAACCATCAACAGCAGGTTGCCTGGATTAGTATGCAAGTCAGAGGTGAGGGGTAGGGGAATTCTGGAGAACAGTCAGCATGCAGCCACACGCTTAGAAAAATGTAAATGGATGAAACCACCCTTAAAGACTGAGCTACCTGAGGGGCCTGGAAACCAAGGAAAACATCGAAATTTAGGCACAGACACACAGAGCTGGCTACAGCAGCCACGGTGGAATGGTCAGACAGAACAAGGTCATAGGAGCGAGGAGCAGGGATGTCCAAGAATGGAGTGGCCCAGATGGTGAAAGGCTCTGTCGGATGAGGAAAGGCCTAGGTGCGTCCTTTTGGTTTGATAATAAAGACCCTCACTCGACCACTGCCGGAGCAGTTCGGGCAGGCAGTGCAATCCGAAGGTTGAAGAGTAATTCAGATTTAAAGTGAATGTAGCCACTCCTTCCACAAACTTAGGCTGGGAATGGAGGAAGAGACTGGTAAAATGAGAGATGGACACTGGACTGGGGAAGAGGGGGAATTAATTGATTATTACTAGGTGATGACGACCAGACATGAAGTTACCTTTTTTCACCTAATAAAAACATAGCCACGTAGTCACAAAACAAAAATGTGACATTTACCGAAATGTTCGCTCTAAAATATCAATGTTATTTATTGTAACTAAAAGCCACATTTGCAAGATCTTTGTCAGTGTGAAAAAAAATCCTGAGATCCCATTTTCAAAGTCTCACCTTAAATTTTGATATTATTCTAGTAACTGAAAGAGTTGGTTAATATAAAGAATATAATTGATAACCATAAATAATTTAGAACCAAGAATGAATTCACTTTTGGCTAAATTATCTACTGAATAGCCAAGATATTTTAAATTAACTGAATAACCCTTTCAACATTAAGTAGACTTGAGGTTGATTAGATAAAAATCCACTTGTGTAGTATAAACTAGTTGAAGAAGTTTGCATAGAAATTTTAAAAACTTCATTTTTGTTGTGATTCTCATTAAGCTATTTAATTATTATGAACTTTATCTCATATTGGAGTCTAAGCCTACACTGTTCTTTCCTTCAATTCGCCTAGAAATATCAAATTCATTATATGTGTAAGAGCCATAAAAGGACTCATTATTTCTGACCCAATAATCCTGCTCTTAGGAATTTATCATATGATATGGTAGGAAATAATGCCATATGCACAGATATGTTCACTAGGATATTGTCTAGAAGAACTAAGGCATGGAAACAATTTTAAAATTCAACAATGGGGAGGAAACTGCATGAATCATGAACATCTGCTTAATAATATACAGTCATTAATTGTGTGAAACAAAGCTGAATGAAATAGTTGACTTTGGCCATGATCATATAATTATAAATTATGTGTGCAAACCAAACAATTCTTGAAGGTAACGTAACACCGAAACTCAAAAAAAGTCATGCTGTAGGAATAAGAAATGTTTTTGTGTCTTTTTTTCAAACTTTGCTTGAATGTCCTTGCAAGAATTTTCAGAAATTAAAAGGAAGGAAGAGAAGGAGGGAGGGAGGGAGAGTGGGAAAATAACTGAAGATCAAAACCAGTGGAGAGAAGACAGTCCTCAGGAAAAAAAAGATGCAAAAATGTATCTCAACGGGTTTGTAGACTATTTGTAGGCTGTGAGTCATTCGTGGACACTAAAGCCCCGTCTAGAACTGACACCGGGTTAAATGGAGTTATCCGTTTGCAAGTGTGACTCATTTAAATGACACCAATAGGCACCCTGTTATCTCCACAGTCAGTGTCTCTAAATATAAAAATACGTGTTCACCCGATTTCATTGCAAACAACGATGGCCAACAGTTCCTGCACAAGGAAGCTGTTCGCAAAGTGCTGCCATTCCCAAATGTCTCTGCACTGTCAGTTCAAGGCCATTTACAATAAACTTAACTTTACTTTTTAAATATTTCTAGTAAAATTTGAATATGCTCGAATAACACTAAGGCAGAGTTGCACCAGCCTATTGTCAACAGGCCTTGATTTCATTTTAAGCCTTTTGGATAAACAAAAGCTATTTCCCAACATTTCCATGAGAACTGAACTTCTTACCACCTATAATAATGCTTCCTATAACAATTATTTATTTGGCTTACGATTTGGAAGGCCTCTCGTAATTAGAAGGGGGAGCCCAGAGTCAGAGGGGTTTGTTTGATTTAGAGCTTCAAAATTATTAGCTTGGACACCCTCAGTGAGTGACAGGGATGCTCCAGGCCATGGGTTCCTTCCTCACTGGCAAAATAAGATGATAGTAGTGTTTCTCTCCTGAGGTCTGGGGGATACTAAGTGAGGTTAACGTATGGAGAGTACTCAGAGATGCGCCCGGAACATAACAGGCACACAGATCATGTAAGCCGGTCTCATGATGAGACGTTGTAAGAATATACAGAAGCATGGGAGGTCTGGCCTGGAGGGGACCCACATTTATTCCTGTCGATGATGACGACATAAATAAGGATAGGACTAGCATCAAACTGCTCTGCAGGCAGGCCCTCATTCCCACGCATTAACTCTTCTGATTTCACCATCGCTGCAGACAGGTCTTAGACCCGTTGTATCGCTCAAGAAACGGAGGTCTCGGAGAGCGTGCAGTTGACGGGATTGCCCCAAATTAGGGCTTTAGTGAAGGACGGAGGTAGATTTTGTTCTAAAGCTGCAGTATGAAACAGAGGAAAAGATATAAACAGTGCCAGCCCTCCCGATATTGCCGGAAGCCGGGGGAGGGGGCGGGGGGGGGAACTCTGGTGGGGAGTTTACAGCCTGCCTATTTGTTGACACAGCAGTTTGGAATTTTAAATGGTACAGTAAAACTTGAGTAAACATTAATCAAAGCAGGAATTGTAAGCAACTTATTTTTGTCAGAGAAATGATTGAAAGAACGAGTTGCAAAAAAGCAGCACTATGAAAACTGTATGTTAGCAGCAATATCCTAAAAGTTCATGGAATGTGATTATCCCTCAGACGAGGCCTTGTTTCCAGCTTCCAAACTAGATCAGAGTCACAGGACAGGAAGCTGACAGTGTTTCCCCCCTCAAATTCAAACTACGAGAAGATTGCTATTTGAAAACACCTATGCTTGCAACTAGGATAAAGGATTTTTAGCAATTTATATAATAAATTCTGTCTCCTTTTATGCCTTAATTTACACAAGTAGAGGTGTTTTTATTAGGTTTTGGTACTAGGTAACAACATAGGGTTATTGTGGAAAATTATGAGAAAGTGAAAAATCATCCTCACATCTACTTGAAAATAAATAAATACTCTTAATTTTGTAATGTTTTGTGTATGTGCACACCCACTTATTTACAGAACCCCAGCATAACATTTTGTTTCCAGTTTCCTGCAGCTGGTAACTTTTTAAATCTTCGTGCAGACATTGTTCCCTCTCGTCAGTGGGACGCTGCACATACAGGTCCCACATTGCTTTTCATTTAACATTGTATCAGGAGCATGTCGCGTGATACTAAACATTGTTTGAAATTGTATTTCTAGTGACTTTTTAAAACTTATGCACTATTTTAAAAATACTAGCACACAGATTCAAGAATTTTCTGCATTTCAAAACTCTCTGGCGTAACATGGAACTCTTAAGTTTCATGACCCCTGTTAACTCCAATCAATACATGTAAAGCTGTCTAAAGCAACTTAGAAATATAATAAATTTTACCTTAAAATATCAAGGGAAAGCTTTCATTTAGAGATGATGCCTTAACAAACCTTTTGGCTATAACAGCTTTCCTTAGCATTATGGTTTTCCCCTGCCTAGAAAAAGAAAAAGTAAAATATTATTTTGAAGTTCACATTCCATTCTTCATTTTGATTGGAAGCCTTTTCTGGGCAGAGACGCCTTCTCAATCTAACTCTATGGCTTCCTCAATGCCTTAAAAAATAATAGTAGCAGTTGTTCTTCTGTAAAATATGTCTCTGGGTGAATGTTTTCCATAATGTTGTAGTTTTGAAACCAGTTTACAGGCAGGGACGCACAACAATGATCGAAAATGCGACCTTAACGTGGCCAAACCTCGGTCACAAGCACTGCGTTCCATGTGCGGTTGACCCTTAAAGAACATGGGTTTGAACAGGGCAGGTGCGCTTACGCCCAGATTTGTTTCGATATAGTTGAAATAAACATAGTTGTCCCTTCCTATTCGCGAGCTTCACATCTGCAGATTCAACCAGCCTGGGGTTCGAAACAGTCTTTCCGCATTCCCAGCAGCGGCTACCCAACTGCAGACACCCGACCGCAGAGCGCAAAGACTGTTTTGGATCCGCGGTTGGTTGTATCCCTGAATGCAAGGGGCGAACGGCAGCCAAAAGTTTCACGTGGATTTTCAGCTGGGGAGGGGGAGGGTGGGTCCCCCTAAACCCTGTACTGTCCGAGGGTCAACTGTACATTTAACTCACATACACCTCTGACTACTCGTCCAAATAAATTGGGTCATTTTCCTCAGGAAATCTTTTCCTTATTGGGGGGCGGGAGGACAGGCAGTAAAGACCCATGTGGACTCACAAAAGTCCGATTAGCACCGGTTACATGGTAACACAGCGATGAACACTTCTCTTCCAGTTTTCTGGCTCCCCAGCTAAAGAAAGACTTCGTCAGTTGTGGCTGGCGACTGAGCGGCAGGCAGTAGGCATGCTGATTTTAAAAAGGGAAAGAAAGAACTACAATAATGGTGCGGTCTCCTGAGAATACATTTATTTCTGCAGTATGAAACAAAATTAAATTCTTCAATCTCAAAAACTATTAAAAGGTTGTATTTAAAATGCACAAAGCATTAAAAAGACATCAAAATTAAAATAATCTCATAAATCTCCTCATTTAAAAGACTTATTAGAATACAGATCAAGGCAGAAAACAGCTGCCCGGCAGGCACTCCAGAGCAGTAAATTATGACTATTTTACCTTTTTTTCATTTTCATCATTGAAAATTCTCTTCCAGAATAATTGTATTGCTGCAGCAAGACCAACTGCCCCATACATTTAGTGTGTGAATGGTAAATTGCTTTCAATGGACTCTGAAACAGATACGCTGTGTATTCTTTTAAAGATCAGCAGACCGCAGGGCTGTACCCTGACAAAGGGTACGGCAGATACAAGCAGAAATTAGTTTTTAATGTAAAATTGATCAAATTAATTGTTATTCCGATTCAGTTTGCCAGAGCACTAGGGAGGCCCTAGGAAAACCTGCCAGTGTAAGACTTTTATTGCTATTCCCTTCTCCCCTAGATCTGCCAACGAAAGCCCCAGAAAATGTCAGTACAGGAAGCAAGTAAGATGGTCCAATTGCCATCAATCATTAAAACCGGACTCTCTTTTGTAAATGATTGACAACTAGGGGGAGATTTTTTTTTAAATAAAGATTCTCACTCCATAGACCATCATGCATCAGTCTTGATTGTACTAGAGCATTCCTTGGAGAACAATTAAACTATCACGTTGATTGCACCTCAATGCAGTTGAATCCTAAAAGAAGAAAGAGAAAAAACAGATGGCTAATCATGAGCCCCCTCGTCACACCCTTGAAGAATATACTATGAACTGCACGGTGCTGTTGACAGAAAGCAGCCAGAGACACTTTGAAACTGTTATAGAAAGATAAAGGTGTGTTCCCTTAAAGCTGCCTCCCGTTTTCATCCCCTCCCCTTCTGCCAGAAGGTGCACTCTCGCACACCGACACCATTCCTCCTCAGCAAAGATAAGATTAGTAAGCAGTGGGCTTCATTAGGAGCTGTTTAGAACACCATTAATCCAACTTAATTGGGGGTAGAGTGGTACCCAGTCTTTTTCTGCTCTCTTTCCAAAAGACAGCCTTGGTCGCGGAATTGAACTTCTTTCCAGAAACCACCTATCTTTGTAATTCTGCACACTTTCCCATCGCCTCAGCTCAGGCAGGCTGCGCAAAGCTCCTTATCTAAGACTGAAAAAGATAACAGGACTGCTCAAGTATAAAAACTGCAAGTATTTTATTTATCTCTCTTCCTTTCTGCTTAGATTACCATTCTCTTTGGTCACTGAATTTTGTCTTTTGGGCTTCAGATGAAGAGCAAAGTCAACCAAGAGGTACAGCTCTAAACCCAATAGATCGCTGCTCTGTCAGCACACACGCGTGTGCACACAGGCACACAGGTGTATGCACAGGAGCACGGTTCCTTCTGGCCTTTCCCTGGCTTTATCCTAGGGTTAACATCCTCCCGAATGGTTTCCGATGATTCCATGACCTTCCTCGCTAAGTATTTATGCTGAGGAACAACACAGTTTCTACAAATGCCTCAATAACTGCTACTTACACCGACGCTGAAATGTAAGCCAAGCAAATGAGCTGTCTAAAACCAGGCTAGGTCTCTGCAGAATGGGGTAAATTGCATAAAATAATTGCTAACATGAATTTCTAATGCATCCATTCATTCTTCCCCATAACCACGCATGAGGCATGGAAGAAATCATGGAGATGGATTGAGACGTGGTCCCTGCCAGTAAAAGACTTCCAATCACAACAGATATGGGCATGTGAAGATCTAACTAGGATGAGAATTAACAAAAGTGCTAAATCAAATTTAAAGCAATGGGCTGTGGGCAGGCACAATTGATTCTGAGTAGAGAAATCAGGGAAGGCTTCAAGGAGAAGGAGGCAATGGAGTTCCACTGTTAGTGAGGAGGAAACTGAGCACCTAGAATTAAGAAAAAGCATGCACAAACACACAGGGAGGTGACGTACTTGGAACAGATCACGGCTGCCCACATTTTTGGCAGGAGTACCACATCCACAATTCGTGCCATACCTACATATCACCTGTACTAGTGTTTGCTTACTATTTTTAATTGACTCCATTTTTGCTGACATAAGATTATTTTTTAAAGGAGATTTTATGTCATGTCTATAAATGGAAGTACAGTGTTGCTTGTCCCAAGGATAAGATAACTATAAAAGTACATAAATGAAAAGAAAATAATGATATTCTACCTAAATACTGTTGTCTCAGCTTGCCCTTTCTTTGTTACAAAGGGAAGTAGTCTGGCAAGACGTTGAAGACTTCCCAGCATCAAGCAAAGGCTTTCCCTTAGAGCTTCTGCTGAGAGAACTCCAAACTGCATAAATTACTTCGGAGGTGACTCGGGTTATTCAACACATGTTCGTGTAGCATCTAATGTGATTTGGAATCACTGTCCTACACTCTGGAAAACACTGGGTTAGATCAAAGACCCTGGAAGGCTGGCTGAGAAAAGACTGGATGAGAAATAAGGCTGAAAGCAGGTTTTGGCCTCATGGGGATCCTGAAGTTCATGCCAAGTGTTTGACCTTCGCACGAGGTGCAGGAAAATCATTACAGGTAGGCAGTCTTTTAAGATGAGAACTCTAATTGTGGTGCAAAAGAAAATGGACAGAGACGAGATGAAAGCTAAGATATCAGCTCATTGAGAGAAGCCATGGGTCTCGACCAGAATAATAGGAGAAGGGACGGACAACAGGTGACACTGTTCCCCGATGGCACCCCGCCCGAGTACGCCCATGGTCATCGGTGTGTTCCTCCACACTGTTCTGTTCTTCGTATGAAGCACGTCATTATTACTGCATTTCATCAAATCTAAGACACTATCAATTGTGAGATGAACCATTATTTTATATGCCACTAAGAAAGAAAAATGTTGCCAATTAAATGATGATACACCATCACTTGTAAGAAGCAATCCAATTTCAGAGATGTTAAAATGTGGGGAAAAATGCTTGTCTTGGAATCAGTGAGACACATTATTCATCACTATTGCTTAAAAGCAAATAATATAGAGCTTGGAAGTTAATTGGTTTTTAGAAAACAATGAAAAAGCATATCTGGTACAACATCCTACTTGATGTAACTAGAACAGTAAATTGTCATCCTTTAGAAACACGACAATGTAGGGCAGTGATTCAGAGCAGAGCTGGGAAGACCCTGGGTTCAAGTCCTGCTTCTGCCACTTACTGAATGTGACATGTTAAATGAGTAACAAACTCTGAAAGCTTCGCTTGGCTCGTCTGTAAAATGCTTTTACATCTTTCAATATTTAAGCATACCCTTCCATGGAAAACTTAAAATAAGAACCCCAAGCATTTTCCTGCCCAGATTTGTCAGAACTAATTTTTGATGAAAGCTAATTATCATTTCTGGTAATATTGTTCATCAGTTTTTTCCTCTTTTACTTTTTAGACCTAAAGGACCGCGGGGCTGGCTGGTTTTAGATTATCATGGTATGCTTTATAGATGCTCATTTAAATACGACTGGATGGGAGGACTGCTCAGTCACAAACAGAGGAGGGTCCCATACACACACATTCATCAGAGTTACCCAGGTCACAACCCCAGGTTCCAGTTCCCTGCGGTTTTCTGTGCCCAGACACTTCTGGACACCAGTAAGCCTGTGAACGGGAGCTGGCCCTGGAACGAGGACTCCGTTCCTCCCATTGGCAGAGCAGCCTCTTTAGTTTGCGGGTTACTTTACCAAATGCATTCAAGCTGCGGCACAACCTGAGCCCCAAACCAAGCCTGGGCACCAGGGTAACTCCGGTGTCATTGTTGCAACTCACGGAAGAGGCCGTTGTGATTCAGTAAGTCATGGGGCCTGGAAGGAAGCTCGAACCTGGCTCCAAATGCAGTGCTCGTCCCACCCACTTCATGCTTCACATCGTAAAAATAACATATGAAAAATAAAGAAACAAACCATTTCTCTCTTCAACTACATTCTCCCTTCTCGTATTTGGCTTGTGACTTGTTCTTCATCTGTCCTGCAAGTTTTCACAATAGCCCTCAATCTCGCGCCCACCTCTTCTAGGTGTTGGTGCGATGAAACAAGTTTCTCCAAGACTCAATGAGTCATTGGTCCTGCGCTTCCTGGGGCTGACTGGGAGCGGACACCGGGACCTGGGTCACGAGGGTGCAGGAGAGTGCTGTTCTCAGGTAAAGCCACAAGGGGGCAGGGTGATTCAAGACGCAGCCTTGCAAGGAATTCACGAGAACCAGCAAGGTGGGCTTCTCAAAAGCAAGTGCTCAGTCCAACCCCTTAGGGCAGGTGCGGGGCCATGGTGAAAGCTGGGAGGCTGGGAGGCATGGAGAATGTGGTAGCTTAATATAAAAGTGTGAGGCGGAAGTTCTCGATACGCTTACTCGGCTAATAAGCTGGGTAATTTTAGGCAAGTTGTGCCCCCGCCACCCATCTGCTAGGTGAGGGGTTTGATCTAGTCATCTCTAAGGCCCCTCTTTAAGAGTTGTTGACTCATGACCTTTATAGTCTAGTTCTAAAGTGCTGTAATAGCGTTCTTACTGTGGGTGGAGTGCCTGTGCAGATTAAATGAGACAAAGTGTCTACAAAATGCTCTCAACAGCCTAGATGGTTGTCTGTAGAGCGCTCTCTAATGGATAGGTGGTGTCATTACATCCTTCTCTATCTTGAAAATAACAAGAGAATTCTTCGTATATGTGTCCGATATTTCTTTTTCTTCTGAGACCTGACAAACCAGGATTCAGGAAGCCCTGGCAATCAGTTTACAGGTCAAAGAACACTGTACGGACCCCCACAGCTTGTGTTTCAACACACTACGTGTAACTCTCTCTAACGCACACATTTCTCCATGACTTTTCTGGTTCTTCTGAGTCCTTCTTAGAAACATATTCTAATTTCTGTAGTTAAAACACTACAGAAGTCTTTTAATTCAAACATGAAACTTGTACAAATCTTAGCCCACATACAGTGTGATGAAGACAGCTCTTCACTACCCAACCCAGCTACAAAATTGTACTCTCATATACCCCTTATGCCAGAACTCTCAGAAACATTATTTCTGCTTTATAATTAAATAATAAAGGGCCAGTAACCTTAATATAAAGAGATTACTAAATATTCAAGAAAAACAAGCCAAATTACTCCATGCACGTGGGATTATGAACAAAAGTTCACAAAAATAAAATATAAATGGCTAATAGACCATAGAATAAAATATGAATCCACACTAATAATCAAAGACAACTAAATTAAAACACAACATAACCTTAAATGGCTGCTAATACTATAAAATTCATTATTCCCAGTGCTGAGAGATTGGCATAAAACAGGCACTGAAGTAGACAGCCTTTGGTACAACCTTCCTGAAAACAATAAAGGAGAATATATCAAAAGGTTTATGTTGAAACTTTTATGTATAAAACATGAGGCAATTCTTAACGTGCCATGGTCCTTCAACAACTATTTCCTCCTCCACTTTAGGAATAGAAACCCTAATGTTTTTAACTGGGCACATGTCTATTTATAACAAAGATTATATTTCCTAGCCTTCCTTGCAGCTCTATGAGGCCCTGTAAATATGGTCTAGCCTAAAGAATGTAAGCGGGAATGGTTGGTGCAAATTCCAGGTAGTACCTTTAAAGAAAGATGTAATTTACTTCCCTCTTTCTTTTTTCCTACTGGCTGGAATGCAGATGTGATGACTAGAACTCCAGCAGCCCTCTTAGATATCGAGGTTATATGAGAATAGAAGTCACATGTGGTGAAGCAACAAAATAGAAAAAGCTGGACCCATTACCTCCAGACCTCTTAAATTCAGAAGACAAATGAACTTCTATTTTGTTTAAGCCACTATAATTTGGAGTATTGCTTGCTGTCAATACTAAATCTTAATCCAAATCCTAAATCATATATATATTTATACTGCATGTACTACAAAGTATTTGACTGAAAAAAGCAAGGTGCAGAACAGCGTGTAATATGCTACCATTATACACAAAAAGGAAAACAAAAGCACTATGTAGGAGATAGCTAAGTCCCTAATGAATCATGCCTCTCATTACCCATACATTTATAGAGTCCCTTCCCACACTGAATGTGAGCCTGACAGATGACTCACCTAAACAAGGAGAACATGGGGAAAGTGACACTGTGCCAGTTCCTAGCCTCAGCATGAAGAAGGCCTGGCTGCTCCTGCCAAGATATTCTTTGTAAATAAATAAATAGCAAATAAATAAATAAATCCAACTGTAGGGGAACATTTACATGATGGCATTTTTTATTAACATATGTTATACAGCACAATGATGGAAATATGTTTATTATGTAGAAAGTTATTGGTAGCGTAAAAATTATACTCATATGAAATATGATGTTTACTTTGTAAAGATGCATAGAAAAAAGACTTGAATGAATTATAAAAACATTAACACTGCTTTTGAGTGATAGAATAATGGCTAACTTGTAGGAACTCCTTCATTTTCAAATATCTTACAAAGAGCATATTTTACTTCTAATTTCAATAATTTTATTTTTATTTCTAGATGTTCTATACAGGCCTTTTTTATCTTTCTAGTCTTTTTAATAGCCTTGTGAAACTTACTATTGGGGGATACTCAATTTCTTTGCTTGTGTTTTCAGTTCTATTATGTCATGGACCATTTTTAACTTATTTCCGTACCTTTTTCTCAATCATCACAACTCCAATATATGAGGTACCTGAGGGTCTCATTCTACTATTTGTTGTTTCCCTTGACTTTTCAATACATGACAACTAAATTCTTCGTGTGTTTGTCATTCCGAACTGTGAGATCCCATGAGACCCGTCTGAAACTGCAGAGATGCCACAGGGTCTGGGACAAAGGTGACTTTCTTCGGAAAGCATTTGCATTTGCATCTTCCAGGCACCCTGAGCACCGCCAATCCGGGACCGCATGTAAATCACTGCACAGCACACATTCAACCCCCAAGGGCAAATGAAGGCAGGGCTATTGTTAAAACTTGGGGAAGGAGATCTGGGCCCCACACTAAGTGCTGAGGATACAATATCTCTCTCGGTCCACAGGGGAATTTTTTTTTCTAACTAACTTTTTTGTGGAAGGTATAGCCCATTGAGAGCCGTAGCTTGATGCTATGGTCTCGTTTCAGCTCCCCACATTGAAGGGCCCAGAGATTGCTTTCTGGTCCCCAGCACAAGAGACAAAACTTAAGACTCTGAAGCTTCTGCCCTGAGCAACCATCCTCAGGCTGAGCCTCAGCTTCTGCGTCACACCCAGTTCCCATATCTCTCTGTATATTTTTAGACCCCGGAAATTGTACTCACTTTTTTTTTTTGCAGGCATCATTAAACAGTGTTAATGATACTTTATCTAGCATTCTTGGGTTTTTTGAACATGAAGATTTATCAGAGTATCTGGTCTACTTACCAGAATCAAAGTCTGGGCTTGTTACTTTTATCATCAGAAACATTTTAAGTGCAAAAAAAAAAAAAAACAACCTTCCCTATAAAATGGTGAGAACTATGCTTGTGGACTGTCTTAAAAACTTCCCTGACAGGTTGCTTTTCCATCACTAAACCTTTTCGGCACTGAGCGGCAGCTCTGGGAAAAGCCCAGCAACTGACGAAACTAAACAGCAAACTCATCACCGCAGTGAAAGGACACTATGTGAGTCGGGAACTCCCACAGGCGAGCAGAGAAAGCAGGGAGTGGGAGAACGCTGGGTGCCGAGCACAGTAGCTACTCGCTGAATATTTATGTCAACAACATTAAAATATCCATGTCGACTAGGCAATATTTTGGGAACAGGTACTAGCCGAGTTTTGTCAAAATTTTTATATTCGAAATAACCTATTATTCTAAGCACATGGGCACTTATGCCAAAGGAATGTCCCCAAATATTCTATGGCACAATTCTTAAATATTCAAAGGGCTGAGATATATTACTCTCCCCTCCCCTCTATTGTAACTGTTGCTAACAGTGATGTTTACACATTTAATTTCATTTGTAGGTAACTAACTTGCAGAAATCTTCATTTTATGTTGTAACACGAGAATTCGATGAGCTGGCTCGGGCAAAGCACTTGGCGCACAGTGAGCTGGTTATGAGGATGAGGAGGAGGAGGAGGATAATGATGGTGAAGGTGGTGATCGTTTTAAAAGCCCTGGGTAAACTGTAAGGTGGATATGCCCAGTGGCACAGGACAAACGGAGCTTTCTTTGCTTCAGACTCAAAACTCCAGAGGGTCACGGTACAGGGTTGTTTACTCACGCCTGGAGCCATTTGAAAATGCATCCGGTCTAAGTAGGTATGCAATAAATATCTCACATGGACTGCAAATATTAGTATGCCAGGAGGATATCACAGTACTCTGAAGGGGCAACTCGTGAGCATGAGGTTTTGAACTTCCAGACAGAACCGAGGTAGACACGTGTACCCAGGAGTCTGAGGTCTCCGAAGAATACCCACGCCTTGTATCCGAAGGGCCTGCTGCTTACCCACCTTCAGAGCCAAGGATGACCGTGGACAGTCACGGAGCACACATTGCTGCCAGGGGCTGCGGGGAGGGCATGAAGCGCCAGTCGACATGAATAAGCTCCCCAGGTCCACTGCCGAGTGTGGGGCCTCTGGGTAACGCGTTCACTTAAAAGTTCGCTAAGAGGGGAGGTCTCACATTAGGTGTTCTCCCCAGAATAAATTTTTTAAAATAAATAATTAAATGCAACGTTTTTAAACCTGTACTTGTTTGTAACTAACATACTTAAATGTCAAAACTTCAGATGGTTAGAACATTAGAAACTGAAGAAATGTAGCTGAAATCCAAAAGGGTGAAGGAGTTCTAAGCTTACACATGAAGAAGCAATTGTAAAGAAATATTTGCTGGTACAAAATGAAAATGTTTCCATTAAAACAAATTGTTTTATATGCCAAACTGGACGCCTGCTGCTTTTCCTGCCTTTTTCATCTGAGCCTCACAGACGTCGGAAAGGTCGGTTCTTATTATCCTGCCCGACTGGGGAAGCAGCACAGCGGCGGGGCGAAGAGCACAGGTCCCTGGAGTCTCCCGCCTGGGTCTGAACCGCAGCTCTGTCACTGACCTTGAGCAAAGCCCGTTAGACTCTCCCTGCCTCGGCCTCCTCGTCTGCAAAGGAGCGCGGCAGTAGTAGCTGACTCACAGAGCCTACGCAGGCGTACGTGCATCGGTACACGCGCAGTGACTAGGACACAGTGAATGCTGTGTGTCTCCGCTGTTACCAGCCTCACCTTCCAGGTGAAGAAACCGGGGTTTAAAATTGGATTATTTGGCTTGTAAGAAGCAGGACTGGGGCTCGAACTCGAGCAGTCTGACTTCAGACTCTGACATAAAGCAGAAGCCTGACACACAGCACCCTTTCCAGGGTGGCTCTGCAGCCTCCTTGTCAAATATCAGTGGTCTCACCCCGCCCCCGCTAAGGCTTGTTGAATGGAAGCCGGAACACACGGAGGAAAGGCCTGCCCTCCTGGCCTGCCCTACCCACGCCATGAGCTGCCACAGCCCAGCAAGGCTGCAGAGTGAAGGAGGGGGACCGAGCAGTAGGGACAGATAGGCCACAAGCCTCCAGAACCCAGCAGCTGCTGCTGAGTTCTGTCCCCACAGCCACAGAAAGGGCAGCCAATACTGAGACGAGGGAGCAGACAGGTCTTCCCACTGATGTGTCCACTGTTTGGGGGCCCGACCAACGCAACAGCCACCATTGAACAAGTACTTCACAATGTGCCAGGCACTGTGCTGGGCACCTTATCTGAGCCCCGGGACGACTTGCCCAGGCAGGTGCTCTCTCTTCGTCCTCTCTGAAGGTGAGGAATCTGTGGATTAGTGAGGTGGAGTCAGTCACCCAGGGGCACACGGTTAAATGGCAGAGCCAGGCTCAGCCCAGAGCTGGCTCGTAATCCATCCACACACTCTGCTATAGACTATGTTTATAAAGTCTATGTCTACAGTCTATGTTCACAGACTATGTCTGTGTCCCCCGCCAGTTCACATGTTGAAACCTAATGGTTAGAGGAGGTTTCATGAGGACGTGAGAGTGGAACCTTCAGGAAGGAGATCAGTGCCCTTAACGGAGACACCGAGCAGCTCCCTCACCCCTCCCCAGAAGGGCTCTCAGTGAACCAGGAAGCAAGCACTTGCCAAACACCCAATGTGCAGATGCCGTGATCTTGGACTTCCCAGCCACTGGAGCTGGGAAATAAATGTCTGTGGTTTAGGCCACTCGGCCTACAGGATCCTGTCATAGCAGCCCAAGCAGACTAAGACACGCCGCGCTGTGCTAGTGTGCACCGGAAATGATGACTGCAATGAAGTGGCCTCGGTTGCAATAGTAAGGAGCTCCCCTTCGCCGGAGAGCTGGTGGACTGAGCCCACTGGTCAAAGCCTTTGGAGACAGAGTCTTTGGAGACTTTGAAAACTACACAGTCCGAGCTCCACTCCCCTCTGCTCCACACTCACCAAGTGACAGGGCTGGCCGTCTGTAACAATCACCATGCACTGAGGAACTACTATGTGCTCCACACTGCTCAGTGCTGTGCCATCTGCCCCACGAGGGCAGCAACAGAGTCCTAGAGCCTAGCGTAGTACCTGGGTCTCAGTATTGGTAGAATGAATGAATATTTGTAGAATGAATGAATGAAAATATTCTCTCTAATCCTTACAACCACTCTGTAAAGTAAAAATTTAATCCTCCATATATATGGAAAGAAATTCAGTTCAGAGAGGTTGTATCCCCTGTTCAAAGTCACACAGTTAATGAGTTACAGAGCTGGGACTCAAACCCAGCATCTCTAGCTCCCAAATCATACTCTTTCCTCTGCATTTTTTCCCAAAAGGTAACAATGCCATTTCCCCACCTCAGGGGGCTACTAGAAAGATCAACTGAGATAAAGTCTATGAACGTGCTTTGCAAACTCTGTACTTGCAAAGGTTGATAACTGATTTTTGGCACAGAATCAAAGCCTAAAGCCAAAATAGTGCCACTTCAGTAGGATTTTAAGGACTGAGAAGAAACGGGAGTACTGCGGGGAGAAGAGGGCTGTGCCCAGCCTTGAAATCAAACCACAGCGCCGGCATGCAGCCACCAGCTCAGGAGTTGGGTGGCAAACAGCATCCCCAGATTTGGAATTGCAGAGTTGCAAGATTATGCAGAAGGAACCCAAAACGGTCTTCCTCCCAATGCTGGACCCTCAATAGGTCGTCACCTGAACTCTGATAGAACAGGAGTGGCAGCATAACCCCGGAAGAGGCGTGCTGGAGGCGGGGCTCAGAACCCAGTGCCTAGACGCAGCCTGCGGCGTGCCGTCCCTCCCGGAAGGTCTCTCCTGCGCTGCGGCTGTGTTTGGATCCCTGGGTGATCCAGCTAACCTGTAACTTCCACGGTTAAATCAAACGGTTTAATTACACTTCCACGGTAAATTAGAATGTAGCAACCCCTTATATCTAAGGAGTTTTTAACGCCATGGCTCATCTCTCTATTTACTTCTCGTAATAGGCTTATCCTCATTTTCCTAATAAGAACCTGTGTTCAGCATAGAAATTTGCCCAACACAATCGAAAAACCAAAGCCCAAATGCAAAACTGAGGGCTAGGTGGGTTTCTACCTGCACATTCTCGAGCTCCCAAAAGGTGGCTTAAAACAGACCAGAAAATAGCAAGCAATTAAATAAAACAGTAGCCACAAAAGTTTTTTGTTTTTTTTTTTTCAGGAACACAAGTGGAATATCAGCCTAGAGTGGCTAGTAAAGGAAAAGTCTCTTGTGAGCCTCCAAACCTGAATCATCAGGATAGGCGACCACAGGGGACGATCTCTTTTTTAAAAGCTGAAAAATTGCCAACTTTTTTTTTAAGCTGAAAACTTGAAGCAATGGAAAAACTAAAAGATGATTTTAAAAACAGTGCAAGAATGCGGCTCCCAGGACAAAGCGCCCATGTCCTTATTTAAGTCTCCCTGATCCAGCAGAAGGGGCCGCTCCAAGCCTTCTGGGCCAAGAGCTGGTAACATCAATGAGTGACTTGGGCATTAGGATGTGGGGAGGGGTGGCCACTGGTCACGCTCGGCCTGGAGAACCAGTCTTACCTTGATGACGTACAGGCTCAGCGTTGTCTGATTTTAGTGTATTTTTCAAAAGAGGCCAGAAGTTTGTTTATTTTTTTCCTTTGGGGGGATGGGAGTGGAGAGAAATAAAATCTTCTGATCTCCTTCTGATTTTTCAGTGTCAAATTCAAAGGTCTGGCTAAGCAACTACCAGCAGCCAGTTTTCAGCTGCAACCTTTGCCCCCCTGGGTGACATCATGGTGCCCCAGGATAAGCCCAAATGACTCTAATGATGGGTTCCAGCTCTCAATCCTTCAGTCAAGCACCCTTGCAAAAGGTCACTTAAACATCTCTGGGCCTCGGTTTCCTCATCTGTAAAGTGGACCTAATGATGTTTGCCTTATTTATTTCAGGCAGTTTTTCCATGAGTCAAATCAAATAAGCTTTTCAAAATCGAAGGCCATTCAGCTCTATGTCCCCAGGGCCTATGCTCAATCAAAATAGAACAAAATAAAGTTTGTTGAACTGAAAAGCACTTTGAACACAGTGAAGCACGTATCAAACGTGAACTGTCACACTGCATGTTAGTCCTCAACATCTTTTAAAGTTGTATAGAAAGTTTTTATGTGGCATTTTTCAAAAAAAAAATGTTCCCTCCCCTGAAAAAGCTCTTCCAACAAAAGTAATTGACAGTATCTGTTTAGTAACTTACAGAGAGAAGGAGAGAGGAAGAGAGAGGGGAGAGAGAGAGAGAAGAGAGAGTGCTTTTATGCAAATTTGATTTCCCTATAATAATCTAGAGCTATTCTGCTAGAAGGAATTATCTCCGCAGGCTGGCAGCTGTGGTAGGCAGTGAATTAAAAATGGCTCTGTATATGGGAAAATCTGTTCTATAATCAGTGCTATTCTTGGAGGGGACATCAATCTAGCCCAGCTCCCATGATGCTCCACTTGTATGAATGACATACAAGCGTGAGGTAGAAACTCTCATTGCATCATGGCTGAGGCGTGTGCCCCACCTGAGACTTTGCACCGCTACCCAGAGATGAAGGTGGACCTCATGGTGGCCTCCATGGCCTCCAACCAGACAGTGTGGCCAATCCCCTTAGCTTAGGAAAGAGCACATGGGAGGAAAGCAAACCTTTCAACAATGATTGATTCAAATCAACTCTGATGTACTGTCCACTACTTTCTTTCTTTCCTTCCTTCCTTCCTTCCTTCCTTCCTTCCTTCCTTCCTTCCTTCCTTTCTTCCTTCCTTCTTTCTCCTCCCTGCTGTTCTCACACAGAAATAAGGCTCAATTCCTAAGTCACAAGACACGAGGCAAAGAAATGCTGTATCAGGGCTCTCTGTCCATGGGAAAGGCTCACGCTACAGAAAAATATTTTAAGTAATAAGTAACCACCACAGCTTCACATAAAATGCCATCACACTCCTAATGAGGCAACTGCTTGGTCAGTAAAATTGCCCTGGCCCTGAGTGGCTAATATGTCTGAGTTAACTCGGACCCTGCACGTGGCAGCCGCCGCCATCCATCGCCCACAAGAAGAACTTAGGCTGCACGTGCATAAAGTCATCAGATGCCTCCAAGTGAATCCTGTCCCCTTCATGGGACCATGGAAACTTCTTGCGAATCTGTGTCCCTGAGGTGCTTGTGACAGGTCTTCTTTCCCTGTCACAAGTACCATCATGGCGTCTGCTTGGAGTGGAGGCAATCGGAATACCAAAACATTAAACCACGTGAGTGTGTCTGCATGCGTGCCTGTCTCTCTGTTTTTGCAAAGGGACTTAATATGATCTAAGTCACTCAGTGTCTTTTAAAATAACTAAGAGCAAGTGCCAGACATGCCAAGAAATTGCATCTTCTAAACTAGTTTCTCCCTTTCCGACACTATTAATAAACTGGCTTTGTAATGTGCAATGCCCATGAGCCCAGGGACCCACCCAGCTGGGTGCACACTAAGCACAGGGAAAGGTCGGGACCCCAGAATGTCGAGTCCTCCGGGGAAGGTAGAGCTGACTCCATTCAGCCGCCACCAGTGTGGGAGCACCTGCGTGAGAAGGCGGAGAGCAGCCTCCCCAGGCTGGCAGAGCATCTCATCTGCTTTAGACCACATGAGACTGGACATCCAGGACCAAGATGGCTCTGAATAGCTGCACAGACCTGCGAAAAATGCTGCTGTGTCCTTCAAGGGTGTTCCCTGGAGAAAGGGAAGTGTTCCTGCTCCCAGGCAGCGCCCTTCAGGGCTCCACGGGGGTCCCCCCCTTGCTGCGCATGCTCGAGTAGGAGCACTCTCACTGTGCTTTTCTTGGGTTCTGCTCTTTCCAGACATTTCTTTCTCAGCTACAGCAGCTATAGATGCCAGGCACCACAAGGCATGCACGTACCTTTTAGCCCATTCTCTCTCTCCCTCTCTCCCTCTCTCTCTCTCTCTCTCTCTCTCTCTCTCTCTCTCTCTCTCTCTCTCTCTCTCCCCCTCTCCCTCTCTCTCTTGTTCCAGAGGGCTCTGGGCTCCAAAGTCCTGACAAAAGGCAGAAGAGCTTCCTATATTATCACTTTGTTAGGAAAGCAAACCAGGGTAGCATTGCAGGGTTAATTTGAAAGACAGCTGCATCCATTTTGCTCATTACTCTTTATGTATAAACTGCAAATTGCATTTGAAAATATTTTCTTTAAAATAAAATTGCCGTTTCTGAGCCTTCTGCAGCACCCAGTGTCTGGGTAATGCAAGTAACACAAGTGGAAATGGGGCATCATCCCCACCTCCTTTGTGGAGGTCGTGGGCCACACCCTGCTGACCGTATTCCATAATGAATAAAGCAAAGGGGGCAATGTCATTGCTAAAGAAATTATTCTCCTACATTGGGAAGCTGGGGCAGAATTAGCCTCACCAGCTTCTGGATTCAGTCTCTGGATTTTAAGAAGAGGCAACTGAAAGGATGAATCCTTTGTTTTGCTTTCCCACTGACCTCATTCCCTTTCCCCCAGGAACCCTAAAAATGAGAATGGACCCTTTTTGCAGACAAGACTTCAGCAGAAAGCATCCACTGTCTGGAAGTCAGGCACAGGGGTATGTGCCTTAGTTTCCTTCTCTACAACATGGGGATAATCATGATGCCTCTTTTCTAGGGTTGTCATGAAAAACAAATCAGTCGATTTATGTAGAGTCTCTGATAGGATGTCTGGCTCATGGTTACCGCACAGTAAATGCAGAGAGAGAGATACGAATATAGATTCATCCCACTTCCTGAGCCTGCAAAATGGAGGCAACTGTTTAAAAGCTTTTTCTAAAAAGCTCAATTGGAGTAATTCAACACCTGAACCCACAAATCAATTTTAACTTCACCAAAGAGAGACAAACTGATTTTGTGCCTCCTGGTGTGATGCAATAAAAAGTACACATCACCACCTATGAAGTGTTACCGCCAAAATCACGGACCCGAACTTGATCAGGCTTCAGCATCTAACAGTTTCCAAGAAGAAAATGGAAAGGAACAGAGGAACATCGGGATGCAAGCAGCAGAATCCAGACTGAGGGAAATTCAGCCAGACACACGACCTGCCTTGTCAACAAACAAATTTCAAGCAAAGCATTAAAAAAGGAGTATCTAAGATTTACAAAAACAACATCATAAAAAAAATATCCACCAAATACAATATGGGCCGCATTTTGATCCTTCTTTGAGCAAACCAAATATAAAATACCAGCCATTCAGATGGGGCAGTTTGAACACTAAGTGGATATCTATGATATTAAGGGATTATTCTGAATTTCTTAGGTTCTCCTCCGTTGGCTCTGGCATGGTCCCAGTGGCCCCCTTCTCCAAAGAAATGCAATGGAAGCCATGGTCATGACCTCCGAGACTAGATTGTAAGAAGCTCTGCAAGGGCATCCCACCTGTGGCCCTCGGGCTGCATGTGGCTCGGGATGCTTATGAATGTGGCCCAACACAAAATCGTAAATTTCCTTAAAACGTGATGAGATTTTTTTCTTGTGATTACGTGTCGCAATGTATTTAATGTGTGGCCCAAGACAACCCTTCTGTTTCCAGCGTGGCCCAGAGGCACCAAAACGTTGGACACCCCTGCTTGCAGCTCCTGCCTCTGTGTCTTAGAATTCTTGTTCTTGGGACCTTCCCTCTTGGAACCAAGCACTCACGATGGGAGAAGCCCAAGCCACGTGGAGAGACCATCTGTAGGAAGTGGCGCCAACAGCCCCACTGGACTTCCCAGCTGACAATCACGTGAGTGAGCCTCTTTGCTTAGCCAGCCCAGTCATATCTTAAGACGACTGGACCCCAGATGAAATCTGACTATGGTCGCATTAGAGTTCCTACCTGAAAACGACCCAACTGAGCCAAATCAAACCACAGAACCAGGCAAGACAGCAACCAACTATCGTGTTAAGCCGCTCACTACCTTTGGAGGTGGTTTGTTACGCAGCACAAAATCATCAGAAAACTTTATTTCTTAGAGCCATATCCTTAAGTATTTACAGAAGAAATGATACGGCATCTGGGATTTTCAAATTAATCCAGTTGAGGTGGGGGGTATAGTTGCAACAAGCTCACCCACGTGCGGTTAATTGTTAAAACTGGGAAATTGGATCATAGGGAGTAATTATACTCTTCCTTCTACTCTTGAATATTTTTGAAACATTTTCTAATGAAAGTTTTCTTAAGAGCTCTGCATTTATCAAGATGGAGTTTCAAGAGTACAGAGAGAAGAACATTACATATTGGGTTATTCTATGATGGCAGACACCACAGATGTCATTTAAACATGCAGGATTGATACGGTCACTATTACCTGTCCAGCCACAGGACGTCCATCTCTGAGAAGACGGCCAATAGAATTGGAAGAATCTGGAGTCAAGAGCGCAGTTCAAACCCCAGCTTCACCTCCTTCTAGCAGGGAGTCCTCAGGCACCTTCTCCAGCATCTCTGGGCTTCACTGCCTCAAGTGCAAAGGATACTTTTCCTGATGAGGTTGCCAAAGTCTTTAACAGTTAAAGGGGCAACGTACACACTGTAAAAGTGCCCTGAAAGTCTAGATGTGACTGTTACAAGCCGTAATGGAAAGGAAATCATTTACTCTCAAGGCCCTGGCAACGCTCTATCACTATAGGTCATCTGCCTACCAGTGTAAATGATATTACATTCCTGCTCTTTTATATCACATTCAAGAGCTGGACAGATCTTTTTTCATGCTGAGGATGCATTTGGGATGGCTGGTGAAAATATAAGCCACGCAGGCTATGTAAGTTTCCCTTGGGGGTTGGGGTGCACCATGGAGACAGAGGCACACACCACCCAGGGCATCAGAAACCAGGTGTGAAGTCTGGACGAGCAGACCATGTGTGTGCAGACGAGGGGTCAGTCAGAGTGCTTCTTGCACTGGGCAGCTTACATCGGGTCCTGCAGAGCGAGTGGCTCAAATATGCTTTATTTCAGGAGAGCTGATTATTCTCCCAAACAACACCAACGAGGCTAACAAGTCATTAACTTCACTAATAAATTAAATCAATCCACTAATATGTGTGCTGCAATATGGAAAACTAGAATTCTATGTACATCTCTCGATACGTAGCGAGCTCAGAGAAAGCCAAATATCTGTAATTGAAGCAGATTCCTCCATTAAGTTGCCTTTCCATTCCAGTGATCTGTTACTATTGAAATAAATTGTGAAAAAATTAATAAAATAATCTAATTAAAAAGGCAGCTCAAATCCACACATTTTCCAATAGCTCATAATTTGCTAATAAAATATAGTATGCTAGGTAACGTCAAATAGCAGTAAAACAAACGTCGGTATAAAGTAAGTCCTTGTCTTTCTCTCCCTACTGGATTGGAAGCTTCATGGAGACAAGTTTCTCGTGTGTTTATCTTTCGATGGCATGAGTTGAAACACCAGAAACAGGCCATTTTCCAAAGAGCACCCGCAGACTCCCATGCCACCTAATTTGAATGGTGCTGCTTTTGTTAATGGTCTCTTGAAGTCACAAGTGCGTTTGAGAAATGACAGGTTAATCGACCTAATCGAGTGTTGGTACTTTGTGGCTGCTGTTTTTAAGGACAAGCCTTCTCAGAAGTTAATGCCTACACTGAATCTCCCAGAGGCACCCAAAAACGTGTTCCTGAGAGGCCTGTCTCCAGAGTCACACTGACACCTCCTTATCTACCCCCAAGTCCGGAGTTTAATACTTTCTACTTGTAGCATCACCAGTGCTCTCTGCTTGGTGATCAAAATACATCATTCAAATTGTTGTATCCATAAACTTTTATTGGTACACAGTCACGCTCACGGTCCACCCACTGCCTGTGGCTGCTGTTGTCTGGTGCCTGCAGAGCCGAGCAGTCGCCAGAGAGAGAACAAGGCCTAAAAAGCCTAAACAGTTTCCCACTTGGCCTTTAGCAGCAAGTGTCTGCCAAGCCCTGCCCAGAAGAATCAGCCCCAGTTAGAGGGAAGTGTCGTCCCTAGGGTGACAGTCTCAGGCTTTGTAATGGCTGTCTATCAACAAAGTCGAAAATTTGTTCAAAAGCAGTTTCCTTGCGCACTCTCCTCCCCACAGAACTCCTCTTACTTTGTCCAGGCATTTTAGCATTGGACTGGCGGTGACGCTCCGAGTAGAAAGTATTGGATTTTGACTGCCCACAGTCAAGTGCAGTCTCTTAGATTTAGACTGTGCTTTCCCGTTCAAGGGAGCTAGGAAGTCTCCTGCCCAGCTTCAATTTTTTTTTTTTTTTTTTTTGCCTTAAGGTTTGTTTACACTCAGCAGGCGGAAAGGTAAGGAGATAAAAGCAATGCAGAATGAATAAAGGAAGACAAGACTACAGCAAAACACAGGGAAGGCAAGATTAGAGGAGCAAGCCCCAGGGAAGAAAGTTTACAAGTTAGCAACTGAGTGGATGGAAAGGGAGATTACACGGGAGCACAGTGGCCAGAAGGAGGACTCACTGGAGACAGAACCGCCACAGGCAAAGGTTACTTCAAATACACACACCTCCCAATGTGTGGATCAAGTCACAGAAATAATGGATGTCATTCTGGCTATTAGGCTGATCCCCACTGGTAATTCAATCCAGCCCCTTGCTGGGGGGTCAGTTAGGACAGGGGGCCTTGGGGAGTAGGAAGACCTTTGAATCTGTAATTCCCTCTCTCCCCTGCTCAGTTCCCAGCCAACAGGAGAGGAGGAAGGGCTCTTGGCCAGTGTCAGCCTGAAAACACCTCTGACACTGTAGACTCATGAAAGACAGGAAAGGTGACCTTTTTATTGGCAACTCCCAAAGTAATCTTATGAATAGTAAGTGGCCAATTATTGCATATTCACTACAAGCCAAGCCCCAATTTAAATCCTTTCCACGTGTTAACCCCTTTCACTGTGGTAATGACCCTTGGCGCTAAGCGCCATCATGGAGATGTTGAAGAGAGTTCGAAGCCAGGGTACTTTATCAGCCTCCAAAGTTCACGCTATAAAACCACCACAGGCCCTGGCTGGTGTAGCTCAGTGGATTGAACGCAGGCTGGGAACCAAAGGGTCACCGATTCGATTCCCAGTCAGGGCGCATGCCTGGGTTGCCGGCCAAGTCCCCAGTGGGGGCCACATGAGAGGCAACCACACATGGATGTTTCTCTCCCTCCCGTCCCCTCTCTCTAAAAATAAATAAAAATTTTAAAAAAACACACACCACCACCTCCCAGTGAGCATTTGTTAACTAAGCTCTGATATTCTTATTTCCAAATACACCTTCGATACATTGCAGCTCACAACGTGAGTTCGTGAGCGTACCTCTCACTTAATCCTGCCCCAGACCTTGGGAAGGAATGGAAGGAAGCCCAGACTGCCTAAGCACTCTCTTTTCTCCCCTTCCTTCTCCTCATTGCAAAGCAGCAGAAAACCCAGTGCCTGGCTACCTTACAGACAAGGGGAGAGGGGAACTACAATTTGGGTCCCCGTACCTCTGAGTCTGCCCAAGACAGGCGCAGTTGAAGCCAGCTGTCCCTCTTTCGCTCTCAAACTACAGTTTGGGTTATCAGTTATGTGGGTGCCCAGCTCAGGGGTTCTCAACCCCAGCTACTCAATTCGGTCATCTGGGATCATTTAAAAAAACCGCGTCCTGACCCCAACCACAGAGATTCTGGATGTATTTAATGTGTGGCCCAAGACAATTCTTCTCCCAGTGTGGCCCAGAGATGCCAAAAGTTTGGACACACCTGGAAACTTCAAAAGGGAGCTTTCTCAGCTAGGAGGAGGTGACCTTGGGCCCTTCCTCCTTCTTTCTTGGAATGCTGACATGACAGCTGGAGCTCAAGCAGCCATCTTGGTCTGTGAGGCTACGTTGAAGATGAAAAAACACCCACCAAGAAGGAAAACAGAGTAAAACCTGCATCGTTATAGGCCTCTCTATAGACTTAATTTTCAAGGCAAAAAATAAATAAATAAATACATCTTTCTTTTTTCCCAGCTGCTGTATCAAATGTCCGTTACCAACAGCCAAATGCAATTCTTAAGTAATATGATAGGCAACACTATGTTACAAATGAGAAAAGGTGCCCAGAGTCACACAGTTCGTAAGTAACAGAAGCCAAACGTTCTGCCTCCATGCCTACGACCTTTCTGCTAGAGGTCATGGGGCAGAGCGTATTTTAAGGACAGAGAATCTGGTTCTTACTTTCAAAGGTAGATCTTTCCGGAAAACTCTGCTGACCTAACCAATGGTGTTGGAGCCCCCTTTGCAAGTGCTGCCAGATCATTGAGCAAGGAGAAGATTCGATAAGTAGCAGCTCTTATGAATGCACAGAAAGTTTGTTTTTCCTTTTCATTTAAGAACAGCAAGCCCTTAAAATTTCCTTCATATTACAGTCATATTTCTGATAAATTTACGTCAAGTATCTTAAATCCTAAATTATTTTCATATATTTACTCAACAAATACCTTCTGAGAACCTAGCATGGGGGAGACGCTTCTGTTGCGGGAAGAGGGTCTGAGGGAGGGTCTGCGCGAGCAGTTTGAAATCCGAGCGGAACAGAACAGGCGCGCGAAGGGCTGTACTGGAGGCTCGGCACTGCCAGCAACGGGTGGCGGCGAACCAGAGGAGGCCAGGATCCCCTCGGGCTTAAGAAACTAGGGAAGGCTCCATGGAAAAGGCGCCATTCCTGTGTTAGGATCTCACAGTCTGATGGGGACAGGCCCTTCAAGCCCAGGAACTGACCCGATCGAGGCTCACAGCCGGTTATGAGCCGGGTGTGTTAAGAAAGCATCGGGAGTCCAGTACGGTGCACGATATCTACTCTAGAGAAACAGGTGCATGAGGCTAGGGAAGTGGTTTAGGGTCAAATGAAAAAGAGTCGGCAAGGCCAGGCTCACAGCTTTGGAATCTGTTCAGTAGACAGTGTGGGTCAGAGCAGTGACCTCCAAGACTCATTTGCCGAGCGTGGGCAGGATGAACTGGCCAGAAACAGACGAGGGGCAGCAGGACCACACAGATGAGGAGCCCTGTGACGGTCTGGGCGAGAGGTGACACCTGTCGCAATCAGGGCAGCAGCAGTGGGAATGCAGAGAGAAGGGTAAGCGCCAGAAACAGGGAAGGGAGTGGGCTTGGCAAGAGGTGGGAGATGAGACAAAGACGAGGGAGGGTCACTTCTGGCTTGAGGAAATGGGTGGCTTTCAGGAGACGTGCTGGTCCCAGGAAGGCAAGATGCCCACAGAGTCCTAAGACGTGTAGAACTGGCCTGTGGGAGAAACTTCGGGAGTGAGGTTTAGATCTGGGAGTCATTTACCCGGAAGTGACAGGTGGAGCCATGACAGAGAAGAAGAGTAGAGAGAGAAGAAATTTGAAGATATAAATTCAAGTAATGTGGGCAATTGGCAGACAGAAAAAGGAAGAGAGGGAGGGAGGGAGGGCGGGAGGGAGGGAAAGACAATCAGGGAAGCAGATGGGAAACGAGAGAAATATGATGTTATAGAAGGAGGAGAGAAAAAGGGTTTAAAGAAAGAATTGTCCTAATACCTTTAAAGCATAAAATAACTACATCTGTCTTGTTTTTAATGTGCCTTTTCTTTTCAGGGGACAGCTTAGCTTTATTGCCGAATGATGCCCAGCACAAGTCAGGAATTTTATACCCCCCTTTCCACAGGAGGCATAGCCACGGCCATCAGACACATTCAGTGGCCTCCACAGATGTAACAGGGAAAGAGCTAGTCAGGGACCTACGTCTGGTCCAAGTTCTGCCCATCAGATAAACTTCATAAGCTCTCTGGGTCTCTGTAGATTCATCTATAAAACGATGGGTCAGGATGAATTATACAAAGATATATATTCAAGGGTGTTCATTGTCATACTGCTTTATCACAGTAAAAATCTGGAAACAACCCAAATGTCCAACAATAAGGCATTGGTTAAATAAATTATAGTGTGTTCATTTAGTAGGTCACTTTATAGCCATTAAAAATGATGATGTAGAAGTAATTTATTGGTACATAAAGACGTGTACAATATATTAAATTTCAAAAGCAAGCTATAAGAACATGATCTCAATTTTAATATATATGCATAGAAAAAAGTGCAAATGATATAAGTGTTTATCTCTAAAGTGGAGGATACAGTGGGTGGTTTTCATTATATTTCATGTTGCTTATCTGTATCTTCTAGGTTGTCTAGAATAAATATTTATTATAGGTAAGAATTTTAAAAAACATCTTAAAAGTAAAAAGGTCTCTGTATGGCTATAACCCTACCCATTCCCCTCAGACTGTCAATTCTGGATTTTCTGTCAGAATGCTTATCGTGCATACATAACAAAAAATAACCAGAGCGTTATTCATTATATTGTACATATTTCCATTTACAAAAACTCATGTGGCCCCTCCGTGGACTACGGTGCCCCGTGGTCCACAGTCAGAAAACCTGAACTCCAGAGGCTTCTTGAACCACAACAGAGCTTCAGCTTCTTCATTTCCTAAAACTGGATGATACTCTCCCCTCCACCCAGCACACTTGGTCTGAGGTTGGTTGAATGAAATAAAGAATGTTCCAGTCCAAACCTGGAAAGGGCCACCCAAATATAAAGCTATTACTACATTCTGTACATCATACCAGAGTCCTACTATGAGCCAGTCTTTGTGGTAGGTCTGAAAATGCAAGGAGCAACCTCATCTCTACCTCTATCACCCATAATGGAGCCAATTCCCGAACACCAACACCCAGTGCTTGAACCTAATAGACCTAAATCTAAGTGGAGCCCTTAAAGGTGTAAGAACCCAAACCAGGTGCTTGACCTATCTAAACCACCATTGCTGTACGTGCCAAAGTGGGTGATAACACCCATCTCAGAAACCTGTCATAAAGATTAAGTCATTATACCAAAGCGTCTGGCCCAGGACCTGGCACATAGTAGGACCTCAATAGCCATTGCCATTTTCATTATGAATCCCATTGTTTGCTGATTGAATTACCACTATACCTTCAGCAAAGTTTTCTTCAAATCCTTTGATAGCAAATTTTCTTTCACCTGGCACACTTCCGTTTCAATCAATACCCCATCTTTCACTATCTAGGAAATGGTTTTGCTAATTCATTGTGGGAGTTCTAGTATTCTGAGAGCAACTCGTGTTGCTGTTGTTTAGTTTTCAGTCTTTGAGACTCCTACCAGATGCTTCCTTAGTTTCTTTTCTTCTTGGGGGCGATAGTGGGTGTCTAGTTTTCAAATATCTGGCTTCTGTTCAAAAAAGAAAAACAAAAAAAATATTCTTTGGACAGTGATTTATTTTTCTGAGTAGTTAAAAACAGAGAGAAAACAGCTAAAAGAGGAGCTTGGAGCAAAGAGGGATGCCATGAGACTTACCATCACCCAGGAGTTTGGTGTCGCTAAGAAGAGAACACTTTCCCACAGACCCCGCAGCAGATACACGCTAGAGGCAAGAACAGTCTTCTCACTCAGGGGCCACAGGCCAGGACAAGATCTGTTGTCCGGTTGGAACAAACCGCCCAGCTCAGAAACTATGGAAATGTGACATTTCCCTTCACTTCCCACTCCCCAACTAACACCAATCCCTAGCAAATCGTTGACTATGAGCGTGTGCGCACGTTACAACACAATGCAAGAAACATCACATCCTAATCAAATAATCCCCTCCCCTTTCAGCAGCATCCTAGATACACAAAATATGCAGGCGAATCCCAAAACCCTACAATCCAGAGAAGCCAGAGACACAAAGGCTATCTCTCTCCCAATTCCAGCCTTGGAAAACTTCCTTAATGCCACAGCCAAACTATGTAACTGTGACCACACTTCCTTATGGCTGCAGCGCCACCTGGTGGCCAGGTGAGCTAGGCATGCACTCCTCAGTCTTGGCAAAGCGACTTCTATCTGCTGACTCTTCGATCCTTTCCAAAGAGAAACAGAAGTGGCTGCTGCACTTGACGGCTAGCATTAGGAATCACCAGGGTTCTATCATATTCAGGTTATTTCCTGATTATAGTCACATCCAAATCACCACGAAGAAACAAGAGAATAGAAAAACTCCTGTCAGCATTAGATTTTCATGTCCAAATGCATCCTCATACAAACTCACAAACGTGCACAAATATTCAGTCTAAATCCAGGCAAATGTGTGGCCTTCAACGTCTTCGAGGCCTGCAATTATATACATAAGATCATTTTAAAACAAAAAGGAAGATGAAAAATTGGCTCTAAAGATCTGTAATGAGATCCCTCTTCTCTCCTTTGCACAAATGGCTCTGTCGACCGCTGACAATTCCGATGGCATCAGAAACTCACAACTGAATTACGACTTCATCCTGCATAGAACGACCAGAAGCACGCCTGTACATTGCAAGGATTGCAGTTTAAATAATGTAATTTGTTTGGGACGTAACCTGGGGGTATACAACCTGATTCAGTTCACTTTTAAACCCAAATTATTCTGCTTAATAGCCTGGTGGAGCTCAGAACAAAATGTGTGCAGCACTGCTAAAAACTCCATATGAAAATAGTTTGTGATGGAATATGCTTTTTTTAATTAAAAGTTTAAATGTACATTAACATTTTTAGATGAAAAACTGACAATCCGAGAACAGTTCTAAATTCTCCTTTGATTATTTTTCCAGAGCATGATGCAGATACATAAATAGGCTAACAGGCAGGTTCTGTGGAAGATTATTTTCTGTCCTATCACACATGCCCTTCTTTGTAACCCTCCAGTGGTTTTCTGATACAGAACTGGACTGTGTCCAAACTCCTGACTGGGACCCCCAGTCTCAGGAACTTGCCTCAATTTCTGACCCCTACCTCCTGGTTGGCTACTTCACTCACTGTCCCCTGCTAAGACCTACCACAGATGCAATTTTCAGTAGGCTGAATTGCTGCCTTTCTGCCACCCTTTTCTGAAGCGCCACCCACCCCCTGCTACTCATGTGTCCTTGCACTGAACCCCTGCTCTTGGACCAGGCTAGGAGTAACAGATTTAGCAAAAGAAAAAAAAGGAGAGGGTGGTAAAACACCCAGTTAAATTTGAATTTCAGATGAACAACAAATAAATTTGTGGCACAAGGATGTCTCAAATATTGCATGGGACATTTTCATACTAAAAAATTAGTTGGACTTCTGGTCAAGATGACGACATAGGTAAACGCAGTACCTGCTCCCTCCCACAACCACATCATAGTTACAACTAAAGTAGAGAAGAACCCTCATTCAGAACCGCCTGAAATCTGGCTGAATGGAGGTCCTACACCCAGGAAATCAAAGAAGCCACATGGAGACTGGTGGGAGGGACGGATACAAGGAACAGGCTGGTCCCACACCCACGTATGTCTCATAAAAACTGGGAGGGATAGCTCAGCTGCAGAGGTGGGTTGGGGGGATGGGTGAAAAAGGTGAAGGGATTCAAAAGTGCAAATTGGTGATTACAGGATAGCCACAAGGATGTAACGTACAGCACAGGGAACAGAGTCAATAACATTCTGATAACTATGTGTGGTGTGGGATGGGTGCAAGGGTCAGGTTGATCACTCACTAAGTTATGTAATGTCTCATCACTGGGATATACACCTGAAACTAATAGAATAATGTGCGTCAACTGTACTTGAAAAATAAAAACGATTTAAAATGAAAAAAGCATTTGTTGTTCACCTGAAGTTCAAGTGTAATGAACACTCTGTATTTTGTCCAACAACGCCAGCCCAGGGCCCTCTTGGGGTATCACATAATGAGCTGGCCATCTAAGCAACAGTCCCCGCACCCCGCAGTTCCTCAGCCACGGCCTCTATAATGAAGGAAAGGGAGTCCACCTGTCCATGTTCTTTCAAGACATCTAAGTGAACAGTCATCAAATCTGAGAGACTAAGACTGTAACAGCCTCAGTTAATGGTTCCCAGCACAGGGAGTCCCCACAATGAGTAGCACATGATTTTATGCTTTTGTTTACATTGTACTTATTTTCTAGTGATCCCTTATTCATAACACATAATGCTGCTTTCCATTTATAGTAATGATGTAGAATTCCTTTTAAAATAAATTTGTCTGTTTAAAAAATAAATCAATGAAAGAGAGAAAATTAAGTAAACCATAATGCAGATGCTACACAGAGTAAGCGATATCCTGACTGTGGTCCCAACAGACTGAGGTTCAGGAGACAGTGACCTAAAGCAGGAGTCAGCAAACTTCGGCCCCAGGTGAAATCTGGCCTGACTGCTTGTTTTTATAAATAAAGTTTTATTGGGACATGGCCACACCATTCGTTGATGTATGGCCTATGGCTGCTTTAACGAAACAACAGCAGTGTTAGTAGTGGCAAAAACAACCATATAGCTCACAAAGCCTGCAGTATTTACTCCTTCGCCGTCTACAAAAAAAAAAAAAAAACACGAGCCAAAAAAAAAAGTTGCTGGCCTCTGACCTAAAGTGTCACTCGTCCAACAGAGTCAAAGGCGAGATAGGACTTTGAAAGTCCCCGTGACAGAGATATTTTTGGAGAAAGTGAAAATGTGGCACAACGAAGCTTAAAGCAGACAAGTGCTCCATTCCCCATTTCAGATTCTTTCCATTATCCTCTCTCCCGTGCCTGGATCTGCTGAGGCTTTCCATTCTTCACTCTCGTGCTTAAGATTCAGAGTAAACTCTGCTTCTTCCAGCAAGCCTTCCCTTATTAACTCAGGCTCACCTATACCCTGAATGAGGTAATGGGGAGTGAAACCCACCAACGTGCCTTTTATCCTGGGGTGGTTGTTTTTTTTTTTTTGCACACTTAAAAGTGTGGGGGGAAAAAAGCAATCTGCTCTCATAGAGAAATATGGCCATATAAGGCAAACCCTTTTTAATAACTCAACAACTCAATATTTTAGTACAGAATAAATAGGTAACACAGTAACTTCCATAATCATGCACAAATTACTTCTGAAACAATGGGTAGGCTCTGGAAATAAAGCTTTAATCAGCTGCAAACGTCTGAGTAAGCACAATTGCACCCCGCTAGTTAGGCATCCTTAAGCATGATGCATTCTAATCCAACAGGTCAGCAGTATTGAAGCATCTCAAGCCAATTCACTAAGACGAGAAGACATAGACTCCTCAGGATTAAGATAAAATTAAAATACAGCCCCTACTGTGCTGTTACAGATATTGAACATTCCTAAAGTGTCTCTCAGCCTTGGAAAATACCATGTATATGTGAATTCCAGTGCAATGTCACCTCCTCGGTGAACCTGTCCACACTGGCCCCTCCCTCTGGTATCTACAGACTCTGGCGGCTTTTGAAAATCCGGTCCTCCCTAACTTCCCTTATTCCTCTCTCTGGTGGCAAATTGGCAACCCAGTTGCCTCTGAATCAAGGTCTGTGTTTGATTTGCTTTTTCCAGTGCCTAACATGTGATAGGGCCTGCGGTGTGTTGGCCAGAAGAAGTGATAAAACCCCACATTGTTCCAAATAAGGTCCAAGGAGCATATGACCGCAAGTTTCTATTAAACTAGCAGAACAAAGCAAAACTAAGTTCATAGTTTTCTGTACCAATCATATAAACATTCTGCTGGTAATCTTGTTTGGTGGACAAGTTCAAGGCAAGATACACAAATCATGTTGGGAGAGGGGCAGTTCAAAGACCTCTAGACTTTCTCTCTCTGTTGATTCTTATCATCTGCCTACTGCTGCTCCTTTTTTTTCTTAGGAAATAAGCCAATATCAGTCATTTTCATGTTAGTATGAATAAGATAATTAGTTACTTCTCCCAGTCTCAGTTCTAGCAAAGGCTATAAAGGCATTATTCCAAATGAAAGGAACTGGCAACATGTCAACATGCCAAAGAAGAAGCGAACACTACCCAATTCTGCCTACAAGTCAGGCTTGCTTGGATGGAACGTTACCTGGCTCAACCAAAGATGTACAAAATGGCAGCACTGATGGTGGAGATGAAAGTAAATGCAATGATTATTTTTAGCCCCTTTCCGGAGCTCAGAGTCACTTTGATTCTCAAAGAACATAAGAATATATTATTTGAAACTATCTGGTATATGTCTAAAAGTAAAGATCTTCAGAAAGAAATAAAAACTCCAAGGAAAACTTTACTACATCCATGAGAAAGACAAAAATCCTAAAAAAAAATGATTTGCTCTCTATGTGATTTTTTTTTTTTGCAGCCTTCACACCTCAATAGCCAACTTTTTTACTTTGGCATCTTGGGGAGAGCCTTACTTATGATGTCAAATAGGAAGGGAAGAGAAAAGAGAAAAGAGCAACGCTGGGCAAGCTGTGTAAGTAATCACCTAGCAATAGGGACGTGGAAGAAATGTTACATCCGGAGGGAACCATAGTCCACGCGGCCCAGTAGCCATCCCCACTGGAATGCCACAATCCCCGGGGAGACGTGCTAGAAAAAGCGTAATTTGAGTATCATCTCTCATCATTCAATATAGTTTTTCAACCCTTTCAAAATTACATTGGAAAATCTATATAATGTGTGCCCAGATTAATGAACTGTTTGAATCTGGATCAATAAGCACTCGAGGCTCCGTGCCGTTGACACCTGCTGGGAACATCCAGCAGAATGCTCCGCGGAGGGCAGAGCCAGGCGGCGCTTTGTAACTACAGGGGTTCCACTTAATAAACAAGCAATCTGATATATGACCTCTGCAGATTAATTTCCTGAGAGCAAGTAAATAATCTGGATTCAAAATTTCCCTGATTATGCATATAATTACAGTATCACTTACCAATTAACACATTGATTTAAACCTTCTTGGGGTTATGTGTTTAAGAGGAGAAAAGAGATCATTCTGTCATCATCCAAACGCTCAGAAACGCTCTCGTTATGCAAAGAATCGCAGGGAGCATCACTTTCCACCCACCTGATTTCTTTTATGAAAGGGAAAGCGACGATGGGGAGACTATAAAGGATGCTTTAAAATATCCTCAGCCATAATTATTGTCTCAATAACTGGACCACGATGACACCCATTAGCAAAGGTTTGTATGTGACATAATAACAAAGTCTCGGAGAAACTTCATCATCTCCTGAAATATTTCTGTAGAACCAGAGATTTATAAAACTGCTTCGCTAGCTGGGATTATTATTATTTTTTAATTTACTGCAACAGCAACTAGGGCATAATTTATCCGCCATTAGACAGTTACATAAATAGACAAAGATATATGGCGGAGATTCTTCTCTACTTTGGACAAGTATAATAATTAATGTTTGTTTGCTGTTTCTTGTTCCTACATAAAATTCCCCATTAAAAATGTTAATCTCTCCCTTCATAAGGCCACACAGTGATGGGAGGAAAAGATACAGATGAAATTGCTACATCGCATGCATACATATGTAAAAGAAGTTAAAAATAATAAATCAATGTGGCAAATAAAATGAAGCCTGCTGTCCAACAGTCAAAGCCGTCAAAGTGAGATTTCATTATTAAGACCTTTATGCCCTACTGTTCGGCTGAATAAAATCTTTCATATCGTTTGCGTGCTTCCAGAGACGGAATCCACGACTGGGATCAAATTGTCGCGGTGCCACATTCCCTATTCCCTCCCCGTGTATTACTTTCTGCATAATTATTTGACCCTCCGCAGAAAATGAAAGTTGACTGAAGCCAACCACAAAATAACAAGCTTTTACACGCAGAAAACCACTCTGGTATTTTCTCTAACAGTAAATATTTCGAAAAGGAACGCTGATGCCTTGGCAAAATAAAGATCTCACTAGTTCACACTCCAGCACTACTGTTTTCTCAGTCAGATCAGTAACATGAACAATCACAAATGTGATTTAAAATCACAACTCTGGGGAAACACAACCGGTTCACTTTGGACACCACGCTTACTCCTTCTGATGGACAGGCGAAGCCCCTAATGTTTTCTGATTCCAGAATATGCAAGGTCGATGTTATGATTATTCCTGAGACATAACGGCCGATGAGTCAGAACGGTAAGAAAATAAACCAATCCAACTCCTTCTGCAGCCTTACTCCCTAATTTAAAGGGGAGAGAGCATGGCTCTGTAGGGTGGGAAGTCCCAAGTGCCATTTCCAAGTGAAAGGAACATTTCAAATCAACTTCAATCCCCTTGACAGCACGTGAACCGAGAAACAGCAGCTACGTACCAGCCCCACCCCCAAACAAAACCCAGTGAAATTACTGAGAATTTCAGCCACTGTAATCCAACTCTGTAAAGTTCTGGGGGTGTCAGCCCCTACTCAATAAAAAGCAAAACTGAAAATAGTACGAAAATGGCTCCTAGTAGCCATAATGTATACTTCTGTGGTCATTACCGGTCAGATAATAACCGGCAGTGACCTTAAAACCATACATTATGGTTTAAGTATGGTTTAGTGCTCATTGCAGATGGGGAGCTTAGAAATAAGCAATACAATCTCGCCATAAATGCTCAGACTGTTCCAAGGCTGGCTCGCAGGCATGGATCTTTCCCTCTCCAGCATTATCACACCAGGAATCTTATAATGATCTGAAAAATACGTACCGTAGGGCAATTGTGCTATACTGCAAAGATAAATACCCGGGCCGATGGAATCGAAAACACACAGAGAAGGCTGGTTTCTATAATGTTTTTATGATATAAAGACTCAGGGAGAACATTTTGACCTTTTTAAACCTCAGCCTTCAGGAAAGCTGAAAGGATCTCAGTTCACGTATTCATCCCCTCTGCGAAATGGGATAATAACAATATTCCCATTGTGCCTTCAAAACAGTGAGGTGCAGGTGAGTCACATGACCTGTTGGGGGGAGACATGGTAACAACACTGAGAACTAACTGCGTCGTTTGGCGGGGCTGGGCTCTTGTGTGAAGGAACATTCTTCACAATTTTCAAATGCCTTCATCGGAGATCCAGTTGTATGTCTTTCCTGCCTCTTGAAAAGTAGGGGATTTTGCAAATTTTTTAAATTTTTCTTCAAATGTACAGGGAATATTGCACCTGTTTTCTTTTTTGTAAAGTTTCTGTTCAATAAGTTTTTTTACATGAAATCATCTTTGCCAATGTGTCTCTGGCCAAGCTGGAAGACTCTGCACCGTCTGAGAGCAAGCTAGGCCTACAGCCTGCTTGCACGTTCCCTTCCAACACTTGAGTCCCAACACCTTATCAAGAATTACCAGCTCTCTGAAGAAGCCCACCGGTTATTTCTTGGCAAAGCCATAGTGGATAAAGTACAGAAAATTGGGCACTTCTCAGAAAACAGATGAAATGAAACCAGTCATAGCAAAAAAAAATTTTTTTGAAACACAAAAGCAGGAAATCATCGATGCCAGCATCCTCCTTCTTCTCCTTCTCCCCAGTGAACCAGTTCATCCAAGCCCACACCTGCCCAGGGTCCTTTGCGCCGCAGCTAAACTCAGGTTCTTTTTTTTTTTTTTTTTTAAGATTTTATTTATTTATCTTCAGAGGGAGAGGGAAGGAGAGAGGGAGAGAAATATCAATGTATGGTTGCTTCCTGTGCATTCCCTGCTGGGAACTGGCCTGCAACCCAGGCATGTGCCCTGACTAGGAATCGAACCGTGATCTCTTGGTTCACAGGCCCGCGCTCAATCCACTAAGCTACACCAGCCAGGGCTAAACTCAGGTTCTTACCCCTCGACCACAAGTTTGCAGCCTAAAGCTGTGAAAAATCTCACTAAATAAATGTAGGGCCTTTTTTGTTCCTAGTTTCTTACTACCAGCTTTTTTGTTCTCTCCTTGCCTGTGTGGAAGATGATTTTACTTAACTGATTTTTGGAAGGGTCTTTTCTAAAGAAGCTAAAAGTCAACTTTGTTTCAAAGCTTTATTCACTTGATTTTCCAGGTATAGATTCAGAGTCTACAATGCTAGCAGCAATCCACCCAACACCATCAGCGCTGCCTCACAGCTAAACAGGCCATAGGTAGATGGGTAAATATCTGTCTAGGGCAGCGGTTCTCAATGGGTGTGATGTTGGCCCTCAGAGGATCATTGGTCAATGTCCAGTGACATTTTGAGTTGTCCTCTGGGGCAGTGGGGGTGGGGTTAGTGGCATTTAGTGGATAAAGGCCAAGGAACACACGGGAAAATACCCCACAACAAAGAGTGATGGGGCCCCAGACATCAGTAGTGCGGAGGTTGAGAAGCGGGTCTAGATTCCTCGCTGTCCAGCACAGGCTCGTGCATGCGTGCCCACGCCTCCCCGCTATCTAGCTGGTGCTGGTGGAGAACTAGGAGGGCAGTCTACGACAAGAGTCGGGAGACGGCCCAGTCTCTTTCTTCCTACTTTATGTTCTATTTTCTTCCTTTTCCTCTTCCCATGTCTCTTCTGTTCAGCATGTCCCATTCCCTCTCTCTTGTTCTACTCTCTATTCTCTCTCTTTGCCCTCAAAATACTTCATTTGCAGAGTATTCCCATTTCCAAAGCAGTTAAAGCTATGTGATCTCCAAAGCAACCCTATAAGGGAAGTCTTATATCTCTGCTCTACACAGAGTGAAAATCAAGCTCACAAAATACAAGCACCTTGTCAAAGGTCACCAAAGCTATTGTTAGAATAAAAAACCCAATGTGTGTCCAGTTCTGGGACCAAGTGCTCTCTCCCAATAAAGGACACCCTGGGACAGTATCTGGTCATGCTGCAAAGAGGTGGCTAACTTGACCCCTGTTCTAAGCTTAATTCCTAAACGTTCATAAGTAGTTGAGGAGTAAGAATCATGTAACAGGAAGTAGAGTTGACTTCACTTTGGGACAACACTTTCCTCCTCTTTCCTGTGGTGACTGTCAGCCAAGTTCATTCAGGGGCTGAGAAATGAAAGTGTATTTCTTATCATTACCTATACAAATGCCTAATTTTAAGAGCCATAGGTCATAGGATAATCTCAGGCTTTATGAGGACAGGGCACAATTGATCTTGGACACAAAATCACAAGCCACTGACCTTAGTAAGTGATGGGAGACTCAACACAAAGGCGGAGATGAGTGTCATTACTACCGGCATATGACAAAACACACACGGAATTTCACTACAAATTCTCACCTCTTTCACCTGGAACAGTGGCGTTGTATGCCCTGTGGTCAGTGTCTGCTCTCCGGGGCACTGGGCCAAGGTGGTAAATATACGAAAGTAAACAAAGACCTCAGAAGTGAGCGCATACACACCCTTTGTTTAGTGCCCTGAAACGGATGTGCATCTTCCTGTATGCACACCTGTTCTCCTACAATCCTGAGCCCTTTTGTGCACCAGGCCCCATGCTGGGACCAAAGATACAAACATGATATGTCCTCACAGTCATCCTCTACATGGTCTAATGAGGGACACAAGACACAGCACAGGTAAACCACATTCCAAAGAGATCACTGCCACACGGGATGATCAGAAAGCTCAGGGGTCGCCTCACAGAGGAGGGGAATAAACAGCTCTTCCTAGGGAGAGTATATATTGAAGCTGAGATGTGAAAAACAAGGAGAGGTTTGCTTCCGAAGAGAAGGGCAGCAAAGAACGCAGCATGGTCAAAGGCATGACCCAGACGAAGAACCAGACACACTCAGAGACAGGGAGATCTTTTCTTAAACGTGACATGAAGATCGTTTTCCTGTCCTGGGCTCTATGTAAGAACTTGTTAAGGAAGACTGAGGGAAGACTGAGAAGGGACTTATATGCCAAGGAATTTAGATTATATCTTAGGAGCCAGCACTTTTTTTTAAGTTTTCTCATGCTGCCCAGATAAGACATACGTTTTACATCACAACTTAGTGCACACACATATGTATTTAGAACTGAAAGAAATGTTTACAAAGCAACACTCACACTTCCTGAATGAAATGCATTCTGAGGTTTTCCATTTCATGTTTTTTAATATTTGACGCAAACCCCATAAAACGATTTCGTGAGCCACACATCAGCTGTCCCCTGCAGCTGTTAAGTCATGCTACAGGCCGCAGGGAGGCAGGAGAGATTTTTAATTGGGAATTGACAAAATCAGGAAAATTTGGGACGATCACTTTGGCAGCAAAGTGAGAGGTGGATTGGAGTCGGGAACCCTGCAGTGAGGGAAGCTTGCTAGAAGCAATAGTCCATCAAAGACATGATATGAACCTGAACGAAGGCAATGACTCCAAAAATGGAAAGCAGGACCCAGTTCTGGAGCCTTCAAGTCACAGAACCAACTGCCTTGCGTGACTTATTGCAGCAGAGGAGGGTAAAGTTTGCAGATAGAGCGACTGATGGCCTGATGCCAACACTAACTGGGACAGAGGACACAGAGGGTGGAGCAGGTGTGGTGATAGAAGGTTGCCAGTCTGGACTCGGTAAAAGTGAGGTGAGTGCAGGACACCCCCCAATGAAATGTCCAGGATATGGCTGGATAGATGCTTCCAAACCTCAGAAGATATGTCTGATATGGAAACGTGGATGTGGATGTAATTAGTGTAAACATGACCGTTAAAGCCTTGGGGGTGCATGTGATCTCCTAGAGGAAAAACAGAGGGAGAACAGACACGTCACCCTGGGAAGACCACATGGAAAAGCCAGAAAGAAGAACCAGAGACTGTCGAAGGCATCGTAAGAGAGAGCAGTGGCTGACAACTGGAGGCTGGGCTTCGTGGTAGCCTCGTCATTATCCGGCGTGACACTTCATAGTCACCTCCACATTAACTTACTGCCTGCCTACGCGGCTAGAAATGACCCGTCTCTGCACCTCCAGAGCCTAGAATAGTGTCCCCAGCACATAGTAGGACTCCATAAATACACATTGAGTGAGTGACTGAATAAAGAAAGGAATGAAAGCCAAGGCAAGAAAGTATGTTACACTATGGGAGCTGTCAAAACAGGCAATTGCTTAAAAGAATCAAGAAGGAAGAAGACTGAAATAGGTCATTCGTTTTGAAAATTAGGTCATTGGTAACATTAGCAAGAGTCATTTCAATAAAGTATTCAGAAAAAGGCTAAATTGTTATGGTTTCAGAGAAAATGGGGTGAGGGCACTAGTTGCAAGGGAACTGAAGGAAATGTCAGGTGGAGGTTAATTTGGGAGAGAAGAGATGGAAGCAGTCTGAGATCACGTGTACATCTTCATGACTAAGGAACTAAAGATATAAAAGGGCAAAAGCAGAGGAATAAGGCTGTGAAAAGGGTGAAAAGAGTTAGTAAGTCTTTGAGTGAAGACAAGTATACACAACGAAAAGGTTGTCTTAGTCGTGTTGGGCTGCTGTGCTAAAACACCCTACACTGGGGTAGCTTATAAGCAACAGAAGTTTATTTCTCATAGTTCTGAAATCTGAGAGGTAGAAGATCAGACAGTAGCAGGTGCAGTATCTGGTGAGGACCTCCTTTCTGGTTCAGAGAGAGCAGCTTCTAGCTGTGTCCTCAGTGGAAAGGGCAAGGGATCTCTCTGGTGTCTCCTTTATAAGGGCACTAATCCCATCCATGAGGGCCCCACCCCCATGACCTAGTTACCTCCCAAAGGCTCTACCTCCTAATACTATCATAGTGGGGGTTAAAATTTCAACACATAAATTTGGGAGACAGAACGACTCAAACGGACCAAAGCAGAAGTGGACTTCAGTAAGCTTTGCATGTAATAGAAAAAGAGGGAGGAAGGTGTGGGTTGCTATGGGCAAATGGGCAGGTATATGCAAAGAATATGAGGGAATCCCCAAATAGAAAGACTTTTTTTTTTAATTCTGTGAAAGATGAGGCAAGATTACTTGCAGAATACATATTTTGGATGGAAATGGTGGCTAACTGGGGAAGATCAAAGAGATTTCAAGAAGCACCAAAGATCTAACCCAAATCAGAAACCATCACTTCAAGGGGGTGTCTCTCAGCACAGTCATGGAACTCCCGTTAATGATGGTGAGAGCCCAGGGCAGACACAAGGAACAAAATGGACTCTCCATGCCTCCACCGCACGGTGATGAGAATTATTCCAAGGAAAGTCTACCCTTCTCCTCTACCAATAAGAGCACGAGGTCCCAGGTTGAGCCCCATTACCCCTGCAGTGTTTTGGGGTCCTGAGCATGTCCTCACACCTCCTTGAGCTCCTTCTCAATAACTGCGTCACACTAGTCACACTGGCTTGTGGTGCAGCTCCAGTAGGACAATATATCTGAATGACTTGCACCAGCTCCTCAGTCCCTCTCAGGTCCCTCACCTGGTTTCCCCCCCAGGCCAGTCTTTGCCCTCTTTTATAACACCGTCAGCGAGGACATGCCGCACACCCGCCAGGCACGGACCAGGCTCCTTCTCTCTGACTATTCCCCTTGCTCCCTGGGAGTTGCATTTTTACCTCTAGCATAAGAACAATTTACAGAGGAGACCCTCACCTCATTCAGCATCTATTTAAATTACTTCCCCATGAAAAGAACTTCTGCCAACTCTAATGCCTTAGAGATGGAACCAAGGAGAGAGAAATTTGCTTTTGTTAGCAAACTCCGTAATTACATGGCGATGTGTCCACCTGGGTAATAGCTAATGGGATTTTTTTAACTTTCCATATAAATATTTCAGTTTCATACCGTGCTAGATTGACTCTTTCTCGATATTAATTGCCTCCATAGTCTTAATCTATAGCAACGTTGCTAAGCCGTGTTCCTGTATGTTTTCCTTTCTTTCCGGGAAACTGCTATGGGATGACTTAATTTAAATTTTTTAATACCATGAATAAATATTATCTTCCTTTGCTCTAGGGGGGACAAGCAATTCTCTGGAGGGTGACTGTCAACTCTTTGACAGTTTACTTCATGAAATAGGTCACCGGGTTTCAGTTTGGCCTACAAGTTTCATAAACTAGAAACACTCCCATCTCCTTTACCCTATGCTAATTGCCATTATCTGCAAAAGGAACATACAAAACCTCACCTGAAACGCTCCTTTCTGGGGCAAGGAGTTTATGAATGAGGTCTCTTGCCTAAAGGATTCTTGGACAGCCTTTTGCATAACGAGTCTCCTCCTCCCGCTGATCCGCAGATACCAGACAATACTGTCACCTGGAAGGCTAAGCTGCAGCCATAAATTATTCGTTTTTGCATCATTAGAGCAGCTTCTCTGGCCACACAGTCCATCTCTGTCCTGCGCCAATGCAAAAGGTCAGCTTAGGCCCCTCACTTTTTAAATAAGCTCTAACTCCTCACCATTCCCGAGCACATGTTCCGTTCCCTGGATAGCCCAATTTTTACTGCTGAAACTCAAGAAGCTATTAAAGTCTCCTCAACCTGGCAGAGCCCCAGGACCAGATGGTGTTCTCCTGGTTCTTATAAAGCCTTTATTAACAAAATGACACCAAGCCTCACTGGCCTCTGTAATGACTGCTTTCTCCCACCCACAGAAGACCCTCGATGAAGAGGACAACCTGTTGATTGCTATTCTTGTCATCACTGTCAAAACATTTTGCAAGCTCCAAGATGTCCTGAATCTTCTCTTGAGTCCCTCCCTTAGTGCCTTGCAGGGCACTCATTAGAACTGCCCCCTCTCCCCTTCCCTAAAAGGAAGGAAAGCACTTAAACCTACCAGAGGCATAAACAACAGACCACAGAGGGGGGTTGCGATGACCTCACCACCCTCTTTTGGGATTGCGCACTGTTTGGCAATGATTAAGCTCAGGCAGCCCCCTCGGGAGAGGCAGAGCTGCTGAGTGCTGGGCTGGCACTGTGGGATCTGCAGGGGGGATTCGCTTTCAGTCTGGAGTGACTTTCCATCGTGAGCCTGTGCAGCGTGCCACATGTGACTCAAGTGTCACGGCTGTCAGGTGGCCTGGGGGAGCCAAAGGAATCAGTGATGGAATCGAGAATTTCTCACCTCTGGGTCACCAGTTCAAATGCAAAAGGCCACGGAAAGCTGTTATCTTCTGGTGGACCTTGGGAAAGTTTCCAGGCCATGTCAGCTGCCACCAATGGCACTTGCGTGACAAATTCTAACTGCACAGTGTCTCAAGGAAAAGCTTGGAAACTCACGCGCTCAGAGATCATGCCGGGCTTGGGAAAGCATGGGGCTGAGGGACTGAATTAGTGGCCCTTCTCCACCTGTTCTGTGACCTCCGGAAGGTGGACTTTGCCAACATCAAGCCATTCAGAAATGCAAATTCCCCCTCATGAGTTCTTCAAATTACTTTTAAAGTTCAACAGTTTTCCTCACCCTCTCACCTAATCCTTGTCTACTTGTGACAGGCTCCTCCCTGGAAATATGTTAACAGCTGAAACACTTAGAATTCCCCAAAACTCAACTACATCTTCGGGAGAGTGGACAGAGCCCAAAAATGTTAATGCAATGGGGCGTTTTCTCAGCACTTGAGCTTTCCAGCTCAGAGCCCTTTCTTACTGAATATTTATTTCCAGAAAAAAAAGTTTTATTTCCAAAGAAATATGGCAGGTGGCACAGAAATGTCCCTTCTTGTTAATTCACTGTCCATCCTAAGGCAGCTCTTAGATTTAACTCTTTTTCCGCTTTCTTTACCCTGTTGGCCTCTCCACCTCCTTAGTAGAAACTTCTCTAGAAATTCAGCCTCATATCTAGAAGTCGGTTCCTGCCCTTGGAGGCAGAGCCATTCTTCCTGCAGTGGAGTGAGTAAGCCAGTGAAGCTTCTAGATCCTTCCTTCCCCTGTCACCCAAAGCCAGCAGAGTGGCTGCTAATGGGAAAAATGGCAGCACCAGTTACGTAAATCAACGCTCTGCACGGCAGCCACTCACCCACTTCTCCACAGAGATCAGGTCCTTCCCCACACTGGCTCTTCGCTCAAGCTGTGTCCCCTTCCCAGAAGCCCTCCTCACTTGCCATGGCTCGTGAGCTCCTGCGTTTTCTTCAGCTCTCGCCTGACTCATCACTTCTCATAACGAGGGCAACTATCCCTGTCATAGCATGGGGCCTTACATGTGTGACTTGATTAATGTCACCTTGCACCTAGACTGCAAGCCCCAAGAGGGGCAAGACATCCTCATTTCTTTTCTGCATCTCTGAACCCAGTGCCAAGCACAGGACTGGCACATTCTGGGCACTCGGTAGACATGTGTCTGTCAAAGGAATCCATGATCTCGTTGAGTGCTCGCAACAACACAATGCAGAGGTGATATATTTAAGCCTCCATTTTACTAACGACGATGCTGAAGCTTAAGATAAATCACTTGGCCCAAATCACACAGCTGATAAGGCCGTGAAAATCCCAAGCTCTGCTCTTCTGGCCCTTTTGTATGACTCTGCTCTCCCCAGGCTTCAGTCAATGCTGTGCTATTCAAAAGTAACGGTGGGAAATGTGCCGGCCCTGACACATACTGTTCTTGTCCGTCAGTTTAGCAGGGTGGGCACTCCGACTCCATGCACACCACAGCTCACACTCCTGATCGATTGCTCTCCCACTGAGCCAAAACAAGGCCTCCGATTCCTTACACACTCCCTATACCTTCATCAGTATAAGGTTCCAGCCAGGGCCAGGAATGGGGCGGGGCTGGTGAGGCATGTGCTTTGGGTGAAAAACTTGAGAGAGCACCAAAATCTCAGTAATCAAGATAATATTTGAATGCAATAAGTTAAAAACTGACAGAAAAAAATGATAAACAAAATGTCAACATTTTAAGTAAAGACGGATGAGTACTCCTGCCTTTTCTCCTGCCTCGGGTTCCAGTGTGGCTGGGTAAGGCACTGCTCCACACAGCTCCCACGGGTGAGCAGAGGTGGCAGACGAGCTGACACTCATTTGCTACCTACAGCACGTCTGCCCAGCGAGATATGTCTGCCTGGCTGGCTTTCTGGAGAACTCAGCAACGCGGCATGGACACACGGGTATTCTATTGGCCATTATGGGATGCTATGCTTCTTCCCCAGCGGATATGGAACTACGAACCTGAAAGTCACAAGAGCTCCCTTTCTTTAAAGACTGGGTTTTTGTTTATCCAAGCAATAAGCAATAAACAGACATGAAAGGTAATGTCAGAGTGAAACAATCTGAAGGAAAGAGATGTTTCAAAAATAATAAATAAATAAATAAATGCAAGAAAAAGAAAGAAGGAAAGAGAGAAGATGCTTCATTGCAAAGCTTCATGGACCACCTCTCACCCTGCATTCTGTGTGAACAGCGCCCCCTGGAGGAGTGGAGGCCACAGCTCTGATGAGACGGGAACTGTAAAGACTCTACAGCTGGGGTAGTCAGGGAGGAGCTCTCCCAAAAAAGAGACCTGCACACCTGAGAACCGTGGGCACAGCCAGCTCAATGCTGAGGGAACAGGAATGTCCTGGGGTTGGCAAGCTTTTGGTGTCTGTCTTAGCCAGCTCCGGCTGCCATAACAAAATGCCACAGACTAGGTGACTTAAACAACAGGTCTGTATTTCTCACAGTTCTGGGCGCTGAGAAGTCCAAAATCAAGACGCTGGCTGATTCGGTTCCTGGTAAGTGCGCTCTTCCTGGCTTTCAGAATGCCATCTCCTTGCTGTGTCCACACGTGGCAGAGAGAGAGATGCAAGCCCTCTGGTGTCTCTTCTTATACAGAGACTAATTCCATCATGAGGACTCTGCCTTCATAATTTCCCAAACACCCTGTCTCTGAACAGCATCACACTAAGGAAGGGGTTGAGAGCTTCAACATAGGAAAGAGGGCACAATTCAGTCCATAGCGGCATTCATGAATTACAAGGGACCTGTGAGCACATAGGCACAGTGACCCAGGGGAGAACTGCCAGAGAGGGGGCTGGCCAGCCTGCAGCTTTGAGGACCACAGCAAGGAGTCTGGGTTTGACTCTTAAGTAAGGAGAAGCCACAAGAGGGCTTTAGCCGGAAGGCGGTCAATCCAATGGCCCTATGGCAAGGCTCACGGTGGTGAGGAACTGGTCGGAAGGAGCAGTACAGGAAGTGGCCAGTTAGGAGGAGGGCCCTGTGGGGTCCAGGACTGGGCCTGGGGGTAGCGTTGGAGATGGAGAGGAACAAACAGACTCAAGCTAGAATGGATAGCACTTGCTGATGAGTTTCATGTGGAGGGACAGGGGGAAGAGAGAACATCCTTGGTTCTGGCTTGAGCAACAGGAGAGCACCCCTGAGGTGATGGGAGGCTGAGTAAGAAGCAGATGTGAGTCGGGGTTGGAGTGAAGAGAGCATTAGCCCACTCGCTGGGGAGCAGGCGTCTTCCACCCAGCGTGAGGGTAGGACACCAGAGGGAAAAACATACCTTCCCGCTGGTAATACCTACTGGCTGAGAACAATCACCCCAAATTTTTGTCTCCATCAATCCTCCCACTTGTATCTTACTCATGGCAATAAAGTTTATTCCCAATAATACTGCTGCAATTTTTTATTCATCATCCTGTGTTTTAGAATTACCATAGCGATGAAATTTATATTCAACAGCATTATTACAATTTCCAGCAACTAATGAAATTATTGTTTCTGTTTGTGATGTGTTTTTAAAGCTATAATGATAAAAATTTCCTCTCAGAAATGCCATTGCAAGGTGGATGTCCTCAAAGCCCGCCGTAAATGACATATGACAGAACGCGTGTGAGCAGTTAAACTCACTTCTTGGAAACCCAGGCTTCTTGTTTCTAGCACGGAGGAGTCTGGGCCCTTTAGTAAGAGACTGGAAATACTAAAGGCTGAGACTCGTAGTCTAGGACAGTGACCTCCATTTTTGACCCTGTGCCTCATTAGTAAAATCAAACATCAAATGGAGCACATACCCCCAGGATTAAATTATAAAATAATGGGATATCATTATAAATCACTTCCATAGCACTAATATATTATATACATTATCATGTATGAACCAAAAAGAACTTGAAGAGGATGAGATTTAAAAAAAAGACACAGAAATTCCAGTCTGGTCTTCCCTCTTCCCATGGTCCTTGTACACCTGCCACCCCCACACACCCCTATTAATGCCCCACAGTTTGGAAAGAACTGGCCTTGAACTCTGTCCCCTCCCCCGGCTCCTACCCCTCCCCCATCTCTGATTCCATCCATCCCTCTCGTTCTTTGAGATAACTGATTGGATCACGGATTTCCAGCCCCTAAGGGCTGAGGTGCAGAAGCCATGGGAGGGTCATTTCATCTGTTGGGGGGATTTTTGAGTGAGAAGTTCAACGGAACAAAGGGCTTTGGAGCTAACAAAATCACGTTTGGAAATCACCACCCAACAGAGCAGCCTGGGCCGCCTCACGCGTTCCCATCGGAGGCCGTCCATATGCTCCCTTCCATCTCTGCACCGAAACAGTTTTTTCCTGTTACCTTCCAGACTTCTTCCAGGTTCAAGCTAGAAGTCATGAAAGCAGCCTCCAATGACTATTTATAAGTGTCCGACTGCTACTGGGCAGACTCTCGTTCCTGGGGACTACATGGCCACTATCCAGGTTGCTACCACAAGTGCTTTCACATGGAAAAAAAGATTTCCAGAAGAAAATAGGAAAAATTCCAAGAGAGCATTAAACGGCTTCCAAACAGCCAGCACAGGGACTCTGTGGTCACTCTGTCGAGACTCCTGTTCTAACCGTTCTGATCTTTTCCATCAAAGATTCAAGTTAAATGCCAGTAAAACGGCCCATTTACACAAAGAGCACCTGAGATTCTAGGCCCGGATTTGCTAAGAATTGACTGTCCAGTCACACACAAGTGACCCAGTCCTCTAGGTCACATCCCATACAGCCAAAGAGACTTTTCCCCCAGGAGGAATTCTTCCAAAATAGAAGATGCTCCTGACTCTCACTCTGACTTTCTGACCTCCTTAACCAACCTGCTTTGGAATATATTCTCAATCCTTTGATCCCAGTTTAAATTCCTTGCCCTATATCAAACCCAAAGAGAGGTCTCTCTCCCTTCTGGGAGTTCTTATAACAATGATTATCTGTGCAATTCATTTCACAGTTAATCGTGGGAGGCCTTGTATTGTTGCTTACTTAAACACTGTGGTGGCGGCTAACTTTTCACACATCCTTCCAGGATCCCAAGGTAGACCAGAAGTATCTGTAGGGAAGGACGTCTTTTCCATCTTCCCATGGGCAATGCCATGGCATTTGGAACATAGTAGGTGCCCAGGAGAGATTTGCTGAATTCAAGTTTTTTTCCAAGCATATTGTCAGCTTTCTTTAATTCCTGTTAAAGGGAACAGCAACACCCACCCTATGAGGCTAGGCTGAGGAGGGAGGCGGCTAGCTCACGTACAACACAGACCATGAAGGACACGAGCCATAAACCACCCACCCCAGATACGGTCACCTCACAGATGTAGATGTCTGATAGTGTTAACTGATTTTTAAAAATTTTACTTCCCTGCCAGCATTTAAACACCAGGAGATTTCACACAAGTCACACTAACAAACCTGGAACGCTGACTTCTGTTGAAAAACCAGAGCTCATCACTCCACATGCGTTCCTACCTGGTCACAGTGGACGGGAGCCGAGAAGCAGCTGCCTCCTCTGCAGAAGCATAGGCCTTCCTGACTCACAGTGGTCTCCTCATTTCCAAGCCATCTCATGCAATATTGAGTTAAAATTCGAGACAACATAAAAATTCTTGTTCCTTAAAAAGTCATCCTCGCGTGTTAGAGAGACACTATGGACTGGTGGGGACTGTGACACACTGACAAGGCTACGTACGCCCCACTCACCTCCCACCCATCACACTTGGTTGTGTGCCCCTGCCTCGCTCCTAGAGTCACGTGGGCATCTTGCCCCTGGTAAGTGTGTTGGAAACGGTGGTTTCCTGACCCACTTCCCCTGTCCTTCCATTCTTCTCACTATGATTTATTTTGTCTCAACATAACCTAATTGATTCTGTGTCTTTGATTTCTCTTTCAGATTTGTATTCCCCTGCCCCTCTCTGTCCATGGGATCGGGCTGGCAGGACGTTTGAATCAGACCTTACCTCATTCCTGCAGTCTAAGCTACCGCAACCTGACTGCTAGGGAGCAAGTCAATGAGCAGTCCGGGCAGGGAAGAGGTACCAGCAGCACCAAATTAACTCTGCAAGCCTACGGGGCCTGGCCGGATTCCGTAACAGGACAGGGGGCACAGGAAGTAGCAGGGGGACAGCTGCCCTAAAGGCAGGCTTTGCTGCCTCAGCACAAGGCTGGCCTCACACCTGTCATGCTCACAGCCCTGGCTATTTGCCAAAGAAAAGAGGGAAGGAAGGAAGGACTGCAGAGAGGAGGGAGGAAGGGGAGCCGAGGAGAGAGGCAGGAGAAACTCCAAGATCTCAACATGTGCATCACTGAGATAGTTCTTAGCCCGCGAGTATGGTGCTGCCTGATTTTAGCAAAGCTACAAATGCAAATTCAGCTTGTCCTTAAAATTCAGTAGCACTGGGATGAAAAAGAAATGCTTCCCCAAGTTGTGACATTTAAGTGGTCATGCATTTTTCAACGTATCAGATATGCAAAGATGTTTATATTCACTCCCTCCTCCATCATGTTTCATTTAAATGGAGTGGGGGGAAAAGTCCTCACAAAGCTTAATGAAATAAAATAGCATCGTGGAAATCAGAGTTCGCCGGAACAGACTTTAGAGGTTAAAGAAAGTAGAAACATAAACTACATAAATAATAAAAAATAAAAGCAGAAGAGTAAACTGAATAAATACTCGTTATCTCCACCTCGTGCCGTTCCACCTCCAAGCAAATTTTTATCTTGTATTATATTTCTAAAAACCCAGAAAGAAAAATGTCAGTAGATGACAACATGAAAAGGTTCAGGGGATGCTGAGTTCATCTAACACCTTTAGCAGGGAAGAAAAAAATTCATTTAAAACAGCAGTCTCTCTTTTTAAAAAATGTGTGGCTGCATGGATAGTTTAATTCATAATCTTACGTGCGTGCAAAATGAAGTTCAAAAAGGTCTCAGAGAAACCCCAGATAAATCCAAGATCATCCATTTCCTCCCTATGTTCATATGGAACAGCTCTAACGTATAAGACAATGACAGCCATGATAATGACCTTAACGTGGGTAATCCATTTGCTGACAGCAGGTGACAATTCGCCCTTCCTGATAGTAATCTGTTTTTTTGGCAAACAAGAGAGAGGGCTATTTGCCACATACATTTATTTTTATGGGGAAGACATGTTTTATAAATCTGGAGATGGGGCAGTACAGGTGTGGAATTAATTGTCCAAGTTGCAAAATATGTGAGAGATGGTGTGTTAAATCTGTGGCACACGGTGGCCCTGACATGATTAAATGTTCGCTTCTATTAAGTAACCACAAGCCTGTATTTCCAATTATGGTGGTGAACTGCTTTCTGCTGAGTGGATTAGCTTAGTACTTCATTCTGCTGGTAGTTTTATGATCAGAGATCTTTAATTTTCCCAATTCAACTCTTAGGGCCGCAAAGACAAGCTGCCTGACTTTTAAATAATATATTTCCCTTTTAAATTTCTGCCTCCTACCATTTCCTAGGAGTGCCATTTCCTGTCACCATAATTATAATAATTTGTATGTAGTTCCTCGGATCACATTTCTAATTGAGTCCTAAATTGGTTAACCTCATGAAGTTATTAATATGCTTTTTTAACCTGCACAAATTATATATTTGTCTGGTTGGTCAAATAATGTTCATTATTGCATACATTCCTTACCTCTCTTCCTTCAGTTTAATATCACTCTTTTAGTCCAAAAAACGTGCATTTTTTGATAATATGCTAAAAGTTACAGAACGGTTCAGAATTGGAAAGGAAGGTCTTGGTAAGGGACTAGTCAGAGCAAAGCCTCAGTGGAATGAGAGACCGCATCGCACTTCAGCACTGAGAACTAGCTCCGGCTTTGGGGAAGGGAGCGTGCTGAAGCGCTGAGCCCTAGGACGTGCAGGCTGCTGGGCCGGGTCTGGGGGGCTGGACCAAGGAGTGTGACATTAAACTGAAGGCAGTGGGACTCTCAAAGGGCTTTTAAACAAGGGATGACCATGGCCAGATTTGTGTTTTAGAAACTTTGTTTTTAGGTGGGTCAGTTATATATCTACTTCACCTGCCCCACACAAAAAAGCTGACGATGGTATCAACTAAAACTCTGGCAAAAGGATAGGCCAGTTCTGATAGTTGTTTCTACCCCGAGGTAGAAACTATCCAGGTTGGGAGATAAAACTAATGCACGAAAACAGAGAACAATTCAAGGTCATTCATAATCAATTCATTAATTGTGTGGGTGTCAGGGAAAGTGAGATCAGTATAAATTAGAACGTCAGGATTGGCCCCCAAGAGAAGATCGGACTTAAACTGGAAAAGAAGTGATTCAGGAGACAGTGGCCTGGGTGAGTATTTGGTGAGCAGCTGAGTGTGTTTGCTCGAGGGAAAAAGAGGGAGACAGCTACTTGGGCAGCCTCACACCAACCTGATGCCACAGGGCGGCATCACCCACTGAAGACGTCAGCTCAGCAAGTCTGCCAGGCCCTCTCACAATCTCCACGACGCACCCCAGGACTGAATGACCAGCCCGCCACAAAGCACCCGTTAATGTTAAGACATCCACCCCAATCATCCAGGACCCAACCCTAGGCGGTCAATGGCTTTCTCGGATGTGAACTGTGAACGTTAAATCAGATCTCAAGACTGATCGTCTGTCTGTCTTGAAGACTCATCTAATCCCCTTTCTCTGACTGGTCTTTTATTTAAATGTTTCCTAAATCATGTGTCAGGAGGCCTGTGTTGATATAAAATCAATATCTTCGCAATTCCTTTTTGTCTGTTCTGATGACGCAGCCAGCTTGTCAGTACTGGATTAGTGCGTTTTAAAGGGGCTTTGTTCAGAATACCAGCCGTGCGTTTTATTGGGATAAAATTATAGCAATTTGCATCCCTTGGATTCGGTTCTTCCAGACCTCTCAAGAAATGTGCTGGTATTTGCTAAGCTTGACCTCAAAGCATTTCGGAGGTTAAGAGCACATCTGGAGCTCATCCCCAAATCTGGGAGGAGGGCACAAAAACTATCAGAAAACCCCAATATTACGCATTTCCAGGTTTATTGAGCAGGAAGGGATTTCCCACCTTTGCCAAATAATATTTGGAGAGTCCGGAGAACATTTTTGGTTAAAAGATAACCATTCAATGTCATTGACATGATTCACTCCATATTGTCATGGTCTGGATGTGTGTACCCTCCCTTCCCCATTCACAGGTTGAGATCCTGACCTCCAGGCGACAGGAGTCAGAGGTGAGGCTCAGGGAGGTGGTTAGGTCATGAGGGTGAAGCGCTCACGAATGGGATTAGCGCCTTTATAAGAGACCCCAGAGACCTTTCTCAGTTTTGTCTTTGTTTTCATTTTCACCACATGAGCACTCATGGAGATGGCGGCCATCTATGGAATAAGAAGTGGGCTCTCCCTAGACCCTACATCTGCCAGCACCTTGATCTTGGACATCCAGCCTCCAGAACTGTGAGAAATAAGTGGTCATCATTTAGGTCGCCACGTCTACAGTATTTGTGCTCCAGGAGTCAGAACTAAGACAGTTCAGGTGAAGCAGTTTCCTTCAGCACACCGTCTGTCACCCAACATCACCTTGTCCTGGAACCTGGCACGCGTCAAAGGCAGATGAGAAAGGGGACATAAGTCTCTCCACATCCTCGACAACACATGTTGTCCTTTTGTTTTTGTGATGACAGCCTTGCTGACAGGTGTGAGGTGACATCTAACTGTGCTTTTGATTTGCATTTCCCTGATGATTAGTAAAGCTGAGCATCTTTTCATTTACTCGTGGGCCATCTGTGTGTCTTCTTTGGAGAAATGTCTGTTCAAGTCTTTAGCCCATTTTTAAAATCTGGTTATTGGGGGTGGGGGTTGCTATTGAGTTGTAGGTGTTCCTTATGTAATTTCCTCAAAGGAAGGAAAGAGAAAAAGACCCTTCTAACATAAGAATCACACAGAAGGGATGCTAAAGAGAAGGCTGCACAGCCGGACTGAAAGGTAAAACTCCCCCAGCACAGATAAGGTGAGGCTGTGGTCTGAATCTTCGTGTCCCCTCAAAATTCATACGTTATTTGTCATGACAGCAAAATTCGTTACATAATTCTCAATGGAATGGTTTTAGGGGGTGGGACCTTAGGGAGGTAATGAGGTCATGAGGGCACAATCCCCACGATGGGATTAGTGTATTGCCCTCATAACTGAAGAAGACACAAGAAGTCTCTCTCTTTCAGACACGTGAGGACACACGAGAAGCTGGCCATCTGCAACCCAGAAAAGGTTTGCACCAGAACCCAACCATGCTGGCACCCTGACCTCGGACTTCCAGCTCCCAGACGGGGAGAAATAACTGTCTGTTGTTTATCAGCCACCCAGTAAATAACAGGCCAAACTGACTAAGACCGATGGGACACGTGTCTCACATCTTTGCCATACTTTACCAGTGAACATCTGACCACTGTATCTAGAAAATCCCCTCTAGATCAGACCCCCTTGGCCATCCGCAGCATCTCCCATCTGACTGCTGCTGCTCCACCACGACCCTCCTCCACCCCTCCTTAGAGACTGTCCCAGCCCAGCACTGACGGTGTCTGCCCCGGAAACACTCCTCCCCTCCACTGACCCTAGGCTGTGGGGAAAGCGAACACCGCTCTTCTTCACACAACAGCTACATGGGACCCACCTGCCATTGATCCAATGGGTCTGCCCAGCACTGCTGAGCAGATGGACCAGGGGCCGGCCCCCATCCTCCACCATGACCCAGGACCAGACAGGCGACTCCAGGGGCTGAGCCAAACAGCACTGCCCTCTGGGAAACCAAGCAAAATAAAGCAGAAAAGGAATACCAGTTGAGATGTGGAAGTAACAGGGTTATAGAATTGGCAGCCAATTGGGCTGCAATTTAGCCACGAGTCAGGGGAGTAAGAGGCTCCTAAAACGGTGAGGGCCTTGATCCACGACTTTCACGAGACACGTGGCTTCTCTTTTTGACCTCGAATCCCATGATGTGTCTGAACCCCTGCCATACATCCAACATCCACCAAAGCTGTGTGCATGTGTGTGTGTGTGTGACAGAGGGAAGGTCAGGGGAGAGGAGGAAACATTGGTACAAAACAGCCCCAGAAGACATCCCTTCCCACAGAACGACTGAGGCAATGACCAGCAGCTTCTAAAGACCTCAGCACCTGGACGTGGGCAAAGGGGAGGGCACTGGAGGACATCTGCGATGGTGTTAACAATAAAAATATTTTTAAATAAATAAATAGTTAATAATAAAGATTTTAGCACCTAGTCCTTCAAACTGGGCAATCATTCATAATAGTGACCAAAAAAAAAAAAAAAAAACAGGCCTGCCCATTTAGTCATTAAAGCGTTTATTTCTGAAAACACCACAGGGTTCATGAGAATCCTCCGAGTGTCCACTGCTCACCCACCCCTGGAATTTAAGTCCTTGCCAAGAACCACGGGCATCTGTCCTGAATGTGCTACTTAAATGTTGTCCCCTAAATTTCCCCCAAAATTTCCCTAAACCTCCCCTTTCCCCCCAACAAACATTACTGTCCTATATACCTGGATATAACATTGTTCACACTTTCCATCAATCTCATGCATGAAACTCCAGGCTGGGCCTGGGCCGGGAAGGGTTTGCCCGCAGTTTGATGTCTGAGGAGCCCACTTCAAACTTGTCGTTTGCATTTCTTACCAAACACTCGGATGTCGTTACGATGCTGGTAAACAGAGGCAGCTGCCCAAGCTCTTCTTGGTTTAGGCTAGTGACTACCCATCTTCAGCCCCTGCCTCTGCCTCTCTCTCACCTGTCTTCCACCAGAGCCCGCACGGGTTCATCCCGGCCCCAGATTCATTCTCGCCTCTGCTGTAAGCCATCCACCTCAAAGCAGCCAGAAGTGACCTGTTGAAATCCCAAGGTGGGCCACAACCTCAGTGCCCCTTTCACTGAGAAGAATTCTAAATTCCTTGCATTGCACCTGAGGTCTCTTGGGATCTGGGCCCCCCTAAGCTCTGTCCTTATCTCCAGCCACGCCTACTCACTCAGCCTCTGCAGAAGCTCCAGCCAGACCTGCACCGAGCACACCTGCACCGGGGGACTCTCCTTGACCACCCCAAATCTGAACACCCCCTCCAGCTCACACACACCCCATCCCAGTCCCTGTCACTCCTTTTTTATAATCTTCATAGCACGTATCACTCTCAGAAATCTTCATAGCACGTATCACTTATCTCGCGCCTGCATTTCATTTTATTGTGTTTATTCTGTCTCCTCCTACCAGGTTATAAGTTCTGCCAGAGCCAAAGTCTTTCTTTCTCACTCACTGTTGTCTATTCAGGTTCTCAAACCAAGCCCGGAATGTGGCGGAGCCTCCAAAAATACTTGTTGAAGGAATGATTGAGATGCAGAGTTGCAGTTTTCAGGTAGTTACGCTCAAAGGATTTTCTTCCCATTTATAAACCCAAAGTACTAATTTCTACCTTAACATTACTTTTCCACTGATAATAGAAATAATAGTCACCATTTGGTTTTGAAATACCACTCTATGTTAAATACCTAAGCAATTTGCATTTATTATAGGTCAACCAAAAAAGAACTGGATATTACCTCTTCTATAATTGGATTGTATTTTCTGAAGAATCATGTTATTCTGGAGTTTTACCTTCTAATTTTCCTTGGTCTTAGGTGTTTTTATTCCTTGCAAATAAATGGGCAATTTTTCCATTTTGTTTGTAAATCAGGAAAAAAAATATTAAAATCTGGAGCAGACAACAAACCTTCTGGAAATGAACTGACCTGTGTGCATTAGGGCATCAGGCTTCCTGACAAGGGAATAAATATGTTTTCCTTAGAAAATACTTTATTGAAACTTACCTTATCACCAGTGTGATCTATGGAAACAAATCCAGAAGACAACAGAGGAAAATATGGGGACATATGGATATTACAGTTTCCCCAAAATTGTCTCATTACCCTGGTCAGCACCTGATCACAATCATTGTTGCAGATTCCGAAACACCAGGCACCGTCCTAAGCCTTTCAAATGTATTATCTCATTTAACTCTTAGAATAACCTCAGTGACATCTACATGTCACTCCGCCCGTTGTACAGATCATAAAACTGAAGCTCAGTAACTTGCTGGCTGTAAAAGGCCAGGCCGCCACCATTACACAGTACTTGGATTTCCTTCTGGAATTTCTCTATGGATAGATTTCCACACAGAGCAGTCAAAACTTGAAAGCAATGTAGAATTCTAACACAAACCTGCCTGGGAAGATATACATGTTTCAGAGATTCTTTTCTTCAGAGTAAAAATGGAAGAATCTGAAGCCTGGATGATACTTGCTAGTAAACACGATGACAGTACTAATAATCATGTTGAATTCGTCATTACAAGTAACCTTTCTCTCTTCCCTTGATTTCATAAACACTGCCTATTAAGTCTGGGCCAGATGCCTGGAGACAGCTTTGAGGACAGTATTTTGTCATCTGAATATTTGGCCATTTGAAGAAGGAAAAAAAGAGCTTTCTCCAAATTCCTCACCCTAATAAATGTTTTCAAGGCTTAATGGATGTGTAGCTCTGTGCCTATTACTGCCCCTCAGATGACCATCCACAAAGGCCTCTTCTGTTATGAAAGACTTCCTCAGAATCCCAGAACTGTCTAAGAAAGTAATTATTTCTTTTCCTAACTCTTCTGAGTCTGCTCGAAGACAAGAAACTACAGGGAGTTCGATTGGAATCACGAATAGATCTCAGAGTGATAGCAAAGGAAAATAACAGCGCTGTGGTGATCGGCGCTTCAGCTTGGGCTCCTAATCAAATAATTATTTTCATTATTTTGTTTAATCTATAATACTCCTTCCCAGGACATACCAGAAACTTTGATTTCCTGTCTGCATAAAAATGAAGACTGTACCTATATTTGTGTTGTATCTTATCAACTGGAATTAAGTTCACCACAAAATAAGGATTTTAAAGTTTTCTTAAACACCCAGGGCTCATCATATCTTCCCCTCCGGCTATAGAAAATTAGATAGCTATTCCTTTCTAAACTGATTAACTTTTTAAAATGCTAGCTAATATCCACATCCAACGAGACCTTAAAGGCCCTTTCGACAAGAGCCCCTGTGACATGTGTACACAGGTCAGTTGCTTATTTTAGCCCAGTCGTCCTGCCTACATTCTGGTCATCACCTGCTACGTCATGGAGTACCGCCTGGGACCAGGAGAGTGGGTTACGTGAAGGTGAGTTTTACGGTCAACTTGGCTGGGCCATAGTGTCCAGATATTTGGTCAGACATTATCCGGATGTTTCTGTAAAGGTGTTTTGGGATGAAATTAACATTTAAATTGGTGGACTTTGAGTAAAGCAGATTGCCCTCCATAATGTGGGTGGGCCTCATTCAATCAATTGAAGGCTAGAATAGAAAAAAAGACTGACTTTCCTGTGCAAGAATTCCGCCCGCACATGGCCTGTGGGCTTGAAGGGCACCTCTTCCCCTTGGTCTCCAGCATGCTGACTGCTCTGCGCATGTTGGACTTACCAGGCCCCTGCAATTGGATGAGACAATTTCTTAAAGTGTCTCTCCTCCCTTACACACACACAAACCCCGTTTCTTCTGCTTTTCTGGAAAATCCTAGTACAAACATTTTCTGAAAAATCTAACGTGGCTATCATTTGCAGTGCAGTCTAGGCTTCTTTCTTGAGGTAACAGGACATGTTCTGATTGCCTAGGTGGGTCTAAGAAGTGCCAGTCTCTCAACCACCTCCCTTCAATCACTCTGCACTAGCTACAGCATGATTTGAATGAGTGAGAGCGAGAATCATCTCACTTCCTTCTGGATGATCAGCCAAACAGCAACGGGCCACAAAATTCAATACCCTCTTCTAAAATGACAAATCTCGAGATCACTTGGTTTCTGGACAACCATCTCCCAGAGTTAATTTTACTTATTTTTTTTCATGAGCACGCAGTCATTCATTCAAATGAACCGCTGTGTATTGGAGGTCTCCTGTCCCTCGTGCTGGAGACTCAAAGACAAAGTGTGACGCCCTCGGAGAGTTCACAATCTAGGAGGGAGCCATGAAAATAATGACACAAACAGAGATGTGGGATGCAGCATGGAGAATAGAGTCAGTAATGTCAAGGTAACTCGGTATGGGGCCAGGCGGGTCCTTAGGGCAACAGGGGGACCACTGTGCGGAGTGCATGGTTTTCTGGCCACTTCGCTGTACATCTGAAACTGGTCCGTAATGGTATTGAATGTAAACTATCATTGAAAAGAATGATAATTATAATGGTTTAGTAAGTTGTCTAATGTCCAATCACTGGGTTATACACCTGAAACTAATATAATATTGTATGTCAACTATAATTGAAAAACAAAAATTATTTAAAAATAAAAATAACAGCCTCAACAAACCTAAGAGCCTGAGATTTCTACCCTACCACTACAGTATTGCTATTATATTTGGAGATGGGGTCTTTGCAGAGGTGCTGAAGTTAAAATGAGGTCACCAGGGTGGGCCCTAACCCAACAGGACCTTCATCCTTATAAGGAGAGGACATCTGGACATGGACACAACAGAGGCAAGATGATGTGGAGAAATGTAGAGAAAAGCCTGGAATAGATCCTTCCCTTGTGGCCTGAAAGAACCACCGTGCTGACAGTTTGAACAGTTTTAGAAAAAACTGTGCGAAAATAAATTTCTGTTGTTTATGCCACCCCTAACAATCTAATACAGAGACTGAGCTTAAGAATTATTTAGCCCAGTGGTTAAAGACAAGAACAAATAAGCAAGTTACCATAAAGGCAAAATTGACCTGACTCGACTGATAGAAGTGGAAGAAGAAGGAAAGTGGCCCTGGTCAGGTAGCTCAGTTGGTTGGAGCACTGTGCCAACAAGCCAAGGTTGCAGGTTCGATCCCTGGTTAGGACACATAAAAGAGGCAACCAACGAATGCACGAATAAGTGGAACAACAAATCGATGTCTATCTGTCTGTCTGTCTCTCTCCCTGAAATCAAAAAATAAAACTTGTTTTTAAGAAGAAGGAAAGCGAGAGATACAGGTTGACTTGAGTTGTAGATGTAACAAATTATAACAGTGGTCACTAATTCCCTCACCCGCCACCGCTCTACCCCCCACACACTCACATGCCCTGTGATGTGGCCTTGCAGCTCCTCCCATCAAGAGGTAAAATCTCTCCCTTCACTCCCTTGATCTGGGCTGGCCTCGCAATTTGCTCTGACCGACAGAATGAGACACAAGTGATGTTGCTGGAGTGCCGAGCCTAGGCCTCAAAGAAACTTTGCCACTTGTTCTCTCTTGCTTTTCCTGGGAACCTGTGGTCACCACTAAGTGAGTGAGCCTGGGCCAGCCGGCTGGACCATGGATACATGAATGCATGGCTCACTCAGCTCCTTGGCCCCAGCAGACGAGCAACCACTGCCAGATAGATTTATGAGTGAGGCCTTCAACTGCCCAGTGACTGCGGACATAACAACCCAGCTGCATCCAGCAGAAGAGCTGCCTGGCTTATCTCAGCCTACGTTCCTCGCCTGTATAATAGTGCACTTAGAAAGGTTGTTTTAAGCCGCAAAGTTTTGGTATACCGTGAAAGATAACTGATATGTAGGATGAGTATGGTCGCCTTTGCCCAGAGTGATGTTAACTGGATAAGGAATTCTTTGATATAATGTCCTTGAAATATCAATGGGACTGTTCAGTAGCTGGCTAAAGGGTTCTGAAGCTAAGGAGAGCAAGCTTGCTCGGAAACACAAGTCTGAAAGACAGTCCTGTGACTGGTTTCTGTGCTTGGGTAGATTACCACGGAGAGCAAGAACAGAGTGAAAGAAGGAGAGATCTAGGTCAGAACCCCCGGAACAACACATTTCAGGGCAGGCAGAGCAAGAGAGTCAACGAGGGAGCAGAGCAGACATGATGAAAGACGGGAAGAGGTCACCAAGCAGAGTCAAAGAAACTTGTTGAAGAGTCAAAGTTACAGAAATGCCTAAAAAAAATGGGACTGCTAAGAGTCCCCAGCGTCTGGGAATTATGAAGTCATTGCCAGAAGGGTTTCACCAAAGTGAATCCTCACCTGGGAACAAGGCCAGTAGTAGACAAGGGAGTAGAGAAGGGTGGGCAGTGTCTGCATGACAGATATGGACAGTGGGTGAGCTTGCTGACCCATACAACGCTTACTGCGTGGCACTGAGTTTGGGGACAATAAAATTAAAGTGGCACTCCTTGGCATGACTGTGTTTTTCCAACAGCAGGCAACAGCTTGCATGCAGAAGCCAACAAGGCAGTTGCTTGGACTAACCCAAGATTGGAATTTTGTGGATGGACATAGAAGGGTGAGAGATTAAGGGCTTTGAGGTTTTGGCAAGAGACTGGTTAAAGTGATAAATCATGGAGTCTGGGCAGGCTAAAAAAAGAGTGAGGGGAAGGGTGCCGTTGATGAACAAGAAAAAAAAGAGTAGCACAGGGACCAGAGACATTGGAAATGAATGGTTGAGGGAACTGAAAGTCTATACTAGTAGTTATACTAGAGTTTAAGGTTCCAGAACATTCTAAAGTATGAGGCCATGGTGCGGGCAATGTGACTGGGTTACTGAAACCTAGTGCAGGTGGAGCATTGCAACCCTTAAGCTAAAGCCACTGGGTATGTCCCCCATGCGTGAATGCTGAAGATCTCCCTGTGGAGGGAGCTGGGGTAAAGTGGAGGATGTGAGCCAGGCGTCTCAAGTGTCTGAGCCCTCAGGAGACAAGTAGAAGTGACAGGGAGATGATAAGACCGCCAGGAAGAACGGTAGGATGTGGTCTATGGAAATTTCAGGAGGGCTACAGGGATCATACCGTTTTGCGTGGTCGTGGCAAAATAATAATCTGGAAGCAACAAGGACCACAGCTCCTCTGGGTCTGAGGAGTGTGACCAGTGAACAGCCACTGCCCCCTCCCCACAAATGCAGTTTCTCAGGGAAGCATCAAACTACAGTACAGGTGAGATTTGGGGAAGGGGAGTTTCTAGCTAACGGACCAAGGGTCCAAAGCACTGCTGGAAAGTTGTGAGGGCAACTGAGAAAGGAAGTCGGGCAAGCTGGAGAGAAATCAGAGCTACCTTCACTGCGAACTTAATCGTTACTACTTTTGTGTAAGAGTTTTCATTTTTACAAGTATCTCTCAGATTTGTCATGTCTGGGTCCGGACCAGACCTAGAGTAATGATGCATTAGTATAGAGTCCGCATGCCTCTTCCCTTGGCGTTTTCTCAAATGGCAAGAGATGCTGCTAGAGTCCGGACCTACTTTTTGTTTGGAAGTTTAAGTCGTTCTGTGAGGGAAACAAGAAAGATGTTTCCCTCGGCAGACCTCAACAGAACATAAGCTCATAGGTATTTGCAGAGATATTATCCCTGGAAAGACAGGAAAAGGCTTATCTAATAACCAGAGTTAAAACTCTTCACCTAAGCTGTTTACTTGGCTCATCTGACTGATGTTTTGTTCTAGCAGGCCAAAGAATTTGCAAAAACTAAAGACAAAAGAAGGTCGTCATTGTTATAAGTATGACCTCTTGCCTGATATGGTCATTAAAAAGGTTTATTTTGAAATTTTCAAATGGACAAAGAAAATACTGTAAGATGAGGATTTATCTTATAATAGCCTTCACTTGGTACCTCGACATGTAGCTGCTGAGAGTGTAAGATGGTACATCTTCTCAGAGACAATTAGCACAAAAGTCTTAAAAAGCGTTATGCCCTTTAACCGAGAAGTTCTATTATGGGGTATTATGCTAGAGAAATAATCATAGCTGTGCACCAGGTTTAGTCATAATTGGCAACAAGCTAAATACCCAGTAACGAGGTGGGTGGTTACGTGGACGACCCTGTAATCATACAACAGAACACCACAGAGCCAGGACAAGGAGTGTGGAACGCTGCATGGCAAGTTGGTTACGATCTATTTGGCTAAAATCATGTTGTAAAAATACTGCCATTATATACCAACTTTAAAATGAAATATGGCCCCGACCGGTGTGGTTCAGTTGGTTGGACGTCCTTCTGCAAAGCAAAAGGTCAAGGGTTTGATTCCCGGTCAGGGGACATGCCTGGGGTGCGGGTTCGGCCCCCTGCTGGGGTGCATACAAGAGGCAACCAACTGGTGTTTCGCTCTCACACTGATGTTTCTCTCCCCTTTTCCCCCTCTCCCTAAAAATAAATAAAGAAAATCTTTTTTAAAATGTTATATTAAAAGGAAATACATAGGCCTACAACAAAGACTGGAAGGATATATATTAAAACATTATCTGTGATTAGTTTTATGTGTTTGCATTATATACATGGTTTTAATTTTCCTCTTTCTTTCTGAAATTCTCCAAGAAAAATTTCCAAAACAAAAATGCACAGCCCTGGCTGGATTGAGCACCAGCTTGCGAACCAAAAGGTCCCCAGTTCAATTCCCAGTCAGGACACGTGCCTGAATTAGAATCCAAGTCCCCAGTTGGGGGCATGTAAGAGGCAACCATTCGATGTATCTCTGGCACATCGATGTTTCTCTTCCTCTTTTTTTCCCTCCCTTCCCCTCTAAAAAACAAATAAATAAAGTCATTTTTTAAAATGTATCATATCTGCATTAAGAAGAATTAATAATATGTTTCTATCAGTTTCCTGGCCTATGATATTCAAAAACAATACCCTAGAAAATAAGTTTAAATATATTTTTAAATTAAGTAGCAAAACATAAAGAAAGTGTTTCCTGTACCTGAAAATGCAGGAAAAAAGAGTTATTGGTCCATATTTTGAGGGGAAACTCCCTTCTCAGCAAATGTGCTTTCGATCTGACGCTTAAAGGAACACCCTGACCCTCTACGTTTTAGCCACTTTGGAATTAGGGGCTGGTGTCCTTCAACTCCCAGAACGACTCAAAGGTTATGTGTCTATTTAAATAAGCAACAAAGATTTTAGTTAGCACTTATTTTGTGCCCTATACTCTATTTAACATTCTAGGTGATGCAAATGTTTTTTTAAAAAGATATTTATAAACCAACTAAGACAACAACTGTAGCTATTTACTCTAAATACAATAATAAGGCATAAAAGCATTAGTAACAACCAGCATTGAGCAGAGCTTACTATCTTCTTAAATACTCTATACGCCCAAGGGTAAGAGGAGGCACTGGCCCAAAATCCTTCAGAGAAAAAAGGGATATTCGAGTATTTTCGAAGGCTCTCGCATTCCAGAATGTTCTCTAATCACTTTATTTAAACAACTCAGTTGTGTCCAGGGGAAGACTCATTAGCCTGGAATGGCCTCAGTCACTGCTGGTTTGGGCTGCTTTGAGCTGCCACTTGACAGAACTGGTCTCAGAGAAGGCGAGAGAGTTAATGTAGGTCCGGCCGCTGTTCCTGGAGTGGGGCCCCACAACACACGTGCTTACTGTCCCTGTGGGGAGGCATTTTAAAAATAACTGCCTAAGTGAGTATAACGTCTATTTATTTAACATTTACTTTACTTCTGGGTCTGTGTTCAATGCTACTATAATACAAAAATGGTCTCTTGTCAGAAGAGAAATTCTCCATTCACCATAATGACAATGACTAAGAAAGTACTTTACAGTCCTGGCTGCTGTGGCTCAGTGGATTGAGCGCCGGCCTGTGAACCAAAGAATCCCTGGTTCAATTCCCAGTCAGGGCACGTGCCTGGGTTGCAGGCCAGGTCCCCAGTAGGGGGCTACTGAGAGGCAACCACACACTGATGTTTCTTTCCTTCCCTTCCCCTCTCTAAAATAAATAATAAAATCCTTCTTTAAAAAAGTACTTTACAGTTTACAAACACTCCCCAAATCTCATTGTACTAAATTACACTAGTACAGGGAAAGAATGAATATGACTGAAATTTGAGGAAATGAGCAGTATTTATTCTAATACTTGTAAACAAAGAGTCAACCCACTTTTTACTAGCACCTTGCTCTTTACAACCAGTCTGATTGGGGAAAATCATGTTAAAATTATTTCTAATGCAACTGTTGCTTAGCAGGGTCAAAAAATCAATTAGCAATAGAGTTCTACTTCCTTTTACAATTTTCTTTTTTGGCTCTTTTCACAAAGCAATGTGACCCTTTCACTGGGACGTCATATAAAGAAAGAAGTGGAAGATTTCATTAGCATGGCCGTGTGGACCCCGGAGTGTGTCCCCAACTTCAGGTGCTGTTTCGCTCTCAGTTTGGGTGACTAATTTTAATCCAGAAAAAGTTTAGTAATCTATCGAAGTGCAATCAAATCCAAAATAAAACTTTACCTTTGATTCACTAAGTAAACTGTTCCTTTGACATTGTCAGCGGAGCAGATTTAAATGAATCAAGGACGGTAACTTTCAAGTGAGTCTGAAAGCTTTTTTTCTTGCCTGTGCCAGACAGAATAACAGGGTGGGAAGCAGCTCCGCTACATAAACCACTGACTCCCAGGACCCCAACTCTGCCAGCTCCTTCCCTTTGGTGAGTAAGACAGGGGGAGGGGCTGGTGGGAGAATCCACAGCCCTGAGGGAGAGCTGGAGACACTCCCCTTAGAAGTTCGCACTTGGACCTCTCCGAAGTTGAAGCCAGGAGAAGGGCAGACCCTGCCCCTCCCCTGTTCTGTTCTCTATACCTGTTCTTCACTTTTCCTTCTTGGCACTTCACACGGTGTAAAGGAGATCATGGTCTACGGTAGATGGAGAGACAGACAGACAGACAGATGGTAACTAGGCTCATACGTGTATATATGGATATAGATACAAAAAGATGTAACACAGCGGCCTCCACTCATCTGTGGGCTCTCTTTCAGCGGTTCCAGTTACCTGCCAACAACCAAGGTCTAAAAATAATAAATGGAAAATTCCAGAAATAAGCAATTCAATAAGCAATTCCTAAGTTTTAAATGGCGCGTCACTCCAAGTATCGTGATGAAATCCGGCGCCGTTGAACCGGCATGAATCATCCCTAGTCCGGTGTGTCCATGCTGTAAGTGCTCCCTGCAAGTCACCTAGCAGACAAAGATCACATTCACACAACTTCTAATCCAGTGTATAGTTGTCATTGTTCTGTTTTCTCACTGTTGTTGCTAATCTCTTGCTGAGCTTAGCTGATAAATTAAGCTTTATCCCAGGTCTATCTGTCCAGGAGAAAACACAGTGTGTGTGTAGCGTTAGGTGCCATCGTGGTTTCAGACAACCACCGCGGGACTTGGAATGGATGCGGCGCACAGAAGGGAGGACCGCTCTATACGTCATGTGCTCTACCACGTGATTTATGGCTCTCCGACTACAGTAAAGCTCCTGAGGACAAGAACAAGCACACTGCAGGTGCTCGGTAAATCTTGTTGAATGAAAAGGGAATCAGCAACAATAAAAAAGCACGACCCTTCACAACCCCTCCTTGACAAATTCCTCCTATGCCCTCCTCCTGCCTCAGTGGTCCCTCGGCCCCATCCCCACCTTTGCTCTCCCCTGCCCACATCCACCTCGTTTTCCAAGGCCCAAATCAAACGCCACCGCCTTCTTAAAACCTGCTGTGATTCTTCCAGCCACAAGCAAACTCCCCTTCGTCCACACAATGGCGGCCATGTTACCTGCCCCTTTCTTGAAGCACACGGGGGTGGCCAGAGTAGTTTTACAGTTGTTCGTGTGGAAATAGTACAAATAAATAATACAGTAATTAATAAATAAATAATACAAGAATAAACTGGGTGTCAGATACAACTGTAAACCTACTTTTGCCCACTCCCTGTGTAAGGAAGCTAACCATTCACTAATCTCTGGCAAGACTCCGCGTCAAGCTCACACCCATGTTAGAGACAACACATTTTATTTAGCTGTGATTCTCCTCTGTCATCCACTCACCGGAAGGCAGCCTGGCGTGACGGTTAAAGCTCGGGCTTGGAAACCAGACACGATCGATACAAATCCTGGCTGTCCCACCCACTCGCCCTGTGGTCTTGGTCCAGTCTCTTCACCTCCCTGCACCTCCGCTACCTCCTTTGTAACACACTGTGGTAATACTAATAATAGTACCCATAGGGCTACTCTGATAACTGAGTTAACCCACATAAAGCACGTAGAAGGCTTTCTAGAACGTTATAGTAAGTGTTCAGTACGTGGATTCTCTTATCACTGATGCAATATAATTTACTGAGACTCTACTATGTGCCAGGCACCCTGCTAGGCTGCCACATCACCGGTAGATGCTCTATAAATATTTGAGGACCAACTGATAAAGAGCTAACATCGATTCAGCCCTTTACTCATCAATTACAAAGGTGTTCCCAAGTCCAAGGGTTCGTTTAATCCTTACAGCCTTTCTAGGGATGGATGTCATTCCTACTTTCACGCAGGAGCAAGCAGAGCCTCTTCTGCTCCGAACTGCACACACACATATTCCATGGGCGAGAGTCTCCACGGGGTTCACCTCGCAAGCCCTCCAACTTCTAGAGACTTTTTCCATCCCCTCCCGCAGCTCCCTCGACTTCACACAAGGCGTCTTTTTTAGCATCTGTTCAGCCCGACTCCTGTCATTAGGTACATTCTCGTGTGTTTATAATGCACCACTGATTTGTTCAGACTAAATTGTGGGATCTAAAAATAAAGCGATGTTGGACATATTTCTTTGCATATTAACTTTAAAGAAATAGATTAATGTTTTAAAAATAATCAAAAATGAATGACCCACTCAGCATGAAGCAGTTACCAAAAAAAATTGTAAAAAATTTAAAAACCTCAGATCCCCACTTTTCCTGCTTTATCACTTCTGGATTTATTAATTTAAGTATATACTTCATAATTTTTCATTTTAAAAATTTAGAGGTCTAGAGAGCCTCTGGTAAACCAATCATGTTCTTCCCTGGGGACGCTTAAATGAAGGTCAGACTCATTTATTCTCCAAGTCAAATTCCCATTTGCAAAAATGACATGGCAGAATTGTGCTCATCGTCCTAAGAGATGGCACAAAGAACAATACATAAAGCGAGGCATACAATGTCATGAAAGTTGTTTGCTGAAATGTCAGCCGTTTATCCGACACATCTGTCATCTACTACAGGCCCGGCAGGGTGGGGACCCAGAACGCAAGGTGCAGTTCCTCCCCGCAGGGAGCTTGCTAAGTCCACCTATATCCTATCTGGGCTGAGAGTGACCCAGAAACGCAGACAATACAAGCAAGAAGGGTTACGGCGAGACGAGTGTGGGGAGTGGCAAAGAGAAATTCATTCTTGCTGAAGTAAAAATATAAGGTCCACTAAATCATTTAAAATGTTCCCCCTTCAACATATGCTCACACCTATTTTGACCACTTGCTTCTTTTCTTTCTTTGGAACCTAAAAACACTCCCAGTCATCAGCCTTTGAGTGTTTATCTTAAGCCACCAACTAGGGTTGGTGACATCGTTTTATTCAATTTGATGCTTTCCTGTTACTCCGAAAGGGCTACATACGCAAATCAATGTAGGTTCTGGTTGCAACACTGAATAATGAGGCACAGTGCAGGGTATGAAATGCAGTCACTCCATGCCACATTTCATTTTGGAAGAGGGAGGGCCACAGTCGACTGTGAACAATTACCAAAATCGTCAATGGAATTCAATAAATGCTGTTTAAAAAAAACTAATTATTTGTTACAATAACCAGCTACTACTGCCACTTTGTATTTGGAGGTCTGTAAACTGCTTCCATTTGAAATGTAATTGATTCCATTTTTATCATTTGTTCAAGTTTATGTGGTTGTTCTCATCCGAAGAGATGATAACATCTATTTTCAGCAAATTATACATTATAATTCCTCATTCAAAAGCTGTAACAGAAAACAAAATGCTAATTTATGCTGTAAATGAAACTACGGAATCATAATCATTCATTGTTAACATTAGGGACTAAACTGCTACTGGAAATAATAAAATTGGAGCAAAACGTGGTAGAGCTTTGTGGTGAGAGTTTTCTTTTTCTTTGTCTTTTTTTTTTTTTTTTGCTTGTTTTGTTTCATTGTTACACAACTAACACCCCTTCTAGTAGTCTCTCAGGCGAGACGACAAGGTGTTTGGCCTTCTCCCAGGCGGGAGCCGGACATGCGCTTTGCCCCTTAGCTATTCCCTGCAGTTCTATAGTTCAGACCTACAGGAAGATGTGCTCACAGAGCAATCTGAAGTGCACGCTGAGGAGGGGAAGCGTGTTAGCACGGCACACCTGCTTTTCCACGTTTCCTTACACTTCCGTTGTCCCTTCACAGCAGCGATCAACCCCTCCCCCACCCCAGCCTCTCCTTGTATGTGGGCCCCTCTGCCGCACTTGCCTGTGGCCTCCCCAACGGCCAGCTCCCCCTCTGTGTCAGACAAACAGGAATCCAGCAACTTGGACAAATCAGGTCAATTCCTATTAACAAAAAATAAGGGGAGGTGGGGCCTGGTGCCCTGTTCTACACCCCGTGCCGTCCTTAAGTAACCATCTCCAAGCGCCAAGGCGGTAACATCACCTGTTGGCATTTTCTCCCCTCCTTTTTTATTTTTGAACGTGTAATCCAAAAGAAAGAAATGTTTAAATGTAAGTGCTATATAAAAATGCGAATTCTTTGAAGGGACCAAAAGAGTCACACTGCCTTCTAGAGCAAACCACTTTCCTGCTGCCCTTTCATTCCTGCCGTCTGGGGTCCACGCGCACCTCCCCACGGGCAGAATGTGAGCGCTGGTCTCCCATGGCCTCTCCGGGAGGGAGCTCTGCCTTCTGGATGATGACTGCTAAGGGGAGGCGACCCCGTTCGCATCCCCCTGCAAAGCCTGCACTTTCTCGCCTCCCCGCTCCGGGCCACAGGAACTTGAAGCCAGCGAGAGTCTGAGAGGACAGTCTCCACCCTCTTCTTAGAGACTGTCTTGCTGTAACGACCGACATTTATGTCTTCCTCCCCTGTAGTTTGGAAGATCACAGTATGAGGGATGAACCACTGACAGGCATTAGTTCGTGATGGGCATAAACGTTAGGTGCGTGATTCAGTACAGAAGACATGGACATGTTAAACATGGCCATGATGAGAAAGGTAAATTTTGGACTAAATCACAAGCATGAATATCCACTGTGCAGTGCAAACCCAAAATGAGGTGGGTTTGCTTATAAAATATGAAGAGTGAATTTACCCGTAAGTAAATATACATATATATGATAGGGTTTTGATGCAGCTGAATGATTGTCTGTATAATTATTCTATTAATGAATCTTAAAATTGTATTTCTTCAGTAGAATGTTATTTTACTAATATGTAAGTTTGGAATGAGCCCTCCACAAAATCATAATTTTTAAAAAGATTTTATTTATTTTTTAGAGACATGAAAAGGGAGGGAGAAAGACAGGGGGAGAGACGTCAGTGTGAGAGAGAAACATCTATTAGTTGCTTCTCATAGGTGACCCATGCCCAGAGCAGGAACAGAACCCACAGCCCAGGCATGCGCCCTCACTAGCAATCAAACCAGTGACCTTTGGCCTTGTGCGACAAACCCAACCCACTGAGCCTCACCAGTCAGGGCGAAATCGCGATTATTTGACGTTGGGAGCTGCCAACTGGAAGGCCCTGTCAGTCTCTCAAATGGCGGCCACCATGCAAACCAAAAAGAATAGTAAGTTCAAATATTAGTCTACCACCAAGAAAAGAGAGCACCAAGTAGTTACCGTTGACTCGCCAAAAGACTTTGTCTCATTCACCAGAGAATTATATTTGATTATATTAAAAACGAAGAAAAAATGGGCAAAGTTGGCCAACAGAGGAGATGTTCACTATTCCATGAGGCTGGCACATGAGTGACACCATCACAGACTGGCCGGAAAAGTGCATGGAGCCGCAAGGTGTCCTCGTGTTGGGCTGGCGAGGCAGCCGAGTGTAGGCAGTAAGAGCAAGCTTGCATCTTGGACTCTGAAACTAGGCTGCCTGGAGGATGTCCCAGTCTTGCACGTAAACAGCACACAGATCTTAGGCCAGGTACTTAACTCTCTGCACCTTATTTTCTTCATCTATGAAATGGAAATAATAATAAAACTGCCTACCCCATAGGTTGCCATGGCGATTAAATGGGTCAAGTACATGTCAAGTGTTTGGAACATCATGTATAAATGGTAGCCCTTGTCACCGCTCTTTGATTCCCAAGCTTTAGGCTCATTGAACTTTATCAAGAAAATCAAACCCTATTTTTAAGCCGGTGCCTTAAGGAAGCTAGCCTTACTGCAAGATCCCCAGCACACCCAAGTCTCTTTTATTACAAGTCTCTTTTACATTTCTGTCTCCCTAGGAGAAATCCAATATTGCTAAAATTGGGGTTAGGTGAGCTGGATTTATAGGTAGATTTCTAAAAATTATTTAACACAAATAGAAATGTACCTGAAAACTATTTTGTAGTTCATAATACATCTTCAGGAAAACAAAAATGTTTACCATGTATAGAAGCCCAGTTTCTGTTTCTTGAACTTTGAGACATTGGCTTTCTAACAACTTTGTAAATGGAGGTCATTCCCAAATCTTGGCTCCCCTCCACGGAACCAAACACTGTTACCACTTTAAGAAGTATGAAATACCCAGGAAAGAGAGGAGAAAATACTAAATTCTTTATATTCCTTGGACTGGATAGAAAAGACGTGTTCCTCGGTGGGCTACATTCTGCTTTGGCTATCCACATTCTTGAAAGTAGTGCCAACTCCTCACCCCCCAAAAAGGAGAGTCAGCACAAGCTTTCAACAACTCACCCACATCCATTAATGATTCTGCATTGAAACGTCTATTCTGCTTGAAAAGATAGAGCGAGTACAAGGAATTACAGGTGCCAGCTAACAGAAGTCCAGGGCTGGATCCAACGGAGACACTGCCTACTCTGAGAAGACAGTGTGTCTCCTTAGGAGGGTGCCATTTTATGTTTCCAGTCTGGGAAATTTGGTGGAGTGGCAGGGGCTTGGGGAGAGAAGAAAAAGTTAAAAAAAAAAAAAAAAAAAAAAAGCACTGTCCAGTGCGTTGATACTGTCTTTTTCGCAAACTTGGGTTCAGCTCCCCAGTAACCAAAGAACTGGCCGGTCGGGTGAATCGGGTCGGAGGTCTGGCCTCACAGACACCCAAGCAGTCAGCTAATTGGCTCCGTTTTCCACTTTCAATCGACGGATTCAATATCATACAGACCTGGCCTGCTTCAATTCGGGCTTACACAGGGACAACTAATAAGGTGACCTAGGTCCAAACGGCAAGCAGCAATGACCACCCTGTGGTCAGCTTCGAGGTGGAGACCAAAGGCTTCAGCAACTACAGGAGAGACTCCCAGGTTGAAAAGCACAGCACGACAAGATGAAGCTGGTTTGGAAGCTTGCACTACTGCCATCCCTAGGCGTGAAACTGTAAATTAAAGGATGGTCTGTTGTCGGCTGCACTGAGCCAAATCAGAGACATTTCACATACACATTTTAATTGGGGTTTTCATTCTAATTGAAGAAATAAATTCCACCTAAACAGATGCTTCCCCCCCACACACCCTCTCACTATGGTATGTTTTGCACATTGGCAAGTGGGTGCAAAATATCTACAACATGGTCTACTCAGATATAAGATGGAATTTCCCAGTTTTTTTAAATGGTAACAGATGCAGTTTCGGCTCTAATACACACTGGGCTCTCTCCCAAAACATTACCCCAATCCCCACCACCAGCAGTTTTAATAATAAAACGTCAGAGAATAACTAAAAACCTTCCAGTCAACAATGATTCATGCCTGGGTTTCGTTTTTGTGTTTGTGTTTAGTAATGAATAAACACCCCAGTTGTTCCCAAATGTCCAGGTCTCTCTATAAAGAACCCTCATCTTCATTATTTCTTTCGCTTGCTTGTTTATAACCGGAGGTGTCATAATCAAGTTTCTTGTGAAAATGAAAGTAATCAAAAATGCCTTGTGATTCCAGGAAAAGAGCTTCTTAAGGAGACATGCCTGCCCGCTATTGATGTTGTAAAAAGGCTCCTTTTACATGGTATTAGATGTTGAGAGCACATCATATTGATCTAGAAATAAAAAGCTTGATTTTTTTTTTTTTAGTACAGGCAACCCTTACCTTCACAAGCACTTTGTACACTAGGAAGAGAGTTTTATTTTTAATTGAGGTGGAGTAAACAAATTACATTTGAAGAGCACTGCTATTTTTAGGGGACTGAGGATTTGTAAGCTTTTTGGCAGCAATTCAGGTGAAAATCATGAATAAGTCTCACTCTTTCAAATTTGGCCCAGGCCTCTCCCTAGCAGCCCTGCCCGGAGTCCAGGATGAGATTTAAAGTGTTGCCCTTGTTTTATTTTATTTTATTTTTTCCCCTCCGTAGGAACACTTAGGAGCAGGTTTCTCAGTCACTGGCCCATGCTCACACGCTGAAAATGCAAGCTGGAAATCTGTAAGAACCTGGGTCTTTATGCACATACGTCCTTCGTCCCTGGAAACAGTGATGTGGCTGCACAGGAAACCGCAAATTCTGGTGAAGCGCACCGCCTGGTTGCATTTAGCTCCAGGGATTAAAGCTTCAGTAGCGCTTGAGGGCACCTTCCTCTAATGATGTACATCGCTCATTTGTTTCTGTACTTTATCTTAAAGTTCATACCGCACCACTGGAAGAAGAAATCAATATTTCAAATGATCTCCCTCTCCCCACCATACCCTTGCACTGCACTAAGAGTAGCACACCACCCAGTACCAGCCTGTGAGCTAATCATCCTCCCCAGAGCAGCGGGCGCTGCTTTATCAGGAATCCTTTCCGATTTTCTTAGCAACGTGAGACTCCCTTTCCAGAAGATCTTGCCTTGGGGGAAAATGCTTTTCCAAACCAAGTTTAACTAACTTTACCCGAAGAAACAGACAGTTTTCCTCTTTTTAAAAGCCACCCCCACCCCCTTCGCCGGTTCTCCCCTTCCTTTACTCCAGCCTTGCCCAGAACCCCTCCCTCTCGCCCACCTCCTTTGGTTTCCAAGGAGTTTGCGCGTGATTGCCTGTCTTGGAAAATCTGGCTGCAGCCTTTCGCTTTTAAACGCTCTAAACGACCTGTTTCCTAGCTCATTAAAGATGTTGCCAATCTTCCCATCGCTGGAAAGCTGTGTGTATCACTGAGTGCTTCCCTACACCCAAGTCTCCTTTCTGTATTCCTTCCGAGGAAAACAAAGTACCCAAGTTGCGAGGCCCCTAGGTGCAGGTCGGAGATACACGCTGGGAAACTTATCCTAACGCATCTGACTCCCGGACTGCGGGTCTGGGGGACGCGGCGCTGCCAAGGAATCCTGAATCCCTGCCGGGCTTGTGCCGGGTGCGTGGCTCAAGCCTTTCCTACAGGTCTCGGTCCTTAAAGGCGTGATGGGGTAGGTTTCTGACTCATCGACAATCACACACACACATAGAGACACACACACACCACAGGTGCGCGGACGCCCACTCCTGGACAGCTGGAGTTTGCAGAACCCGAGGGGTCTTTGGCTGTCGGCAATGTGTAGCCCGCACGCGGAGGCGTGGAGAGCACCAGGGCCCCGCCAGACCCGTCAGGGTGGCCTGGAGAAAGGCCCCAGCGCCGGCCATGGGCAGCCGAAGAACTCCCCAAGCCCCCCAACTCCAGCGCCAGCGCGACCACCCCGGCATTCCTGCAAGTTTCTACTCACAGCGGGGCCTCCCGTTCCCCCGGAACCCCCATTTCACGTGCCTGAGCCGGCCTCCTGCTCCACCCGGAGCTCCGCGCCCCCAGAGCGACCCGCACACTTCCTGGGAGCGGCCCAGACACCCCCACCCGCGGCGGCGGCCCGGCGGTCTGGCCGGAGCTCGCCGCCGTCTCCCGCTGCTGCTGCCGCGGCGGCAGAAACCTCTCCAAGGCTCCCTTGACGCCCTTATGTATTATTCACTCGGATGGCCACGGCGCTTTCTGGAGAGCCCACGCCGGAGACGCCAGGTCTTCACCCGGCAACTACTAGTTCGGCGATTTCAGTTTTTTGTTTTGGGTTTTTTTTGTTGTTGTTGTTGTTGTTTGTTTTTGAAAACGGGGGGTGACGCGGGAGCGGCGGAGCACCTTTTCAGCTGTTTTGCTCTGAGGGTTTGGATTTTTTGCGGAGAGCTCGCGGGAGCGCGTTGAGTCCCGGGCCGAGGAGGGAGCGCGCCCGGGCCGGCGAGTGCGGCGAGCAGCCCAGCGAGCCGCTGAGGCCGGCGGGCGGGCTGGGAAGAAGAGACGCCACGGCGTCTGGGCGAGCCCGGCCTAACTGAGCTCTTTCCTCGACAACCCCCACGCCAGCCCGCCCGCTCTCCTCCGCGGCGCGCGCTCCCCCAGCCCGGGAATCCCCGGCGCCCCGCGCCCCGCACTGCCCACCGAGTTGCTGCGCCTTTCACCGTTGCTCCCTCACCTCGCCTCCGGCCCCAACTTTGCCCAGCCTGGACACGCGCGTGCGGGTGCGCGCACGCGTACACACACACACACACACACACACACACACACACACACACACACATCTCTCCTCCCTCGACTCCGGCTCCACTTCCCTGTGTAGTTTGGGAATGACAGATGCCTGTAGACTTTCACCAAACATGCGGTGGGGGCAGCAGACTACAACAGTTATTTAATTAAAAGGCATTTTTCCTCTCTCTCTTTCTCGCTCCGGCTCCCAGAATAGCTTTTGCACCCCTAGACCCTGAGCACACGCTTGCCTCTCCAGATTACCAGTGGCCCGCTAACACCCATCTGCTTCCACGCCCCCCCCTTTCGGAGTCTGCCCCCAGCTCCCCCTTTCCCCCGCCCCCCGTCACACCGACGTGCACACCTAGAGGCCAGCGGCGGGGAGCGTTGAGGGCACGATGCAGCCACACTGCATTGCACAGTCATCAAAGTTAAGTGTGTGTGGTTGTGGGGTGCTTGTGCGCGCCGGGGGAGGCGCGGGGTCATAGGCACCGGAGCATCCACTCTGCCCTCCCCCCTCCGCGGGGTCAGGGGACGCCTCCACTTGAGATTGCAGCCATTTTAGGGAAAGAGGTGGCTCGGGGCCCAGGGGGAGTGGAGAAGGAAGAGCACGTCGCGGGAGACTCGCGGCTCCGCAGCCCCTCGGTGCAACTGGAGGGCGGGCAGGCGCCGGGCGCACAGGGGCGCGGCGCCCGCGGCGACTTGGGGAAGGTTGCGCTCGAGTTCCCTGGTTTTGCCTGGAGTTGTTTGGGGTAACGTGCCGGCTCCAGATTCTTTCTTGGGTTCCCGCTGGGCTGGGAAGGGGGGGGATGTCGGTAGCAGACTGGGCACCGGAGGGACACGACAGACCCTGGAGACTGGAGAGCTAGTGCTGGGGGAAGGGGACACCTCCTCTCGCCGGTTGGCACTGACCCAGACGGTGCGACCCACTTGGCCCCCCAGCCCCCCTCCCGAGCCTCTGCCTCCCCACCGAGTGCCAAGTGAGCGCGCCGCGGGGGGCAAGGGGCGCGACGCCGCCGGGCACCGAGCCACCCCTTACCTGGTTGGAAGGGGTTTCCCAGGAGGAGCCGTAGTTGTAAAAGAAGGAAGAGGAGAAGGTATCTTTCGACAGCCCGCAGCCCGCCATGCTCTGGATGCAAATAAAATGAGGAAAGGGGAGAAAAAGCACACAGAAAAAAGCAACCAAAAAATTTCAAAATTAAATTAAACCAATACGCGAAGAAGAAATTCTCTCGAAAATAAAGAAAAGGAGGGGGAAGGAAACGGCGAAGGGAACGGAAACTCTCGGCGGTTCTCCCTCTCCGGCTGAGGAGGGATGCTCGGGCTGCCGCCGCCACTGCCGCCTTCTCAAGACGGTACCTAGAGAGGTTCGTCCTGACTTGGGCAGCCGCCGCCGCCTGTGCCGGCTGCGTGTGTGCGCGCGTGTGTGCGTGTGCGTGTGTATGGTGTGTGCGCGCAGAGCGAGAGACCGCAGGGGAAGCGAGAGGGCGAGAGAATGAGCGAGCCTGGATGGAGGGCGCAGAGGCAGAGCGGCGGGCGTGTGCGCGCGGGGGTGCGTGCGTGTGTGTGTATGTGTGTGTGTGTGTGTGTGTATGTGCGCGCGCGCGCGCGTGTGGCTGGGTGTGCGTCTGTTTGGGGAGCTCACCGGAGAGCCAGGACCGTCACGTGGGCGCGCTGACTCCGCCGGCTGCCGGGGACAGCCTGTACTACAGCCCCGGCCACTAAATCAGCCCGCGCCGCCAGACCTTTGCAGCCCCCCCGGCCGCAGGCAGCCCTTCCTGCTGGGCCGCGCGCGCGCCCCAGGACGGCAGGGAGCGCGGGTGCGGCCATGGGCAGGTGGGTGAGTGGGGAGTGGGTCACCGCAAGCTGGGACAGGGGGAAAAAGCTGCCGGCGGAGACGCACAGGTACCGCGTTACACCCCGCGCCCTCCTGGCAAGCCTTCCTGACACCCTCTTTGAAGATTTTTTTCTTTTTCTTAATTCCTAAAACTGCTTTTCCGTACAGAGAGACCCCTCTTCCAGCCACGGAGAAATATTTTCACACACTTGCTACGTCTCGATTTTCTTTCTTTCCCGGTGCCCCTCGTTCCCCACACGAGCACACACGCAGGCACACGCACACCCGTGGCCGCCGCCTCCCATCCCAAATGCAAACCCACTTCCTTTTGCCAGTTGCTGTAGTTAAGCTAAGTCAATGCTACATCAAACTAGGCTAGGCTGAGAGAAGTGGAAAGTGGATTTAGGGGACAACACTGCCCCAGCAGGAAGAAAGGCTCCAGTTTGGCATTCTGTTGATTTAATAGTTAAAAGCGGAAACGGATTTTGTAGCTCTTGCACTAAAACTCAGGCCCTTGAGTCACAATTCTTTACATCGAGCTATTCTATTAAGTTTATTGTGTATTATAAAAATATAAACACGATGGTATATTAGGACCAAACCAACCTGTCTCTCAATCTGAGTAACCGGAAGTTTTTTTTTTCTGCCAAAAAAAGCCATTCCTTACTCGCTTCCCCCAACTCTTTACGCAGATATTTATAGTAAGCAAAATTTAAATAAAAATTGGCATATATATGGAAGATGCTCTTACAAGTATCTGAGTCCTCACAAATAAACATGAAGCAAACTATTATAGGCAATTTAAATTGTTTTGTTTCTGAATCCTTTTCCAAATGTTGTCCATTTTTATTCGGACCAATTGTGTTTTTCTAAGAGTTCACACTTCCTCCTGTAAATTCCCCACGTGAGGCCGAAACCCTCTGTGAAATAAACATTCCCACAGCAGCCCAGTGACGTCACAAACGCCAGTCATGATTTCAGACGGGAAACAAAGCAGGGGAACAGGCTCTCTCTAGAAGACAGCTCTGTGCTCTTGCAAATAGCATTGCTTCTAGTAAAGATTCAGAGAATATATTAGATTTTGGGCTAAATACCTTTTTCTTCTTCTTCTGAGATTGACTTATTTTCCAAACATATGTCAAATGATCTTTAAAAAAATAATTCAGCATCCTCTTTTCTGGGTCTCTGAAGAATGATACTTCAAATCAGTAGTCCCTAACCACTCTGGCCACGGTAGGTTTTAATAAAGGAGAAAATGATTTTTTTTCCTAAAAAACGATGTCGGAAAGAACATTGAGAGATGAAATTTAATGTACTAACTTCAGACCCAAATAATGCTGACTGACCTGGCTTCAAAAATACAATAGTTTTTAAGTATTAGACTCACCGAAATTCTATTTCGTTATCAAAGTTAGTGCTGATCTCACCAGTATTGAATGGAGGGGTTTCTTCTCCATTGTTCCTTCTATTGTTCCCTGTGTCTCCGGGCTGGGAGGAAGAGGGACAGATTCTTCACGCTGTCCCCCGCTTCAATCCCACTGCAGTCCCACTCCTATAAATTGTAAGGGGACTGGCCAATATAAAATTAGGCCCAACACCTGGGACATCTTAGGCTTCCTGTCTAAATAAAGTCCTTTGGATAATGTTTATGCAAAGCACTATAGAAATGTAGTTTGCAAAGTGCTTTTTATATATAGTGTTTTAGCTCAGGTGACATTCTGTTCCTGCAGCCACCTGGTTTCAGCTCAGGTCCCACTCCAGCTCTGGTGGAAGTTAATTCTATCTCCGCGATCCCCTTTCCTGTTTGGTGAATGAATGGATTTATTTCTCAGGACAATCCTGGAAGGGTCAGGGCTCTTTATCCCCGTTTCATAGATATGGAAACGGGCTCAGAGATGATAAACAACCCGCTTCAGGTGACCCAGCTACAAAATAGTAAGAATTGAACCCAGACTTCGCGACCCTCCTACCTTGCTCATCCAGAGCTGAGTTCGTTATCGCACTCCTCGGATACAGTCATTCCGTGTCTCCCCCCAGAACAGAACCAGTGGGTCCACTCTCTGGCTGCCCAAATTGGTGATGAGCATACATTCGTGAGATGTGTTCATTTAAAAATTGCCTGCATGTTCACTGACTCATCTGCTCTTCAAGAGGACCCTGGTAGGAATCTATTGTTATTTTTGTGTTATAGACGACAAAACCAAGACCCCAGCCTAGCAAGCGGCAGAGCTGGGTCTTGAACCAAAGACTTCTGGCTCATGACTTCTCTTTCCCTGAAAGTTAGTCTGGCCATTTCCAAACACATGGATCCCCTGAGCAGGCCCAGGGCCCCCAGCGACGACATCCAGTGAGGGAGAGGCAGGACCAGGTGGAAAGAATCCCCTCTGAGCACCAAACGGGGGAACATTTGTATAAACGAAGCCTGGCCTCCAGCCACAAACATTTGGCTCCCCTCAAATCCCCAGCCCTCTCTTCTTTAAACAGAGAAGGCCCAAAGAGAGCCACCTGGATAGACTTCTGATAAACTGCCTTCCTCTCTGCCCAGCTTGCTCCTCTCAGGCAGCCCTTTGGTTCTGAGAGAATTCTTCCTCGGAAGGTTTGCTCACCTGGCATTCGCGCAGTAACACGGAGGTTTGTTTGCTAATTCCCAACAACATAAAAACAAGCCACCCCTTCTGCCCCCTCGGGGACCCAGAACAGATGGAGACAGTCAACCCCTGGGGAAACAGAGGGAGCTGCTAACTCATTGAGAAAGATCACCCCGGCCACCTTGCCAGCTCCTTGCTGTGCAGTGTACAGAAGTCTGAAGATGGAAGCCCCAAACAGAGAGCTCCTGGTTCCCAAACCCACTGTGGTTGGTTTTCTCAAGGCAAGGCAAACCAAACTTCCTTCTGCGTGCATTCCTGTCTCGTTGCCAAGTCACGATTCGCCACACTCAAAAATATGTGATTTGTTGCATTGATATCATTCCATTAATGAGAAAATCCATCTTTATTCAGAAACACCCCCCCCAACAAAAAAATAAGTTTTGCATTAATTTCACGTTGGTAATTGGTTGGTACTCCAGATGATGCTGGGGTGTTTTCCTTGCTTATAAATGAGGTGCATTAACACACTCATACCACTAGGGTATCATTTAGGGAACGGCTGCTCTGCTCTGCAGATGCGAGAGGCCACATTGTTGTGGATGCGGATAAAAAATGATCGTTTGGGCTAAAACTGCAGATGGGAAGCAGATGTAATGTACAGAGGAAGTTTGATTTCATTCAGTTGCTTTCCTTTATTAAAATAAAGTCTGCTAATTTGTCTTATTTTAAAAAGCCCTCTGCATACAAACTGGTGTGTGTTCATTCCAGGCCAAGTGAAAACCACCTCACTCCTGCCTTCAAGAAGGTTACAGTCCCAACAAATGTTGTTAGGTCTAGCGGTTTGCTTAGTTACCAATTGTTCTTGGTAACTGTTTAAAATTGTACATCCTCTCACCAAAATTGTAATCACCCTGGGGAAGGATTAACGTTAAGCAGTGGTGAGACGAGGAGAAGTGGAGAGGGCAAAGGACCGGCGTGGCGGACAAGGAAGATGTCCCATGACAAGCACAGAGAGACCAGGGCGGCCAGAAGGAGGCGTCCGTTGATGCAAAAAGAAACTAAGGAACTAAGGCAGAAAATGGACCTCAGAGTAACTGTGACAATACTATTAACAAACATGTATTGAATGCTTCTAATAGGCCAGGCGTGATGTTGGCACAGGATAGTATGTCTTTCATGTTGCTTCATGAAAACCCGAAGTAATTGGGCTTTTTCATGAGACAAGGATTGGAGGGCAAGATGTTAATTTGGGAGGAGATCCTAGGAAACACAGGTAAGGAGGGAAAGGAAGTGGGATAAAGAAATGAAGGAAGTATTACCATGGCAACCAGAGCTGAATCCTGCTTGGGAACCACTGGGAAGCAGTGGAGAACACACTTCAAAGTTTCTCCATTCAAGGGGCGAAGAAGCCAGCAAATTGATCCTCCGACTCCTGGGCTGGAAGGCTGCTCCCAGGTGTTACTAACTCCCCAGCACAGCTGGCCTGTGGCAGGCAGGGACGAGGCGGGGTCTGGCAGCCAGCGGAAGCCCCTCAGGCAAACGGGTGCCAAGGCCGACATTAGAGTCAGGGGCCATGTATATATATGGTAGGGATGTGGGGAACAGGGGAAGCACCAAGAGCATCTGCTACCCAAACGTTAACTAATTGCATTTTACAAAACCTCATGACGTGGGAACTATTACATTTCCACTTCTTCCCAAGAGAACGCAGTCTAGGAGAGTAAGAAGTGGCATCTGTTGTTTTTACCCAGTTAGCATCGGTTCCCCCTTCTGAGAACAGCCCCTCCTTGCCTTTTCCTTTGGGAGACACTCCGTCCCCCATCTCAGCGACCTGACCTGACTCCCCCACTCCAAGCACGCATCAGTGGCCCACGCTGACCTGACGAGAGCTCTTCCTCGGGTTTTCCCTGGAGCTATGGGCTCGAGGTGTGCTCTTTTCGCCCAGACCACGGCACTGGGAGGATAGAAGCCTGGAGCTCGTCCAGGCCATGTCCCTCCCACAAGAATGGTCCCAGCTGCTTGAGAATGAAGCCAGCCCAGAAAACCAGCCCTGACGAGAAGCACCACAGATTTCTGACTTACATCTTTTGAAAACTGGATCTAGCCCGACCTGAAGCTAGACACCTCCCTGGACTTTCCAAGTGCATAAGCCAATAAACTCCTCTTTAATTGTAAGCCAGTTTGAGCTTACTTTGTAGAAGGTAAGCAACTTGGCCAAGATCACACAGCGAATGAGTGTGGAGGAGGCAGTGAAGCCCAAGGAGTCCTGCTTCCCCATTCTTAACCCATAATGCTCTACAGTGGCGATTACACACACAAGACACACACAAGACACACCTACACACCTACACGCACAAGACAGAGCTGCGAGCCACATTACCCTCCTGGGCACCCGGCCCTCCCTTGGAGCCCCCTTCCTCCCAGAAGCCACTGCCAATTTGTTTAAGAGGATAATGGATCAGGGTGCGTCTCGGCTCTATTTGAATTGTTTGTTCCATCAGATCATTAAAAATGTGCCATGTCTTATTGATGGTCACCTGAAGAAAGGCCAGAGTGGAAGTGACAGAAAGTTTAAAAAGGAAATAGAGAGTGAAGACCTTCAGTTTTCTGATGTGCCAATCGGGGCTATTTATGGACAACACTTGTTTTTGTCAGAACGTGTTTGCAAGTGACAACCCCCCCTCACTTTACTAACTAGAGAAAAAACAAGAGTTTCATTGGCTCGCCTAACTGGAGACCAAGAATGGGGTGTCTTCGAGGAAGGCTGGAGCTATGCGAGCTCAAAGAGCGTCAGCACCACCGTCTTCCGGTGGGGCCTGCCTCTGGGTTGGCTTCAGTCTCAGTCCCGCACGGACCCTCCAGCAGCGGCTGGCTCGCCTCCTGCGTTTTACCAGGGGTCCTAACAGACAGAGTGGATAGATGCCTCTCTCTCTCTCAACAGTCCCAGCAAAACCCCTGTGATGTCGAACCGTTGGCTCTCACCGGTCATGTGCCCGCCCACACACTAGGTATGGTGGCCAGGAGGCTGCAGTGCCCAGATTGCCCAGACTTGAGTCACGGGACCCTCCTTGGCTCTCTGGTGGCGTCAACCCCACCAAAGCACATGAACTGAGAGTGGAGAAGATGTGGTTCCCCGGAGGAAAATTGGGGCACAATCTGGTAATCTCTGATTGCTAGAAGAATGATGATTGGCGGTCAAGCAGCCATAAGTGGTGGTCATTCCCATCAGCACTGCGGTTAACCGTGCAGAGAACATGACCATTCCTTGCCTTTCATGGTCTCATCCTTTGTTCAGAGAAAAGTAACACTATATGTAGAACAGCAAGGAAAATATATAACAATAAATAAAGCTAATTACAGGTTCTGATTTTCAGGCAGTAAAATGCACTTCAATACTTTAAGCAGATACAATGAGGCAACTCACATAATTCCCTAGAGAGCCAGAGAACTGGGTTTGGATGGAGCCAGAGACTGGGTTTAGGTGGAGCAAGAGACTGGGTTTGGATGGGGCCAGAGACTGGGTTTAGGTAGAGCAAGAGAACTGGGTTTGGATGGGGCCAGAGACTGGGTTTAGGTGGAGCAAGAGACTGGGTTTGGATGGGGCCAGAGACTGGGTTTAGGTAGAGCAAGAGAACTGGGTTTGGATGGGGCCAGAGACTGGGTTTGGATGCCACAAACAGGAACAAGCAGCCAGGAAAGGGAGCTGTCTGACACCCACTGCTCTGGAAGGACAAGGAGGCTTTGCCACCCAGTTAGCCAGAACACCTGATCCCCTGAACTTCGCAGCCACCATACATTGGCCATTTCTGCCTGTCAGTCTGGAGCAGATGTGCGTGTTCTTGGGGGCACCATCACATGCTTGACCTTACCTGCAAAGGAGTCTGGGAAATGTAGTTTTTCAGTTTTCTGGTCTCCACATACCAAAGGGTTAATGAAGAGGTGTTGCATTGGACACTGATGAGGTCCGAAATCGGCCATGGAGCAGATTACAGGAGCTCAGTGGGAGAAAAGCAATGAAGGCTGGACTCGAGATCTGATTCTTGGTCACACTGGCTTGTCTGACTTGGCATGGCATTTGCTGGAAAAACCAAAAGCGTCAGAGGACCCAGATGCCGGGAGTGAGGTGTCCACAGAAGCCTGTACTCTTCAGAGCGGTCCTGGGTCACACCCGTAAGTGCCGGGAGCCATTTGCAGACACTGATGAGGCCGGCACAGTGTCACCGCCTGCGGGCAGCAGTTGGGAAGAAGTCTGGACCATGCTGTAAGAACCATCTTGGCACCTCTCCCCTTTGACACGCATATCCAGTGTGTCTTCCACCACCAACACCTGAGGCCAGGCCACTTCCCTCTCTTGCCAGGACCTTCCACTAAAATCCTGACGGGCCTTTGGTAACCATTCTCGCCCTCTACCAGCCAGCCCCCACTCTGCCCACAGTATAATCTGTTCAAAGCACATGGGCAATCACGGCTGCCCTCCAACGGCTTCACTGCTCTTGGATCCAAGCCCAGATTCTTGAAATGACCCCTTACAGTTCCTCCAATCTAACCGCCAGCCCCCGCCCCAAGCCTGGCATGCTCTCCTATGGTCCTAGGTGGCCTAAGAGGCCACATGGCCCCTCCTGACCAGATTTCTACCATGTACCTCTCCAACCCCATCTCCAGTAACATCCTCCTCTGCTCCCCCTGGCAGGTCTCCCAGCCCCCAGGCAGCCTCAGTGCCGCAAACACGCTCAAGTTCCAAGGTCATCAGGTCCCTCCCCGGTAGCACGGCTTCACCCCTAGAGTCCCGTCTGCCTGGAGTGCCTTGCCCACCCTGTCTGCCTGGCAAGACCTGCTCCAGGCCTAGCTCGGGGTCTCCTTTTGGGGGGGAGGCCCCTCATAACTCTCCCAGAGGAAATGCCACGTGTCTCTCTTCTCCCTGTTCCCACTGCTCCGTGGGCCGCGTCCCACCGGCCGCTCTCCTTCCCTTTGACTTTCCCCACCTCGCACAGGACCTACCTACTCGGTAAAAGTTGACTGAACAAGACCAAATAAACCTTAAAAAAAAAGCAACCCCCTACACGGAAAACAGTAATAAAGGAAATGTGTTCTACTACCACCTTGAGACCTCAATTAATGTGCTTTTCTCCTCATGAATCCCGGCTTCCAAACAAACAGCACCTGACAGCCCGAATTAAATCATTTATCTCTCTAGTTCTCTGCCTCGGCTCTAACACTGGTGAATAAACCCTGATATTTCATCAGAAACTGGCAAAAACAGAAGCTACGGCCCGGGACCTTGGGTTTACGGGGCTGTGCAGCCCACGCGTGCACAGGCCCAGGAGGGGGAGGGCGCGCCTCCAAGCCTTCTGTCACCCGGGTGGGGCCCCACGCCCAGTCGCCAAAGCTGGTCCTTGTGTTCCTCAGGCAAACTCTAAGGAGCCGTGGCTGGGTGTGCGTGCACGCACACATGGGCACGCACACCAGCCACATCATTCGGCTCCATGCACGGATTACACAGCGCAGACAGCCTCAGCAGGAAGGAACACAACCAGAAATGCAGAAAACTTCTGCCAACTGTTATGTTCCAGTTCTTTCTAATCCACTGTCATGCCTTTTGATTTAGAGTGACCTATGGGTTTCCAACCATGGGCCAGCGAGGAAATAAAAGAGCATTTGCAGCCCGCCCTGTATAATTAAATACCTAGGCGAAGTTTTCCCCGGTTCTGCTTCCAGAGCCAGACAATGCTTGTTTGCATTCCATCATCATATATAAACACCCACAGGCCAGGATAATTCACCTTTGCTGTTCTGTCGCTAAACTTTAAATCAGGGCGCCCTGAACCGCATTTAAGCGTATCAGGAGGGCCTCTGGTTATGAAGCCTGCAGTATTTATTTCTCTTTGAATAACAAAAGTACCCTATTTACAGCTCACTATTTGGAAAGGGATAACATGGCCACAGACACTCCATCGACAACCCCCGCATCAGGTCTACGGATTCAAACATCTTTTTTCCTTCAAACCTTTGTCTCAGAGCTGCTAAGTAATCACCAGAGAGGGTGGTTTGGAGGTAGCTTTCCCGGCTTCCTGGGCTGAGATGTGGACAGCGGGACCACAGCCAGGAGAAGGCACCAGAGCCAGGCATGTGGAAGCTGGAGAGACACATTTGGTCGGACCAGGGTTTCTCAAGCTTGACTGTGCGTTGGAACCACCTGGGAATCTTGTCACAAAGCAGAGCCTGGGTTGGCACAGCTGAGCTGGGGCCTGAGACTCTGAAGTTTCTTGCAAGTCCCTGGGCAGTGCCGATGCCACCGGCCTGCGGCACACAACCTGAGTGGTGCAGCTTTAGACCTCCAGCTCCAGGTCAGGTAGGCCTGACGGGGAACCGCCTCCTTGGTAGCTGGATGCTCTTGGACAGATTACTTGACCTCTCTGGGCCCCGGCGTCCTCATCTGTGTGACAGCAATGCCAGCACCTCCAGGCAGGCCTGCCAAGAGGATTAAATTGTGCGATGCATGTGAGGGGCCGAGAGCAATGCCTGGCACAGCAGAGAAACATTTAGTCAGTGTTTCTTAGCGTTCCCTGGATCAGAGGCCTGCTGTGCTGACGAACGCCGAGAGTGACAGAACCGCGACCACAGCCCACCTCCCCTACCGCCTGGGAAGCGTGCCTTGCCCATTTTATTATTTCATTACTTTTAGTATTAAATTATTTTCTCATTACACAAAGTGATACATGTTTGCTTAAAGAAAGAAAGGGAGGAAGACGAGGGAGGGATAGAGTGAGAGAAGAAAGAACAAAATAAGAAAAAACATCTATCAGAGAGATCATGTGATATTTAGGTCTATAAACCTCCAAGTCATTTATACACATATATTTCAAATAAGTGGAGTTATACTACACATACCATTTTACAATCTTGTACTTGATACATCACAATAACAGTGACATCGACAATAACAATAGCTCCTCTGTAGTAGGCTCTTACCATGTGCTAGTAACCCTCTCACACACAGTAAGTGTCTTAACTCATTAATTCTCACACCACTTGGACATGGACTCCTATTATCCTCATTTTACAGACAACAAAACCAAGGCACAGAGGATGCAACTGACCCACAGCCACACAGCTAGTAAATGGGGACTCCAGGTTAAAACCAGGTAGCCTGGAAGCGTAGCCTGAACCTTCAACTTCGATATTCTGCATCCTTTGCAGGTTCATCCCAACAGGCCTTTTATTGACTCACCCCCACACTGACCGCATCAGAAATACCTCTCCCCGCCATTCCGTGCTCTGGCACAATACCATTCTTGATGGCTGCATGGTATTCTGTTGTCTACTGTTCACTCCATTTTACAGATGAGCACAGTGAGGCTTGAACACTCAACAGACTGGCAGACGTTCAGGGAAACAATCACAACCTGCCTGGGAGTCTTAAGTCCTGTCCACCCAACAGAGACACTGAGCACCTACTATGCTCAGGGAATTTGCTGGTCTCTCCGGAGAATGGAAGACCAACACAATTTTTATTGTTGTCGAAGTTGCTGCCCAGTGACTTGAGCCAGGCAAAAAATAGATAGATAAGCAAGCAAGTCCAAGAACAAGATGATGTGAGGTTTCAATAAGTGTGAGAAGAACCGTTCCTCCCTGGGACACGAATACGAGTGGCAGCGAGAATCAGGAAGACCGTGTCAGGAGGTTAAAGTTTGGAGTGGTGCCCCAGTGACAAGAAGGAGGTCATCACACCATCATCTCGAGTCAGATTCACTTAAGTCTCTCATCATGAAACAAGATGGTAATCCCGGGGAATGGCACTCAGAAGTATCACCCACCAAAAAAAAGTCTCCTAAAGACCATGTGACAGAGTGCACGAGGCTCCAGAACAGAGGCTGGAGGGCATGACCCTGGCTCTGTCCTCCGAGTGACCTCAGTCTCGGTCACCTCATCTGCAAATGGGCCTGTGAGACTCAGCTCAGAACAGGGCCGCTGCGAGCATGCAACGGCATAGCCACACGTGGCTCCTGCCCAGAGGACACGGAACTCGGTAGCTGCTGTTGACACTGACACTCGGGGTGTGGCTGGCCTGGCTGGCGGAGGGTCCAGTCTGGGCTACGGCGACATCGATATTAATTAACAGCAGAACAAGGAGATTCCTGAGACCTCACAATCTACACGTGTTTGTGAGCCTGTGGGGCACTGCCACTACGTCCGGATTAAGGGGCAGATGATACTGTGGATGTCAGTGCGAAGTCTGACCGACCACCAGGGCAGCTGAGGAAATCCTCGGTGACGAATCCTGGCTTCTCATTTCATCTGTTCACTCTGAGAAACGTAGAGATGGGCTAAGACGACACCCCCAGCCCCATCTTTGACGTCTCCCAGCTCTCAGGTGGCGTCATTGTTGAGGCAGAGGTCTTGGCGGGAGAGATTCTTCCTCACAGATCTGTGTTCATGACAGTAATATTAACAATGGCTCCTACCACGTGCTGGGCATGGGCTACGCACGTTATATCCATCCTCTAAGTTCACCCTCCGGCCTCCTCTTCTCTCCATTTCACGGATGAGGGGACTGAGGTTCCAAGAGGTTGAGAGCTGGGCCAAGGCCACACAGCCAGGCGGGCAGCTAGCTCTGTGCCTCGTGCTCAGTCCTCACAACAGTGTACCAGGCTCTTCTGCTGCAGGCCCCGCCCCCAGGCCGCAGGCCCCGCCCCAACATGCTGTTCGTTCCCTGGTTAATTCTGACCTCCTCATCAGATCCCATAGATGTCTCTTTCTCAGCGAAATGCTCGCATTATGGGCTCACCGTGCTCTGCATTCTCCTTCCCCGCGCCTGTCACAGCTACAGTTGCACGCTGTCTGTGTGATCATTGCCTTCCCTTACAAAGTCCAGGTCAAGAGCACAGCTACGACCTCAGGCCTGCGGGATCGGAGTAAGCACCACCTCTTCCCCGCTGAGCGTCTTTCCACCTGTTTCCTGGTCTGTAACCCGAGGAACATAGTAATGATGGCCTCACAGGAGGATGCTGGCGATGAACGAATCCAATGTTGCTGACAGGCGCTTGAGGAAAGGCCCCAGCAGGTAGCCTGCGACACAGGTAGGGAGGGGCCCAAAGGCCGAGCCCCCTTACACTGTACCCTCCGTGAGGACAGCACGGTGCCAGCATAGCCCCTAGCGGGGCAGACCTGCCACAGGCACCTGCAGAACTCGGTGAAGTGCCATTATCGTCATCACTCTCATTTCACAAACCAGCTGTTGAGTCGCTTGCCCCAGGTCGCCCAGCTGACCAAAGAGCCCCGCTGAGTCTGGCCCGTTCTTTCCTTCCCGCCTGTGTGGTGAAAACTAGTGGGGGAGGTGGCAGAGAGGTCACCATGCTCAGGAGGAAACATTCCCAGCGAGGTGGAAGGTCATGCCCTCTCCCCGCCAGGGGCACTGGCGTCCGAACATTGTCGCCTCACCCGCTGTCCTGCGAGGCCGGAAACAAAGATGACCGAAGAGCAGCTGACGGCGCTTGGGGTGGGGAGTTGGGGGACACAGGGACCATGGTGGGTCCAGACCTCCTGGGCCAGGCAATGGGACCTCCCTCCAGGCCTCGGGTTCCTGGGCACAGAATGAGGACAGGACAGGGACCTCCCTCCTCTGAAATGCCCTGGAGTGTTTTTCACTTGCCCTTCATTTCCCTGGGGGACTGGCACGTGCCTGGGCCTAAGGTTTCCAGTGACAGCTCCTCCCGGGTGCTTTCCTGTGTCTCCAGCTCCTCCCGGGTGTTTCCAGTCCAGCCAGACCCACTCCATTCCCCCAACCTTTGCCCTCTCGGGCCAGACCAACCTGGCATTTTTCTTTCTCTTGAATTTAAGAGCCTTGAAGACACAAAGATCCTCTTTGCTTTTAACATATTTAATAATTTATTATTTATCTGATATTTTTGTAAATGTATTCCTCAGATCGTGCCTTTGCGTCTCCCGTTTCCAATTTGCACCTACCTGACATCGTTTGTGTTACGATCCATTGATGCTCTCGAGGCAGGGCTTCCTCTGCTAACACTTCTTTATAGTCCTAATGAACTTCTATGCTTCGTTTACCCGAGAAGACAGCCTTCTCCCCCTTTCGCATGCTCCTGCTCACAGGCATACAAATCATATGTGTCACTAATACAGTGTTGGTTTTCCCTGCGTCGGTTCTTTTTCAAAACATGTTTGCCCTTCAGCCTGCTATTAACCAGTTTCTTCCTACTTTGAAAAACTCACTCCTTTAAATTTCATCGTTCAGTTTTTTCCTCGGGGATTTTGTCCTTTATTAAGAAGTCGAAACCAATTCTGGAGCAATCCCACACACCAAACAGTCTCGTGAACCTTATGTGCCCCACCCCCCAGCTCCCGGCGCTGGGTGGGCACAGAGCAGGGACACGGTGAACACTGGGTAAGACCCCGCAACAACGTTTAGGAGGGCGGAGCGGGGACTGGTGAAGCGCCGAGGTGCGACCTCAGGCTCTGTGAGGCTGAATGCTGGCCGTGTCCCACATCTGCTGTGTGATCTAAAGCCAGTTACTCGGATGCTCTGTGCTTCTGCTTTCTCCGCCCTACAGTGGGACCGAGGGTCCTTCTGCTGTCTTCCAAGGTTTGTTGTACGGATTAAATAAGTAAATAAAGTGGTTCCTGGCAGAGAACATTCTCAATAAAAATAAAAATAAAAAAACTTTTGTTATGGCTGCCTACTATTTGCAAAACCATAGATACTAGTTTGGAGATAACCTTGAGTCACAGATAGAATCAGGCAAATCTCTCCTCCGCTCAAATTTAAGAACCACATGTGATCGAGGGAACAGGAGGACCTAAGTCCTGGCTGTCGATGGAACATTCCGCTGTGTGGAAATGGCTCACCCATGAGTCCTGTGTCTCTCTGTCACTTTTGTGTGACCTCAAGTCCAGCATCTGTGAAATGGGGATTCTCCTTCGTCTGTTGCTGGGGAGAGCACCCACCATCTCTGTTCTCAAATCTATCCCCTCATTCAAGTCATTTCTTGTCTCATTAATCTAGAAGGAATCGCCCCCACATCCAGTGGGCACAGTTGCTAAGCCAACAATAGAAGACATCCAGTCCTCTGTGAGGATGAATGGACTCAGATGACAGAGGCAGAACTGCCCACTAGGGGGCGAGTGCGTTCATTCCTTGTTCCCCCGTTGTGGCTCAGTCCCAGGACTGGGAGGGAAGCTAGCTTACACAGACACCTCCTCCAGCCCCTTCTGGGTGTGTGCGAGCACCACCACTACCCTAGCTGAGCAAGTTGTCTTACCTCCACATTAGACCTGAGAAAGCTGAGGCTAACCCGCCTGGGATCACAGAGCTAAGCAGAGAAAGTGCAATGGAACCCCAGTTTCTTACTCCACCAGGCTGCCCGCAGGATCCCAGGAGAGGGCAGCACTCAACTTTGCCTGGAGGAAGGGGAGCTGTGCAGAAACCTGATAACACGGCGTGTCACGTGCATCTTCCCCCCAAAAGGAGCATAGGGTTAGGCCTGCATTTCCCCAAGTGTGTCCCGTGGAACATAAGTCCTTGGGGGGTGCCCTCTGACACGGGTCTCGAGTCATGCAAGTCCATGAAACATGACTTTCGCGGTTCTCTCTGAAATACAACGTACACATTAGTGTGTTAAAGGTCCTGGGAAGTCCTGCAGTAAGGAAACCTGTTTAAGCCCGTCCGCATCTCTTCGGCCTGTTTGACATCAGGGTTTTTATGTACATAAGACATCAACTAATGTTCACTTTGAGAAATGCTGGTTTTGTCAAATAAGGAACATAATGAAAGGGAAGAAATGGGACTCTACACACTTGAAGAATGCATTGATGCAGATGTCTCAAGGACACACAGAGGGACGTATGTCTATGCAAGACACTTACAGAAAGTCCAAATTATAAAACAAAACAGAATCAGAACCATAGAGGAACCCATAGTCTTTATATTATAAAAAAAACACTTCAGCATTCGCAATGACTCCCAAATAAAATCCAGAAGACAAAATAAAATGGCAATCAAGTTGTTTCGCAGCACAGGGTACAAAATCTATCCTGTATTATTCATGCTCAGGGCTAAGATCTTAGCATGGAACGCAAGTTTACTTGTGAAGTGGCTGTGCTCACTAACATAATCGGGTTTTGCTATGGCTGCCTTTGAATGGCTTAGAGAAGTACAGTCCGTGCAGCATTAGTCACAATAGCCCAGACATGGAACCAGCCGAAGTGCCCACTGACAAGTTAACGGATAAAGAAAAGGTTACACACACGCACGCACACACACACACACAGTGGAATACTATTCAGCCACAAAGAGGAAATCCTGGCATTTGGAACAACATAGGTGGATCTTGAGGGCATTATACTAAGTGAAATAAGGCAAATACTGTATGGCCTCACTTATATGTGGGACTTAAAGAAAAACAACATATAAAAGAGATCAGACTGGTGATCACCAAAGGAGAGTGCAGGAGCTAGATGAAGGTGGTCAAGAGGTATGAACTTCCAATTATAAAGTAAGCAAGCACTGGGGATGTCATGGACAACATGAGGACTTAGTCAACACTGCTCTATTTGAAAGTTGCTTAGAGAGGAAACCCTAAAAGTTCTCATCACAAGGAGAAAACAAAATTGTGTAACTGTATGAAGTGCTGACGTTAACTAAACTTACTGTGATAATCACTTAACAATATATAAAGGTCAGGTCATTATGCTGTATATCTTAAACTTATACACTGCTGTATGTCAACCATTGCTCAAACTGGAAAAAAAAAACCAGTACTTAAAGGATTACTTAGTGAAATAAATTTAAGAGAACGATAAATAAATATATAGATAAAAGCTACCAACACACATATATACCCACCAAAAAAGGGGAGGGAGGGAGGGGGTAAGGAAGGAGAAGAAAGAGACAGTCCACAGGGACAGATGGTTAGACCCATGGCTGGCTCTGCATCTGCTCTCTCCAGTTCAGTGAGAGGCCGTTGGAGACAAGGCAGGGACCAGCTGCTGATCTCCAGCTGGTGCAGCTGCAAGACTGACCCTGAGTGGACCCTTGGTCAGCAAAGGAGTCTAGCAGCTGGCTCTGACCTCATGCCTCAGGATGACACAGAACAGAAGCACTTACTGCTCCTGGCTGGGTAAAGGCAAGTGCAAACCCTCTGATATTTCTTTCTATAGGTGTGATCTAACTTCCCTCTCCTTGAATCTGAGCTGGCTTGACCAAGAAAATATCCCGGCAGTTATGTTCTGGGACTTTTGAGGCTCAGGTCATTAGATGCACTGCAGCTTCTGCAGCTCCAGACACTTGGAGCGCAGCCAGTCCTGTGTGAGGAAGCCCAGGCATCCCTGTGAAGTGGCCACGTGGAGCTCTGGTTGCACTCCGGTTGCAGCCGGCACCACCTCGCCAGCCACGTGAGTGCCCCATCCTAAAGCGGATCTGCCGGCCCCATCATGCTATTGCAGCCATGGCGTCCCAACACGCCCCCCCAACTAAGGCCTCCCTCAATAACCTGACCCCACATTAAGGTGGTTGCTTTAACCCACTCAACTTGAGGTCATTTGTTAACAATCAATAGATGGCTAGAACACAAATGGAGCATCGAGTATATGATAGGTTCCCACACAGGTGCTTTCGTGTTATCTGTAGGTATTTAATCATACAGATGTGAGGATTAAATTAAGACTTGGCCGTGGGCATATTAAGAAACTCACCCACCCCGGCTGGTGTGGCTCAGTGGATTGAGCACCAGACTGCAAAGCAAAGGGTTGCTGGTTCGATGCCTAGACAGGACACATGCCTGGGTTGCAGGTCAGGTCCCCGGTAAGGGGCGCATGAGAGACAACCACACATTGATGCTTCTCTCCCTCTTTCTCCCTCCCTTCCCCTCTCTCTAAAAACAAATAAATCTTTTTAAAAATAAAGAAAAAAGACACTTACCCAAAGTCACACAAAAACTGTTTTGTCTGTTTCTAGTAGCTTTCATGAAAAGGGAAACCCCACAAAATATGCTAGTAATAAAATAGGTGGGAGAAAAGTGAAGTGAGTAGTGAGTTTGTCTGGGCGCCCCTCTGTTTCTGGCTGAAAACAAGAAAAGTTGTAGGAGATGGAGAAGTTTCATGAAAACACGCTGTCCTTCTGGCTTCACTGTATCACAGCTCTGGGACTGAACAGACAAAAAAGGGAGGGAATACTTGCACAATGTACATTTGTCTCCAGTAAGTGTATGTGTCTTTGATAAGAGGGCTCATGGATTTAGCACCTACTATGTGTAACGGTTGCTCAGGGCTTCCCCTGCCAGGTGGGCCCAGGCACATTTCCCTGCATTTGTAAGAGCTTCAGTTTACAGAGTATGCCTGCCCACATGCTCATTTCATCCTGTGAGCAGGTGCTTGTCCTGGGGAACAAACAGAGCCAAATTAATCAACAAATAATTAATATTTATCAGGCACCACCTATGTGACTGAGAAATAGGACTCAGTCCTGCTTCCCCCGCCCCACCAGCTGGCTTATTTCCCGTGCTTTTCTCTGTATTTTGCATTGTGATGGATTAAACATGTTTCCCTCGTGAGTCTCTAAGTTTCTCTTGCAAACCAAGAGCCTAAGTGCAGTGGTTTGTGCAGTGCTCTGGTGGGAAGAAAGGAAGGACAGGGAAGGAAAGAGAAGACTGGGAGGGAGGGAGAGATGGCATGTGAGGAGAGAGAGAGAGAGGGGGAGAGAGAGAGAGGGAGAGAGAGACCTAAATGGGTGAAGGAGGTAAAGGAGAGGCACTTTAGGAAGAGGGAACCAGAAGGCATTACCATATTATTGGTTTATAGCTTTTGGGTAAAGTACGTGATACAAGTTGTATTAGTTTCCTGTTGCTGCTATAACAAACTATTGCAAATTTAGTGCCATAAAACATAACAAACTGATTACCATACAGTTCTGGAAGCCAGGTCTAAAATGGGTCTCACAGGCTAAAACCAAGGTGTCAACAGATTGGTGTTCCGGAGTGGCCCGTTTCCTCACCTCTAGATTCTAGAAGCCGCCTGCGGTCCTGGGCTCGGGCACCTTCCTGTAATCGTTCCAACCTCTCTCTGCTTCGGTGATCACGTTCCCTTCTCTGTGTGCCTCCTGCCTCCCTCTTATGAGGACCCTTATGGTTGCACGGGACCCACTGAACAACCCAGGATAATCTCACCTCGAAAACCTTAACCACGTCTGTGAGAACCCCATTGGAATGTAAGGTAATATAATGTATTCACAGGTTCTAACAATTTACTGGGTGCTTGATCTTGGCTACGGACTGCGTCCTTCTGCATATATTGCATATTTCTACACTTAATACAAATGTACGGGGTAGATACTAATACGATCCCCATTTTATTGATGGCAAAAGTAAAATGTTAGGCAACATCCTCAGTGGACCCAGAATTTGAATCCAAGAGTATCTGATCAGCAAAAGCCCTCCTTTTAACCCAATGGTTCTAAATCCTAGATCAGCCTTAGAACCAAGCAGGGAGTTCTGAAGAGAAAAATTCTTATGTTCGGACCCCAAACATATAGATTTTGATTGATTTGGTCTGAGGTGGGGGCCAGGTTGAGAACCACTGTTTTAGCCGTATTATAAAATAGCCCCCCATTAAAAACTGGCAAACTACTCCTCTCTCATTCTGCATCCATGCACAGAAATGCACAAAGATGAATTACTATGGCTGTGTAACGAACTAAAGTAAGACGGCTGGCTTTGTCATGTGTGGGAAATGATGACATTCTTAGGCAATTAAATGTCAATCTCAGTTATTCATACTATTTCATATTGAAGGCAATTTTTTAAAATCTGAATTTGAAAGGTGCAGCATTCTGATAACATCATTTTGGGCTGCTATTTTTTTAAAGATATAATATAAATTGGGGAAAATGAATCAAGTAATAAAAAGAGAGCTCTGGTAAAAGGAAGTCCAGCCAACATTCCCAGCCTAACACATTGCTAGGGGTGGCCACTGATGAATTAGGACTTTGTTATGTTGAAGTTTATGTCAGAGTGACTTTTTACAAGGTCAAGGCCATTGAAAGCGCAAGGTATAATGGGGACGACATATATTTTCCCTTTTAAATTCAGAGTAAGAGTAATTAACCCTTAAACTGCGCCACTCCTTCAACAAGCAGGCACTACTCCCAGTGTTTCTAGGCTTAAGCTGAAATTGTCACTGTCCATTAAAGTAGCATCTCGTGCCCTCTGTAATAACTCTCTCCTCTGCTCGTTAGACAGCTGTGTGACTTGGGACACTGAACATCTCTCAGGCTTACTTTCTGTATTGAGCAATAGAAATCATACCCAGGGTTCTTCCCAGTGAGGCTGTTAGGACTGAATGAGCTCATTTGTGCAATTACGTCTAGCACACAGTCCCAGGATCAGAGAAGGGGCTCACTAAATAGCAATTTTCCGCCTTCTCTATGAATTCTCATTACATTAGTGGAAGTAGGGCATGACTCAAACATATTCCTTGAAGGATCTTGGGAGTTTTTTCTGTGAAGAGTTCAAAAGTATTAGTTTTACATAATGTATTCAAATTGTACCTTCACCATAAGCCTTGCTGATTGGCTTGGGCCCTGTGTCAAATAGCACGAGACCACGTAAGATCTGTTTGAGTTGCGTGCACATCAGTCAGGATGGGCTAAGTTATACTGTAGTAATAAACATCCCCAAACCTCAGCGGCTTCTACAACAGGTCAGCTGGGAGTTTTGCATCACCACACTCTGGAATGTTGCCACGGCAGGGGGAGAGGGAGTTCCAGAGTTGACGCTGATTTACCACTTCAACTCAGACGGGACCCTGTCTCCTCTGCGCCATCCCACTGGCCTTAAGTCCCACGACTGTACTTAACTTCAAGGGGGACGTGAAAACCTACCACATGCCTGGAACCAGAAATAGTTGGACGATCGCATTAATGACAACCATAGGGACCTTACAGTTTAGTTTACAAAGCATTTGCCACAATGATTACCCAGTGTAATTCTCGCAATATCCAAGACAGCAATTAATTAAATGTGGTAATTCAATTGTAAGGTGTCAGCAGCGAACACCAACAAAAACACAAAACCCAATATAAACAGTTTGAACAACTCTGCCCACGATTCTGAATCACCTTGAGTGTATGAAATAGGTGTGAACTTGCTGTTTGCCCACTATTTGCCTGCCTCTTGAAGAGTGTTTCTTCTGAGCAGAATTCTCGTTTTGCTAATTTTTTTGTAAAATGGCTTCTGAGCAAAGGCCAATTTTACTGATACTCAGCTCAAATATTGTGCTCTTTCAATACTGAAGGTAAAACCGGCATGCTTCGTGTTGTTTTGTTTTCCTGGAAAAAGCCCAGCATGCATCTCTAACACTTCACTGCTTTGAGATCTAATTCAGACTATAGAATGACTTTTGCCGTAAGGACTGACTTCGGAGTATGACCCCTCGGTGAAAGGTCAGACTCTACCTGACCTCTGTCCCGTAGATGAGGAAGTTCAACAGTCAGGTAACAAGGACCTCGAGCAAGAAAGTGGCTCAAATTTCCATCTCCTCCAGGCAAGCCCTGTGAAGGGGTAGCTTCGATTCATCTCAGGCCCGTGTGGCTCCCCACAGCTGCTCCTGGCTGAGGGTTGCAGCCACCTCTTCCTTCCACAGCGGAAATGAAAGTGTGAGGAAGGGGCTAAGCACAGTCTTCACTCTTCTTAGTTAACCCGTGCAAGGGTGTTTCGGTCTCAAAGCCTGACCGCTGGGTGTTGGGGTTCGGTGGGGGCAAGAAAATAGAGACAGTTTGTCACATCCACCTAATTGGGCCAACAGAATCCAAGCGAGATCTGTTCAAGGATCAAAAATCAGATGGCCCATGTATGTCAATGTCAGGGAAAGCCTACTAAACTTTCACTCATCTGATTACATCAATATTTATCTTTTCTCCATCTGTGCAAATAATTCATGAGACAGCAGTGATGTGACCTCAATATTTTCTCTTGACTTAAAGATGAAGGGGGAGTGGTTAAATTCTAGATCCAGCAATTCTAGAGACAAATAACCTGCAAGCTTCCTGCAATCAAAAGACCTGGAAATGCACGGGGGAATATATACAAGGTCCGGTACAAATAACGCCTTCTTCATTACAAAATCTTATTACAAAACCATAAGCATGTAATTCTGTAACCTCACACTCAAGCACACCATATGGTATTTCAGGTGTAATGTTCAAAATAAAACTAAGTTATTACACCCATATTATTACCCTACCCACCACACTCAAGCAGGCCTTACTTCTGCCAGACCTTTGTTGGTAGGTAGACAGACAGACAGACCTGAGCAAATCAGAAGAAATAGGGGAAACCCCCAGGATGGGAGTGGAGGGACTGAACATTTAAATATGAATGTGACTGGGTGTGCTTTGACATTTGCCAAGCTCAGCAAGAAAGGGGCAGGAGGAATGGGGCAAAGGGGTGCAGTAGAAGTGCAATTCCCACATAAACCCTGGGCCTTCTGAAGAGCACCCCCCAAGCAGCACGGTTAAGGCAATGGAGTCCAGCATTGCAGGAGGTGGGGGTGGGGCAAGGTGGATTAAAAGAAATACTGTTGCTCTAGCGATAGGCTGGCTTCCGGGGCCTGCTCTCCCAGTCCTCCACCCCTACCTTCAAGATTTCAAAACCAGCTCTCTCACTTACTAGCCCTAGGCCTTACTCAGGCTCTATAACCTCTCTGCCCCTCACATTCCGTGGCTGTGCTGTTGAGAAGAATTGGTAAATTTAGTGCATATTAATACACGCTTAATCAGCACAGTACCTGGTACATAAAAGTAGTGTTCAAAAATGATAGGGCAAATCAAAACACGTCTTTCTTCCACAATTCAGATTTTTCCTCATGAAAGTCAAAAATGGTACGCATTATCTGAAATTTTAATGAATACGAAATACACTTCATCTTTAGTTGTAAGAGACCAAGATTTCGCAGCCCTAGCAGATGCTAATCAAACGAAGAGATAAACGTCTGAAATCACCAAAGGTTAACACTTCCTCCAGTCTAATCACTACAATAGGGCACGCGCGCACCGCCCCCCCCACTCGCAAAAACAGTTCCAGTAACTAGTATCCTAATTCTCCTAATGCCACTGCGGTAGTTCGGTTCTTTCTTTCCTTGGGGAAAGCTGGAATTATAAATAAATCCACAATGCATATAACTGCACAGGGGGACCGAGGCCCTTAGAAAGAGGCAAAGTAACAAAGTGAATGACCTTGAAGAGAATGAATTATCTTGGGCCCGTTTTCTTCAAAAATGAGGGTCTGAAGCCACAACTCGAGGCCCCCCCTCCCCCAGGCATCTCAGGTCTCAGAACAGCTGTGTAAAGGCTACGGGAACCTTCCGTCCCTTTGCCCTGCACCCCCTCCTCCTTCCACTCAGTACCAATTTAAGAGCCAGAGTCAAACTCTTGTTTTGAATTTTAAAGTGCTGCATGACTGCTAAGGTTAAATCGCTTCTCTTTCAAAAATCAAAAAGACTGAATCATTAGGGTAAACCCGTCACCACCGCAAACCAAAGTGGATTTTCAACCTCGTAGAAAATCTGAATTGACAAAGCACGCAAACAGCTGCAGCCTCCCTCTCGGAGTAGGCAGGCTCGGCGGCTGCGGTCCACCCTTTCTGCGACAGGGAGCAGCGAGGCGCGAATGTGGTATGCCCAGAAACTGGGAATCTCCCTTCAACAGTGAAGGAGTCTTTCTCAAAGAAAATTAAGAACTAAGAATTACTCATTCTTAACCCGAATTGTTTTCATAGGATTATTATTTGGGGGGGGGGTGTATGGGGATAAACCACAACTGCCAATTGTGCTGGCCAAATTCCGATTTTTTACTGTCCTGGAGTTACATACGTTTACAGAGGATGCTCCCCCATGCACACGTCCAGTGAAAGACACTGTCCAAGTAACTTTTGACGCCAAGCGGAACTTGGAAAACTCACTTCAGAAGTCGAATCTCAGAGAATGTTAATACGTGATCCACAGCATCCACACGTCCCGAATGCTTATCTAACGGAGGCAGCGCAATTAAACCGCCTTCACTCAGAAGGGTGTCAGGAGGCAACGACCCTATTTACCAGCCACTGATAAGTTATGACAACACTATTTCACAGCCTGTCACTGTATTTCTTTTAACCTCCGGGCGCTAGGATTCAGGATTTCCTCAACACTAAGGACTTATCTCAAATGCTTTAGTGCAGAACGTTTAGAAAAGAAAAAATCAGGGCTGCAATGCCACATTCAGAGATGAGACGACGACTTGGGAATCAAAAGTGCGGAAGCGATGAACTGCCACTTACCAGTTTTTCTAAGTTTCCTATTTTTTAATGAAAAGCAAAACTTGAAACTTAAAACACCAATCTAGTAGGCCTAGAAATTCCGAGGGAAACCCCGAAACCCTGGAAAACTTTTAGATCACTTCCAGCAGATCTGTCTTTTTCAGATATAATATAAATACTGAGTATGTTGTATGACCAAGTGGTTATATTTGCTAACCAGATACATTTGGAAATAGACGCTAGTATTTATTGCATTTCACAATGAAACTGAGTTTTGACAAAACAAGTCTCTAGATATCATACCTATAAAAACACTATCAGTATTACGTTTTATTATGAAATGTAACGCACGAATGTCCTTACTTATGCCATTGAATTGTTCTTCTCTCTTCCCTATGGCACTGGAGTAAGAGGCTGCAGAACAAGAATAGTGGCTTCTGCCAAACACTTCAAAACGCCTCACTGCTCCTGCATGCCTAGCTGTGCCCGAACCCCATCATGAAACTAAAACGGGTCCAGACAAGGCAGGTCGCTCCCGGGGAACTGCCACTGGCCCGGCAGAGCACTGGGCATGCCGTCTCCCTATAGACACGGGCGGGGGTCAACCCCTGGTCATCAGGCAGACACTGCCCTCCGCAGGTCACAGCACGGCCTCTGCCAACGCCATCACGGACAGCGCACTGCCAACTCCAAGGCACAAGGGTTATCCAGGGAAACCCACATTCCTTACCACACACTCCTTCTGGAAACGTCCCTGCAGGCCTCCCTGACACAAGATCAGAAGGAAAGCACTCAGGTCACTTAAACCTGGTCATATTCATAGCAGCACTGATGTTCACCCAGGGGAATCTCTTTCCAGGGACTTAAACTAAGAATCCTAAGAGCCAGGGATTAAGCAAGACAGACCTCTGGGAGGAGGTCCCAATACATTTTTCCAAGTCCAAGTAGAGAATGGGCTTTAGTCAGGCCCCAGGAAATCATCTACTTCACTGTATTTGTAACAGCGTAATAGGAAACACTGCCACTGATGGGTATCCACTGGACTGGGTATTACCTTGCATTATTTCATTTAGTGAAGCCAATCTTTGGCCAAGTCTTAAAATCAACCCTTCCTTTACAAATGAGGAAAGCAGGTTAGTCACAAACCCACCATCTCACCACTGGATAAGGGCAGAGCGGGGATTTAAAACCAGCCTGTTTACAAAGCTCAACATATATTCCTACCCCACTCCTTGGGCAGCCTGGTTTCTGGCCTCCCGGGTAGAAGGACCACCGGTGAGGAAGGAAACAGCGCTACTGAAGAGAACACGAAACCCACAGCTGTCATATTCTTCAAGTATCTGCTGAGGAGCTGCACACCAGGCCTGGTGTCAGGTGTAAGGGACCTAGTGACATGGGACCTGGCTCCAGCGCTCCAGCCCTCCAGCCCTTAATGAGGAGCTCAGCCTACCAGACAGAGCCTTAGATATTTAGACTCCAACGACAGGAATGGAGAAGACCATCAGTCATCATGATGGCTCCGAGTCGTGGGGAAAAGCATTGAGTGTGAAGCAAGATGATGGCATTCGTTTGGGTTTGGAAACATTTCTCATCCTAAAACCAAACAAGTGACTTTTGGATTTGGCTTGCTTCTCACTAATGCATCACCGATCCATTCGGAAAACACAATGAAGAAACGGCTGCCCTGAAAACCCATTTTCAAAGAAGCAAGTCGGATCTATCACACGCCCACAGCACCGCGTGAGGAGAACCCGGATGCAGTCACGTTCCCTTTCCCATTTCCTTGTGAACAGAACGGAACACTGTGGACTCACCTCACTCACACAGGTGCCTATTATGTACTGTGGGTAAAATACTCCCAACTGATGACGAGAATCACAATCTTAGAACCATGCAGCAAATCAAGGACTCCAACCAGGCCTTTTATATGCAAATCCCCAGAACACAGCCCAGGGAAAACACGTGGAGTAGCACCCCGAGAGGTTAGGGCCACAGCGAGGACCTCCAGCTCTGATGATGAACAGCCACATGACCTTGGACCTCGGTACTCCTGGTAAAAGTGGGAATAACGCAATCTACCCTAGAGTTACAAGGTTCGGTTCTGATCAAGGACTCTGAACAGAGTTCCTATAAATTATTTTAAAAGTTGCTATTGATTGCTTTCTCGCCCTCCCCAGGCCCGATCATTTTTACTGCCTTCAGTCTGCCTACCCTACTGTTTTTCTTGGGGAAAACAAGACTAGACTACAACTGTCCAAGAGCAATCTGTTCATCTGAAAGTCCTCTTTACTAAAAGACACCAGCATTATATTTATAGTAATAACACAAACTGGGGGAAACTTGAATTTCAAAGACTTTTCTTACCCCTGAAAAACAAAACACCGTGTACAAAAACTGCCACAAGCAGATCCTGACATTTCTTTAAGGAGACCTATCTAAAGCAGTCAGCACTTCTGTACAAACTCCTGTTTCTTTAAGGTAATTAAATGTCTCTAGAAAGGAAAGCCAAGTACAGACCCAGGCATTCACAGCTTAAAAAAAAAAAAAAGACACCTTTAACACTGTCAGTCCAGCCCCTTTTAAATGTAAAAAGGTAAACAGCACCAAAATAAAATGTAAACTGTATTTTAAATTACAAAAAACTCATTAGTATAATCTTTGTGTAACAATTACACAAAAGAACCAAACATAAAGCTTTAAGAACGTTGAAGCAAACTTTTCACGAGTCTTGTTGGTTTTTGTACCAGGCAGAACTGAGACTGCATAATGAAAAGCAAATAATGTTATGCACTGTTGCAATGCAGAGATGACATCCTAATCACTTCTCTTACAAGCTCCTGCAAAAGTTTATCTATCGTTCTTTAAAAACTAAGTTTCCCTTCCAAAGACTTTACCACTTTTCTCCATGCCTACTATACTCACCCTCAACAACCTGGGTGGGCTCCTTGTTTCCAGTTTGCCCTACTCATTTCCAAGGCCATCACCACCAAGCTTGGCCTCAACCCCAGTCTCTCCTGAGACCCTGGTCGAAGTTTTGCCTAAATATCTTTTAAGGGGGTTCCCTTCCTTAAAAGTCTCCCTCTTGATCTCCACCTTAACCAGGCAGCTCCTTGTAAAAAGTAGCCTTTGCAAGCTTTCCTCCAAACCCTATCACTCCACAATCCTACAGAGGGCACCTGGCAAACTGAAGAACACGTGCCTGCTTCCAGGGACCAGCCCCAACCCCAGCGCAGATTACTAGGCCTGTCCTTACCAGACCTACAGATACTGTGAGGCCTGTGTGGTACCTCCCCATTTTTAATCAAAGGCTCAAAGTGATTTAAAACACCCCATGCGGGTCACATAAAACAGATGGTCAGACCACATCTGGACCTTTTATCTGCTTGCAGTCTATAACCTTAAACCTACAGAAGGAGCTGGCCAAAGATCTAACTACCAAATGCCAACGGCCTTCCCTCGTCACAATTCTCATCCACTGCATCTACGTGTCACGTGAAACCGCACTATTCTCATGGTTTTATGTCTTCTCCCCTTCACCTCTCCCTATTCAAGGTTCTATGCTTGTGATCTTAGCCATTTTTTTCCAGGTGGCAACTAGGATCTCAGTAACATGATCCGAAGCCCAGACACACAGATGGCACACTAAGCCCTTCATTCACGCACACCCCCTAAACCAGCTACTTCTGACCACTCCTTTGCTTTGTAGCACTACGTCATCTCTTGCCCTCACTCATACCTACTTGGGTTCAGTCTCACGACCTGGGTTGTATTTTCTCTGAGCACCCCTCCCACCTACAATCTATCCTCTACACTGAACTCTGATCCACTCCTATCTTAGCCTTCAAAGGCCCCCATCTCAACCTCAACTCAAGCCTCGTGCGTCCTCGCTGTGTCAGACCGCCACAATAAATATCTGGGCCCGAGACGGGGGCCACTCCGCCCAGGGTGCCACATTAGCAAACCAAACTTAGGAACTCCTGTGTTCCTGTAAATGCAGCAGAGTCAGCCGATCCCCAAATGCCAATCAGGTATTTTCTGTGTGTCTATTCCTTGTTCTTTATTCCTTAACTGGGAAAAGCTTTTTGCCTGCCACCCCAGTTTGCAGTTCTCTGAAAGGAGACCACCTACATCATGCGCACTGTTGAATGCAAGTCTGTACCACGTATATTGTTATCTTGATTAAGTTTAGATATCATGCTTCAGTCAAACTGGACTCCTTGCTGCTTCCTTAACATGCCATCAGAACTGGACTTCAACGGCAAAAGCACAAACCCTTAAAGAAAATAAAAGATAAAGTGGACTTCATCAATATTTCAAAGTTCTGCCTTTCGAAAGACAAAAGAAATGACAAGCCAAGCCAACAGACTGAGAAAACAGTTGTAAAACACACACCTCATTAAGGACCTGGATCCAGAATACATCAGGAGCTCTTGAACTCAACAATAAAACTAATTGTAAGAAGGACTGAGGACGCTACTGTCACTTCACTGAAGAGGTATGAATGGCGCCCAGGCACGTGCAAAAATGCTCCGTACTGCTCGAGATAAATCACTGGTGACATGCAAACCGAAGCCATAGTGAGGTAAAACGATGTTCCTAGGAAAATGACTAAAATTTTATTTTTAATTTTTTAAAAAGATTTTATTTTAGGGAGGGGGAAGGGAAGGAGAGATGGAGAAAAAAATCAATGTGTGGTTGCCCCTCGAGCACCCCTTAGTGGGGACCTGGCCCACAACCCAGGCATGTGCCCTGACTGGGAATCAAACCAGCAACCCTTTTTGGTTCACAAGCCTGCGCTCAATCCACTGAGCTACACCAGCCAGGGCAAATGACTAAAATTTTAAATGAAAATTGATAACCATGAAAACACTGATGAGGATGAGAAACCTACAACACATACATTGCTGGTGGGACAGGAAAATGATGTAGCACTTTGAAAAACGGCAGTTTCTCATTAAATTAAACATGTACTCATCACAAAGCCTAGCAACCTGATTGTTAAGTACTTACCAAGAGCAGTAAGAGCCTACATTCACGCAAAGGCCAGTATGCAAATCGTCCAGTCGTACTAGCCAAAGGCTAGAAATGCCAACTTTCTAACAGGTAAATTCAGAAACAAGCATGGCTCACACATAACGGACTACTATTCAGCAATAAAAAGGAAGGTGCTGATACACAGTATATGGGGAAATCTTAAAGCATTACACTCAATGAAAGAAACCAGACACAAAACACTGGACAGAATGATTCCATTTATGATCTTCTGTAAAAAAAAAACAACAACTAATAAAAGCAGCAAGTTTAGTGGCTGTCAATCACTTGGAAAGGGGGAAGGAGATTAGCTACAAAGAGACAGGGAAACCCTGAGGTGATGAAAATGTCGTATATTGATTGTGATGATTATACAACTGCATAAATTTGTCAAACTTAAAACTGTAGATCTAAAAGGGTACAGTTTACTGTATGTGTACTTCAATGAAAGCCAAACTTTGAAAACTGTCCACAGCCTGAAATGCTCTTAATTGTCTAAGAAATCCTTAAGTACTGTTGAAATCCTAAAATGTTTTGAGGTCCAAACTAAACCTTCACAAAATTCTATTACTTAGCCCAGAAGTTGCAAATGGCTGCCCAGAATCCAGCTTTAAGAGTTAAAAAGTAAATGTGAAATTTCCAACAGGGAGATTTTGTATGTACATTTGGATTTCCAGCTTTGTTTGAAATACCATCAGGCATTCTAGTAAGACAACTGGCTGGAGCCAGGGACGTAAGCTGATCTCAGCCCTTAACACTTCCAAAGGCTCACACTTAACCAATTTAACTTCACTTGGCTGCTCACTTACACCACTTCCTCCGTACGTTCCTAAATCTTAACCCGCCTTGTCTTTCTGATTAACTATAGCTCTTTGGTTTTTTTCATTACCACATTCACTATACCTTTCTTTTAGAAAACTTTATTTACTAATTGTAGAGAGAGGAAGCAAAGAGAGAAACATCAATCTGTTGTTCCACCAATTTACATATTCATTAGTTGATTCTTTTATGTGCTAACCGGGAATCAAACCTGCAACAGTGGCCTATTACCACCCTGACTTACCCAGCCAGAGTCCTAAACCTTTCTTTATAGTGCGGATCTTTGCACAGATTTTTAAAACCCCAACTACACCGTAATTAGATGGTCTCTAAATTATCAGTCTTATTTTTATAGGCTCGCACAATACCTTCCAGAGTTAGTGCTCAATGAAATAAACAATGATCAGCACTCCTGAGCAATTTATATCAAAATGCCACGAAGCAACACTGTAAGTAAAACAAAACTGGTATCAAGGGGAAATGTTTGAAAACAAAAGAAAAACCAAGATATGTAAATGTGGTTTTCCCAAGTTTATGGCTTGAGTTCTGAAATTTCATTTACTACAGTCTACTATTAATTACAGCTGAAAATTACAAGAAATAGAATCTTTTCAAACAGAATTAAATATCCCCACATAGTATTTAAAGAAAAGGCGCTGGAGAGTTGGTATTGCTATGTTAACTTTAAATATCCTAGAAAGGAGAAATTACCAGTTTCAAAATCAAGAATTCATGAATGCGAAATTCCTGTAATCTAGCCAGTGTAGACCAAAAGAATTAAGTCACTGCAGCAAGAAATGCTCAATAAACACGTTGCCTTGACGATGGCAACATAAATTAGCCCACTTGTGCAATGGCTGTCCACGAGGCTCTTTTGCCCACAGGTCCAGTACTAGGGCACTACACTAAGAAGGATGAGACTGGAACAGAATCCACGCCCACACTTTCTATAATATAAAAAGGAACTATAAAATTTACATCTATATCTAGGTATGTACCAAATCTGTCCACTTTATTTTGAGATTCAATATTGACAAAAAGCACATCTGAAAACAATGTGGTTAGTTTCTCACTATAAACTATGTATAATGAAGACATTCCTATCTCAATTACTGAACTTTTTAAATATCTTTGCTATTTTAAATGTTATCTGGTGAACTGTGGTGCATTTAAATGTGGGGAGTCTCTGAAGATTAACACTGCCCAAGGTCTGTAAGGGTCTCTTCTCAGCCCTGAGCCACGTCCAAAACTCTCACGTAATAATCAGAGGCCTTCAATTTATAGTTAAGATTAATGAGCCAAAAGCATGCTGTGCTTGCTGGTAAAGTTAATGTAAATCATTTTGTTTTCAATCATCAATATGATGTTAACCATAAACTGCATGAACAGAAGCCAACGGCCACGTCTGGTTGGTCCCCTAGGAATTACAAGCCCCACCGCACACTGCCCACTTTAGACCATGGTATGGAACACAGCCCAAAGAACTCCTGGCTGAGGCAGAGCAGTAGGAACGTTCAGGACATCTAGAAACCGTGTCAAAGAGGAAGACTGGGGGGCAAACGGGCCACCCAGCCTAAATAATAAGGGAAGGTGACAGTGAACCCAAAAGACATTGAGAAGCAGTCTTATTTAACTAACTCTGCTCTAGAGGAATTAGGGAAAGTTAGAGAGGTATTTTAGCTTAGCATTTCTAACAGAACTATTAAGCTGTCTTCAAAAGGAATGGTCTTCTTTAAAGTATCTGAGCAGAGGGATGGCCATTAAAATTACTGAGAAGAAAACCCAAGTGTTTGTAGGCACCTTACATGCCCTACATGCTAGCACTGACAAAGTTGAGTGAAGAATGCTTTCCGGCTCTTTGGATTCTGGCAAAATAAACTGATCACAGGACTTATTCCCCCCATCCTATCCGCCCCCAAGCCATGTTCACTCCCTCGACTCCCACAGTCCAAGGCTCTACTGCATTCACTGTCGGCCTTCTTTCCTGGTCCCCGTCACAACAAAAGCAGTTCTACTACTTTAAATTGCGAGAGAGAGAGAAACCTCTTCAGAAGATCTTCAGAACAAATGTTCCAAACATTCTAGAGAAAATTTCCACTTTGTTGTTCTCGCATTACATCATGGGACTCATTTTATGTTCGCAACACCCTATGTGAACAAGGGAAACTACAACCACTGTAGCATTCAGTTGCCAAATCTACAAAACAAAGGGGATGAAGAAAACAAGTTTTAAAAACTATACCTTTGCCAATAACATCAATGATTAAGAAACTACCAGCCTCAAGAGCTGCCTTTTTGATGAAGTCGTCTCACCAAATACCTTTCTTAACATAACTCCAAAAAACAAGCAGATAATGTCACCAACACTTAGTATAGGATAAAATCCTAACCAATTTAAATGTAACCTAAAATATCAATTCAGCATGTGAATTAGTCCATAGGAACAAAATCAGACACTTATAGGAGCACATGAACTCCTTTAAGCTACTTACTAGGCATCATTTAGTAACATGTACGGTTAAAAACATCAGTAGCCTGAAGTACTCTTTAATTTGCCCAATTAACTCTCCTCAGTCACATACTACTAGAAATATGCTTCAAATTATATTTAAATTCCAACTACACATGTGTAAATTTCCTTTAATGTTTAAATACCTTTAAAGGAACAGCGGTAGAAGAAGGGTGTCCAGACATTAATGAGTACAATATTTAGTCTTCAAATGAAAGGAAGTAATTTATTACAGACCCTTTGATGGGTCACACAAACATTTTATTTATGGTTTAGAAAGGTTTTTTAACTTGTCTACTGCCTGTTACAGGAAATGGAAAGTCAAATGCACATTTTAACACACTATACTAGTTGCTTTTGTACACTGCATAAAATATCCAGCACTGAAATCAAGACCAAGATCTACAATATAACATCATTCCCCACTATCTATTCAATACAAATAAACATTTGTTTCAGAGACCAGAGTGCTTAGAATACTTCTTTAACAAAAAGACTTGTCAAAAATGTGGCTAACCATTGTTATCAGCCTTATGAAATGAACTTTAGGATGGAAGCTCTACTTTCATTAGTCTGTTTTTGGGATCCAATTCTGAATCAAAACTACATACTTTATCCCATTAGATCATCCTGATTAACCTAACAAAATGCTAAGCTAAGTTTTTAAAATATTGCTTTGATGCCTACTTTATCTAAGGAGCAGTTCTGTGGGAAGATACTAAATATGTATAGAGTATACTTACAATTAAAAAACAAAAAAAGCCCCATAGCTGGGAAGAGAAGACAACTTAAAGAGACTAGAACAGATACCAAAGTGCTTTGGCCAAAATTAGTATAAATAGACTTTATTGAAGTCAGTGCCTCTGTACTGAGACAGAAGATTGTGTCTACATAAGCACAAGTTGTAACATTTCACAACTTCTAAAAGGAATGTCAACAATTACAACGATCATGCATACCATGGTCGATAATCACATTTTAGAAGCATTTTCAACCATTTCTAAAGAAATGCTTATAACATTGTTATATATAGAACTACTTTCAATAAACTGCAAAACATTGATCGACTTTTCCAGTATGAGCTACAGTGTCAACACAAAAGGGAGGCATAAATGTTTAATTTATGAAATCAGAATGGAATATTTACTGTAAAGAAAAATTAAAAAGCTTTCAAATAAAGGCCATTATTGAACCAACGTGAAGAGCACAACTTGAACTTTTCAGTTCGTTCATCTTTTAAAGCTGTCCTCTGAATAACTTCAGTTCTAAGCATTGAATTCAGTACTGTGAATATTCCTTGGATTGAAGTTTGGCAATGATGCGGTCCAACTGTCTCTTTGCTTCACACTGTGGGAAATTGCTCATGTCATAATATTGAGGGGCAATTTTCACCAACCTGTCCAGAAGGAGGGAAAAAATTACCAGATTAACATTTAATTGAAGTTCCGGAGTTGCTAACAGGATAGGCATTACTCATTAATAAACTGACTGGTTAAGGCAAGCCTACAAATCCAAATCAACATTAAAACAACAAATGCCTAACCTTTGTAAACACCACTTTCAGCAATGCATAACTGTGGTAAGCTATAAATTTGCGGATGTTGAACTTTCTCTAAACTTAAACTCAAAAATTTATAAAACCTTTTATTTACATTAATATAAAAATTAACATAGTTATTCATTCACTCTAGAAGATCATTTTGACCAATCTTTCCAAGGTTATATAGTAATACAGGTTATATATAAGAAACACCTTAGTATTCAAATGATCAGATCTTCTCATTTTAAAGTTTAGTAACTGTAACTCTATACCCTAAAGAATACACTTGACTGAAACCTTTTTAATGTTTAGCCATACAATTTTTTCTCAACAAAGCATGTAAGATAAAATGGTAATGTCCTATACAATTTGTGTCAAAAGTCATAAACCAGTGTAGGAAAGAAGCCTCACGATATACAGCAAGTGACATCAACTAAATAAGTGCTTTCAGCCCCACCAGTCTTGGCTGCCGCTCCCCATCCTAACTTACTGAATGGATTCTGGGTGGGGGTGGGGAGGGCACCACACACACAGGGGTTGAGGAAGAGCTAATTTTGCTTAAAATAACAACCAGCTCTGATTACATTTTGTAAAATCAAATATGCTAAGATACAAAGACAGGTGTAATTTTTATGCTTGTTTAGCTCCCAAAGCACCAACATAAAATAATAAATAGTTGAGAGCCAATTATAATGGAACAGATAGAATATAAAGACTGACTTCTGAAACCAGGGAATTTGAGTTAATCACAACAGCAAGAGAATGGCTCCAAAAAACATTTTTGATGCTAGTCAATTGTAGCTTTATATACTTGGTCCCAAATCCTGCCCATGCTCACACCAACAATCCCACTGTCCTCTTGGCAAAGCAAAGACTGTAAGATATCAATCACACCATCAGGTCAAAGCCCCGTAAGTTCACATGGAAGTATAAAGAATACCAAGTTCTTCCATGAGGAAAAAAGGAAGAATGCCTAGCCTGTAACAAAGATTTTATTCTGAGCAAAATTCTAACAAAAACTGATGAACAAAAGGTGTTGCTTACCATTCCGGCTTGATATCTGTACACGTCCGAATGTAATTCTTTGTTGTAAGAACAAACTCATTATAAAGCACCCATTCAGGCTTGTGGTCAAGAACAGTTGAGGGATGCAACTGAACCACCTGGTTATCTTTCACAGTTAGGTAATGCCCTGTTCGTTCTAAATGTGCCACCTGAAACCAAAACCAAGTTAAGTTAATACAATGCTTCTGATGCACTAGTTACAAAAGAGAAGCGGTGCAATGCTACCTACATATATAATTAGGAACGCACAGGCCCCACCTTTTGCTTTTCAGTCCATGGCTATACTTATTTATCACTGCCTGATAAAAAGCTGGGATGAGTCAAGTACTGCAGGCCAAATCCAACTCACTGCCTGTGCTTGCAAGGCTTGTCAGACAAGAACGGTTTATACATCTTTAAATGACTGGGGGAGAGGGTAATAAAAAAAATTCGGTGCTAAATGAAAATCACACAAAGTTCAAATCTCAGTGTCCCTAAGTAACGTTTTATTGGGCCACACATTTGTCCAAGGTTGCTTCTGCATTAAAGGGGCAGGCAGAGTTGAGCAGTTTCAACAAGGACCCAATGGGCCCACAAAGCCTGATATACCGGTAAATACTATCTGGTCCTTTCCCTGCCTTAGACTATTTCAGTGGGTTCTTTAGCACCAGGTGACAACTATGAAATAGATGAACAATTACTAGAAGATTCGTATTTAAGATAAAAAATAAAGAGCAAAAATCTAGAAGGCAGAAAGTACCTAAAAGGTGCATGTGCATCTTGTCTATATTTCTTCTATCTGTCATCAAACACATTAATGGCTCTCATCTAATATTTAATTAACAAACACTAAAGCAGATAACCGCATGCCCTTTCTATTTCTAATACCCCAGTAACATAAAGAGTATCTGTAAATAGCCCTGGCTGGTGTGGCTTAGTGGCTTGCACGCCAGCCTGCAACCCCAAGGTGGCTGGTTCAATTGTGGTTGGGACACATGCCTGGGTCACAGGGCAGATCCCCCATTGGGGGCGTGCGAGAGGCAACGAATAGATGTTTCTCTCTCTCTTTATCCCCCTCCTCTAAAAATAAATAAATAACAAAATCTTTTTTAAAAAGTGTGTGTAAATAATAAAAATGATTAACAATTACTGGTAATAAAAATTGAACTCAATTTCTACCAAATATTTAGTAAGCAACTACTAAGTGCCAGGTACTATCATCCATGCCCATTTTCTAACAATCTTAAACCTCGAAGAATCTGAAATCCATAATGTTTGAACATGGCTTTGTTCATCTTCTCTGAACTATAAAAGCAAATTTAAGAGCATGTCAAAAAGAAACTACTGTACCCTATACAAAAAATAGTTAGGAGTCTGGAGAACTTTCATACTTTACTATTTACCTAGTTCTAATAAGCATAAGATCTTATAATAAAATGGTGCAATAAACATTCTTAGTTACTTTGATTACAAATACAAACAAGGCACCAATCTGTTAACTTTTATTTTGACTCAATGCATTTAGGTCCATTTTATTTATTGAGCTCATAACAGTCTTAAGGCCAGCCACATCTTGCTCAACATTAGACACAGAAAAGAGAATGAACAAACAAGCAGGATATAGAAGGATGATTAAAATCAAACCCACATCAAGTAATAAGCTGGTTTTTCATTTTTATCACCAGAAAATTTGAGTTTCTTAAAAAAAAATTTTAAATCCCTTAAAAGTTCACTTCAATTCCTATACCCTCCAATGTAACACACTTAAAACTAAGTAAAACATTTAAAAATTGTTTTTCATCTTTATTTTTTAGCTCAAAGGACATTTTTGGCCTTTGTAACACTCAACTTACTTATAAATACCAATGACCCCCTACAGAAAACTGTGAATGAAATACAGCTGAATATTTGAATGTTGGGGTGATTAGGTTCTACATAGAGCATTCACCCAGATAATTACTTCCTTTTAGTAGTCTGTTACGATTTTCTGTCTCTAATAAAGATCTAGATTCAAGGAAACTTTAATCCATTTATCAAAAGTGTAAGAGTTAAAATTTATATTGAGGAAATAGCTGCTAATCCCACCCCAAAATGGCCAACATATTCATTTGGTATAAAAAACACTCCATTAATAAAAAAAGTAATCCTAAAATTGATTTCTACCTAACTGAATTGGTAACCTGTCATTTAGGGACTTTGTTATTCATCAGACACATAAACGTCTTAGTATATTAGTTCATTCAAGAATCTAGATACAACATTTAAGATCAACATTCTCAGGCTTTATTAAACTGACTTGTGTTTTAATGGTTTCAAAGGGCTGTTATAGAAAGGAAACTTATATTTATTATGTATTTCTGCGTTATCCACATACCTGCATAAAATACCCAGTAACCAAAGCTTTTCGTATATTAATATAATAGTCCCTGCTTGTAAAGTCAGTACTTCGACGAGGCAAATTAAATCTGTCCATAATTCGTGATAGCTGCTGGCGTACATTGTCTGCTGACATCAGAGACCTGTAGTTAATGAAGTTGTCATAACACCACTGAACCGATTCATGATCTACAAAGTTGAAGAAAGGGGGGAAAGGGGGGACATGAATCATCCAAACAGGTGTATCATCCAATTAAAAAGGAAAACTGTTACAAAGACTAAGCTAAATAACCCAGAAAAGGGATTTACCCAAGTCATCCCAATAAATGAATCACAAAGTTACCAACTTTCCTAAAAATCTACAGTGAGGATCAAAATAGGAAATAACACTAGGGTTTCTGGCCACTGGATGACAAAACAATGATTCTGAATAAACCATTTTTTATGACTTATTTTACCCATAAACATCCACATGATTGTTTTCACTTCAGGGTCTAAGAAGGGGCAGGTGGAAGAATTTTAGTATAATGCATGTCTCTTATCTTCAAACAAAAGACATCCTTATTAGATCAGCAATTTTCAACCTTTCCCACCTCGTGGCACACATAAACTATTTACTAAAATTCTGTGGCACAACAAACTACTTTTTTCTGACCGGACCAAAACCAAAACATGTATAATTCTTTCACAATGGGCAGCTATTGTGTTTGCTGTTATCATTTTTTACTTTGACCATCTAAGGGGGGAAAGAGGTCAGTGCCCCTGACTAAATAGCCAAGTACTGCACGCTTTAAAAATTTACAGCCCACTAGTTGAGAATCGTTGCCTTAGATTATCAAATTCAATTTAAAAGTTACCAACGGTCACTCTGGCTAATGTGGCTCAGTGGATTGAGCACCAGACTTCGAACTAAAGGGTAGTCAGTATGACTCCCAGTCAGGGAATATGCCAGGGTTGTGGGCCAGGCCCCCACTGCAGGGGGGGTGGGGTTTGAGAGACAACCACACATTGATGTTCCTCTCCCTGTCCTCCTCCCCTCTCTAAAAATAAAATATTAAAAAAATAAAATGAAATAAAATAAAAGTCACAACAGTGAATTTTAAATGACTACCGTGTATTTTTCCTTAATTATGCCTGAGGTAGAGCAACCAAAACTTAAAAAGTATTTAAAGGTTTATTGTTACCCATGTATATCTTAGTGGTAGACAAATCCAAGTGACAAATTTTACAAGGATGTCTTGAACCCCTACTCATGTTTAATAAGCAAGGCTTATATTTAAGCACTTCCAAACAACTTTACTACAGATATTGACTATCAAAGAATTTCATTGATAAATCCTTGACAAGCTTCCCACTAACCTAGTATTGCTAATTTAAGAGCTCAAACTGTAGCATAATGTAAAATTTACAGTGACATCTTTATGTACCAAAGACACGTACAAGGAGACCCTTTGAAAAATAAATCTAAGAGGGTCATTGTGAAATGGGGGGAAAGGCCTTAAAAATTAAAACTGTGTTGATCCTTCTCCTGCTACTATGATATACATTAACCTTTGACATGTTTTTCTTCTTGGTTTTAGAATTCTACCAATTATAATGTACTTTTTTTAGTAGCTTTTCAGAGGAACAACAGGTATATTAATGAATGCTGACCTATTACGAAATGAAGCCACATTTTATAAACAGAATGGGTGGGTACCTGGGTAGTAAAATGGGTCTTTAACTTGAAGAATTGATGTGTTAAAGCATCAATTAACACATCTAAAATGAAAAATAAAAGGTACCCATCTGAACTTACATTTAAAACAAAGCACTGAATTACCTTCAAGAGGTGAAACAGAGAGGAATTATGCTTTAGAGGTATTTTTGCTTATGCTGTTGCTCTGTGAAAAGCTGAAAGGCAATGAAAATGTCGAAGATGACAATAAAAATGGGAACTCTTGGAGTGAAGCTTTTCTGAGGTTTTCAAGTTTTACAATACACCAAAGAGTACCAAAGAACCCAACAACTTTAAGTTGTCAAGATAGAACCATCAGGCATTATTTATGTAAATTTATGAGAAATAATTTCATAAATGGGAGGGATAAAAATCCAGAAACAGGAACACTGTATTAAAGTAATTCTAGGTATGCCCTGACCGCTGTGGCTCAGCTGACACCTCACCCACAAAGCGAGAGGTGGCTGGTTGATTCCTGGTCCGGGCACATGCCTGGCTTGCAGGTTTGGGGTCCCTGTTCAGAACGCGTAGGAGAGGCAACCAAATAATGGTTCTCCCTCACATTGATGTTTCGTTCCCTCTCTCTCTCTTTCCCTCCCTCCCTCCCCATCTCTATAAAAATAAATAAATAAATGAGCTAATGAATTAATAAAATAAATATCCTAGGTATGTATTTCTCACTAATACAGTAAACTTACACTTAAGATCTAAAGCCAAACAATTTCAGATTGAAAATTAAGACATTGCAAAATAACTCAAGTCTACTTGATTTTCAAGTATGAAATCAATAGGATTAAGGTAAATATTCGCTTTTAATGTAACCATTATATCTAATGAAATATATTCATCCTCCTGACTAATCAAAAATGTACTTGCTGTTTTCAAATATACTTATTTCAATTAATAACAACATAATATCATTTAGAAATCAGTAGCGAAAACATTCCAGATTCAACTGAGATATGAAATGTCCAAATAGATCTAGAAGTTTGATCTTAGTACCAGTGAGTGGATAGGATCATTCTAACGCCTTAAGACTTCCTCTTACTGCTAGTCCTACTGAAGAGTAGGATAAAGCTTTTGTAGATATCTACTGATCAGTATTCTCATAGGAAGTTCCCAAGTATAAATATGTGCAAAAAGAACAAGCATTATTTAGTAATGTCAAAATTTTTAATCTTAAGTTCCTAACTTCAAACAGTGGACTGTTACACATTTATATTTAAAATCAAAATACAGTCCCAACATCAATCCTAAATTTCATTTTATAACAAAATTATGAAATCCAAATATACTGCTGTGCTAGTTTTCAAAAGCTTCAACGACAAAATAATACGATTTCTTAATTTTAAAAAATTCAAAATGTCTTGTGAGAGTAATGGTTTAAAGAAACGACCTGCTCCTTCAGAAATCTTAATTCCCACGTAAAACAGTATTTAATGCTATCAAGGGATTTTGGGAACCAAGATGGAAGTGAGCCTGTGCTTCTCAAGGCCTTGCCCTTTGCAGCAGTTGTCAGCCTGTGAGTGAGTGATGTGTCTGATGGTCACACACAGTATAAAACCAGTGTGACACGGTTTGGCACACGACAGGAACACACTTCCCAAACTGTCCCAGGCTAGCAAGGATAGTCTTTAACATTATGCATTTCCAATACATGAGGCATAAGAGGGATAAAATAAATGTTCTGAAGCAAACTATGTACTGACCTTCATCTCTTGATTCTCAATCACTTTTCACTCACCTCCCTTATCTGCCCCAAATTTGTTATATCTTGGCAGAGAAGGGTCCCACACCCTTTCTCACCTGATATCACTGATTCTATTTAACTCAGACCAGGATTCACAGGTAGTACACAGGTGTGCAATACCTTGGCTGCTATGCTTTGTTCCACATATTGGCCCTCTAGCACTTTTTGGGTGGACCGTGAGATGAACCAAGTCACCACCACTCCTATAGAGACATGTCAAAGTCAAAGGACTATTTTAGAAGTCTAAGTCGAATTTTTATGAAATAACAGAAATGAGTTACAAATAAACCAAAAGGTGCAAAATGTGAACACCAACGTTATAAACTAAAAAACTTACTAGCAGAAACCACAAACTTAAAGAGTAAGAAACACCACATTTTTGGTGAAGGCGATGATAATGCCGGGCTATCTTTGACTTTACTATCATCCACCAGGTTAACGTACAGATATGTGGAAATCAAAGACTTTCAGAAACTGTTACATGTATTTCCTCATTTTTTCTCTTAAGTTTTCCTGTCTTAATTTTATAAATAGTGCACTTCAACAACAGCATCTAGTGAGAACTTGATTATTATTGTTTCCTTAATTTCAAATAACTGAAAAATGCTTTTATGTTATTAAATATTGGGTGAAAACATGATTTGAAGCTAGAATATCATGTAGCTGTAGCGTAAATCACTGAATCATCTTTCTACTGGTAGGTATTTAGGTAGTTTCCCTTCTTTAAAAAAAACCATAAAAAATAATTCTGGAATGAAAATCTTTAATCATATCTGAGTCCACAAAATACTAAAAGATAATTTCTGGGTCAAAAGGTCTATTTGTAAGGTTTTTGATAACATAAATTCCACTGCTTTTCACAAAGGCAACAGTTTGTATTCCCACCTCTGTTGTATGACTGATTGTCCCACTGAACCCAACTGCACACACAGGTGACTTTGTTCAGTTACATAGGTAAGAAAATGGTAACTCTCAATAACAATGCATTTCTTGAAAAGGTGGACTTTGCCCCTCTTGGGAATTTACAGACCACTTGTAGCCTGACTAAAGAACAGTTATTTACATTTGTTGTCCATTTTTCTATTTTGTTAGTAATTATGTAAAAGCTGTTTATTAGTAAAAGTATTAAAGATCCTACAAGTGACACAAAACTATTCATTAAAAAACACAAAATGTGTGAATATAAATAGAAGGATATATAAAAACCTGTATTTTAGAGTCAAACTTTATACAAGTATTTCATTAATTTTTTTTCATTTACTGATTTCAGAGAAAGAGAGAGACTGAAATGGGGGAGGGGGAGGAGGACAGCAAGAGTGGGGGAGAGGTCGATTTAGCCGTTCCATTTATTTATGCATTCACTGGTTGATTCTTCTATGTGCCCTGACCGGAGATCAAACTGGCAACCTTGGTGTATCGGGATAACACTTAACCAACTGAGCTACCAGGCCAGGGACAAGTATTTCATTTCTAGTGCCCCGTATTTTCCAGCTTTCTGTAATTGGTGCCCTCTCTCCATTATAAAAACAAAACTTAAAAAAAAAATCATCAATTTCTATCTTAAATGCCAGTCAGGAGTTTTTTCTAAAAAGACCTCTTGGCTTTTTAGTGTAAAGTCACAAGTAAATGAAAGTGAGATCAACATACACATGGCACATGTGACATTCAGACAAAAGAATGCCATCCATCTGTTTTACACTTACTTTGTTTAAAAGCATGGTAGACATTCAGCAGTGTCAGATGATCTCCATCTATGTGGGCAAATCTCATCTTGGCCTCATCCGCAGCTTTCTTGGCCTCCGTGGGGCGAACAAAACACTGTGGGACTAAACAAGGTTGGTATGGGCCCAACACAAACGCCCATATCGATGAGTCACGCATTCACAGATAGAGGAACAAGGCCTAGCTAGGTCAGTTCACAGAGCATAGGGCAGGGCAGGATGGCCTCCAACTGCATCTTGGACTGTTTACTACCTTGATTTGGTACATCAACACCTAACCACATCTGTAAGACAAGAGGGTTTCAAAGCTACACAGTACCTGATTATTTTAACTAGATCTGAAAGTAGGCATCCAAACAGCTATTCTGAAGGCCATCGAGATACTAGAAAGCTCAACTTATTTCAAAAACCAGTGCTGATAGCTCTACCAATAACCAGAATTATGGTGTCAATAGCCTGTTAGCTATATGCAATTTTTCAAAAGGCCATCCACTAAATCCACTGAATGGCTATGAAAGTTATGAAGCTACACCTGCCCACTGCGGGGCTCAAAACAACTTTCCAACCAGTGTACTGCCACATTTCTATTGTAATTTTTTCCCTAGTGCTGTGGCTATTACCAACTGGTGGGTATCACTATTAGCACCGGTGAGCAGAAGCATATGTAAACATAAAAAATATCATGAAATCTTGGGTTTTGATGATAGCAGTAGTGGTGGAAGGTTAAACCGCCTCTGAGTTAAGAAAATTCATAAAGGCTGAGGCTATTCAGCCCAGTTATCCAGCATTTTAATAAAAAGATTAGTAAATGAAGTCCCAAGTTTAAAAAAAACTTATTAAAATCAAAACCTCAATATAAAAGCAAAATCCAGTATTTAAAAAGTTGACAATTAGTCTGAAACAGTTATTATTTCAAGGGTCATAAAAAGATTTAACTACAGTATTTGTTTAGAGCCTCAATATTAATTCACATAAAACTTTAGGTTGTTACAAAGCGTGCACTACATTTTTGAAATACAACTTTCCTTAATTTACTTTTAGCAATTCCATAGTCATAAAAGCAGTATGAAAATAAAAATACTTAACAGCTTGGGACTTTGTCGACACATTTTAAAGCTGTTAAAACCTTGTCAATTCAAAAAATCATAAATTATCAGTTCAGGTAGAAAATAATGGGAATAATCGACAATGAAATCATATAGAAATCATACAGAATCAAATTACTTTCCCATACAGTTTCCCCTTTAAAAAGATGCCAAAGAAGCCAAAGAGAGACAATGACACATGATCACAGTAAATATTAAGTCTTGCTTAATGTAACTGAAGCAAGGTAACTTCATTATAAGTACAGAAACCTCTCATAGTTGTGGAAGTTAATGTGAACTAGCTACCAGTTAGTGGGAATAAGTAGCACTCCATGTGACCTCCAATTTACTATAAATCACAAACTATTTAAGAGGAAAACATTCCAACCACAGCAATCTTTTTGTTCCATGACTTCTTCCTCACCTATCAACATTCCCCCCATAAATGCCATGCTTAGTAACTGCTGCACATAAATATTTACTCCGTTAACGTGAAGACGATGACCAGTAAACCCTGTTTTCAGAACTCCTATTACAAATAAGATATGTAGTTTTGGAAGATTTCAACTGCATCACAATGACCAATTTTTAAAGGGACTAATATTCTCAAACAATGGTAATTATATGCCTGACAAGAGAACTAGGAAAAATAAAAACTGGGTAGATAACAAATAAACACACATATAATCTGTTAACTCTTGCCCTACACTTTCTCTAAAAACTAAAATCTTGACATAAGCACAGTGGGAGAATCTAACAAACAACATACAGTAAGAAAGGCAGACAACAACCTACCACCACCTCCGCAAGTGAGACTACAATTTAATTAAAATGATTCAATACACTGCCCTGCCCATCTGCTCTGAGTCTGATCAGTCATAACTCTGCAAAAAAACATTTTAGCTAGTTCTTAGATTAAAAAATATCACACCATTAAAATATATACCATACATCTAAACTAGGCCAAAATTTTTTTATTTAGAAAACTTTCAACTTATTCTTTGATTCCATAAGATTTTGAGTTATTTGAGGCTTTAAGTTATAATTAAGACTGATAAACCATTCTGCGACTGAGTCAAATTCTCCCCAGTACTAAAACTAGTATTACAGAGTACTTCAATGGTCAATAAAAACTTGTTTCGCTAAAAGAATCAGTGTACATTTTTGTATGTTAACAATATTTCTTCTTTTTGGAAAACGTAATTTCCAAGTTACTATTTATTTGTGGTGTGGATTAAGTTTTACAGCTACTAAACAGCACTAGTTATTCAGTTTAATTTCCAATTTTCAACATTAGCAATTTTTCTCTTATGTGTGCTTCTCTTATCAAGTGTCTGTCTTCCATGGTAAAAGAATTATCAAGTTAGATTTTGAGCCTAAAATTAAATATTACTACTTCTATTTCTTTGATGCTAAGCTTGAAATTCATCTCTGACTGCCACTGGAACATATTTACATGCGTAGAAAAAGCCTACTTTAAATGACAGTTTGGGTTTAGCTCACACTGACCTAACAGTATGAAGTGCCAGAACAGAGTTCTTCTCGTACTGTCAGTGATACACCGCAAAACTGACGGGCCTGCCAAAAACGCAGTTACAGCTGTGTTCAGACTTATTTGTTCTTATTTCAATTTTTATTTGCACTGAAGAAAGCCAATGTTCTTACTATATTTTGTGCACAATGACGGATTTTACTTTTCTAAATACTATGTCACTATGAAGCTATTTACAAGATATTTAGGAAACAAAGTGAGTTCCTTAAAACCAGCTATAAAATTTACTATCATACTAAATATTAAAAACCAAAACCAAAAGCGAAGTCCACCCAAACTTTGAAGAGCTGGGTTTTTTTTAGTTCTTTTCCCTCTATTACCTGACAACATAGCAGTAATAGATAGGACCTCATTAGAACAGTTGTAGTCACAACTTGCAATAACCATTTTAGCGAGCTGTGGATCTAGAGGAAACTCTGCCATCATGGATCCCAATTCAGTCAGATCTCCATCATCATTTAGAGCAGCCAGATAATTCAAAAGTTCTAGAGCTCTCATCAGAGTTTCGGGAGCTAGGGGGAAAAGGCAATCTATTATTAGACAAGCTGCCTCCAGCAAGCAAAAATGTGACACAATACAAACTATTATAAGAGACCTTACTCTTCCGTCTATAGTAGACCACGCTAAAACTGAAATTGTCACCAAATTAAATTAGAGATCTAGCAAACAATGAATCATACAGAATTACAAAAATTTCCTGTGTAGTAGTTAAAATGGTCATCTTTGTAACTGTTAATTCAACAATGTGTTCAGCTAACATCTCCCCCCTCAAATTCCTCATATTTTCATTAATTCCCAGAAAAATTTAGTTGTTCTAAAGGGAAAAATTTGATTCACAAAATTCTCACTCTTCTAGTTTTAATGTTAAGACACAGACTTATTTTGATGTTTACTGGAAGAAAAAAGTAAAATGTTTTTATATACGTACTCAATAGGATACAACGAAAGACAGCCGATTTTGGTTAAAAGGTTTGATGAAATATGCTGAGAATTCATACCTGGTGGATCCATAAAATCAAAATGCACCAAATCATCAATACCAAGTTTCTTCAACTGTAACACAACTGATCCTAAATTAGAACGTAAAATCTCAGGATAGGTGTTATCCTAGCAAAAAAAACAAAAATGTTTGTTCTGTTAAATACTCTTTAATCCTCTTGCTCCACAAAACAAAATATATTTGGTTCTCTGCCTCTTTAGCTAGTTACTTTGGCATTACTTCTACATCACTGACTCAGATGAGAAAAATACTTGTAGAACAGACTTGAAAGGAAGCAAGCAGTTCCTGTGAACCATTTTCATAGAGTTCTAAGTGATACTGCCGCTGTCCACCTCAACTTCGAACTGCACTGGTAGATTACACCATAATCTGACTCAGGAAAAAACTAAGAAGCTTATGGTGCCAAAAGGCAATATGAAATAAATAAAGCAATTTTCTTCTGGTAACAAATTCAGCTTAACCTTCCAAATACACAGGAAAGATAGAGTAATCCCTTACCTGCATTTCTGTTTTATAAGCTTTCTCTGTGTAAAGTCTGAAGCATTTCCCAGGTCTGGTACGCCCAGCTCGCCCAGCCCTTTGTTGGGCTGAAGCTTTACTAATAGCTGTCACCAAAAGGGACTCAACTCTGATTCGAGGATTGTACACCTATTAAAATGAAAATAAAGAATGATTTTTTTCTTCAATTAAACACAAAACTGTGATTTACCAGCAGTACCCAAAGCCCACACTTAATCCCCAAATAAACACAGTATTGATGACCACAAATCAGGCTACCACAGAAAAAGAATTTGTCATTCTATGCCTCAATTTTTTTTCAGATGTTCTGAGTCCATCATTCTGAAAGACTCAAGCTAACATGGAAAAGCTCTTATTTAACACACAGATAATCTTTACTCTTTCTAATTTAAAATAATTTCAGTTCTACCAGTTCTACTTTACAATTTTATATAGTGAATATTGCTGAAGGTTTTTGCCTGAAAAGAACCTGTTAATTCCAACCTGATGTTCAGAGTGGGACTTGAGAAAAATTTAAAATTGGTCCAGAAGAAGTCAGCGACATGCTTTCAGTTTAAAGGGAAAGTTTCCCATCAAAAACAGCAATACTATGTTCAACAAATTCTCTCAATCATACCTATAAAATATAATCAAAGATCTCTGAGTAATAAAACAGTATTTACTGAGCAGTCACCTCATTTGGCAAAAGTGCTTGCTATTCAGTACTGTTAAACTAGAGGTTAACATAATGCCTTTTTTTCAAATACTGGACTGAATGTCACATAATAAAAATGCTAATGTAGTTGGATAAGTAACTGACCTGCAGGGATGGTAATCCTGTACTGTTATTACTACTCCTATATTCCTTAAATAAACATACAAACTAAAACACTCACCATTATTATATAGAAACAAAGAAAATACAACCTTAAAATAATAAAGAAAAAAAAGGCCAAAGATGAAACAGCTAGAGAGCCACCTAGAACACAAAGGGTTCATATCACCGAGATCTAAAAATGATAATAGAAAAGTAATTCTAAAAAGTAAAGTTCAGCCAATAAATGGGTAGGTGGTAACTACTGTTAAACTAACACTGATTTATAAATTACATGACTATCATATTAAAATATGTACCTTTTGTTTTGCAAATCCAGGATCAATCACAAATACCACACCATCTATTGTCAAAGATGTCTCTGCAATGTTAGTTGACACAACTACCTGTTCAGAAATAAACAGTACAAAAATTGTACTACAAATCAAACTCAAATGACAGAAAGGTTAACTATTAACTTTCACTAACACTGAATTTCAATCCAGTAAATTAACCTGAAATAAAGCTTGATCTTCAATGGCCAATGCTAAGAAGACTAGTGTTTATTAATTCAGAATTTCATTACATCATAGCAACTTCCTTTTTCAATAAAAGCTAGTCCATTTTGATTACTCAAAGAGAAGGATAGCGTAAAAAGAAAAATTCCAATAAAGCAATATAAGCTTACCTTACAGAATACCTCCCTGGCAGAACACTCCTTGTTTCATACCCAACTCCACCCATGTACATCTTTCGTTGTTTTCAAAGGAAAATTTTCTATCACTGAACTCAATATATTAAACAAAACAACACATGGTTGCGGTGCAGGGGAATCTCAAATTATAATCCAAGAAGAACAGGCAGACATGAGAATCGAATATAGATGTTTTACAAAGCGTAAAAATCTCAACGAGGATGACATGTAACATGTCACTGCACACAAAGCAATTATGAAGAATCTGTCCAACTTTTTTACTGACAGGGGATAATGTTTACATACTAATATAGCTTGCTTTTATGTGTTTTATTATTTAAGATGTTTTGGGAAATTGGTTAGAAACTTGTGAATAACATGTTACATAATTTTTCCTTTTTTAAACAATGGGAAAAATAGGATCCTCATTAGCATTTTTTACCTAGAACATCTGATTTTCAGGAATAGATTACTGTCATTAAGTGGGATATGCATGTATATGCAAGCATGTGACACAGAAGATAAACCTGATACAGAGTCTGCTCTTACAGCTTTTACAGTGTGTAAAGGAAGATTAGACATGGATAAAAAGTTTAGACATGGATGATACCAAAAGATGCCACATGAGATTTAAAAAGATTTTACTTCCACAGCAAAGACAAAAAAAGCTTACTGAGAAAATGGCATTTAGGAGAGATAGTGAAGGTAAGGTGGGATCAACCCACAGGAGAGAAGAGAAGAGCACTAGCAAGATCAGGTTCAACGTAAATAAGGACATCACAGGCAAGAAAGCCACATCTAAGAAACAAAAGGACTCACACTGCCAGGAAATCATGGGAGATTAAAAAACTTACTGAAGAATCACTAACGGGGTGTTATTTTAAAATCATTTACGTGTCTAAAACCAAAATGCTTCCTTTTTTGCACTATTCAGTTGAAAAGACTGATAATTATAAAATGGATAAGAAACCAGAGCTGGTTAATGTTACTAAGAGTCATTTTTCAAGACATTTAGATGACTCTCATGTTTAATACCTAGAACTGAAGCAAACAGTAACAAGGCATATAGAGTTGACGGATGAATGTGAATAAATATAACCTGAGTTTAAATATTCTTCTAAAAGTCAGTGTGTTGTAGCAGAAAAAGCAATAAATTTAGCAATAGGTGGCAGAGCCAGAAATCAAGCTTAAGTAGTTAATAGTGGAAAGGTTTTAATACCATCAAACTTCAATTTTATAACTTCTGCTTATTATTCTGGCTAAAACAGGGCTGTAAAAAAAATTTAGACAATGAATGTGGAATTATAAACTATACAGAACCTACTACACGCTTGTGATTATACAAGAGCGTGTCTGGTTTTCTGGAATTCTGGAGTAAAAACTGTTATAGTTCTGAATAGATCTTTAGGACAGCAAAGAAAATTACTTTTTAAAAAATACATTACATAAATTTTTCTAGAATATAGTCAATGTGATAAGAATTTTTGATGTGATCAACTCTGTAGTTATTTAAAAGTAAGTTAGTTTCTCTCCACAAAGTAATTATTTGATATGCACGTGTTTTCTCTGTATGTTCATAAAATACTTATGAGGTAGTGTGAATATATAATTCCAGAAGTGTTTGAAATCGAGTGATTATGCCAACTTGGCAAGCCCTCTGTCACGGACAAATATTCTGTCACCTAAAAGTAAACTCTAAAATATGAAGTGTTAAAATTGTCCTTAGAGAAGTGTGATATTTGGGTTTTTCTCAAGACTAAAATCAAACTGATTAAAAGCTTTAAGGTAATAAAAAATTTTTGAGTAGGATATTATTTACCATACTGATCTGACAATACTACAGTACCTACCACCATTAAAAAAGGGGCAGGGCTCTAAAACCACAAAAAGTAGGTTTTGGGACAAAGAAAAAGGGAAATTCACATAACAAACTGTATGACTCTCGGGGAACTACTTCTAATGACTCTACCACTGAGTGGAGGAGGAACACTAAGGTGAAGTGAAACGTAAGCACGTACATAATGCCTAAGAACACACAGGTAAATCAGATGACAAACGTCATCCAGCGCCCTGAACCTGAGCAGGGGGAGAGGCAAGCCCCAGGAGTATGTTCTAGATGTGGCACGTGACCTAACCAGAAACTGGTCAGAACACAGAGTAACCCTAAATCTGTCAAGAGACTTACACATAACGGCCGATAGGAATACATATATAAATTGAGCCAGCTTTCTAGACTGTAACTTGGCAGTTAAGTGTTCAAAAGGCCTTCAAGTGTTCACACCTCATTACCAAGTAGCTATTTCAGGTGGATAACCCTAAATATAGAATAAACCCTACAACAAAAATTTGACTTTCTTGCCAATTTTATCTTTTCATATATTAAGTGTGCTAAGAGTAAACTTTCATCCAGATATGCCCCATTCTAAGGCTATGCCTGGGATGTCAAACTCATTGTCACCAGGGGCCACATCAGCCTCACTGTTGCCTTCAAAGGGCAGAATGGAATTTTAGTAGGACTGTGTTACTGTAACTACTCCTTAACTAGGGGCAAGGAGCTCAGCGCTGCCACCGGGTAGAAACAGGGTGCTGGGCCAGATAAACAAGGTGGAGGGCCGGATTCGGCCCGCAGGCCTTGTGTTTGCCACCTGTGTGCTATGTCTTCTAATGGGGTCCCTTTTGACTTGTTTCAACAATTCCACTTCAAAGTAGTAGAACTCAGCATACATGAGTTGTTCCACTTGAATTGTATTTGGACACATTAATGCATTTAAGTTAAACTAATTTGGATTTTTAGAACCCTGAGAACTCTGTGGAGTGGGGCTGTCCCCAACTCAGTATAAACATTATTTTTTGTAAACATTCCAACAGCACTACACCAAGTTATATTCAGACAGTGGATCATTCAGGATCTTTACAATTACAGAACCATCTCCACAAGGCCATTTCTTTTTTACTGAACATGTGCTCTGAGAAAGTTCATTAGCAAACTGTAACATAAGTTCCATTCCCAGTCAGGGCACACACCTGGATTTTGCAGGCTGGGATCCTAGTTGGGAGCATGAAAGAGGCAACTGATCAATGTTTCTCTCCCTCTTTCTCCCTCCCTTATCCTCTCTATACAAATAAATAAATAAAATCTTTAAAAAATAAAAATTTAATGCTAAAAAGCTTTTGTTGGTTTTGCCACAAATTATAAACTTTATTTTGCATAAAACAATGAAGAATAACAAATAAGGCACTGCTTTACAAAAAGTACCACCAAATATAAAGTAATACAGAATTATAATTACTTTGGTAGAATTTTAAAAGCTGTATTAAATCTACTTTGTTCCTAACCTTCCAATATTTATTATAGTCTACTCTATGCTATTATCCTTGTATCAGAACGAAGTACATAAGCAATTTAACAAAAAGATTGACTGTATTTTGTTTTACACAACTAAAAACAGAAAGTAAATCCCTACATGTTCTAACCTAAATTAATTGTGAGCACCTATCAGTGACAGTTAACACTCTTGAATGAAAGCATCGTTCTAATAACTGGCACAGTGATGTTTATTCTTAGAATTTACTAGAAAACAAAAAGAGTTAAAAAGCAAAAAAAAAAAAAAAAAAAAAAAAAAGAAAGAACCAATTCTACTCCATGGGTTAAAGTTGTAGATTCTACAAAATGTATCATATATAGAACTGGCACCTCAATTAAAAGTGCAAAGAAAGGCTCACATGTAAAATTAAGTGTGGATCCATACTTCTCAAAAAATGTAAACACCTAAAAAGACAAACAGTAAATCTTGCTGTATGCCAATTTTACACAATGATAAATAAAAACACAACTGGAAAACTAAAACAAATGCAGATCTACCAAATGCACACATTTCCTGAAAAAGTAAACAGTCTGCATGGAGGGGGCATTAAGATCTCTTTCCTGGAGAAATGTTTACTTACACCTGTCGATACGGAATCAAGCTAAAAACTTCACTGAGAATTAGTACTTTTCAGTCAACAAATCAACTTGAAAACTGTATACTAAACATGTCCCTTAAAACTTCAGGTTTTCCCCAAACTTCAGGGTGCACATAAAGTAAAAAATAAAAATATTTTAACATGTTCTAGAGAACACTATGACAATAATTGGAAAGTTAAAAATAATGAAACTAGGATCAGAATTTTTTTTTAATGTCATAGACTACTCTTGCTGATCTATGAAAAACTCAAACACTGGGTGGTCCCTCATCAATTTCTTGTTAATTTATATTCCACTAGGCTCCTGTTGTGTATCCATTCAGTGAAGTCAATTTGAAAAGTGTTTCTGGTTCATTCGACTTTTGCACAGACATGTTAAAGAATTAGCCATGATTATATCTTTATTAATCTGTAATTTTTCAATAATCACTGAAAATATTAGCATAAAGATTTTAAAAATGTAGCAAGTTGTGGATCTGGCAGTCCTGAATAGAGAAGAAAAGCAATAGATTCCAAATTTGACTGACAAGTACATTACAAATGAGTAATATTTCAAGTAAGATGTTTTCTACACAAATAAGTTCAAGAAATTTATAGTATATACTAGGAGGACCTACTTTGTTCTTGATAAGTAGGTACCTGTATACACCAAGCTCAATCCTTGACAATCATCTGCCAAGGTGATGAAGGTAATGATACCAATTTTAAAAAATGGAAACTTTAAAACCAGAAATTTAAGGGTCTTACTAAAATTCACATGCTGCTTATTATATAACTTAATCAATGACTGGGTTTTAAAAAAAGCCAACCCCATTCTTCTAGTAGTTTTCAACCCCTTTCAACAGTACAATCTTATTTTTTTAAGAATCTATTAGAACTCCCACCTATTTAAAAATGAAAGTAAGGCTACACTGTTTCAAACTGGAACTCAGATCCCTTTCCCTTCCCCAACCAAGCGCCCAGAAACAGGTTTGGAAAACCCATGCTCCCTTCCTGTGCCAGGCACACATCCACACCAAAAAGATCCGCAGTTCCTGCCCTCAAGAAACTCACGTATTTATACAATGTAATTTGTGCTGTTATTAGCAATATGTGCAGTCAACATTTCATACCTATGGACATGACCTCTGGTCAGACCTTGAAGAAAATTATAAGCATAAGTCAAGGCACTGCTTTTTTGCCATGTGACTTAATGGGGAGAAAGAACACTTGGCCATATTCCTCTTTTCTTAATTCACCCTAGCCAAACTTCCCTTTGCTAAAGGGGGCACTTCTTGCTAAGGGGTGGAAAGTAGTTATCTGTTTTCTCTATAGTCAAAAGATGTACAAAACTGCACCCAACTACGTTTTTTTCTATTTACTTAGAAAAAAAAAATCCTCGCCAGAGCACATGCTTATACATTTCAGGGCAGGGTTGTAGGGGAAACACCAATGTGTGAGAGAAACACTGAAAAGGCTGCCTCTCTTAAGCACCCCAACCTGGAACCAAACCTAGGCTAGCGCCCTGACTGGGAATGGAACCTGAGACCTCTCAGTTCATAGGACTACACTTCCACCAACTGAGCCGCGCTGGCCAGGGCTTTCTCTATTTACTTGTGAAATACAGATTATTTTGTACTGTGCAATCCAATCACAATCACCATTACTTAGTCCTTTGCAATTCAATATACTTTGACATCTCAAAGACGATTCTTAAAAGTACATACAAAATGTTTATAGAGAACATTTCTATGCTACCTTTCTTCCAATTGCTCCATTCTGTTTTTTTGGAGGTGGAGGTTCAAAAATGCGTTGCTGCTGCTGAGGTGGGAGTGTAGAGTACAATGGAATGATTTTAATGTCACCAACTTCAGGGCCCAAATCATCAACCTCACGTTTTATTCTTTTACAGGCTTCATCAATTTCCTACAAAATAAAAGTTTGAGTTTGAAAACAAAATGAATACACACTGAAACATTTAAAGTATTTATCATAATCCTAGTTCTATGTGACATATTTTCAAATTAGTAATCAAAACTAATTTAGCATATTTCATTGGGATTTCCAAAACCATTTTGAAACTTTGACTTCTGTAATCAAACAGACAACTGCCTTACTGGCATTCTACACCCCTCTTCTTAGAGTTGGATATCCTAATTAATTTTCAACAAATTATACTAACATTGACTTTTCGCCCAGGAATATTTAACTGCAGTTATAACCTTTTCAATTTTCACAATCTAAAAGAAATCGATGTGCTAGATTTTTAAAGAAGGCAATTAGGCTTTAATGCCCTATTATCACCAATGCAATAAGATTTGCTTCGTTATACCTAATGAGAACAAACACCTTTACAGTATCAACATATTTAAGAACTAGGCTACCCCAAATATCTTCAAGCACCATCCAGTATTTCCCTCCCAGAGAAAACCGCTTCAGTACATTTGCATTCAAACCCAGGTTTAAAGAGAGGACACACCATGAACGCTCAGAGTGCTGAGAGACAGAGTAGTAATAGATGGGGGCTCCAGCAACTGGCAAAGGGACAAAAAAATCAGGAAGGAAATGTATTTTAAATTTCACTGAAGCATTAATTCAGTTAAACTCTTGTTTTTACATAAACAAGATTCTAATGACTAAGGTTTAAAACTGTGCAACAAAATATTCCCCTAAAGTTTACCCAACTTTCATAAAGTTGTTCAGAAGACCACAGAACTCAGACTGTCATCAGCATAAAGCAACCATCTTGCTCAGTCTTCGGCAATACTGAGAATTCAGAAAGTTCAGGAGTTTCTGGTTTGGAACTTGCAGTTCCAAAAGTATCCTATGTGTGAGTAGATTAATTTGGACCCCACTGATTTAAATAATCTCAAGTCTCTATGTGGAAAAGATACTGTACTCAGCAAAATTAAAGATAAAACAATGCTGCTTAGAGAGAATGAAGGGTTTCAACACCTTCCAGCGTGCATTTACAATTGATGGTTTCGATTACATTCTCATCCAATTCAGTACTGTAGCTCCCCTAAAGACTTCAACAAGTCCAGATTCTGAGCATTAGCATAAAACATAAAAAACATTATAGAATTCCAACCTTTCCCAACCTTTCCCCAATTCAAACTGGTCTCTCCCAAATTAAGTCAGATGACTAAAGAGGCACTATTAAGTGGTCAAAATGGTGATAATTATGTGGTCTTAAAATTTCATGAGGTAACTAAATTTTATGGATGCTATTCAATTTATGAGCTATGAATTCCCAGAATCTACCATTTAACTAAGAAAAAATAACAAAAGGTCAAAGACATGAAACAGTAATTATCTTACCTATCTTTAAATCTATGCTACTGCACACAATCAATGAACAAAGTACATTAGGTTCTCCGCTACCTCCTCCCCTAAGGTCTTCAAATTCAAGACTAGTCACCTAAAAACTCAAAAACCTATCCAGACACTTATAAATCTAACTCACAATTACCATGACACTTTATTGAAAGGCATATTATACTCCCCCTATAGAACATATATGAAAAACCATGGGGCTTACTCCCTTCCCTTTCCCAGCTACATGAAAGTTGCCAAAACACCAACTCATACAAAATTCTTTCAGGTCCTCGCTATGAGGACATCCAATATTTCTAACAGAACTCTAATATGCTTGGTTATCTGAAAATACTATTTTAAATAATCATTTAAAAATATACTATGCTTTTTGGAGGAAGTGAGAAACTATAAAAACCAGACACAAAAGGACAAAATGAATACCCGAACACTGCATTACAGGATAAATATGGTTTGCATGCCACCAGAAAAGCATTTAGCAATCTTGCTTACACAGTATACAAAAGTTGTCATTCAAAATGCATAGAAAAAACTAGTATCAACAGAGGTTTATCTGTAAAATGGAATTTGCAACACATCTTATTTCCCAAAAGAACAAGCATTATATGATTCATTCTTTACTGAGAATGATCTGAACCTCCCAGGGGACATCTGACAACGTCCATAGACATTTCTGGTCGTAACAACCAGGGGAGGGAGTGTTACTACATCTAATGGGTAAAAGCCAGAGATGTAAACACCATACAATGCGCAGAGCACCCCACTACAAAGAATTAACTGGCCTACAGCATAAATAGTGTTGAGGGTGAAAACCTTGCTGTGAAGAAAACAAACTTTAGCCAATGGAGTACAAATTATAAATCATTATAGACAATACTGAAGAAATGGACCAAAAAGATTACTCAGATATTATACACCAAGCATCCCTGTAGAATCTGACAAAATAAGAGTTCACATTCTCATGCTGGCAGGTAATAACAAAGCAGACCTTGAGAAAAATAATTACAGCCATTTCCCATACCATTGTTTAAGATGGTGGCAGTAATGTACCACAGGCACTAAAACATTCCTCTGGAGCAGAGAACTTTAAACCTAAGAAAATATAAAAATGGCCTGAGGAGCTTGTGAAGATGCAGATTCCTCAATTTCTCCCTGAAATTTCACACGTTTCAGCAAGTCTAGAACAGGGTCAAGAACCTGCTTTGTTTCTGCAAGCTTTTCTCCCGGAGGCAGGCAATCCACTGACCACACTTGAGAACACATGTTCTGGAACAGGGGTCAGATCTTTCACTGTAAAGGGCCAAAATATCTCAGACCTTGTGTTCATATACCATCCATACTGCATATTCTTTAGTTTATAAACCTTTAAAAATTAAAAGCAAGTCTTAACTAGTGAACATATGAAAACAAACAGGAGGGCGGGCAGCACATGTAGCTATTTAAATTAACTAAAATTCTCTAAAATTAAAACTTAGTCCCTCCTCTCACCAGCCACATTTCAAATACATGTGTCACTGGTGGCCGAGTGAACATCACAGATAAGAACATTTCCAGCAGTGAATGCAGACAGTTCTAAGGGAACAGCACTGCTCGCTCTCGAGCCTTGTTAGTTATCCCCTGAGAACTGTAACGTTTCTTGGAAGCTTGTTAAGAATACATAATCTCAGATCACCCCTGACCTTTGAATCAGAATGTACAAGATTTCTAAGTGATCTCCAGGCACATTAGTTTGAGAAGCACCTTCTAGAAAATTACAAAACCTATTAGAAAAAATAATAAGCTCTAAGAAAAACCTTTCTTAAAAGGTTTTATAAAACTTTTATCCATATAGCATTTCCTCATCTTGTATTGCCACTTAAGGATTTCACAGCACACCTATAAACATCTTGCTGGAAATAAGTTTGGAAAAATGAGTTTGCTGTACCTGAGAATAAAATTTGTATCTTAAGATAATTTCTATCAGGACTTTCAGTGAGTATTGCTTTCAATCCTCACTGAGCATGTGAAAGAAGACAAAAACAAAACACAAACATTCGCTGATGATGGATGGGTACCGGAGTTACCCAAGCTCACTCACAAGCTTAAATAACTATGATAACCTTACTTCACAGCAGCTGTGACTCAACTTCATACCTCAACAAAATTGCAAATTACCACACACTACTGACCACACTAAGCCTCTCCCAAACCGAGACTAAACTGCTAAATCTTGAAATTCCAAAAAGCATTTAACATTCTTAGGATAATTAACTAGAACACAAACACTACTGCTATAAATAGGTATTCTTAGAGTACATGGATAATAAGGTTTACATTATTTGATATATAAATACAATCAGGATAAAGAAAAACTTTAAATGTTGGCATTAAAAAATGGTGAATATATGTTAAGCTTTTAGGTTTAAAGTTGTTGCATATAGAAATAATACACCAACAGCTAAATAATGAAGCAAATAATGACGATACCTCTTGACCAGTTAAGAAAAGTAGAAGATCTCCCTCCTCTTCTTCACACATATGAATTTGGATCACTGTTCTAATTGCTGCTTCAAGGTAATCTCTTTCTGGTTCAGGAGTATAAAAGATCTCAACAGGATGTGTACGTCCAGGAATAGTTAAGAGAGGACAGTTATCAAAATAAATCTGGAATTTTCCTGCATCTAGAGTGGCACTCATAACTATAACCTGGGGGGAGAAAAAAGTAAATTATATGCAATTGCCTTTAAGGATTAAGTAGTCTTTATTTAAAAAAGTAATATCGACTGTTATTATATATCAGTTATAAAAAAAATCTACAAGTCTTCTCACTAATAAATTGTGACTAAAAAAGCAAATACAGAGACTGAGCGGTAGTAAGTTATTTACACTTAGCAAAATTAGAAATAAACCTGACATCAAATAGAGTACAATTTTAACTTCATGAAATACCTTAAAAACCAAAGTTCATAAAATTACATATTACGTAAAAGGGATTGGTAAAAGACATTAATATGCACTATGATTACTGCTCCCATTACTAAAGCATGCACACACAAACAATGCACATGGGGAAAAACAAAAAAAATCAATGACACTGATATGAACTTTCTCCCTTCTTCCACATCATCTTTAATAAACATGACTTCTTTAGAAAGATTCCTGGGGGGAAAAAATTGGTTTCCTTTTTTAAAGAGCCACAACTACAAAAGGTTGTTCAGGTGCAGGGCTGCACAATTGTGCAATTATCCTCCTTCTATGTATATTGTACATTATCTAACCCATTAAAAACTTACTTAAATAGCCCTGGCTGGTGTAGCTCAATGGATTGAGCACCAGCCTGTGAACAAAAGGGTTGCCAGTTCAATTCCCAGTCAGGGCACATGGCTGGGTTGCTGTGGGCCAGGTCCCCAGTGGGAGGCATGCAAGAGGCAATCTCTGATATTTCTCTCCCTCTCTCCTTCCCTTCCCCTTTCTCTAAAAATAAATAAATACAATCTTTAAAAAAAGAAATGAAGAAAAGACTAAAGAAAAATTTACATAAGAAGGCTCCCCTACAAAATACTCTACTAGAGTCCTTAATTTCTACTTTGACTTTTCCCTTAAAACTTCAATGGCTCATAAAGCTTAATTAATAATGGTAGTACTCATATAGTTCTTCAAAAGCATAATTTAATTTTTATAAATACATACTTAGACCTTAAAAAAAAGGCCACAGTAGTCAGTTTTTAAGCCCTTATCAACAGTTATACTAGTTAACTGGTATAACAGAAGGAGGAAAAAAAATTAGGATAAGCAAATGTATTTCTAAGAAGTGGATTGTTCTCAGTATAGCTATTCCCACTCACCAGCATTATGAATTATAATGGGTGTATTTATGTTGGGACAAGGACAAAGATTTGATCCTTAGAGCCCCCTGCACTTAATATAGGGCAGGGTGAACAGAAGGGCTACAAAACTACTGGATGCGTTAGAAATGGAAAAGATCTGGCTTAAAAATACAGTACTCAAAACTGTAAGTAAAGTCTAAAAGATACAGCAGAACAGATCAGGGGGAAAAAAATCAATGTAGGTAACTTACTGGTTGCTTCTCTTACAGTTGATTTTTTAAAAATACTTATTAGTGACCAGTATGTGTTCTCTGTTTTTTATATGTACAAATGTTTATGAACGAAGTAAGTGAAAGAAATTACCTCACCTTTAAATCTGATCTCTGTCTTACAACTTCCTTCAGAACACCCATGAGAATATCTGTAGCCAATGTCCTTTCATGAGCCTCATCAAGAATTATCACACCATAACGCTCCAGGAGGGGATCATTCATGGCTTCGCGAAGTAACATCCCATCAGTCATGTACCTATATTCACAAAGAATGTAATATAGAGAATATATGTAAGAGAAAAGAATGTAATGTAGAATTCTAAATGTAGAATGTAGAATTGTAAAACTAAATTTCATGACATAAAAATGAAATGCAAAACATCAGATAAGTCAAAATTTGCCCCAAGCTCTATCTGAAAAAATGTACTATTATTTTACAATCATTTGCAAAATTAAACTTTAGAGTATATATCAAACACACTATACATTATCAAATCTAGTCAAGTATGATTGCAATATTAAAATGCATCAAGAAAAGTCTGGTACAAAATATAATGATCACATGATTTCACACAAATACCAAGGCGAAATTTGACACATACAAATAATCAACCCATAAAACAAACTAAGAAACCATTTTAAGTTGCTTTATAACATCACATCACTAAAATGTTACCAAATGCAAACATGCATTTCTTTAAAGCCTTAGTAATTCTTTATTTGAGCTACAACAGGTTCCTGGTTTGAAAGGGCTAAGAGAACAGATGGGTTTACCATCTCACTTTCCCGTCCTACCCAATTCAATGAAACGATCGTAAAGAGGCACACACACACACAAATACATTCGTGAAATGAGCAGCAGCATTAGTAATAAAGAAATGATGACAGAAATGTATCAAGAGAAAAGCCATATGACAGCAGCTAGATCAATGAACCCAAGAGAGGGAAACTCAAGGGAAGTTGGCTAATTTAGAATCCAGACACCTGTGGAAAGGCGGTTTGCAGAATGGTTGTATGGGTCAGCCATCTCCTGTCCATTAATTCTGGCTATTACTGTCACTAACACAAAACAACTATCCTTAGTTTGGCACCTGGACAAAACAAAGTCTGCCTGCAAATACTCAAGTCACAGCTCATTCCATTAAATACAAAATCCATGATTTTATTTACAGATTTAAAAGCAGTATAAAATCTGAGGTCATCATTTATGACTTCACTATTTTGGCTCTATTTTTCACAAATTAATCTAACCTAATCCTTCATGGACCAACTTGATATTTTTAGCTGATGCCATCTGTTGGAGCAGTAAGTTCAACAAATTGACAGTGTACAAGAGAAATAAATCCTCTATTTCACCTGAACACATTTCTGGAATAGACACAGCATTATCTGTAAGACTGTTTTATATTAAGACCATGAAAGAAAAAAATGTGTCAATTAAACTATGACTCAATGCCTTAAAGACAGTGTAGCACAATGCATGAATCAGCTACATTATAGCCTCTAGTTGCTTTGAAATGTCTTTGATCTACCTGAGGACATTTGGTAATTTCTCCTGCCTTTACTTGTTAGTTAATACTGACAGGAGACAGGCAAACTTTTTGCACATTATCTTAATAGCAAAACATAAGTAGTTTCACCTTCTTGTGGGTAACCTCCTTAGATTCCACAAAGCTCTTGTCTATTGCTTTACATGGCAAAAAATAAAAAATAAAAAAGAATCAGTCACTCTTCCAACAACAAATATTTGTTTGAATACTATCAAATTTACAATCAACTGCTCACCTTCCAAGCCTACTCATATTAATATGGAATCCTCATGTCATATTTTTAAGGCATTTTAATGAGCTCAATGCATAGTTCCAAAAATGTACACTACTTGAAATGACAATATGTAAAATTAGATCAAGTTCAAGAATTCACAGGCAATGACAACCACCCAACTGCCACCAGTTTGTAAGACCCTCATAGATAATGTAAGAAAGTCACAACTGATAAAGGTATCAGACTTTAACTTGAAAACTCCTTAATACGGATTTTAAAAACACAACTATTTATTTTGATCTTTTACCTCCTAACATTCACCAAGCTTCAGACGACCACAATATAGAAACACTTAAAAGGAGGGCAGACCCAAATACTCATTCTTTATATTTTCGAAGAGGGGAAATGTTACAAATGGCAGACTGTAAATATTGTTCATTAAGATTAGTGAAACTATTATTTGTCTTGCTTTATTAACAACTATGATATTAAATGTACTAAATGTACATGTAAGTTAAATGGTCAACTAAGCCCAAACTCTCTTACTTCTAGGTTCCAGAGACAGACTCCAGGACATTCCTCATTATTAAACTCATTACCCAGTGAGATTCAATTCCATGAGATGCTACAGTTATGCCCTGCATTACCAGTTAATGTAAGCACACTGCCATTTGTACAACAGAGAGCTTCAGGAAAAAGGACATTGTTTTAATTGGAAGGTCTCTTTTTAAGATAAGCAGTTAACTTTTCCAGCATCTCAAAACTAGTTTAACAGCTTACCAAGACTGGGTATCAATGTACCAATTCCAATCCTAGGCCCCTCCTACACTAACACTTTCCCCAGAGTCCCAGATCGTATGCACAGATGCCATGACCCCATTCGCTGAAATAAATAAATAAATAAATAAATAAATAAACAAACAAACAAACATTAAAAAAAAAAAAAACCCAAAAAATACAAAACCTGACACAGTGCAGAAAAGGCAGAATCAGATACTGGTGGTCCTACAACTATAGCCTTTTTTCTTTACCTAAGTCAACTTGTACTACATTTTATAGTAGTAATGAAATATTTTCCCAGACTAAGAGGTGGATCACAAGAATGGGGTGTTACAATAATAAAATTGTGATTACACAATTTTGAAGTTTCAATAAATAAAGTATTAAACAAAAATTGCATAGGACAGTCAAAGTCTGCATCTTACCAAGTACCCTCACTATTATCCAGTGATTTCCTGTTTTGGGACGAAGACCCACATGGAAGTCATCCACATCACCTGAGAAAAGGAGGAGCATAGCAATCTGTGCTCTATCGATAAAGTCTTCATGTGATTCTGCTCTGGCTGGTGTGGCTCAGTGGATTGAGTGCCAGCCTGCAAGCCAAAGGGTCTCCAGTTCCATTCCCAGTCTGGGCACATGCCTGGATTGTGGGCCAGGTCTCCAGGAGGGGGTGCTCAATGATGTTTCTTTCCCTCTTTCTCCCTCCCTTCCCCTCTGTACAAATAAATAAATAAATAACATCTTAAAAACAGAAGTTTCCATGTGATTCTGATGCTTGCTAAAGTGTGAGAAGCACTAGTGTGAATTAATCAAGTTAAACAAGAGGTAGGAAAGGGTTGATTAAGCAAAGCAGATTCCTAAAGCAGCAAAAACATCCTTAGAGGAAGTTAGAAAGAGTTCCTATTTCCAAACAAAATAAAATAAAAACAAAAATGCCAGAGTGCTGAATAGTATGAACTTAGCTTAACTACTTTTGCAATGGGTCCACACAGATGGCATAGTACAACTAGAAGCCAACAACCAACTCTAACCCCAGTCAACATCACCAACTTCAAGATAAACAAAGTATGCATGGCAAAACATTATGGACTGCAAATGCATTATTGGTTTATACTGTTGTGTTTACCTATATTTATGTATAATTTTTTTGAAGCATCTCAAGTTGTCTGGTTCCTAAAAATGTCATAAACAAAGGAAAAAGATCCATAGAATGGTAAAAAATGTTTTCCAAAATGAATGGCATAAAAAATTTTAAAACAAACTGTATAGTATTCATAACTTAGAAAACATCTTTGACTAATGTTCAAGTTATGAATGCAACCCCCAATGACTCAGTGTTATGTTATTTGGGGTGGTGTGTGTGGGGATGGAGGGAGAAATGGGGGGGAGGGGAGAAGAGCAGAGAAAAGAGCCTTCCTAAATCCCTATCTTGAACCTCTCCCCACCTCCAAAAGGCCTGATTAATCAAAAGTGTTTCAAACAAAAACAAAATACTAGAACACAGGATTAAGTTATTTTTTTAAAACTATGGCAGAATATGATGCACAATCCAATGTTTTAAAAAAGTTGTTAATTAAATACTTGCATAAAACGTAAGGTTTCTTCATGGCATGAAGTACTCGTGTGGGCAAAAATAGGTTAATAAAAAATACAATAATTTAATAAATAAGTAACACAAGAATAACCTCAGATACAACTGCAAACTTCCTTGGCCAATCCCTATATTACAAACAAAGCAAAGACATAGCAAACTGGACAAAAATGTCATCTTATATCCAAAATGCTAATTTTGTTTTAAAAGCTCCTACAGATCAGTGAGAGGCAAATATGAGCAATGCTGGGGGCAGTAAAGGGAAAAACTGGGACAACTGTAACAGAATAAAAAGTAAATAAAATTGAAAAAAAAATGTGACCAGATATCAAATCCCATCAATCCAATAACACTGTATATTTCTTTCAAATTTACCTTCTGTTACTGGGACGCATTTTAAGTAGCATCTTAAAAATGACTGTCAACCAGGTAGCAATACTTCTCGAAAGAAAGCCTCAGATTCCAAAAAGAAATACAAATGGCTCATAAACACATGTAAAGATACTCAATTTCATACAAAAGAAACGCAAATTAAAACCATGATGAGATTCTATTTCTCTCTTACAACACTGACAAAGATAAGAGAAGGGCCACAACACAGGGCTGGCAAGGGCGTGAAAACAGATGCCATTTGCTCATTCCTTACTGGTCAGAGTAGATAAAATCTCTATGGAGGGCAATCTGGCAACAGCTAATAAAATTCAAACATACCTTTTGACCCTTACAATTTCATTTGTATGAAACTTATTTCACAGTTATAATACACCTGTGCACATGTGAAAAAAGTGTGTGTACAAAGTTGTAAGAGCGTACTAAGGGTAGCAGCAATTTTTAATAACAAAACCAGCAAATTTGTGTGTCCATCAACAGAATTAGTTAAATAGTCTATGCTGCCATTATAAAGAATGAGGCAATGTTCTAGAACAATCCCAAAATCCGATGTCAGTGAAACCAGTAGCCCTATGTCTTGAAACAGCCCTGCTATAAATGCTAAAGTGAACTTGTTCTGAAAATCCTATTTTTGAAGTACTATTCCAATACTGTTAGGATTTGCTTAACTTTTAAAGTATGGGTGTTATCCTGCCATAACTAAATATGCAAATAAATCAAAACTATGTTTCCAAATAATCCAAAATTGACTCAACAAGACCCCCCCCAAATTATTAAATATCTGTTTCAAGGAGTACCTATTATAACTGACTGGCATTATTGAATCTGAGTAATTCAATTTACTGCTTTCCCTATTACCTAGGACAGATTTACAAATATTTACACATAGAAATTTACATGGAGACATGAAGATGGAAATAACATACAGTGGTTAAGAACACATTCTTATTGCAAGACAAGCCTAGGTTCAAGTTCCTGCTTTCTTAGTAGTGCGACACCTTGAACAAGTTCAACTTCTCTGATGCCCCATTTGTAAAATGAGAACTTGGTTGCTAATGTTTAAGTTAAACAAAACAATGTATATGAAGCACCTAGTACATCAACTCCCTGGCACTTGGAAATCATTCGATATCAAATTCACACTGCACTCTTAACTTTTACCTGATAAATTGGGATCATCCTACCCTCTATAAAACATATAGTATTATAGCCATGTATCTGTTCCTACCAGTTGGATTAATTATATTTGACATGAAATAATAAACTCTTAGCATAAAGAGTTGTATACATGTATCCTAAGTTGTATGCTTCACAAAAACGTGAAAAAGATGAGTCTCTCTCTGTCTCACACACAAACTATCAAATGGAGGAGGAACTGGAAAAGAGTGAAAGGCATCTAGAATTCCACACTTCTCAAAAGACTGAATTCCAGAGAAGCAACACCTGTGTATTTTGCAAGTGTTTGACGTTTAAACCCCACCTTAAGAAGTGGATATTTTACTGCATAATGGAACTCCAAAGGGCCCACATTCGGGGAAATGGCATCGGTCCTACATTAATAAGATAAATGAATGTACAGGTTTCAAGTTAAAATAAAAGCCACCCACATTAAAACACCTACACCAATAGGTTGGTATACAGTAATTTCTTCAAAGTTAAAATAGATCAAGACTTCTGAAAGAGACTGATCGAAAGAAATATTCTTTTATTCTCCCTACTACGTAACATATTATTGGTTATAGCTCTGATTAGTAAAATACTTTTTGAATGACAACAGTAAGGAACACAAGAACAAAAAAAACTAAAAACAGCTTTCACTTATCAAGAACTACTTTAGAAGACACACTATATATAGTATAATGACTTTAAAAACATAGCTCTCTACACTACTAAATATGGTGAGAATAAATATCCTAACCATCCTTCACAATGTCAACACTACAAAACGTCTGGTTACCAAAAAAAGAAAACAATTTTTAAACATGCCCACAGTGAATGCTATTAGACTTTTCCAATAACTACAGATAAAAACCATCAAATTACCTTCATCTAAACAACTCTTTTCAATATCAATTACTTCAGTATGCCACAGATACAAAAAAATGCTGTAAGTATACATGTCAACTTAAAATGAAGTTATTTACCTCTTTTAAGTGATCTATTTTTAGATTCAAAATGACTAGCACTTACATGTATTTTTCAATGATACAGTCACATGAAGGTATGACAATTTCATAAATCTAATTCCCGTGAACACAGCAGCTTAAAAAAACAAGACATTTTGTAGTTCAATATTAAGATCTCCTCAAGGAGAGCTTATATATAATCCCCTAGCACAATCTGAGTTTAGATTACTGTATAATAATCTTAATATCTCTCTGTACAGTCATGCACTGCATAATGATGTTAACAGACTGCATATACAAGTAGTGTAACATATAGCCTAGGTGTGTGGCAAGCTAGGTTTGTGTAAGTACACTCTGTGATGTTTGCACAACAACAAAATCATCTAGTGACACATTTCTTGGAATGTATCCCTGAATTCCAGTGGTGCTTATAATGGTGGTTAAGAATGAAATTATTTTTCTTTCAATTTATGTGTGGTATTTGTTTAAAAAGCTACTAAGTCGTTAGAACATAAATACTTAAGTTGTTAGGACTGAACTACTAAATAAAAGAAATTCTGAGTTATCTCTTTAGAGCTAGAATACCACAAAAAAAAATTACCCAGACAATAAGCATGCTGTAAAGTAAGGTAGCATTGTAACATCTACTCTATTTAAAACCTAATCTTCCTATCAAAAGTTTCTCCATCCTTCTCAGCTCAGAGAAAATACCTCCTCCAATGCATGTGAGACTCAAACTTCCTTCTTAATGCTTTATAGCTTACCTCCCCAACCAAGTCAAAGAGCCACTGACATTAGGAACAGTTCTTTTATACACTTAATGTTCTTTTCATTGGCAAAGGGATAAACAAAGATTTATACAGGCTCCAGTTCAATTTGATGTATTCTTAGTAAAAACATTACACAGTATGAGGCAACACTAACCTAAGTATAATCATAACAACGCTGTAGCATGACACTGATTACAGTAAGAACTAGTAGATGCAGAGTCACATAGAAAGGCTCCATATAGTAGTACTTCAAATAAACTAGAATCTAAAAAGTTTTAATGCATTCCTAATACCAAAAAAAAAGGGGACCAAAAATCAAACCCTATTTTTGGTATGTATCACTCCATGATTCTTAGCTAAATCATCAGCAGCCCAAGCACAACTTTATTTCTGTATGTTTCAGTTAGAATAGAAAAAAAATATTTTTTCAAAATACACTGTTCATTCCTCAGATTTTTCAGATTTTGAAAGAAATGCTTTACCATCCTCACAAGAGAATTTACAGAAAACTAGGATCAAAGTGTACATTGTTTTACATTTTTAAAGACATTGGAACTGTAAACAAAGAGCCTTCTATAACTAATACCTTACAAGTGCTTAAGTATTAATAAAGCACAAGCGGTCATCAAATATAATAATATATGCAAACCTCGGCTTTCCATGAATTAACAAAAGCCAGTGGAATTCTAATTCCAGAGTGGTAACAGTAACTTTTCTGGTAAGAGCTGCTTAAGTGGTGAATAACCACATTTACTCTTCATTCCCAAACCCTTTCTAAATATCCAGCAAAACTGCCTTTACGTAACTTCAGTGCTATACCTGAGTTAGAACAAAACCTACCACGTAACGGATGTTCAATAAATGAGCTTATAATTAATATTTGTACAATTAATGATCTCTAAAATACCAAGGCCTATTTCCACATCTTACCTCCAACCTTAAAAGAATTTGCATGTATTCATTCACTTCATAGGGACAAGTACTGTCAAGATTGAATTCAAGTCAAAACCCCCAAATTGTAACTCACTTGTGTTAAAAGGAATTTCCTTAAATTGGTTTAATAACCCCATTCTAATTAACTGGGATACCTGAGTTAACTGGTAATAAAGATCCAATAATTTCTCAAACTGGCCACTTACCACCACCACCAGCAGAACCAAGAGTAGCAATGTTGACTTAGCACTTGCTGGGTGTCAGGAATTACTCTAAGGGCTGTGCACAAATCAACACCTTTGATGTCAGAACAATCCCGTGACATAGTTATTAGCTCCATCTTCTGAAAAAGCACTAAGCACAGGAAAGTTTATTAAGGTAGCCAAGATCACAGCTAGTAAGTGGCAGAGCTTGCATGCAAGCAGACACCGGGATCCTGGAATCTGTGTTCTAGGATCTATTTCCTTTTGATTCTCTTCTCAAGTTATCTATTTTTAAACAATTGCTGCATTGGAAACCACTCTGGAATCTCAGCATAGGCCTTATGCAGTTGGTGCTTCAAACTGTTGTTTCCACGAGCCCCAAATAATCTGCTGTGGGAATCTGCTATGGAAATTCCTGCTAAATCCTTCCCTGATGTCAACTTTAAAGGATCTGTACCAGCCAGTACTGTACTGTAGCAGTGTCTGGCCTGGGTTCTTACATTTGTTAAATATTTTTTAATTCCTTTCACCTTCTTGCCTAGACTGGCTTTAGGAGATTAAAAAATTCTACTAGTTTCAAATCCATATTGTGTAGGGTAGCATTTCTTTGGCTGATTTGTTCAAAATCTCTTTCCCTCAAGCTTTGTAAGAGATTTGCCATGCCTTGAAATCACCTTGAAACCCAAGAATATTCATTCCTCATTGTCAATTATATAGATTCCAACCACATCTTGCCTTTAAATTTTCTTGATTACCTACCAGCTTGTCCTGAAGTTATATATAAAAACACGTGTCCTCTGAGAATGCTGTAACATTGTGCTTCATAAACACTGCCCTAGATTGGGCCCTTCGCCTTGTGACATATTCCAAAATTGAAATGAATGTGATATCCAAAAGATTCAGAATAAAAGGCAAATTATGTACACCAAAGCACCCTGTCACTATACCCTCTCCACCAAGAGAAGTTTTAACAAATCAGGGAAAATAAATTCCTATAAAAAATTCCTACCACTTTCCCACAATCATGCTGAAAAAGTGATAAATTTCAGTTACCCCTTTCATCCTCCTCCAATTTTTTTTAAAAGGGTTCCATGCACAAAGCAACTATACATATAAAGACACAGTCTCTGTTTCCAAAGAGTTTATACTCCACCCAGGCAAGAGAGATAAACCAACCTGTGATCATCCATACTGTCCAAAAAGCAGCCCTAATATCTCAAGTGATATGAAATAGATCACTGACTTACACAAATCAGTTGGATACTTTAAATACACGGACATTAATCTCAAATAAAGATTATTTTCCCCTGCAGAAAAAAAAGTTTTAAAAAATGCTGTTCTCTCCACCTAGAAAGATCTATACCCTGTTAACATAACCTGAAATCTAGCAAACCATTACTTTAAATTCAGGCCTTGACTTAAATTCTCCTTCTCTTCTCCAACATAAATTGAGTTCTCAAATCATGCTTTCATATAAACCCCAATGTTCTCTTTCAGAAGCCTAATCACAATTTAAAATTTTACATTAACTTTTTACTTTTTTACAGAGCCACGGACCAGATTTACTTTTTACGACTATAACTAGCACTGCCCAACATACAATAGTACTCAGTTATTATTTGACTAAATGACTAAGCATTACTTGTGTCAATTACTGGGTTCCCTCAAAATCAAACTAGATCAGTTAACTGGGAGGGGGACGGACGACAAAAAGGAACCATCACCCAAAATAACAGTGAAATTAGTTATCAAATTAACGACGTCAAAAATTGAGATTCAAGACTATCAACTATTTCATTCCCTAAAGGAAAAAAAAGGACGAATTTACTCCAACTACAAAGTGCTTCTTAATCCACTGCAAAAAAGTGTATCAGCCTCTAACTTTAGTATAAATACTTAAAATAAATGTCGATATTTTTCTCAGATGAGTTACAAATTTGGCAGCTATCTTTCACTAACAGGTCTTGCTCTTCTTCAGCTCCTCGTGTTTTCTGTTCTTCCCCCTCCTCCCCATCATTTCCAGGACAGCAGAAAGAACACTTCAGGCAGAAGATGAGAGCAGGTAAGTACATCACAAAACATAAAAAACATTTAGCAGGTGGTGGTTCTGCAAACTCACTTGCCTAAGGGGGACTGGCTAGCTATTTAAGGCTGGTCTAACGGACTGTGCACAAATTTATGCTAAACCCAATCCTCTGAAAGTGACACATTAGACCTAGAATCTAACCTTTATGTATAGTGTCCCCACAGAATTGAAGAAACTATCTTTGGATACTTTATTTGTATAGAGATGCTTTAACTAATTTAGCTAAAGTACTCTCAAGCAAACTTATTTAAATAGTATCTATCCTCAACAATGACTAAAGTCCCTCGGGCAGAAACTTCAGAAGTTAGTCTTCTTTACCATCCTCCTATGGTGAAAAACTAAAGACGTCTGGCAACACAAATGGACACATAAACATTTGAAATCTATACATGAAAATAGTTCATGGAAAATATCGATACTTGTCTGATATATTCACTCTTCCTAGGCAATTATGTTGCTGATCCTCACTCAGTTAAGGCTTTAATTCTTTCGAACATCTACGTTCTCAAGATAGGAGTTGATGTGAGGATACAAAACATAGGGTCCAGCACAAATAGCATCCCTTTTTTGTTACAAAATCATAAGCATGTAATTCTGTAACATAACAATGTCAAACTGAAGCATACCATATGAAATTTTAGGTGAAATGTTAAATTAAAGCTGTAAATTGTTACATCCATATTATTACCCCACCAATCACACTCAAGCAGGCATTACTTCTACTGGACCCTATATATATCTAGGCTTTCATACAACACTCTTTCTGTTTTTTAAAAGGATTTATTTTTTTTGGGGGGGGAGAGGGGAGAGAAACATCAATGTGTTGTTGCCTCATACAACATTTTTTTTAATGGAGCATCCCCGTTAGTCAAAACTATCACTAGCCCAGTACTATTAAATAGGATTTATCACTTAAAGATGATTCTAGGTTAGCTTCTAAGTCTTCAGAAGATTCTAGAAGAAATACCAATACCCTTACTCTGTCTGGAATAAGTTTAGTTACAGCCTCTGGAAACCATTTCATTAAAAAAATTTTTTTGAAAAAATGGAGAACTTCCACAATCTGGTAAAAGAAATAGACTTCCAGGAAGTCCAGGAAACTCAGTCTCCCAAAGATGAACCCAAAGAAGCATACACCAAGGCACATCATAATTACATTACCCAAGATGAAAGATAAGGAGAGAATCTTAAAAGCAGCAAGAGAAAAGGAGACAGTCACCTACAAAGGAGTTCCCATAAGACTATCAGCTGATTTCTCAAAAGAAATCTTATAGGCAACACGGGTCTAGAAAGAAGTATTCAAAGTCATGAAAAGGCAAGGACCTACATCCAAGATTACTCTATCTAGTAAAGTTGTCATTTAGAATGGAAGGGCAGATAAAGTGCTTCCCAGATAAGGTCAAGTTAAAGGAGTTCATCATCACCAAGCCCTTATTATATGAAATGTTAAAGGGACTTATCTAAGAAAAAGAAGATGACCAAAAATTAGAACAGTAAAATGACAACAAACTTACAACTATCAACAGCTGATCCTAAAAAAAAAAAAGTAAACTAGGCAAACAACTAGAACAGGAACAGAATCACAGAAATGGACATCATATGGAGGGGTATCAGCAGGAAGGGGAAGGGGGGAGAATGGGGGAAAGGTAGAAGTAATAAGAAGCATAAATGGTAGGTACAAAATAGAAGGGGGAGGTTAATAATAATAATAGTACAGGAAATGGAGAAGCCAAAAAACTTATATGTATGACCCATGGATGTGAACTAAGACGAGGGGAATGCTGGTGGGAGGAGGAGGTGCAGGGAGGAAGGAAATAAAGGGGAGAGAAAAAATGAGACAACTATTAATAGTATAATCAATAAAAATTATTAAAAAATATTTTTTAAAAAATGTAATGCCAAAAATACCTTAATTTTGAGTTATCGAATCTACCTGTTACTCACTAGTAACTGAACCAAAATCCTTCACAAGCACATCTTTTGACAGCCTACCACTCCCAGTCACGCACGGTCCCAATACTGCATATAACTTTCTCATTGTCCAATTTTCCAAATTCTCTTCTCCCTGATCAACTGTGGCTTACCAAGAAAAGTTCAATGCATACTGAATCAAATGTCAGAGTATTATGTCTCCTAAACATGAATAAAAACTGCCCTTCGTTACCCTCAAGTCCTTAATATTGCATTTAAAGTAATATAAAACCACAGGCTATGCTTTTAAGTAATTCTTTTGTCAATTACACCGTAATTACAACCAATGTGGTTATCACTAAGCTAAAAAAATGTATCCGATGAAGAATACACGGTAAGCCAAAAACATGCCTGAAGCAAACACAAGTTCAACTACTATTAAAAATGATACTGAATTCATTCATCTTATGTTCTAATAAAATAAAATATATATTAAAGAAACTAGGAAATAATGACATACAACTTGAAGAATAACTGGGTATGTATTTTGAATAAGAAAAAATTTTAAGTTGGGATATCAGTTATATTTTAAAACCTTATCTGAGAGATATACACTGAAATATTTACAGATGACAGAGTATAATGTCTAGCATTTGCTTCAAATTATGAGACAGGGAAAAGGTTGGGATCTGGACAAAAAAGACTGGTCATGGTTAAAGATGCATAATAATTATGTAGAAGTTCATTACACTACTCCACTTCTGCACACATTAAAAGTTTTCTATGTTGTTTCCCCACATAACACTGTATATGTATTTCTGGCATCAAAGACACATTACTGCCCATGCAACACTGTGTTCCAAAATTGTCTTTTAGAAACAACCTCTGGGGGACAATTGCATGGTGACAAAAAAAAATCATTTTTAGGAAATGATTTAAATGTCACATCTATACAGAATAAACAGAAGCAACAAAAGGGAAAGCTTTTCAAAAGAAGTACCGTCAGGCAACATATATCACTACCTATACAGAATACAAGTTTAAGATAAAGATAAAAATTTTTAAGAGCTAAATAAAATGTTAGAAAGCTCAATATGGTTGTCAATCGTGTGTGCCACACTACAGTGAAGAGGCATGAGGACTCTGAGAAGACTCCAAGGGTATATTACAGAACAAAAGATTCTCCTTTTAGCACATAACATATGTGTGGTAACAGCTGTATAATTAACACTAAAAGGCCTCTCCCCCAAATAAATCGCATCACATCCCACACATCATTCTTTCTAAAAGTAACTGTCTTATTAAGATGTCACTTTACTTTTATATATTTAAATGATATAACACTTCACCTAAGATTCAGCACCAAGTAACTATAATCTGACCTTTAAACTTCAATGCCTACTGTATATCTATATATTACTACCAAGAAAAATTCAAAATAAAATGCTATCCAATAAGTTTAACATGGTGTGTACTCTGGGCTGTTCTAAAGTTGGATGACTTGAGACTCCAACAGCAAAGTTCCCTGTGTAGTGGGAGGAAACAAAAAAAGAAATGTCCGTGTTTAAAGATAGTACTTACTTAAGAATGGTTTTTGCACTACTGCAGTCTTCAAATCGAATGGAGTAGCCAACTTCCTGGCCCAACATCACATCCATTTCATCAGCAACTCTCTGAGCCACACTCATTGCAGCCACTCTCCTGGGCTGGGTACAGGCAACTCCTCTCTTGGGTCCTGGTAAGGATCGCATGTACTCCACACACCACTGTGGAATCTATCAAATAATTTCACATTTACATTAATTCTACTCTGCCTGCATACCAGGTATACTTAACATAAAGTATTTTATCACATTTTAATAATTGAACAAAAATTCAATTAGGCACACCACAAATTATATACGACTCAAACTCTTAACAGAACGAGCACTCTAAGTGGAGGAAGGGTCATGTGTAACAGTGACATGACATAATTGCATTCCTGAGTGGGCTAAGTCCACTGAGGCTTTGCTGAAGAATATGCTCCACACTGGGGAAAAAATCCAACTTACAAAAAATTCTAATTAATAACAAAGGCTAGTTTCCCAAAATATTCTAATACACTGTAACTCTAGTCCGTATACACTCTGAGTTACAAAATGCAAGTGAAAATATAAATCATACGCACTTGTAATTATAAAGTGGTTATCTTTCCATTCAGTTCAAATTTGGTTTAGAGCCAGCAGAATCTAGGAGAGGTACGCACAACGGCAACACCTTAGGTACCATACTAAAAGTCAATGTCCGTAACTGTCCTGTCAGATTCAACAGGACCTAGAGAAGCAGCAGAGCACTTCCACTGAAAAAGGAGGGCAGCCAAGGGGAAAGGAAAGCCAACAAGCACAAGGCGGATGACTGCCATGACAACAGGGCATTTCCTCCCTATTTTATTATCAATAAAAGCTAATAGATCCTCTAGTATCATGGTTCCTCACTACCTGAGGGGAAAAAAAACGGGAAAAAAATCTAAGTGCTTACTACATTAAGTAGGAATCCACTGATATAAAAACACAGGGAAAAACACATGTTTAGGGGGATTTTATTTTGGTACAGAATCTGTACACTGATACCTCAAGAAAATTGGTTGCTATACCATTACTACATTTTAGTTAGGTTACTTCTGTAATTTGGGGATGTACTGTCACTGACAAGTACCTGAAAGGAGGGAACGCTTCTCTAGGAGCACAACAACGCACATCTTTAAAGGATTTTAAATGAACAAAAATACTCAACTACAAGAAAAGTTGCTCTCTGGGTTTGTAAACCCACAGGCCAAAGTTTAAGTCGTTTTCTTGCAAGGCTTTTTATATATATATATATATATATATATATATATATAATTTCAGCAAGCCTCTCACAAATGCATAGTGTATTTTGTAAGACCAAACAAAATGAAATTAGAAAACATTCAAAACACTCACTAGTCAAAAAAAGCTATTTAAAATTAATTCAGAATTCTTAAGGCAATAATGCTCACAGATTTATAAATTCAGTCTAGTGAAATGGATAGCTTACTCCCACTTAAAAACAATGGAACAGTTTTGGTTAATTCGGCAGTTTTGAATCTTGATTTCTGACTCTTTATACTCTTAAAATAACTTAGGATGCCAAACAACTAATAGATTTACTGAAGTAGGATATTAAAACCGAAGTATTTAAAACATTAATTCCTAACAAAAATTCATCAAACATTAGCATAAACATTTTCTATTAAAAATAACTACATTTTCCAAAGCAAAAATAATTTAGCAACAGTACATTAATACTTCTGCTTATCTCTAATGTCTGATTTAATAGAAGACAGCTGATTCTTTTATCTGCTATTTTGAATGTGTTGCAATATTTCTGTCTTGTTTGTTAAGTGTACAAATAAAATTCCAGCAACTTTGAACCAGTTTCAAGGACTTTCAAGGATTCCCAAACAATATCTGGAGTACCACTTAGTCAATCCATCTATTCATATTTCTAAGAATAGCACTGAGAAAGGAAGTAGGTCCTAAAATATGCAGGCTTTGGCTATTCACACCAGGGATCAGATTTTCTAAAGCTATTTCTCTTTCAGCTTCTTTCCTTCCTCCGTTTGTGGCTATTTTCCTAAAAACTGACCCTCAAACCTCTAAGTCTTCTTGTTTAATACTGAGTAGTCTTATTCTTGTAGAACCTATACTGAGTGTTAGTCCTAACTCTACTTTCAACCCCTGACCTAGTGGTCATTTCTACTTGAAGAATGGTATCCCAAGTTCAACAAGTTCAACTCCAAAACTATTTCTCACCTTCCTCCAAATATTTATTAATTCCTCCCAGGCCTGCTACTTAGTAAAAGTTAACACCCTAAATCCAACCTATCCTTTATTCTACCTGCATAGTCTGTTGTCAACATTCTCACCAAACACGACGTTTTGTAAAAATCCTTGTCATTCCCCTCCAATTAAAAAGCTCTGAGGGCCCTGGCCAGGTGTCTCAGCTGGTTGTACACCATCCCGTACACCAGTAGGTTGCTGGATCGATTCCTGGTCAGGGTGTATATACATGGGAGGCAACTAATTGATGTCTGTTTTTCACATTGATATTTTTCTCTCTAAAATCAATGAACACATCCTCAGGTGGGGATTTAAAAAAAAAAGTCTTCATAGGGGTCTCTGAGTTAAAAAAGAAAAAACCTCTGATGGCTTCCCAATTTACAGTAAGATATATTAAGGCCCAACCTATCCAGTCTCACGTGCTCTACCTCACCACCTCACTCTTCCTATACAGCCCACACTGTCCAGGGCACTCCATGCTTTCCCTTCTCTCAACCTGTGCCCTTACTCATACTGTCCGTTGGCTGAACTAGTTTTAGTTTCCTGTACATGGGTACCACATGAACGTATCAAGTTGCAACATGAGATGCCTTTACTGAGTCTCAGTCAAAACTTAGTCATTACTTGATGTTTGGAGAATTCCACTTTTCTTTTTTTAAATGTATTAACCTACACATTTAAATTTTTTTTACTTATTTATTTATATTTAGAGAGAGGGTAGAGAGAGGGAAGGGAGAGGTAAGAGAGGAAGAGAAATGCCAATGTGAGAGAACCCATCGGTTACCTCTAGCATGCCCCCAACTGGGGTCGTGGCCGGCAACCTGTGCATATGCCCCCATTGGGAATTGAATCTGAGACCTTTCAGTCCATGGGACGACACCCAACCCACTGAGTCACACCAGTTAGGGCGAGAATTTCATTTTCTGATAAGCACAAAAAGATAACCAAAACTTGGCTTATTACCCTTAATAGTTCTGAGTCAAAGTTTACTAACACTATACCAAAATGCAAGTGGGTGAAGTTCACTATTTAACTGTTTAGTTTCCCTGAGTCCCCCCAAATGCTCTGTGATCCTCAGTTATCTAAGTATCTTAAATATCCAAACAAACAACCCAAATAATCATAAACCTCTTGTCTTGAATTGACTGGACCTTCCTCTACACTAAATGCTATTAAATAAACTCATCTCTGAAATAAAGTTAACTATAAGACCACGGAATAACAACATGAAATAAATAACAGTTTTGGCTGTGAGACAAAGAGGAAAAGCTAAATACTGAGCCCACCTAAATCTACTAGGCAACCTGGGAAAATTCACAAAATCCAAGATTCTCATAAATCTAAGCCTCATTTTGACCATCTGTAAAATGGTGACTAACAACTTCCTTGCAGAAACGTTGAAAACCTTGAACACATACCAAGTACACAGTGCCTTGCTTTACCCAATTAGATGACTGTTGTTAATACTATCCAAACAAGATACACTAGTTGATATATTATGAAACACTATGATATTAGTTAAGTTTTAGCTATATCTTTTCATGTATTTTTTCTTTTTTAAAAACATTTTACTTATTTATATTTAGAGAGAGGGGGAGGGAGGAAAAAAAGAGAGAAACATTGATGTGAGATCAATTGCTTCCCATCATGCCCGGGCCAGGACCAAACCCGCAATCCAAGCCTGTGCCCTGACTGGGAAATGAACTAGCAACCTTTCACTCTGTGGGCCTACTATGTCCAACCTAGTCACAGCGGTCAGGGCCACATATTCACTTCTTTACATTTCTATCAGGTGATAAAAATAAAAACAGTTCCAGTTCTAACACTCAGTTTTCCTTCACTTGAAAAGAAAACTCATACGAAGGATCAGACTTTCAAATATAAACATGTATCACAGGTATATTAACATGGAAAAAGGACAGTAGGAAACATATTAATAATTATTTCTGCATGATAAACAATCATTACATTCAACACTTTCCCGAACTTTCCAAAATGGCCTACAATGGCCAGGGGCTGCTACTTGTGTAATCTCCAGGAAATTTTTAACTCATGGGTCTGATCAAACATATGAAAATAAGTTTAACCTCCATCATAGCAAGAAAATGCAATTAAAATTACACTAAAATATTATTTTTCACTATCAGATTTGTAAACATTCAAGTTCAGCAGTACACACCAATGGTTTTCCACATATGCTGCCAGGCATGCGCATGGAAAGGTAAACCAGTATGTTAGCCATTATAAGTTATTTGGCTATATGTATCACAGTTACAATCCTCTGATCCAGCAATTTCCATTTCTACTAATTTATTCTACCAATATACTTGCTCATGCAAAAAAATCATTAGGAGCAGCCTAGATGCTTTAACATGTACCCAGCAAATAATAGCTCATCATATTTGAAAAATATTCTGGAGAGGGGTGGTGAGGAGAGGGGGGGACAAGGGAGAAAACTCAGGACAATTGTAATAATATAATCAATAAAGTACAATTTAAAAAAGAGCCCTGCCTAGTGTGGCTCAGTGGACTGTGTGTCGGGCTGTGAACCAAAGGGTCACCAGTTAGGTTCCCAATCAGGGCACATGCCTGGGTCCTCAGTGGGGGGGGGGGG
>CM052538.1:12218599-12246931 GCA_028533065.1 Trachops cirrhosus
AATGACAAAAATGAAAACCACTCCAGTGGTTCAGATTTCTCCACCCAAGCACTGGAAAACAAACACCAGAGCCCCAATTTTGCACTACCTCCAGAGTCAAAGTGGGAGGGAGAGCATTACTCTGCCAACCATAATGCGACAAAACCAGAAAAACAGCACTACTTCCCCCTACCAACTCAGGAAAATAGGTACTCCCTACTGGTCCCCACTCTGAAAGTCACTAAAAGGGGCTAAATACCAAAGCAGCTATTCTTTAAGATGTCCTATCAAGAAGCAGACAATGAGTTTGATCTCCAGCATCAAATAAAGAACACTTAATAAACTTAAACATTAATGAAATATGTAGCACGGTATACAGTAACTCACCTGTGTTGTTTTACCAGATCCAGTCTCACCAACCAGTACAAAGGACTGATGTCTAACCAGGATATCTGTAAACCTATCTTTATATTCCCAAACAGGGAGCTGAAGCCGTTTCTTTAAAATATCATAGTATCGAGGAGTATGGGGTAAGTTGGTAAATGGATTAATGCACTGTGGAAGTGATGTGTGTCCTGCATGTCCGGTGTGTGCTGAATGGGCAGAATGTGTTGAATGTGTTGAGTGTGCTGAGTGGGTTGAGTGAGCTGAATGGGAAGCTTTTAAAGGTGGTAATCCAGCACTGATAAGCATAGCATTAGTAGAAGCTCGCAACTCCTTCTCCTTTTCTTTCTCCCGCTCCCGCTCTCTGTCTCCTCTATCACGTTCCCGGTCCCGATCTTTAGACCGATCTTCACGATCCCTGTCCCGATCTCGATCCTTCCTAAAAAATAAGTAAGTTAAAATAAATTTAGAATTCAGACTCTGAACTTTATGCAAACTGTTCACAGCAGCGTTTTCATCACAAGAAAGTAAATGGTCAACAACCAAATGAACAAACTGATATGAAGTTCAATGAACTACGTAAGTACCAGAAATAATGAAAATAACTTATAATCAAGGATTCTCCATGCCTCACCCATAAATATCCTTCCCTTTCTTGATGATGCCAAATTCTGTTGAGGGACAGTCTCTTTCCACGACCTTTGCCACCAGATAACACAAGAAGTCAGCCTCCTTCTGCAAGTAAAATCTCTTCCTACTTAGAAGCTAAATACTGAAGGCAGATGGGGAAAAGGTAGAACCCAATCAGGCCAAAAAAGAAAAGAAAATGGAAAAAAAAGGATGGCATACAGACCTTTCCAGAGTCTCCTTCAAGTTATGTAAAAAGTATTTTTTGTACTGAATGTTACATTCAAAATTTATCAAAAACACTGCTTCTGGACAAAGACAATTCCACCTCACCTTATAATAGTATGAGTTAAAGGATTATAGGTGAATTTTCTTAAGTTCTACTTTCCTAATTTTGTTCAATAAGCATGTATTACTGTATAAGAAAAACTAAAATTAAAACACTTTTTATTCTTTGGTTTCATTTACTCTTGCATGATATCCTTAATAGCAACAGTAAAACACTGCAAGTATTTTTGTAAACCTCTGTACACTTTAGTTGCCCATTAAAGCACTTCATTGAACACTATTAAGTTGTTAAAATTACTCAGATGTGCACTATATTAAACCTAGGCCGATTTTAAGTAGTCAATTCTAGTATTCACTTCTAGTTACTATAGATGATCCCTGAAACAGTTAATAATTTTTAAATATTTTACACTTATTCATTCTACTAATCCAGTTTATGTCAGACCAAGTCCTAAAGCAGAAAAACTTGCCACAAGGTTTTTGGACCTAGACTTGAAATAGACAACGTGGAGCTATATAACAAAAGCCACAAGACAGGTTACTGTTCCTTATTCATAACACGAGAAGACATACAAATTTCCCAACACCTCCATTATCAGTAGCAGAGTGGGAAAGACTATTCATTCTCTGGAACAGCACGTTAGCTGGGCAACAGTAATTCCCCTTGGTAAAATACAGCTAAAATGCTAAACCCAACATGAGGAAGGGTGGTTCCCCAATTACTGAAATAAGCTAACTGATTACATCTGATCTTGTCCTTCCCCAAAAAATGTAATTCTATTCCACTGGAATTTACTTAAAAGATAAAAGCCTAATTATATGTACACTTTTCACATATATAATCACTTTTACATACATTCACATACATGTATCTCAATGATCACTTTCTACAGAACCACAGGATATGTACGATAGGATGGAAATCTCTCATCTATTAGCATAAAAGAAAGGAAATCAAAAGGAAAAAGAACACAAAGGATAACGTAATAAACATACAAAGTGAAGTCCCACAATTCAAAACTTGAGCCTCCTAGCCTATCTTTGAAACGTGACATCAGTCTTCCTTTCTCTCATTCTGCCCCTGGTCTAAGGTGTCCATTAATTAAATAAGTATTTAGACGCCCCAAATGTGAATGAGGAAGTTTATAATAGGGTAGATAGAAATGTACTCAGCAAAGTAAGAAGCACTGTAGCCACAAATGGTTCAAAGACTGGATAGCTTTAAAGATCACAGAGCATAAAAGAACTTTTAAAGACCATCTGATCTAAAGAAAAAAAATTCATATTATCCACATTTCCAGCACTACACAACAGGGGCAGGGTGTGGCACACAAACCGATCACAGTTTAACGAACTTCTATACTTCTAGCACTTAACATAGGAACTTAACCTTTCCAGGTCATAAAATATGGGAGATAGAGTGATGGACAAAATAAATTACATTATCACCTTGCTTTGTTACAGTAATACCTATACTAACAATGGTGTTTTTCAAGGGCCCATGAAGCATAAAATGCATTCTCAAGACACAAAGATTATCTGCTGACCATAAAATGGGAGTAATTGTGATATCAAAGTAAAAAAAACACTGAGTTGCATAACCAGCAAGGTACTGAGTTGGCCAAAAAGTTCATTCTGTTTTTAAGTAAAACTAAGACATTGTTCATTTTCATCAGTAACTTTATTGAATGATGTATTCACTTTGTTCCACTACCTTCTGCCATCTTTCAGGCAACTTCATAATTCCATCTTCCCAAACTTTATCTTTTGGAGCAAAGAACTGTTCCAGGTGCCTTTTGCAGTCTTCCAAGGAATTGAGATTTTTTTTTTCAGTAAGAGAATTAAGCCCAATTTACTAATCTGTGAAAAGCATTAATAAACTCTTAAGAGTAAAATAAGAAAACAACAGGAAGGATGCAGAAGGCAAATTAAATCACCTCAAAACTTTCCTTGTAATTCAAACTGTCTACCATCAACGGGGAAGGGAAAATAAAAACTAAAGGTCAGTTAAGGAAGGTGCAAAGCCAGTTTCAGAAATACACGTAGGCTTGTGCAAATGCAATTTTTTAAAAAATAGGTCTTTTTATTATAAAGGAGCTTTGTTATAAAGATATACTATTTGAGGTATAATGCTTAAAAACTATCAAAGCAGTGCTTTACAATCACTTAACCACAATAGTGTCAGGAGAGACAATATGACAGCTGTTGAACATGTGGTTCTATACTCTCCAGGCTCAATCCTAGCTCAGCACATAAGCTAACCAGAGGGTCACAGTTATTTCTTTCCTTATCTATAAAGCATGGCTACTAGTATGTCCTGTGGGGTATTTCAAGAATTAAATGAAGTACTGCTTATCATTCAAGGTTTTTAAAAAATTTACAATACCAGGTTAAACTTCCACACAAAATAACAAGAACTAAAATACTGCTAATAAAAATGTAAACTGGGAATGTGGGTGGCAGGGGGTGTGCAGGATGGAGGGGAGTGAAGGGGAGGAATGGGACAACTGTAATAGCATAATGAATAAAATATTTTTTAAAAAATGTAAACGGGTCATCAAAATAAGAGTATTTTACAGATGCGCTGCTTTTTGTTGGGCAATCTCCCTTCCAGGAAGTTCTCTTAAAGATATAAGTGTGCTAATATGTACACACAGGATGTTCATCATACTTTTCACTTACAAAATAATGAAGTCTAGGAAACTACCACAGCATCCATTGAACAGTTAAAAACGTTACGGCACCCCTTTACAAGTGAAATGCTATGCACCCAATAAAAAGGACAGCGTATACCTATTCTATACCTTGACATATTTCTGAGTGAATAGAAATAAAACATACTGAAACACCCCCATATTAAATATTATAAAGCTGTTCAAATTTGTGAATACTCAGAGATCTAAATAAAAAGTTCATCAAAGGATTAAAGACAGGGATAAAATTCTCATGTAATGTTTTGTTTTTATTTATATCTTCATGTATGGATAGTCTTGTGTTCCCTATGACAAGTTACTTAGCCTCACCTACATCAGTGGACCGTAGTGAAGACACGCTTATACTCATAAAGCACCTAGAATACTCTACAGATGTTATATGATTAGTATCTTTATTTCATCATCTCCACAATTTAACAGGAAAAGCTCTCATTAGGAAGCAATATTGGAAACAAATATCAAAGTGAAAAATGTTCCTATTTTCAAAAAAATTTTCCCATAGTTCAACAGTAGGTTGTCTTTGGCAGTAATTAGATATATAAAAATTTGTGGGATGATGGAAAAAGAAATTGGATCATTTTGTAACTGAAACCTTTTAACTTCTCTACATGACCCCAAAATTAAAATATACTAGGAGTAAATAAAGTTATACGGGGCGGGGGGGGCAAAAGTAGATTTACAGTTTTTCTTTATGGAAAACACAATAATTAATAAATAATACAACAGACTGTGAGCTTCGCATACTCACTACTGTAAACCTACTTTTGCCCCACCCTGTGTGTAGTTTAAGAGCTTGAATGTGAAATCTCCCGCTCTGTAATGGGGAAATGACAAAGCCATGTTTGGCAGTGAAATTCACAAAACTGACAAGCCTATCCTCTCAAATAAAACCACTTGCCAACTACCAAGGCTTAAAATAATAACTTGCAAGTTAACGTGACAGTTAACAAAAGTGGCTTTTTGAGTTATGAAATACACAGAGGGAAAAAGAACCCCGAGCACTAATACACATGGTAAGCACACTGCTAAAGAAAATTAGTTTTATGAAAAATGATATTCAGGTGACTTAGAAACAACAATATAAAAGTCCTTCAAGTAGCTGAGAACTTGAGCTTTATTACAGGTAGATGTCATATAATAACCAAGAGAACTGTTAAGACCACCACCACAGACCCAGAAAATTCACATTTTTAATATCTGTTTTGCAAGAGAAAGGGAGCAATCCACATACATATCATGGGAACACTTATAATCCCAAGAAAAGCATTTAAACGTTGGACACACACACAAATAGAATAATTCATTCCTTCCCAGGGTACTTTGTTCCAATCTGAACTCTAGAGAGACATCAATTGCATATTAACTAGATAACTTATTTTTACTTCACAGGACCCATGAACCAAGTGTTCCCTACTTTACCAACCTATCAAAAATGCCATTAAAATAGGCTGTAATGACTCTTAACTACAGTGATAGTATGTGTGCTGTAATAGAAAATGCAAAAGACTAAGAGTGAAAATGAAAAGATCAAGGTTCCAAATCCAGCTGTGAACTACATAAGGTTGCACAAGCCACCTAACTCTGGATCTCCCTTTCTCATTCGTTAGGTAGACTTGACTACACTCTCTTTCAAAGTCTCTTCCAGCTCTAAACTGTGTGACAAGTACCTCTACACTCTCATGTTCTGGCAGAGTGGGACTTGTAGCCCGAAAAGAGAGAGAACTAAAGTCTAACATGGTAAACTAAAAACTTTACAAGATTAAAATGTTACATGCTTCTGCTTCTCAAATTCAATAAAAGTACACCCTAAACTACCCTAGTTTATACTCCAAACACAGGTATCTGTAAATCAGTAAGGGGCTCTGGGTGAACAAAATTCACATAACTTATACAGATGACCTGACACAGTAATTCTGAACACGCGTACATACAATAAAAATGATAAAATTATTCAAAGTATTTGAATATTCAGACTTTTGTGTTTTGCCTTAATTATCCAAATAAATATCTCTGCTTCAGGAATGAAAACTCACACTGGACAAGAAATGATTTTTATGCAATTGATATATTATTCATCTCTACCTTTAAAGACATGCTAAGGGAAAGGAATTTGAAACACCACGAGTCTCTGTGTATTTCCACTCTCAACCTCCCCAAGGGCGGTATTTTGCCATAAATACTAAAAACATTTTTTGGAAAGGGTCTTCTTGTTTCAAAAGCTATTTATTTATGAAGGAAGGCTGGAGGAGTAGAAATCACGAAATTATTGGAATAAAAAAAAATAATGCCTTCTAATTCCCAGCCCAGGAATACCCAATAACCACTGTTTCAGCCAAAGCAGAAAATAAAGGAGATGGCGGGAGTATGGGCAGAGGGCGGAAGTTTGCCTAGTATCTACTTTGAAGTGTTTGAATGGACGGAGGCATGCACTCTCGCGCCAAAGTACAAACGCAGAGGCTCCAAAACACCAGCCTTCCTGTCTGTCAGGTATACTCCACGTTTTCCTTTCTCCCGGCAGGCGCTCTAACTCTCCCTTCCCCCGAGAACTCCTCGTCTGCACGCCTCACCCCATTCCCGCCACCCCCATACCAGCCAGCAAGAATCCACGCGCTTCTCTCACTTTCCGCCCTCCTCCCTTCTCCCGACTGGGCACCCAACCGCCCCCAAGGCCCTTTCCCCGGCCCCTCTGCCAGGGAAGTACCTGCCGCCCCTGGAAGGCAACACTCCCGCCGCGCCCTCCCTTATCCCCTCCCCCAGCTCTAGGCCTCACCCGGGAATTCGGGTGGCCACGAGGTCCGCAGTTTCCTCCTGCCAGCTCCCCTAGAAGTGACTCTTAGCTCAGTCGGCGGAGGAGGCGTCCGCATGGCCACGACAGGCCTCTCCACCCTCCTGACTGGGCCGGGCGGAGGCCGCGAAACACCATCTCCCCGCGCCCTTGCCCGGCCTCACGCCGAAGTGGCGCCGCTCTCCCCGACCCGCCGCCAGTGAACCGAGCCCAACAGGAAACAAAAGGTCGGGTTACAAGTCCCGCTCCGTCAGGTCGGCCCCGGCCCGCTCCCCGCCGGAACTCCAACAAAGCCCGAGCCGCTGCCTCGCGCCCCCGGCCTGGCTTACCCATCGGTCCCCGCACGCTTCTTGCTGGAGGGGTAATCCTCCCCCAGGTCCAACCGGTGCCGCTTGGACATCTTCGAAAGGGCGATTATGAAGGAAGAAAAGCGGCCTTCCCGGTGGAGTCGACGGCGGCTACTTAACTCTACAGGACCCCCACCCCTCCCGCTACAACAGCCTACACCGTGCGGCCAGAACCGGGAGCTAAAATGGCGGCCGCGACGAGGGCTGGGCCTGCGCGCGCGCTTCCGCAACGTGATGTGAGTGCGTGCGTGGTGAGCGCGCACGCATTGGAGGCGGGAATTCCAGACCCGCCCTACTTCCTTCCCGCCGGCGCTTTACGGCACCTGAGTGGTTGCTGAACTGAGTGATCCCCTAGTCTTCACGCGTGTTTAACTTAGGAAACGGAGTGGGGGAAATGCTCAGTCCTAGTTAGGAGGTACACACCATCTGTATTACTCTGGCATTAGGAGAGTCTCAGGCTAAGAGAGTTTGAGAAACCAGTCAAGATCATCCCGCTGAGAAAGGGCAAAGCCGGGATTGGACCCCAACTATCTGACAACTCCAGTTCTAGAACTTGAAGTCACTGACCGCACACGCTCAGTCACAGTGAGGAAACTGATATGAGACAAATACCAAAACTTGATGTGATCTATTCTTCTCTTTTTTGTTACTCAATCCGGACAACATGCACGCAACCTATTAACGTTTTTAAAATTAATATGCAATAGACAAAATTGGCAGTAAGGACATAATTAGCTTTTCCCCATCCCCCGTGTGCTATTTTTATACACTTCCACGGTGTTAACTCTAGCTCTATACTCATTCTTACAGCAACCCTGCAAGATAGGTGTTATTTTATACATGTGAACTCTAAGGCAGAAAGAGGTTAAGAAGTAAACACAGCCATTAGGGCTGTCCCTAAAGCCATAGCAAATTCTGGGGGTTAGAAGACTCATGACTGTTGTGGATCTCTCCCCCAGACCCTATCTGCTCGCTCAGTTGCATTCATCTCCGGAAGAAATGCACAACAAAGAGACCTGTGGGCCAGTCAAGCTGGGCTATCTAGGTAGTATGAGAAAGGGATGTACGGATGCCTGGGAAGATCGTAGTCAGGTTCTTATCCAATCCTCAGAACTGCAATTGCTACGGTTAAATATAACCTTAATATTGCAATTGATAAGGAGGGTTTTTTCTAAAAAAATCTTTATACCAAATCCACATTCCAAGTCAGCACAAAGAAAAGTGAATATCTTCACTTAAAAAAATATACAGTACAAGTTTCTACCCTAAATGCACATTAACAGTATATTGACTTTTATCAGAGGTCATGACACATTAATCATTGAGTTTCAAATCTGGAAAAGAATTTCCAGCTGATTTTCTCTTTTTATGTCATTTTAAAATGAGTAAACCTGAGCCCTCCTAGGTCATGCCCAAGTTCATACAGGCAGTTAGTGTCAAAGTCAATTAAAATCCAGATTTCACTCCAAGTATTCCAGTACCAGGCTTCCACGTTCACAGTTTGAGGACAACTATAAAGTATTCTAAAATTTTGGAGAAATGAGGAAAAAGGTTAGAATTCTACCTACAGAAGTGTTCTAGCCTTGGAGGCATCAGCCTCTCACAAGTGGCAAAGAGACTTAGTAAAGAAGGAATAGAAATCAAGGTGATGAGACTTTTTCCTTGGGCTCAGTGTATATCCATAGAAAACTGTAAACTAATCAGTTGTGTTGTAACCTAAATGACTGAAGAGAAGCTACATTCACCAAAGAATAGTGGCCTTTCTGGAATCTACAAGGTAAACAAAGGGCCAGGATCTTTCAGGATGCTCACATTCCCTCTGGTGAGGGGCAGAGGGAATCTAGGTGATCCATCCTAGATTTTCACATAGAATGGTCCCTAAAGTAGAAACCAGCCCCTCTACAGCATTGCAGCCCAGCTTTTCCTTCTGTCTGATCCTCCTTTCATGCCTTCTCTTCCGGTGTTGATCCTAAGTCCTCCTTCATAAACTTCCTGTGCACTAATCTTTGCTTCAGAGTCTACTTTTCATGCAACCTGACACTAAAAGACTTGCTGCCAGACGTGGTCCAAGAAAGCAGGGCAATTGTTAAAATTCCACCCAAGGTGTACTGGGAAAGAGCATGCAATGTTGTCCAAGTATGGAGGAAATAATAACTATAAGAACATTGGCATGTGGTTGGGTTTTGCTAAATGGGCTTGACACTTATTTTGGGAGTTCTACTGATACAAGATTTAACATACACAAGAACCCCAGGCAATGGTGTGAACACACTTAGAATGTCATCAAAAAGTGTGGCAAAAACAATGGCCTACAGTACACCAAGTTGGAGAGAAATGCCAGAACTGCTGTGGTAAAAGGGGATTAAATAGCTCAAAGAAATGAATGTACTGAAGTGGAAATATTTACGTAAAGGTGGAAGACCCAGCAGATAAATATATTCTACCGGAAAATTCAGAAGATGTACCACTTAGCAAATCAATAAGGAATTTGCTGGTGAGGGAGGTAAGAAATTCACTCAGAAATTCAGCGGTGGCTCTCCCTCTAGTCTGGGGCTGAAGATAGAAGATGCCATTTCAGACCTGAGCTGCTTGAGAGCAGCAGAGGTGACAGAATTCTGTAACACAGAGGTCACACGGTGGCATTTAAACATCAGAAGCCAGGTGGATGCTACAAAGTGTCAAGGAGGCCTGACCCACCGACGTGATAGAGATGGTAAATAGAACATGGTCTCCAGGGCACAATGAATGGGCAACCATCAGAGCAAGTCCTCTATCTGAACAACCAAAATAAGTCAAGAACAGATGACCCAAAGTTTGAAAGCAATTGCCCCAGTGAAAACTTGCCCAGTCTCTGGACTTGAACCATGACAAAAACCAGATACTGCATGCTGCCTAAAACAAAGCAGAAGAATGTATGAAGTGCAAGGATTTTGACTTGCAAGCTGGGAAACTCATGGTTACTGGAGCAATGAGTTCTGAGTTGTTCAAAGACTAATAAAGAGTTTTATGGGGAAAATGCAGTTACGTGGCTTTTAGTTGATTGGTTGCCTTATTTGGATCAGGGCAGCTGAGTCAAGGAACAAGAAAGTCCAGAGATGGCATCAGTAGACTTGACATTTGGAAATTAGCTGGAGTCCTTTGCTGGTTTCTGAGAAGAGCTATAACTTCCTGCAGCTTAGGTAAAGTTGAGCTTTATTTTTCTTTGATACACCTGCATGCGCCAACTCCATTTTGTCCCCAACATAAGTGACTCCATTTTAGTTTTGGTTCTTCAACCAGTTTTTGGACCTGGAATACACTGATCAAAGGAGAAGCCATGTTCATAGGAGCAAGGAGTCTGCAACACCATAACACTTTCCCTCCCCACTCCTTACCAGTAGGGTTCCAGTATAATAACAGGGGACTACAGCTGAAAGGGTTGTAAGGTGCAGACTGCACTCTGAGGGAGAATTCCTAGGAAAACCCAGCTTCAACAGAGGTGACTCAACAGGACACTAGAGGAATTTAAAAACTCCAGCACCTACAGTTACAGCAAACATTAAACACAGCCCACCTGCTAGCCAGATTAAAATAAAACCTCATTAACATAAAGCCTACTTCGGTTTCTATTACCCAATACATTCTGCAGGCTTTCAACAAAAAATTAAAAGGCAGTGTAAAAGACAAGAGAAAATACAGTCTGAAGGACAAAGCAAGTAATAGAACCAGACTCAGATATGACACAGACTTTGGAATTAGGAGTCAGATTCCTAATTCCAATCCAAATTCCACTCAATTTGGAATTGGAATCAAACAGAAAATTTGAAATAACTATGATTAACATGCTAAGGGCTCGAGTGGACAAAGAAGATAAGGTACAAGAGAAGATGGGTAATATGAGTAGAGGGATTAAAACTTAAAAAGAAATCAAAAGCAAATGTTAGAATTTTAAAACAGTGTAACAGGAATGAAGAATGCCTTGAAAAAAATATGAAAAGTAGTTCTTTAGGAAAAAGAAAGTGATCTCGGTCACAAATCTACGAGTGGAAAGGAAGAGCATTGGAGAAGGAATAAATGAAGGTGAAATAAAATCTTCCATTTTTCCTATTCTTAATTGATCTAACAGATAACAGTTTATTGCTAAAGTAATAATAGAACAATATATTGAGTGATTATAGGAAATGGATGAGGGAAATGAATGACAGCAATGTCTTAAGGGATAAATGAGAGACAAGAATTAGGCTATTCTGAGTTACCTGTACAATGCATGAAGCTGTATAGCGTTATTTAAAGGTGGAATTAGGTAAGTTAAAATGTAAGATGATCACTAATTTTTTTAAAGTATAATTGATATGCTATGAGAAGAGATAGGATGGAATCATATAAGATGCTCAATTAAAACCAAGGAGAGGCAGGAAAAAAGTGAAAGAAGAAATAAAGAACAAATACAATGAATAGAAAACAGTTGCAAAATCAACCTAGGGAAACAAGCAAAAACCACAAAACTCACTGATAAAAATGGGTAACGGATTTGAATAGACATTTCCCCAAATAAAATACACAGATGGCCAACACGCACATGAAAAGATAGTCAATATCACAAATCATTCGGGAAATACAAATCAAGACCACAGGGAGAAACCACTTTCCCACTCATTGGGATGACCATTATAAAGACAGACTGTCAGTGTTGGCGAGAATGTGGAGAAATTGGAACATGAGTACATTGCTGTCAAGAATATAAAGGACTATCGCCACAATGAAAAGCAGCATGATGAGTCCTCAAAAAACTAAATACGGAATTCCTATATGATTCAGCAATTCCACCACTGAGTATGCGGCCAAAAGGACTGAAACAGGAACTTGAACAGACATTTGTATACCTATGTCCATAACAGCTTTATTCACAACAGCCAAAAGGTGGAAACAACTTAGAACATCCTCGACAGACAAACAGATAAAGAAGATGTGATATGTACAAACAATGGAACGTTATTTAAACTTAACGAGGGCATGTACAGCACAGAGGAGCCTTGAAGACGTCGTGCTGAGTGAAATGAGATGCGAGTTCTGGAGACGGATGGTGGTGATGGCAGCACAGCAACACAAACGTACTTAAAGCACTGAACTGTGTACAGAAAATGGCTAAAATGGTCAATTTTATGTCATACGTATTTACCACATTAAAAAAATGGAGAAAAAGGTAAAACTGGTTGCCTCCCCTAAGACCTAAAAGATGGACGGTGGTAGTCCCCATCGCACCTTCACTTAATTGACCAGTCTGGCCTCTATAAAATCCAGACGGGTCCTGGAGGATGGCAATGGACTGTCGAAAACCTACCCAAGCAGGGTTCCCAAATGCAGCTGCTGTGTCAGGCGTGTTCTCTCCGCTAGAGCAGATTACTATGGACTCACACATGAACATGGCCAATGATTCTGCTAATCCACTCTTTTTCTGTCCCTCGTCCAAAAGAGAATTTGAAACATTTCTTTGGATTGTACAACAGTATCCATTTATATAGCCTTGCCCCAGAGCTATGTTAACTCTGTTGTCCTCTGTCGTGGCAGAGTCCGAAGAGACATGGACCCACTGGACATCCCACGGAATATCACACTGGTCCAGTAAAATGATGACATCATGCTAGGTGGACCAAATGAACAAGAAGTTGCTAGGAAGTTGGAGGCCTTGCTCTCTTGCAAAAGATAAGCCTTAAAAGGTTCAGATGTAATTTTTTAGAGTCCAGTGAACTTGGGTATGCCGGAACAGCCCGTCCAAAGTAAAGGAGAAATTCCTGCATCTTGCAGCTCCCATCATGAGCGAGGCAGCACACTGCCTGCACATAGGCCTCATCCAGTCCTGGAGCAACAACTCCCAGAAGTACCGCTCCAACTCACATAGCAGGAGACACAGAAGGATGCCATTTTTCAGGGGGGGTCTATAGCAGGAAAGGACTCTGCAACAGGTCTAGGCTGCAAGGCAAATGGCTGGCTCCTTGTCCACAGCCCAGCAGACCCTGTAGTATTAGGGGTATCAGCGGTAGAAAAAGATGACATGTGGATTTTTATGCAAGCCCCAGTAGGAGAATCACAGTGCAGATCCAGAGGGTTCAAAACCATACCGACTGCAACAGAGGATTAACCACCTTTCAAAAAATAGCTCTTAGAGTATTACCAGGCCCTGAGAGAAACCAATGCCTCATCACGGGCCATCAACTGACCATGACACCAGAAGTACTCCTCCTGTGCTATGTTCTGTCACACTCTCCAAGCCATAATGTGGGGGTAGGCTCAGATGGAGGAGGTGCACCTAGGATGTGGAACATAAGTAAGACCAGAGGCACAAGCAAGCTTCAAGCACAGATAGCATGCAGGTAGCTCATTTCACCCACCACTGTTGCACAGCCCCTCTCTCTCAGCTCTGGCGGTGGGCTCGAGCCAGCTCCTGAGAACTCATTGCTAAATCTTCAGGATGTTGATATCATGTTAGTAGCTTGAAATTGACCACAGTGGAAGTATTTACACCATGAAAATTAGCTAAGGCTACAAATTAGACATTTTTCTCCTTTTCAGAAAACTGGTTGTTAATTATTTACCTGTACATTACTGCTCAGCTCCTACCGCATGGGAAGATCCCTGGTAAGCAGTTTGATGTAAGAGGAAAACCCTTTTGTGAACTTGACTCACAAAAGGCTCAACATAGTTTGCTGGTGTAATCAAGGAAGGGCTGATGGCTGCTCGGCTACCCCACTTGGCCTGGACTTGAAAGGCAGTGGTAAGAGGAGCTCCTCCCTCCTGGTCAGCCACTTTGCGTAGAGAGAGAAGTGCCCTGAAATCAGAAGACAAAGGGACTCATGGGCAGCACGGAATGGCTTGGCCATCTGGTCAGGGGTCTTGGAAGATTGGGGAACAATGACGACTAGGGGAAAACCATGTGGGTGACTCTATGGAAGTAGGTACAGAGCATGAAGATCTTTACTTCACATATTAATGACCATCAGACAGCATCCATTGTAGAAGAGCCACTGAAAAACCACATATCATTCTGTTGAAACAAGCCACCCTCTCCCATCAGCCACTCTGGGGCTTGCATGACAATCACATGAATGGAGTTCCTTTAGTAGCTGGAATGGAGCCTAGATATTGATGCAAAAGCATGGATCCCACTTAACAAGGTGATCTAGCTCTACCATCACTGAAAGTCCAAGCGGCTAGGAACAGAAATCCAGTCCAAGTGCCCAAGATGACACAACTGCTTGGAGATATCAAGCAATATCAACCACTTGGTGACAAATTAACTACATCAGATACCATCCACCCTGGAAGGGGTGCCCATTCATTATGACAAGCATGAACACATTTTCTGTGGATTCGCCTTTTCTGCCTGCAGGGCTTCAGCCACTTCCATTATCCAAGAACATATAAAATGTTTAATCTTCCGGTGTGAAATTCCACATACGATTGTGTCAGGCAAAGGGACTTCACATTAAAGGAAGTGCTGGAACAGGCACATGACCATGCGACCCACTGTTCGTATCACACACTGCAGAAGAACTGGCCTGACAAAAGAACCAGCTCAGAGACGAGACCTTAGGAAGATGGCATGCCCATCCTTCATTATACAGCACACATTCTAAATAAATGACCGCCATATGGCACTGTTTTCCCACCAGGGAGAATACATACATCTGGGCATCAAGAGGTGGAAGCAGGAATACTTTCATTTTTCTTCACTTTTAATGGTCCATTTTGGGAATAGGTGCTTCCCCTTTCAGAAACTCTGGGTTCTCAATAGTTAAAAGTCAGCCTGCTTCTCAAAGGGGAGTCAACACCACCACCATGGCTGCCAATTGGGTTCTTTAAGCTCCTCATGCTAAGGGAGGAGAGTAAGAAAAGGAATCTCCATCCTGGCAGAAGTAATTAGCCCTGGTCATGAGGAGGAGGTAGAGCTATGGTTATACAATGGGGGGAAAAAATGTGTTCTCCACATAGATGATCCATTTGAACATCTCTTAATACTCCCTTCTGCAGTTTTGATAGTAGATACACACAAGTCGCAACTCTATTCTGAGAGTAGTAGCATAGTAACCAAGGACTCAGACACTTAAAAGCTGAGGGTCTGGGTTATTCTACAAGGTAAGTGACCAGGGCACCAGAGGCGCTGGCTGAGTGTGGGGGTAAAATAGACAGCTAGTTGAGGAGGGAGGTGCTGAGTGTCAAGTGAAGTACTGACATGCATCGGCTGTGTCTGTGGATGGTCCCCATGACACACCTCCTCTCCACAGCAGAATGTGTGTGATGACTGACCGTCATGGGGTACAGGTTCTGTCTCATCCTTCACAATCTAGGCCAGATTGAAAGGGCTATTGGGGCTGACTTAGGCCTTTGGGGGGACTGTCACAGCCAGCCTTTTCTCTCTGCCCAATTCTATTTTCTTCCATTGCCTTCCACTGGCATTGAGCCCTGGAGCACTCCCTAATCGACTTACTGTAGGTTAACCTCAGTGTCAAAGTCTGCTTCCCAGGACACTCAATTTAGGAAGTAGGGATGGTTTCTTTATTTTCAATATCAACCACCTCCAAAGAAATTCTCAGTGAATTGTCAGAAAGTTTGAACGTTTACTGTATACATACATGCATGCATTCATTCAACAAATATTTATTTAGCACTAACTGTATATCAAGAACTATTCTAGATCCTAAGACTACTGCAGTGAACAAAATAGGAAAGGTTCCTGACCTTGTGGCAGCTGTACTCTAGTGCAAGGTAACAAACAAGAAGTATGAAACAAATAAGACAATTTCAAATATTGTTGAGTGCCACAAAGAAAATGATACCAGATAGTATGATAGAGAGTGACAAGAGGTGCTGAAGGTGTGAGGGGAGATATGGATAAGCTGGTTAGGAAAGGCTTCTCTTAGAAGACAGCATTGGGGCCAAGGTAAGAGGAAATCAGCCTTTTAAAAACTGGGAAAGAATATTTCAGGCAGAGAAAAGAGCACGTGTGAGGAAGGAAATGAGTATGAGTGTGAAAAATAAGTAAAAGAAGGACCAGCGTGGATAGAGGTAGTGAACAACAGGGAGTGAGCTAAATTGAGGTCATTGAGCTAGACAAGGGCCAGATTGTGTGGGGCCCATAGGTCATTCTAAGTAGTTTAGATTTATATTAATCTTGGTAAAAAGCCATTGGAAGATTTTAAACGAGGGAACAATATTATGTGTTTTACTTTTTAATAAATCACTTCTATTGCTGTTGGAGACTCAATTATGGGGAAAAAAAGGCAAAAGTGGGAGCAGAGAGACTGGTATGGCGGCTATTGATGTAGCCCAGGTGAGAAATGACGGTGACTAAACCTGAGATGGTGGCAATGAAGCAGGTGAGATATAGTTGGCTTTGGGTTATATTTCAGAGGCAGAGCCAATAGGACATGCTAATGGATTGTCTAGCAGAAGTTCAGGATAGCAGAGGGAAAGGAGAAGAATGTAGGATGTCTGGTCCACTGGGTGGATGTTTTTTAAGATGGGAGGACTGTGGTGGCTGGTTTGGAGCAAATGAATCAAGAGCTCTATTTTGGTCATGCTAAGTTTGAGATGCTTATTAAGACATCCAAATGGAGATATCACACAGGCAGCTGAACAAGTATCTAGAATTTAGGGTTGGGATATATATTTAGTAGTCATCAGCATAGAGATGTTATTTAAAAACATGCAACTAGGTGAGATCACTTCATGCGTATTAGGAAGAATAGTGAGGACCAGGCCCTGTCCTCCTGGTGTCTTTCCATTTGCCAGTAATAGCAACTAAGAAGAACCAACCATCAAAACCAGGTCTCTTGCCCTCGCAGATGTGGCTCAGTGGATTGAGCACTGGCCTACAAAGACAAGGGTCACTGGTTTGATTCCCAGTCAGGGCACATGCCTGGGTTGTTGGCAAGGTCCCCAGTAGGGGGGTGTGCAAGAGACAACCACATATTAATATTTCTCTCCCTTTCTTTCTCCCTCCCTTCCCCTCTCTAAAAATAAATAAATAAAATCTTAAAAAAAAAACCAAACAGGTCTCCTAAGCCAAGAATAATTAGCATATCGAGAAGCAAATGTTAGCAACTTCTGGTCAAGATAGAGGCCCAAGTAGACACGCTTTGCCTCCTCATGCAACCAAGAGAGAATTACAGCTATGTCTCAAAACAAATGACAACTAGAACTGTCAGAAAATTGAGCTGTATGGAAGTCTGACAACCAAGGATTTAAGGAAGCCACATCCACCCAGATGGGTAGGAGGACTGGAGTGGTGGAGACAGGTGGACAGGCGTGGAGATGCAGTATGGCACAGAGAGGCAGTGATGGTGGAACAGATGGTCCCACACTGAACGTGTGGTGAATAAAAATCAGAAGGGATATCTTGGGAGTGAGTGATCCCAGCCCAGTCCAGACAGTACAGCCCAGGGTTCCAGCTCCAGGAAGATAAATCCCCATAACTTCTGGCTAGAAAAACCAGTGGGTGTTGGGGTGGTGGAAGGAACTGATGGATTTTCAGGAGAGTCCATTTAAAGGGCCTGAACAGACTTAGAACATATGCAAACCCACCCGCTCTGGGATTCACCACCAGGGCAACAGCTGGAAAGGTGCCAGTCACATACGGGAAGTGGGTGAAGTAACTGGTGATGGGGCAAGTGCCGGGCAACCCTCCAGAAGCCAGGTACTGTCCCCTCTCTGAGCCCTCCCTACCCACAGAGCCACAAAGCGGTGAAGCGAGTTGCCCCACCCTGATGATTACCTAAAGCTCCATCCCACACAATTTACAGATGCCTTTGCTAAGACAGGGAGTCAAGGCAGTTCTACCTACTACACAGAAACATACACAGGGAGGCTGCCAAATTGAATAGACAAAGAAATATGGCCCAAATGAAAGAACAGAACAAAACCTCAGAAAAAGATCTAAATGAAATGGAAATAACCAACCTGTCAGATTTAGAGTTCAAAACACTGGTGGTCAGGATGCTCAAAGAACTCACTGAGTACGGCAAAAACATAAGGGGAGAAATAAAGGCTACACTAAGCAAAATAAAGAGAAATCTATAGGGAACCAACAATCGAGAAGATGAAGCTGAGAATTGAATCAATGGTTTGGAACACAAGAAAGGAAAAAACATTCAATCAGAACTTCAGGAAGAAAAAAGAATTAAAAAAAAAATGAGGATAGGCTTAGGAACCTCTGGGACAACTTTAAATGTACCAACATCTGAATCATAGGGATGCCAGAAGGAGAAGAGGAAGGGCAAGAAATTGAAAACTTATTTGAAAAAATAATGAAAGAAAATTTCCCTAATTTGGTGAAGAAAATAGACATACAAGTACAGGAAGCACAGAGAGTCGCAAACAAGTTGGACCCAAAAAGGACGACACCAAAACACATCATAATTAAAATGCCAAAGGTTAAAGATAAGGAGAGAATCTTAAAAGCACTAAGAAAAACATAGAGAGTTACTTGCAAAGGAGTTCCCAGAAGACTATCAGCTGATTTCTCAAAAGAAACTTTGCAGGCAAGAAGGGAATATTCAATACTTTGAATACTTTGAATACCAGAAGTATTCAAAGTCATGAAAAGCAAGAACTTATAACCTAGATTACTCTATCCAGCAAAGCTATCATTTAGAATGGAAGGGCAGATAAAGTGTTTCCCAGACAAGGTGAAGCTAAAGGAGTTCATCATCACCAAGCCACTATTACATGAAATGTTAAAGGGACTTATTTAAGAAAAAGAATAAGATCAAAACTAGGAACATTAAAATGGTAACAAACTCACAACTCTCAAAAACTGGATCTAAAAAACAAAACAAGCAAACAACCAGAACAGGAACAGATTCATAGGTATGGAGATCACATGGAGGTGGGAGGTGGAAGGGGAAGAATGGGGGGAAAGGTGCAAGAATTAAGAAGCATAACTGGTAGGTGCAAAATAAACAGGGGGAGGTCAAGACTAGTATAGGAAATGGAGAAGCCAAAGAACTTATATGTGCAACCCATGGACATGAAATAAGTGGAGGGGGGATTGCTGGAGGGAAGAGGGATGCGAGGCAGAGGGAGGCAAAGGGGGAAAATTTGGGACACCTGTAGTAGCATAAACAATAAAATATATTATAAAATAAAATGGCAAAATTAAAACAAAAAGAAGGGACTGCTAAATGTTCCTAAGAAGCCCAGTGTAGTGGGCAGGATTCCGGCTCCCTGATCTTCTCCCCCTAATGTTTCACCTGTATCTGTTCCGTTATGTGGCAAAAGACACCAGTGGTTTGCAGACGGAATTAAGTTTATAGCCTTTAAAACACAGAGATTATCCTGGATTATGCTGACAGGCCCAATGTGATCACATGGACCTTAAAAAATGGTTGAGGAAGGCAGAATGGTCAGCCAGATTGATGCAAAGGACGAAGAAGCAGGGGAGTTTCAAAGCATGAGAGGGACTCCACCCACCCTTACTGACTTTGAAGGTGGAGGAAGGGGGCCACCAGTGAAGAAGAAATGGGCGTGCCCTCTAGACATTGGGAACAACCTTTAGCTGAGAGCCAGCAAAAGAAAAATTTGCAACCACAAGAATCTGAATTCTGCAAATGACCTGAATGAGCAAGGGAGCAGATACTTCCCTAGAGCCTCCAGAAAGGTTTTTATTTTAGCCTGGCGAGTACCCTGTTGAACTTCTGTCTTATATAGAACTATAAGATAATACATTTTTCTGGCTTTAATTTGATAAGTGTATAGTAAAATTTGTTGCAAGCAGCAGTAGAAAACTAACACAGAGGTAATATGGGAATGACATCTGACCACTGGATTGGAATGATAGAGGCCTTGGTGACCTTTATATGAGCGGTTGCGAAAGAGTGGTAGGAACAGAAACCCAAGTGGATAGGAGGAGATAAAAAGACATACAGACGATTCTTTCAGTGGAAGCAGACACATGACACAGTGATAGGTAAAAGCCGTGAGTTATAGAATACACTGTCCAGGTCCCAGAGAAAGGGTTCGTGTTGGTGAAAAATAATACTGGGTTCCCCCAGCAGGAAGAGATGTATATTAGTGAGAAACACAATCAGGCTACCTCTGGACAGCCATACTGTCCTCTGCTAACTTTGAGGGATCTGGAGCGAGAAGACAACTGGATGCCCCTGGCCTGTGGCACACACACCTTCTCTCCCCTCCCCGTTTGCACATCCCATCCTGAAATCTGTTGTTTTATGTATTCCATCTAGTAATTTAGCGGTGTAGGGAGAGGGCTACAGCTGGACCCTATGGCTTAATCGTGGCCAGGAGCAGCAGTCTTAGAGTACGTCACTAAAGTAAGTCTATGCTGTAGACTCTTGGTATGCTCCGATAACTGGTAGGCAAAGTCTTCACTCATTTTTCTTTTTATTTCAAAATTTTCTTGGCTATTTGGGTCCTTTCTCTTTCATGTAAATTATATAACTAACTAAATTCCCTTAAAAAGTCCTATTAGGATTTGGATAGGAATTGAATTAAATTTATGTACTAATAGGAAGCAGAACCAATATCCTTGCATTTGCATGGGCCTTGCCCTTGGATGAGAAAAGTTAATGTTGTAAAACAACACTCCTCAGATACTAGATGCTGCTGATGGCCTGGGAGGGAGGACGTGTGACATGACCGGACTGTGCCTTTGAAGACCCAAGGAGGGGGCAGGCTGGCCAGTTCCAGGCCGATGAGCTGGCAGCGGGTGGGAACTCCACTGGAAGAAAACGCTACGACTGTAAAGATTAAGGTGATAGAGTGATCTCTGAGATAGTGTGTTATATGAGGAAACAAGGTGGAGCGAAGTCTGTCTGGTTTCTATCATAACAGAAAGGAGACACACACTCTCAGATACACATACTATGGATGTGTACACAAGTGCATAAATCTGTAACTACTGAAGTTAAAAAATGCAAAGTTAATTAACTGTAAAAGCAGTTTTATTTTTTAAAGATTTTATTTATTTATTTTTAGAGAGAGAGGGGAAGGGAAGGAGAAAGAGGGAGTGAAACATCAATGTGTAGTTGCCTCTCTCATGCCCCCTGCTGGGGACCTGACCCAGGCACATGCCCTGACTGGGAATCAAACTGGTGACCCTTTGGTTCATAGGCGGTACTCAATCCACTGAGCTACACCAGCAGTTTTAAATGACTTCCTGCGTGGGAAGTAGTGAACAAGCTGAGACAGAATCTGGACTTCTCTGAACACACCTTATTTTTTAGATTTGATTTTATAACCACGTGTATTTTACACAATTATACATCAAATGTAAATTTTTAAAGAGCAATCCCCTAACACTAAAAGTAAAAGAAAACAAGTGAACCTAACCCAACCGGAGTCAGGTTGGTGGCACAGCTGCACAGACAGAACCAATTTAAAGTGACTTTTGAAGCACAGTAGTTTGATAGCCCATCCCTGGTGGGACATGCCTTAAGGGCATAAACAGAATTGCAAAACGTATCTCAAGCTGCACTCAGAAATCTCACATTTTAAAGACAGTGTGCAGACCTATATCTCTGAGACTGTGCTGTAGGAGAGTGGCCTAAAAATACACAAGTAGTTCTGTTGGAATTGTCAACAACCAACATTTTTCAGTGTGGCAGAAAGGAGATGATTGAGTTAAGTAAAAATGCTGCAGTCTTTCATTTGAATTGCAATTATTAGTATAAACTTAAGACATATGTATTCTCATCAACAAACTCCATTTTCTACTCTGTTCTCTGAAAAAGTCCAGGGACAGTGGATAACTCAGTAACATCAAGCACCCAGGCGGCTGTCCCAAAGTCCACTTCCCTTGGAAGGCAGCAGGCCCCGGGGATTTCAGCCCGGACAGGTCTGAGGGCGGGAAACGCACTGCCTGCCCTGAGCACCTGAGCTTTCTGCTGTCTGGGGTGACCTGAAAGGTCCCCAGGGCTGTGTCCAAAGGCCTCACGAGCCAACCCGAAGAGGCTCCCACACGCCACTGAAACATAAAAAATAATTACTAAAATAGATTCAAACACATTCAATCTGTTTATGCCCACTAGTTCTTAGCAAAACAAAACTTCGTGGTCACCTTTAGAGAATTCAAGGAGAGCATCTCATCCAAAATAGTCATTTAATTATATCAAGAAATCGTTAATTTTTAAGATGTGATCATGATATTTCTTTTTTAAAGAAATATATACAGAAATTCTTACAGATTAAAAAAAATTCTTCCCTAAATAAATGTAATGCAACTTCATTTTTATTCCAACAGTTTTCTTTTTGAGGGGTGGAGGGAATTTGATAAAATTATTTTAAAATCCATATGGAAATATAAATGCCTAAATAGCAAAGAAAGCTATGAACAAGATAAATAACGAGAGTCTTGCCTTCAACTGAAAGGCACTGTAATAAAAATAACTGTAATACAACCAACATGGTATTGGCATAAGAGAAGACAAATCAGTGGAACAGAAGAGTGGATCCAAAAATAGATCTCAGTATATATCATAATTTAATATGTGACAAAGGTAGTATTTCAATTCTGTGGGAAAGAATGGTTTACTTAATAAATAGTGCTGGCATAACTGGTTATTCGTCTGGAACAAAATGAACTTGCATCCCAATTTCACAACAAATCCAAAAATAAATTCCAAGCACATTAAAAACTTAAATGTAAACAATAAATCTTGGAAAAACATTTAGGTGACTATATGCAAATTTAGGGGTCAGAGAACACCTATTTCTTTTTCATTCTTTTTTTTTAAACTAACATCAGGAACCTGTAAAGTATCAAAAATAGTCATATCTGATTATATAAAAATGTAAAACTTTTACATGGCGAAAGATACCATAAAGAAAGTCAAAAGTCAAAATATGCATTTGGAAAAATAAATGAAATGCAGATAACAGATGGAGGGTTACTATTTCTTATATACAACAAATTTTTACCACAAGATAAGTCCTTCCAGTCTTAAAAAGGGATAAAGGTATAATGAGGCAGTTCACGGAATAGCAAGTCCAAATGGCTAATAAACACATTAAAGAATACCCAAACTGACCAGCAGTCAGGGAACTGCAAACTAAAGTAATAATGAGACATTCCTCTGCACCAATCAGACTGGCAAAAATTAAAAAGAGGGATATTATCTACTGCAATCTCATGCACTGCTTGTGAATATGGGTTGTTGTTGCCTTTTGAGGAAAAAAGAAAGTCTAGCAGTATCTATTAAAATAAAGAATCCATATATGCTTCGACCCAGTGATTGCACTCCTGGGAATGTGTCCAGTGGAAATAAAAGAACCAGTACAGAAGGCTCAATGGAAACGAGCTTATTGCAGAATCATAGTAATAAAACCTAAAACAAAGTGAATATGCCTCGATCAGGAAATGGTTGAACAAATCGTGCATCTGCATCATCAAGTGCTATGCAGCTGCTAAGAAGAAGGAATTAGAGGCACTGCCCGTGTATTAGAAGGATCTCTACAAGATGCTGAGTGAGAAAGGCAAGACGCCGAGAATTTTCTGTATTATGGTTCCCAGTGACAAACTACTATATGTGTGTATGAGTGTGTATGCGTAAATGTATACATTTGTATGCAAATTTGTTTGTTTATGATTCTATGAGCTTGAGGACAAAAGCACAAAATGCCCTGAATGGGTTTGTTAGCAAGCGCCATGCCAGAGTGGGGGTAAGGGTTTGACATCTGGGTAGGTGCTGGGAGAAGAATAGAAGTAGAAAATCTGCCATACATTTTTAAATTTATTTAGCATAATGATAGCTAAATGACATCCTAGAATAATGATATTCTATCTCTGTGTGTATATATAATTATCACACACATTACATATTATGTGCATACATTAATACATATATGCATCATATAGGTACCCATATTTAGAGTATACATGTATCTATATGATATATACTAGGGGAAAAGATAGAGTTGAATCTGCATCTACATTATTTGCAGAGCTGTCCATGATATGTTGTTAAATTTTTAAAAGCTAGTAATGTGTATGGTAGGATTCTATTTTATCGAAACAAAGCACCACCAAAAAGCCCTCTATTTCTGCAGGCTGCATAATGCTTGTAATACCGAATGGGCCATGAAAAATATATGAAGGGGTAAATGCCAGGTCGTTAACGTTTGTTACCTCAGAGGGGATTCAGATGGGGATAAAATGGTGATTAACTTCTTCTTTACACATCACAGAACTGTTTTACTTGTCACAATAAGGCTGTATTGCTTTGTGATTTGAGAAATATCAAGCAGAAAAAAAACAAAGAAAAATATATATTGGGTCTTCCATCTAGAGAACATGATATCCTTCATAATATATTGCAGTCTTTTTCTTTCTCCTTTAATAAAGTTTCCTTAAGTTTCTAGCCTGATAAGAATTTTGTTGTTACAGTCATTTCCTTAATCAGGAATTAGCGTTTAAAGTTGATCAAAACCTTTTTTGGCATCTATTGAGATGCTTCTCTAGTTTTTCTACTTTAACCAATTAATCATTTTACTCTGCCGTACCTATCTTGGCCCACATAGTAATTGTATCCAGTCTCATGGCCTTAAACATCAAACATATGCCAATAACCACCAAATGTGTTTTCCAGCCCACACCTCTCTTCCAAACTCCACATTGGATAACTGTCTATTGACATCTCTGCTTGACTGTCTATTGATATCTCAAACTGAAAACATCCAAAAAGGAACTCAAGACCACCTTCCCCCTCTCCTAAATTTCAGTCTACCTGCGACTGTCCTTATCTCGGGTGGGGACAATGACCTAACCCATCTAACCAGTTGCTCAGGCCAGAAAATGTGAGTCATCTGTGATTTCTCTCTCTCACTCTGTACATCCAAGGCATCAGGAAATCCCGTTAGTTCCACCTTCAAAATGGATTCAGAATTGATTGTTTTCATCACCTCCATTGCTGCTATCCTTGCAAACCTGAATTACTGATCCTCTGTTGTCTGTTCTTGCCCTTCTATAGCCCTTTTGCAACATGACAGCCAGAGTCAAGCCCTTTAAAATGTACATGAGATCAAGTAACTCCTTTGCTCAAAACCCTGCACTCCTCTTCTCCTCAACACAGATTCCCAGTCTCCCCGATACTGTCCCCATTCTGGTTAGATAAAGACCCAAGGTCCATGCAAGGGCTACATAATCCAGCCCCCTCTGACCTCTTGAGGGCATCTCCTTCTACTCTCCTCCTAGCTGGCTCCTCCACAGGCATTCTGGCGTCCTTGGAGTCCCTGGAATGTGATGGACACAGCACTCCTGCCTAGGGCCTTGGCACTTAACTCTTCCCACTGCTTTGAATGTCCTTTCAGAGAGCTGCTTGGTAACTCCCTCATCCTTCTCAATGAGGCCTGCCCTGGTCACGTCATTGAATAAACAGCCCCTCTTTCCCCCACACCCACACACCTCCCTTGCCCCCCTTTACTCAGAGCAGCCATCCTTTTCTGATATATGAAATGTTTACCGAGCATCTTTAATTGTCTGTCTCATCCCACTAGAACATAAGCTCCAAGAGGACAAGAATCTTTTTTTTTGTTCACTGATCTGACAACCCAATTGCCTAGACCAGTGGCTGGCACCTAATAGATGCTTAGCGAATACTTGTTGAACAAAAGAATGAATTGGTGAAATACTTTAGCTCTGAGCATGCAGTCCCCTCAAACGTCTTCCCAGTGCTGATTTCCCTCGTGCATGTGTTCTGAGCTGTGATGTTCTACGGGCTATATTTTTCATTGAAATATGACTCCTTTTGCTTTTTTCTCTTTTAGGAATAATTCCAAATTTCTGGTTTGTTAATGAAGGTTTTATTGTTTTCCCCACATGGTTACAGATTTATTCTTTTTTAAAATTGTTGTTCTATTACAGCTGTCTCAATTTTTCCCCTTGCTCATCCTTCCCCCGACCACTCCACAATCAATCCCCACTCCGTTGTCCATGTACGTGGAGCAAAGTTGCTCTTTGGTTGATTTCACAGGATTTGGTAAGGAGGAAAAGGCAGATGTGTGTGCTCACTCTCCCCATACTTGACCTCAGAGAACTGGGAGTTTATACGTGTGAGTCAGACTCTGAGTATGGGTGAATCTAATGAACTTGAATTTCTGGTCATTGGGCCCTGGTGAACCCATCAATACAATGTAGCCTAGCGAGGCCCAGCTTGTACTGATGGGCTTGGCCACCAGCTGGCCTTCCTTTAATATCTCTAGCTCCAGACGGTTAAATGTAATACTGCTCACATAACCGAGATATTATAAAGCATTTTTTGAAAAATTCACAGAGGAAATGAGTTGCATGAATGCTAGATAATAAAAATGAGGCTCTAATGCTTGACACCACATTTCCTTTCTACTAATAGACCCAATCTTAAAATTAAAGATATCCACCCACATCCTTAGGGAACTCATTGAAAATCTTATGCAGCTGAAAAAATTTCTAATCTCCTTTTACCATGGCTCTACTAGTCAATTAAAGACTTTTCAAAATGTAAAATAAGCCTTTTCTATGCCTGTTTTCAAAGTCACTGAAGACCAGATTGTGACCATTGACTTAGATGCTGAATATGCCTGCCCTAGGAAATTTGGGGAGTTTGGGAGTATGTTGAACTATTTTTATCTAACTTTCTCTCAGCATAGCATTCCTAAACCACAGAAGAACATGATTTTTAACCCCTCCTTTTAAAAATTTATATTCTCAATGCCTTTGGTTTTTCACATTTGTGACAATGTGTGACTATGTTGGATTTGGGGGGAAAAGTGTCTACTGCAAGTCCTTTTGTCCAAGGCCAAATGCGCGTTAGTTAATACAAATCACAAAATCATGAAACTGTGACCAAAATTACTACTTTTAAGGATGAAACTTGCACTTTGTTTCCTAATGTCAGCCAATCCTGAGAAGAGGCCTTGAGCTTATCAGCTGGGTCCGTGAGCCTTCTATCTGTCAACACCTCATCTGTCAAAGGGATGAGCCAGTTTTTCTAGGTCTTTACGTTCAACCAATGGACTCACGTCCTTGGCCTTCTGCTAACAGTCTTATCTGTTCCCCTTACCTTCCCCAAGATACTCTAAATAAGAATTCCAGTTTGTAACCCACTGACACAAAGGACTTCTGCTATCTAAGGAAAACCTATTGGAACAGAGGCCCTCATCTTATTTTGAAGTTTACTTCATCATTCTAGCACCCCGACAGTAAGTTCTTTTTCCTGTTCATCCACAACTTTTGTACTTTGCTGTAAACTCATTTTCTCTTAATCAAAATTATTGGACATGGAAAATCATTGCTCATTATCCTCTATATCATTCTTGGAGATAATGCATAAGTTCTCTCTTTGGTCTGTTCTATTTTAATTTTTACTCATGAAAAAATGGAAACCTACTTTTCATTTCTCATCATTTTTGGATGCTGTTCAGCAATTCTATGCGACTACTGAAATGTAGTGGCAAAACTGGTACCACATTTACCAAATCTTTGTAGAGATGGTAGTTTTTGAAAGATTGAAACAATAGGAGAAATTAAACAGGAAATGACAGCTTTAATTGTCTAAGATTTTTAAATCTCTATACAATGAAAAGTATTGAATCTGGCTGGCACAGTATTTGTATCACATATAGCCATCAAAAATTCATATCTATACTATTTAAATAATTCACTCACATGTGTAAATATTTTTATATATAAGATCCAATTTTAATGAATACTTTTGTATTCATTTTAAAATTTTTAATTAAAACCGTATTTTTGAGTAACATCAAACACCAGTAGATAGATAAATGCATAATACCTTCATTAGCCAGTACACCCTTTTCCTCAAAATTTAATCGACATGTCATGCCCAACCAACTCCTAGGAAAAGCGAGCTCTTTTTCAAACTCTGTGATTCTATATTCCATAACACATTGTACTGCTCTTGTTATAGTGGTTGCTACATTATTCTGCGATTACTTATGTGACTGTCCTTCCAACTAGAAATGACCATCTGATAAGGTATCAGAGCAGGAACCCGTGTCTTAGCTTTATTATCTTCTTATCGTCTAACATGGTGTGTGGTACTTCTTAATTGCTTATAGAATGAGTTAATTCATATTAAAACAAATGTAAACAGTAATTATAGAGTTATAGAAAAGATCTCCCAACTCAAGTTCTAAACCAAAGATGTGCAACATAATGCAATAATGTTTTGTTCAAGAAGACTTTACTATATTGATGGCATGTGTACTTTTTGCACAG
>CM052538.1:12247431-12267635 GCA_028533065.1 Trachops cirrhosus
CGTCTAACATGGTGTGTGGTACTTCTTAATTGCTTATAGAATGAGTTAATTCATATTAAAACAAATGTAAACAGTAATTATAGAGTTATAGAAAAGATCTCCCAACTCAAGTTCTAAACCAAAGATGTGCAACATAATGCAATAATGTTTTGTTCAAGAAGACTTTACTATATTGATGGCATGTGTACTTTTTGCACAGGAATTAAAAAAATATAAATAGTATTAAAAAGATAGGAATTCTCCTGAAGTTAATTTATAAATTCAGGTTAATGCCAGTCAGAATGCAAGGTTTTAAAAAAAAGTAATAAAATTATTCTGAAGTTTATCTAGAAAAACAAACATGAGAGAAAAGCCAGGAAAAAAATTCCACAGATAAACAGTAATAATGAAGGAAAATAGTCCTATCTAATATTTCATATTTTTTTAAATTATAGTAATTAACAATCTCTGAACTAATATGAAAACAGAAAAATTCTATTAAATAAATAGGATGGTAAATTCAGAAATGATCAGGAGTATATGGGGACGTTATTATACAATAAAGTTAGCCTCTTTAAAGTAGTGGTAAAATAATGTCCTGTCTCAAAGTATCTTGTAAAAAATGGAAAGCCGTTTGACAGAGGTCTGTACATCATTTTTTTCACCAAAGGAAATACAGTGGCTTAAAATTCCAAAGAAATGTCGTAACAACAACAAAAGCCCTAGAAGAAAATATGGGTAAATTTTTTTAAAATAAGGAAGTTCACATTCAGCATGACATGAGATTTAGAAGCCACCGATGATAATACGATTAAGTTTTTTTAATCCTAAAATATTCATGCAGTAAAAACCCCTCAAAAAGAAGTAGATAAACAAAAAACCTCCATAGACAAAATGAAAAGACAAACAAGAATCAGAAAGAAAAATGTTGCTTATACATGATACAGGAAGGACTAACCTCTTTAATATGCAAAAAGTTCCTACTAACCTGTCTGGAGAAGATGAATGACCCAGTACAGAGATGTGCAAAGGATATGAACACCACTGAATTCATAAGAAAGCAATAAAATTCACAGGGGATGGACAAAGGATATGAACACAAAATCTATAGGACAGCCAATAAATATATAAAAAGATAATAAAAGAGTATCAAAATAAACTGATGAAATCACATTTTTTACCTATCATAGTAACAAATACATTTAAAGAAATTGGAGACATATAGTGTTTACCACAGAGAGGGAAAATGTTTCAACAATTTCAAAACAATTAGCAAAGTGTGAAAAGAAATAAAATTTGGGGAGGGCAATTTGGCAATATGAATAAAAATATAAATTAGAACCAAGATGCGAAAATATGTTTAAGGATTTTATTGTTGTTTCATTGTTTGAAACAATAAATACTATACACAATCTGAACATCTATCAGTAGAGAGTTGATAACTCAGTTATGATGTAGCTGCTATACAATGGATTTCTATACAGCTCAAATAGAAGGATATGGGAAGGTGTCTGTTATATCATTAATTGAAAAAAATAGGCAAGTTCAGAACAGTGGTACAGTATGATCCCCTCTACTTTTTAAAGTGTATACATGTGCACTTTGCCTGTTCAGTCAGCTGCTGCTTAACGACGGGGGATACGTTCCAAACCCCGAACAGGGGTCAGTGCATACCTGGGCTGTCCTCAAGCAGGGCCTTCCGTCCAGTCCCCTAGTCCACCCACAGCTTAAACTTTGGGAACCGTGGGACAGAACAAGTGCCCTGGGGCTTCCTTGGCTTCGTTAGCGGCCCAGGAGGACCTCTGCCTGGTCTCACACATTCATCAGCAAGTCTCAGATCTGTCCCCTGAATCTGTCTTCCTCTGTCATCTCCTCCATATCCTCAGTCTCTCTCCTTTTCCATTTACCCTGCTGCTCCAATCCTGCCTTCCAGTTCACCCAGGGTTCTGCTGAGGCTTTCTCTGCAGAGATGTTTCCCCCCAAATTTTTCCTACCAGCAACTCTCAGGGTAGCGGATTGTTAGATTGTCAGGAAGTTAGCCAGCCGGTTGACCTCACATGGAGGTCAGCTTGGCCATGGCAGAGTTGACATATCCCAGCCCTGGCAAGATCCCAGAGCAAGTTGTTAAATGCTCACTAGCACACTACTGCCCACCCCTTTATGATTTTATTTTCTCTCTCCTGCCTCCCCTCCCCTCTGTCCGAATTGAATTCAGAAGCCATCATTTGCACTTGCTGTGGAGTCACCAAACACTTGCATTTGAAAGTATAAAATGGTTGAGAGCAAGTGGCTTCATCTCTTGAAGGCTTCGTCTCCCATCTGGGAAGTGGCGACAATGACATCTTCCTCACAGACTGCAGTGGGACAAAACCAGGTCATACGTGACGGTGCTCAGCAAATACTCAATGTTGGTGGCTCATATCACTCTGGCATTCCCCACCCTGCCCCAGCCTTATGGTACTTACTTATCCAGATGCTTTTTGGAGTTACAGTGTTCTTTGAAAAGCTGACACTAATGATTGATTCATCAGCAAAGTTTAGGTTGAAAAATTGTTTTAAGGTTGGAAAAGTTCATGACAATCAGTCCACACTTTTTATACTTCTGTGACGAAGTGAGGAAGCCAGGTCTCCTTCAGCAATGCCAGACTCTGGACAGTTTGGGGGTATTCCGAATGGGAATTCTTGACTAATTATCCATGCTGGCATTCTCTCACTTGGAAAAAAGCTATTTTTCCAGGAGTAGTCGCCTAGCGTTTGCCTATATTTGACTGTGCCCTAATTTTGTGAGATCAGTTTCTCTATGCGTTGAGGTCATTGTGCATTGGGGTCAGATATGAATCGGCTGGACAAAACTTGTTGACAGCCCTCATCTCCTCTCCTCCAGAGTCTGAAATACACGCAACTAATCCTGTGCATCATCCACCTCGGGTCATGGATTTTGCCAGGGGCTTTCACACCCACTTCTTCCTAAAAGACTAATTTTATTTGGACAAATATTTTCTTATGCCAGTGTTAACTGTATTTGATGGGACTAATTGCACCTACTTAAAAAATGCTTATTTTAATGACTAGCAAGAAGGTCAAGAAATGCATGAAGTAAAAATAAAAGACAGGAAAAAATAGAAGTTATTTCTTTGTCTTTGAAAAATGCTAAGTTTCTTTTTCTGCTGCTCCATAGTCCCTATGGACCATTTTATTATACAGATAGGTTTGCTGAAGTCTAATTTGCATGGAGTAAAACTTACCTATTTTAGTGTAGAGTTATGTGAATTTTGGAAAATATGTACTGTGTAACCACCACAATCAATACATAGAACATTTCCATTCCTTCCTAAAATTCCCTGGGGCCCTTTGTAGTGACCCTCTTCCCCCAGCCTCAGGCCCTGGCAATCGCTGGTCTATTTTTAATACCTGTAGTTTTGCCTTTTCCAGAAAGTCGGGGTAATGGAATCATATCCTGTGTAGCCTTTTGAGTCTGGCTTCTTTTTCTCAGCTAATGCATTTGAGATGCAACCCGTGTTGCTTTTCTACCAGCTGTTTGTTTTTTGTTACTGCTGAACAGTATTCCATTCTGAGCCCACATCATAGTTTGTTTATCCATTCACCAGCTGAAGGGAATTTGGGTTGTTTCCAGGTTTTGGGGGTCATGAATCAAGCCACTGTTACTATCTGCATACAGACTTTTCTATGAACACAGGTTTTCATTTCCACTGGGTACATCCTAGGGACCATTTCCTTGGCCCAAGCTCCTGTTACTGCCCCAGATCTTTCTGTCTTAACCTCGGGAGCCCTCCTGCCTGGAGAGTTGAGCACTGTTCTTACTTCAAGCCGAGATATGTGAGTTCCAGAACCAGGGAGCAGTTTCAGTATTTGGGTCTCTGTGCAACTGACAAACCCTTCTCAGAGACAGGGAAATATGTAATACTCAGAGAAATTGACGGGTGATAGGTTGAGGGAGGAGTGGTGAGAAAAAATAAGGCAGGTCTCCCACATCAGGTGCTGTGATTGAGGGCTGCGTCTTAATCAGCAGCCCAGCTGCCTATAAAATCGAATTTTGCTTCTCTGCTTATCAGCTGGAATCGTGACTCACTGAATTATGATTTACTTAAATCCACTCTTGTCATTTGTGCCTATGGGCTAATGTATTGCAGCTGATATCTGGACTAAAGCGAGATGATTAGGAGGTCTCTGGCCATCAGAGATTTCTATTAATAATTCTATTCGAAGAACAGTAACAGCTAACACTGAGAGCTTGCCATGTACCAGATACTATTGGAAGGAATTTACATATGTGAACTCATTTAATCCTCACAACCACCTTAAAAGCTAGCAATAATCCACCCCTCCCCCACCCTTTATAGATTTTACAGAATATAAGGCACAGACAAGTTAAGGACCATTAGCCAGTGGCAAAGCGGGAACAGAAACACAGGCCAGGAGGCCTGTGAGCCTGATTGCTTAGCCACTGGCTGTCCTGCCCCTACATGCCTGCCATTGTGAGCCAGACACTTGGTGCCTCTTCTTTGACCTTCATACTTGCCCAGCAAGGTGGCTTCTTGTTATCTCCATTTTACAGATGAGGGAATTGAGACTCCGACAAATTAAGTAACTAGGTCAAGTCCCCTGGCTGGTGGATCATGGAGTTGGGAATAGAATCCAAGTTAGCCCACGTGCTCCCCACCTCCTCTACCTGCCTCTCATAAAATCACTTGGTTTGCCTTGGACTTGACCTAAAGTGAGAGGCTGTCGAAGGCACGAAATGAAGATGAATAGGTCTGGGTCTCTGTTAACCTGCTGTCCAGGCTCAGCACGTGCTCCCTGGGCCATCCTGCTGGGCGCTCACCCCCTGCAGCCGGCTGGCCCCGGAGAGGACCTCTGTGGGGGTCAGGAGACATTGTAAAAATATTCTCTTACCAGTTCCTTTCCTCAAACACTAAACTCCCAAAATAAATACTTGTTAAGGATATATTTATAATAGATGTCCTCTTGCTTTCATTTGACTCAAATTTCCTTAATAGGCTGCTTATTCTGGGCACCATGCTTGCTCTAATTAGTTTTTCATCATGTGATGGTTGGTCTCTGGAGGAACGGAGAGCATCGACGCATGAGCAGCAGCTATGGCTGTGAACCTGCCAGATTAGCCCGCCACCCCCATGGCTGTGCTTCCCTGAGGTGGAGGAGACGGCCAGCCTGGTCCTTATCGAGCTCACCTTCCACAAAGATGCCCCAGCACGGGGATGCTTTGTCTGTATCATGACCTGGCATCTTCTTTGTGCTCAGCTCTGTGTTCAGCGCTTTCGGAGGTTTGCTATCTCTAGTTCCCACAACGGACATTATGCGCGCATCTGTCTCCCTCTCGAACGATGGGCTCCTCAATGAATGCATTGGGTCTGGTTTCCCATCATCCAGGAGCCCCCCGTTCCACAGGAGAAGCCAATACATGTAAATAATCTGACAGCATGGCATGCTATGACAGCGCAATGATATTGTAACAATAACAATTAACATTTAAGGAAAGGCGATCACGGTCCTGGCACCGTGCTAAATCCTGCACGTGTTGATGTACTCCTTTAATCCTTAGTGAAACTGGTGCTGTATCAGTTATCTACGACCATGGTAATGCTGTGCAATGGCCATAAAACCTCAGTGGCATGCAATAACATTTATTTCTGCTCACAAGTCTGTGCATCGGCTGGGAGCTTCTGCTTCTGGGGCAGCTGCCTTTGGCTGAGGCACCTGGGCTGGGTTCTTTCGTGCATCTGGGTGCTTGGGGGCTGGCTGGTTTAAAGAGGTCTCAGAGGAGACAACTGGCCTCCGTTTCACTCGCACGCTCTCCTCCCGCCGGCTAGCTCTGGCTCATTCTCGTGGCAGAGGCAGGATTCCAAGGAGCACGTGGAAGCACTCAAACCTCTGGAGGCCTTAACTCAAAACTGGCATTCGGTCAATTCTGCTGCATTTGCACTTGGCCAAAGCAAATTCACAAGGACAACCCAGATTCAGGTAATGGAGAATGGGCTCCATCTTCTGATGAGAGGAGCTGCAAAGTTATGCTGTCACATGCCTGGGCACCAAAGGGGTGAAGAATTGTAGCTCGCTTTGTAATCTAACACAGGGACTATTATCCTCGTGAGAAATGAGAGAAAAATCTCTGGGAAAAGCCCAAAAGAGGTGATTGATTGTGCTGCATTCCTGGATGCGTGGATGAGAGTTTTGTTTTTGTTTTTTTTCTCATTAAACTTTGTTTTAATGGGTCTCAAAATTCTGTGACAGATTTTTTGCTCAAGTTGTTTCCATTAAAAAGTACTGATTTGAAAAACTAATAACTTTAAAATGGTTATACACACAGAAATCCCAAATGGTCCACAAAACATTCTCCTTTCCTTCTGAAGGCTTTATGATGTACTGTGATTATTAACCAGTCTTTTACTGTTAAATGGCCAGTTGAGACAAACAGTTTTGAGACCACCTTCCACCCATGACTCTCCCCAACTCACAGGTATTGGGGAGAACATTCATTTAGCCTCCTGAGCTAAATTTACACACACCGTATCACCATCCCCTTCAAAGAGGCCACCTGCATTGAAGCCCTTGTCTCAGGCTTTGCTTTTGCAGGAATCAAACTAAGACACTTTGAAGAATGGATAAGATATTGACAGACGGAGGAGGCTAGTGCAGTATTCCAGGCAGAGGATCTTGCTTGAATAAGGTCTTGAAGCCATTCTATTGATAAACTAATGTTTTTGTTTGTTGAGAAGTGCTTTTCAGAATCTGCTACTGATTTTGTAACATGTAGCAGGCAGAGCAAACATGAGGGATACTGCTTACTAACTCAACCTGTAGGGTAACATTTTCTTCTTTAAAAAAATTAACTTTCCTAGCTATAAAAAATGCAAGTACATTGTAGAAAAATTGGAAATGTAAAAATAAAGTGAAAAGAAAGGAAAAAAACACATAATCCTACCACACAGAGGCAACTCTTGCTACTTTTTTTTCTGTATTCCCCTTTGGTTTTTCTTGTATGCATGTTTTAATATAGTTTATGTATACTATATATTTAATTTTGGATTCTCCCTTCCCCCCTTAATATCAAAACAAAGGCATTTTATAATAAGAACAAATTTCCAGAAATCTGGTTTTTAATGCTTGCCGTATAATAATATATCATGTGAATGTACCATAGTTTTACTTAATCATTCCTCCATGTTTGAACATGGTGTCTGAATTATTTCTGTGCAAACAGTCCTCTATGTGCTGGCAGCTGGGAGCTCTCTAGAGGTAGAGCGAAGTCCCTGTGTCTCCCTGGGGCTCCAGTCTCCCACTGCTGCCTCCCAGCGGCTGAACCCAGGCCGCCCGAGAAATGCAGCTGCAGGGGTCTGCTCGCCTCTCACCCTCTTAACACACACGCCCTGCGGGAGGCAGCGCAGAGCAGGGGGAAAATGCAAAACCGATCTTAGCATGCCACCCCCTTGCCTTTAGTGTTCTTTGCAGACAGACCTTGGCCTTTGTATCCATAATGCTCAAAAATTCTCCTTCTGTATTATCTTTAGGGAGGCTTGGCTTCTCTCCTACTCTTTGCACACTTGTCGTTTAATTTCTTGGACCTATGACTCTGTCTGTCTATTCTAAGCCCTCTCTCTGTTGGCCCTGATCCCTCTCAGGCAGACCTGGGTCAGCTGTGGTTTCTGTAGCTGAGCCAAAGCCTTTGAAGCCCTGTGTAGTATTTGCATTGGGCAATGTTTCTATTGTGGCTACATCTTTGGGGTGTTGATCATGCAGTTCTCCTCTCCCTGGTCTCTTCCCCAAACTTCATCCTTACACACGTGAGCAGTGTTTTATCCCTTTGGTGGGAAGGATCTCTTTTCACTTGGAACCTGGTGTGAAGGCCGAGTCCCCGTTGGCAGTGCTCTGGCACTCCCTGTGTCCTATCACTGAAGACAACCCCAGCATCGCCACTGGGGATGCTGCTGCTATGACCCCTTCGTGCCCAATGGCCTGCAGCCTGTGTGCTTTTGTGGTCTTGTATCCCAGAGCAGAAATGCTGGGGCTTGGCTTCCCATTTTTCCTGGAAAATGATTTCTTCCCTGCCCACAGTAAAGAGACCAGAATATTTGAAAGTCACACATTTGAAGTAGGGTTGGGGGGGTGGGTCAGCACCCTGTCTCAGGATGACTAAATATCAGCTCTCTAGACATCCCCAGTCCCCTCACCCTGCAGTCGTTATGTCCTTTAAGATTTCAAGAAGATCAACTCAAATTCCTATATCATTTTTGCTGGGAAATCAGCACTGCTCCCAGCATCCTTTGCTATTTATTCTCCTTTACTATTCTAGTCACTTTCGGTTTTAATTTTCAGTTTCCATCTAATTCTCAGTCTCCATTCTACAGCCTCCCTTTTGGGCACCCTCTTCCTTCTCCATATTGCCCAGCTGATTTCGTCCTTAACAGCACGCAGGGCTTTGACCTTGGAGGCCATGTGTTTCAAACGCATAGCCACGAAATGACTGTCCTGTCCTCGCTGGACTGTGACCAGAGAGAAACAAACCCGTGTCGTGTTAAGGTTTATCTGCCGTCGCAGCTGGTGTTGCTTACTCCAATACATGCTCTTCCCTAAAACTGCACACGGACACAAGGCAAAGCAAACTTTTCCTGACATTTGAAGGTAGAGAGGGTTAACTCGATATAGCATATATCTCCCAGCAGAAAATTAAACATTCAGCATCCTTAGTTTAAAAGTTCATTCGTCTTTCTGGTACCATGAACTTCTTACCAGCCAATCTCTCATATGACAACATGGTGTATCTCCATAATCTCTATTCTTTTCTTTTTAAAATCTCTTCTTACTTTCTCCTTTTTAGCAAATAGCCCCCAACCCAGCCATCCTCTCATATTGATATTTTCTTAAGCCAAACAATTCACCTCTCCCTTTCTTCCCTGCAACCCAGGCAGGCCACACTCTGAGGGCTAGCTTTCGAAACCGGAATGGTCCATTGGAATTTTCACTCAATAAAAGACAACTCTCTCTCTTAGGTACCCCCCAGACAAACCACTGACAGCCAATGTGTTAGCAGATGGGGGGGGGGTGGGAGTGGGAGGCAAGGACATCAGAAGAAGGTTAGATAATAGTCATCTCTTATAAAGGGGACAAAATAGACACGGTAAAGCTTGAGAACAACCAGGACAATTTTCTGTGCCCCCAAATATCCACCTCACAGCCTCTAATTCTGTGCCTTGTTCTTTGGGACTCTGAAAGCTTTGTGCTCTGCAATAATTCTCAATTAAAATGCAAATACTTACTGGGAGTTGTTCGGCCTTATCAGTTAATAGTTGGCTGTGGCATGAACCTAGGATCCTGCTTTAATGGGGCCAGCATGGTAGAGGGATGGGGTGATGCTGAGGAAGGGCGAATAGATTCAGGAAGAAGGAGAGAGAGTGCTTATTGAAGGGGTCATTTGGGGGTCTTTCTTATGTTATATTTTGACCAGAATGAACTCTGCTTGCCATTACCCATAGCCCTCTTCTTCGCCTTCTCAGGATTAGATTCGTGAGGTCTGTCCAGAAGGTATCCAGCCATGTAATATGAAAAATAGAGACTTTTATTAAAGAAGATACAAGACACAAGAAACATTGTACATAGGACAATGATGTTTCAGTCCCCTTGAAAGTAGGCACCTTGGGACCTCACACAGGTCTCCCAGTCACCATCAGCTGCCCTATTGTATTTTCCCTGAGTCTCATCAACAGTCTGAAATCCCTTCCCTTTCAAAGATGATTTTAGTTTTGGGAAAAGTGAGAAGTTATAGGGTGCTAAGTATGTGCTGTAGGGAGTCTGAGTTACCTGTGTGATTTGATGTTTTGCCAAAAAAATCTGTATGAGATGAGAAGCATTAGTGGGTGTGTTGTCGTGATGAAGCTGCTAATCACCAGTTGCCCATAGCTGTGGCCTTCTGAATCATCTTAATAGCTTCCATGGAGAAATGTTCAAGCTTAATGAAAAAATTGATGCAGATTCGTTGCTCTACTTGCTCAGTTATTTTGAGTGCAATAGCCACACAGTGCACATGCTCACTCAATGGCATCCACCGCCCCCACTGACTAGTACAGTGAAGTCCTTATTGCTCACGCATGCGCATTCCAGTCCACTCTTTTTGGCTGCCAGGTTACAGTGATATTGTGGAAACTATTCCCGTTATATTAACAGTGGTTGGACTTTTTCTGGACAGATCTTGTAAGATTGTTCACTTGCTTCTGCTTGACCTGAGCATAAGTTGAATTAAGGAGGGATGCTTGAGTTTCTCTACTCTGTCATGCCTAAATTAGGAAGAGTGGAAGTAATCCAAGGAAATAGCTACAATGGAACTTCTTCCAATTTACATTTAGCTCCATTTGATCACATCAGTCCCATGGCACATACTTGGCCTTGGTGGCTCGGTGGGTGGCAGCGAAGCCTGGATATGGCCAGGAGGATGGGGGGCATCCTCTGTGTAGGAGGTGAGCCGAATTCCTACCAGCGGATTTGCCAATGTGAAGCCATCAGGAAGGACCAAACCAAAGCACAGATGCACACTGCCAGTCATCCCAACTCCCAGGGATGCTGCAGGAGGCCAGAGTGACCTCTAGAGGAAATGAAGGTATCCATCAGCTGAGTCCCCAGCAGCTTGTCAGCTAGAGTACCTTTGTCATCACCTGGGTGCGCTTACCTTGTCCACTGAGCACCTCCTTTCTCCCCTGTTGGACCATGAGTGCCTTGGCCAGGAGCCAGCATGCCCCCTCTCTAAGTGCAAGCCCAAAATGCTTTCAGAAAAAAATGCATCCATGTAGAATAAGTGACTGTGCAGGCTCATGCCACAGCAGAAAAGGAAGATAAATCTTTGCCACTCTCCCATCCCTTTCCCCCAGGATTCTGTTGTCCCTTTCAGGGGTGATATTCAAAATATGTAGCAGCCTATAAGGCACCAGCATGGACCAATCAGAATAGAAGCAGCCTTGCCTAGAAGGAGGGTCCTGGGACCCTCTGCTGGGCAACACTAACCCTTTAGTTCCTGAGCATCAGGTTCTAAGGGAGAGACTGGACTGGCAAAGCCTTACCCAGTGGGCTCAGGATGGCATCTATGTCCCAACCAGTGTGGAAGCATCCCCATATTTTAATGGCCCTGAGGCTATCCTGGGTGTCCTGCCTGAGTACCAGCCAGTGTCCCTCTCCAAGCACCCTGCTCTAAGCTCCAAAGCTGGGTGAGGATGGCCTATGAAAGCTCAATCATTGGACCTATGCACTTTGGAGGAGGGGTCAGTGAGCTCAATCCTAGGGCAGGTGTGGGGTAGTATTGAAGAGCCCTAGGGCCTGGCGACTCAAGAAGCCAATCCTAAATAGCTCAGAGTTGGCAGGACAGGCCACAGACTCCCCCAGGCCCAACGGGCAGAGTCATTGGCTTTGGGACCCAGGGAATCCTGTTGCCTGTCACAGACCTAGGGAAAGCCTTCCTCTGGTACTGAGACTTCAGCTTTCTCTTCTTTCTGAGTTCTGTTTCGCTGAGTCCCACATGGAAGGAAAAAAACTTTCCTTTCCCCCTCTTGAAAAAAATTATCTTTAAGCAAGCCCACTTCTGCTGCTTCCTTGGAGAAAGGAGAGGAATTGTTTTTATTGTGTGTAGATTATATCCCACACAGGGCTCATTTTTACTGTCTCTGTGCCCATCATGCCTCACACCTCTCAGTGTAGTGCAGGGCTAGAGAACTCTGACTTACAGGGGTCTGTGAATGTAATCATGGTCCTGGTTGGGGGAGGGGACAGGAGGAGAAGTAGAGCAAGAAAGTGAGCTATTATCAGTTTGTCAAAAATCCAAATGGAAATTATAGATGAACGCAGTACTCTTGTGTGCTACTAGAGAAATTCAACTTGAACCAGCTTAGGGCAAAAAAATGGAACTAATTGGCTCATGAAATCAATCCACAGGAAGAACTGGGGGTGCTGAGCCTCAGGGACAGCTGGAACTGGGGCCTTAAATGTCACCAGGACATTCTCTCATTCCCTAGCAGCCACCTGTGCGCTTTGGCGAGCGAGCACCGGGCCACTGGCCATCCAGTTGCTCTCCACCAGGGATGGAGAACAATTTTACCTCCCAGGGGACATTCAGCAATGTCCTCAGATGATTTTTGGTTGTCATAGCGGGGGGGAGGGTGCTACTGACATCTAGCGGGTTGAGGCCAAGGATGCTGCTAAACATCCTACAGTACACAGAACAACCCTCCACAACTAAAGAATTATCTGACCCATAATGTCAGTTGCAGTGGAGAAACCCTTCTCTAAGACCCGCTTCCTCCTTGTGGCTAAAAATATGGCTGCCGGCAGCTCCCAGGCCCACATCCAACCACTCTGGCAGCCCAAGAGGCACTGAGACTTGCTCATTCTGATCCAAATGTCAAAAATCCCAAGGGAGGACTCTGATTGGCCCCATTTGGTTCAGAGACTCACTCCTAGATTAATCAGTTGGTTCGGAGAGGTGGGGTTTTAGAAGATCACGGAAGTCCTTTCTAGAACCTCCTGAATGAAGCTGGGAAGGAATACTCTCCGAATAAGGAAGATAAAGGGCGGGTGGAAAAAAAATAGATGATAACAAAGTTACAAATGTTACTGCTGAGTAAGTTTGGTTTGTTTGGGAGACAACATCTTTTAAAATTAGGGATCTGGGACAACAGGCAAAGGGAAGCGATCTTTGATGGAGTAGAGGTTGGGAACCCTATTAAGATACAGGGTGGGCAAAAGTAGGTTTACAGTTGTGAGTACATGAAAACAGAGTTTATTCTTCTATTATTTCTATTTAATAATTATTGCATTACTTATTGTTATTATATTAACCTACTTTTGCCCACACCGGAGAACCTTCCCCTAGAACACTGCACAGGCCAAGCCAGCTTCCCGTGCTCCAGACTCTGTTTTCCTATTCTTCCCATGAAGATAATTCCTGGGAGACCCATTCTCCGCTCAGAATCTATGGGTGGTAAGTGGCTATTCAAATAAACTAATTAGCACTAATGTTTAGCAAGCTAATGAGTTATTCCTTCCCGATGACATAATGCCTAACCCTGTTACAATGTGCATATCCTTTAAAAGGTCTTTAAAGAGGAAAGTAATTGTAGAGATTTCAGGCAAATGGGAGCCTCATGGGAAGATATTTTTGTTTTGGAGGCCCCTGGACGCAGGTTATTCATTTAGGTAGCCGATTATACTGTATCTAATAACACAGGTTCAAGGTCAACACTTTCTGAACAGTGTTCTATGGGACACTGAGTCCCTGGGATTGGAGTGTTATTGAAAATAAAGATTCCATAATGAAATCAGTTGAAAGTGCTCTTTTAGAAGACATTTAGTGGATTTCTTCACTGTAGAACTCAGAGCTTTTAATCGAAGAGGTGTTATGACCCTTAGGGATAGCACTATAGTATGCAGACTTCCCAAATTTGGGGGCCAAGTAACCCCCTTTCTTGAGGCGTATTTTACATAAAGTGACCAGTTCTGTTTTGCACCTATTGTCCTTCCATAACTGTTGAAGTCGTCCCTGTCATTCCCCAGAGTGCACCTGTTTGAAGGGTAAATTATATGGTTACCCTATTCTAACACGAGCATGTTTTGGAAAATGTTTTTTGTGTTGTCATTCTTATTTGTGGAGAGCAACATTTTGTACCACCTTAGATCAGCCTTAGGAATTCCTCTTTCATGGTATGTTTTTATTACTTAGGCATTAAACTTAGAGGCGGAGTTGATTCGTAGCAATCTCTAGGTGAGCTCTAGGTAAAAATTACCTGGAGCAATGGTTTTCCACTGTCCCCGAGAACACTTCGAAATCGATCCCTTTCCCCATTAATCTTAGCTTTAGAATCCCAGAATCAAAGCATAACCTCTTTAAAATTGGACAAATTAAATTATTGCATTATTAATGAATTGTCTACTTGTAAGAGACAGAAACTAAATTTGAACAGGCAAAAACAAACAAATAAACATAGTAATTTGGGGAAGAAGCATATGGAACAGAAGAAAAAACTTCAAGTGCCAGAGCACCTTCAGGCCCCTTGGCAGGGGTGCCCAACCCAGGGCACAGACAGATACTGATAGGAGCTGGGTGGAGAGCAAGCTCACCCAAGCTCTCCTGTTGGCTCCTCCCAGCCCCCCTCTTCCACAAAACCGGTCCCTGGTGCCAAAAGGTTGGGGATTGCACCCTTGGGAGATGGACCCAGTTTCTTGATGCTTCCAGGATTCTCTCTCAAACACAACTTGTCTCTGCCTGAGCTTCAGTCTGTCCCACCAAGGAGCATGCTGCCTCTCTGGATGCTGGTGATTACAGAAGCCAAATTCATGACCTTCAAGTAGTCACATGAACAAAACAAAGACAATTATTTAAACATTAGAACCATGGCAAAAATGTTACATAGAGTGGTTTTAAAGGAGGAGAAGCCCAGGACTATGAATTTTTAAAAAATATTTTATTTATTTTTAGAGAGAGGGGAAAGGAGAGAGAAAGAGAGGGAGAGAAACACCCACATGAGAGATAAACATCCCTCGGTTGCCTCTCACATGCCCTCAGCCGGGGACCCAGCTGGCAGGCAACCCAGGCATGTGCCCTGACCCGGAACAGAACCAGCTGGGGCTCAATCCACTGAGACACATCAGCCAGGGTGGGTTTTGTTTTAATATCACAATGTAGGACAAGAAAAAGTTACCCCTGATGGCCCCTTAACACACTTAAAAAGAACAGTACAGTATACATGGTTTTATGTACTTGACTCTCAATGTGTACAAATGACAGAGGCATATAGCAGTGGGCAGAAAATAATGAATAATGCACAGAAAAATAATGGGTATATATGCAAAAGAAGTTCCAAATTTTTTACTCATATAAAAGACAGATGAGAAATAAAATAAAGAAGAAGAAAGTAAAGGCCACCTATGGTTTCTCCTGCTGAGAACCAGATAAAGAACTCAGGGGCATTGGGGGCATTGTGAACCAAAACCACCTATCTTTAAATACTACAGAATGATGGATACTTAGGTGAGCCACCTTCAGGGAGAAGGGCTGGGTCAAGTCTTCAGTCTCAGGCTCACGCTGGGGAAAGGCTGCCCGTTTTGTTTACTTTTCCTCTTTGTTCTCTCTTTGTCCCCTTCCCCCTCCCTCTCCTCCTTCTTCCATCCCTTCTCCTCTCCCCCACACCCCCTCCTTTCCCTTAAACCAGACCAGTGGGCGATGTCAGAGAGCAGTAAAAAACGAGGGACACGATTGCATAGAATTAAATCCCATCACTGTCACTGTGGGACCTTGGAAATTTTACTTAATCTTTCCACTCCTCATATGTTAGATGGGGGCACTGATAGACCACAGCTCATAGCTTTATTGTGATGATGAAATAATGTATGTAAAGCACTTAGAAGAGGGAGAGTCACCTACAACCGCTACTCCAGCTGCTGCTGCTACTACTGTTAGCACTGTAAAATAAAACCCATAGAGTGTCTGCTCTCTGGGAAACTTCGTTGACTCCTTCTTCAGAAGTCACACTCGCTCATTCATTCATTCAGCCATTCAGTTAACAATTATTAAGGGGCTTCTATGCCCCAAGCATAATTCCAGGAGTTGGGGACATATACCTCCATAGAAATCCATGCCCTTAGTACCTCCCATCCTGGTGGGAGAAGGCAGCTGTGGAGGAAAAATGTGAAGTACCCCTACTCCCAAGTTTAAATTCCAAACTGTGGTTGTCTTTCTCCCCCCTCCCCCGCTCCAGTTTACTTGTATCTAATTTCTTGATGCTCCTTCCCTGATGTAAACTGCCCCCCCCCCCCCGCTTTGGTTTATTTGTGAATACCTTAGGTTGTTTCAGAAAGGACTTCAGGTAGCTTCCTTGCTTTTGGGCCTCATTGCTTTCCAATGACTTGTTTCCTTGGCCGCGTGCTGTGATGTTCTTCCTGGTTCTGTTGGCCTTTCCCAGCTGGATCCATCCAACCGCTTGGTCTTTCCAGAGTCCCTTCCTTTGGTACAGGCGACGAATCCCAATTTATCATCACTTGTGACTATAATTAATGTGCCGTTTACTCCCTCTTCCAGATCATTAATGAAGATGTTAAATGAGATAGAATGAAACCACGCCCCGTGGCACCCTGCTAGACACCTTCCAGCAACTTGACAGTGCCATTTGCTCTTCTGTTACCCTTTGTTTCCCTTGGGGGCATAGGCCTCTGCCTTTCAGAGAGGCAGAAAGCTTGATATTTCTACAGCAAAGCCACTCAAGGGGGGAGGTGGGGATATTAAAACCTGGCAGATTGTAAATATATCCTTTTTGAGTTTGAATTAAATGCGGATTATGAATAGAGCATTGTCAGTAAACACTCGGTTGCTCCCCCTCCTCTCAGATGCCTTTGTTGTCCCTGGACTTTCTGCAGCTGTTCCTTCTCTCCCAGAGCAGGGAAGGGTAGATGTTTGCTGTATGCAAAGATGTTGCTTGGATCAGCTTAACTATGAACTGGAGGGTTACTGTGTTTCATGTGAAAGCTGTGGTCGCTGGATGCATCCACAGCTGGAGTTTCGCCCCCCTCCCTGGATGCATGCCCTCCCCACGGAACCTCGCAGAGCTCTCCCACTGTGACTCTGGCCCAGCCACGTGACTTTCTTTGACAGATGGGATTTCAGCAGACAGAATGCAGGCACACGCTTGAAAAAATCACTTGCATGTCTCCACTTGCATTCTTGCATCTTCCACAATGACTATGAAAACATGCCTAGGTGAACCTGTTGGAAGATAGGACTCATGGAGCAGAGCCCAGTTGCCCCAGTTGTCCAGTCAGGACCAATGGATGAGCTCGGGGATGTGAATGAGTCCAGTCCAGATCAGCAGACCTTCCTAGCTGACCGCCAGGTGCATGAACAGTAAGCATATTGCTTCTGAGGGCTTGTTTGTCATACAGCATCAGCCAGGGCAATAGGTAGCTGACACAGTGGCACATCTTTGGAGTCTCAGGAGCTGGGAACTCATCGATCTCCTGTTTTCCACACAGTGTGTCCCTGTCACAATCCTTTACAAGAAAAGAGAAGAAAAAGTTTTCTTCAAGTAGAGATTCAGCAATACACTAGAGTCTGGCTTTGGGCTTTAAGAAGTAAAAGCAGAACACAACCTCCAGGTGTTTTCTGCTCAAAGCAATCAAAGCGCTTATTGAGTGCCTACTGTGTGTGGAGTGCCTTGTGGAATTCTGGCAGATATAGTAACTTTATGTGGGGGAGGGGCTGTGGGAGAAAAGAGCTTTCGTGGAGAGCTGCAGAATCTGCAGCGCGCTGAGAAGCTCCTTTTTCCAATGAAAACGGAAAAGAAGGACGTCCTAAGGAGAACAGAGGTGCACTTACCCCCCTAAACAATGGTTTGCTGTTTCTTTTCAAATACTTACCTCCCAAACTGCACAATCACTCAGCCCACAGCTGAAAAAGCTCCTTTGATTTGTGGCAACAGTGACAGGAGACTTAGCCGGATGGGTCAAGCCCGGTTATACTGTTGTTTATCCTTCCTGAGTGGAAGCCACATGCTTCTCAGGAGCAGAAGCTGCAGCTTCTAATTGCTCCCTGGGGCTTTTCTCCCCCAGCAGCCCCCGAGGCTTCCTCATCACAGCTGACACCCAACCGTAGGACCTCACTGCAGAAAGTGTGGCTCTGGGCCAGCAGCATCACCTGGGAGCTCGTTAGAGGCGCAGGACCTCGGGCCCCGCCCAGGTCCACTGAATCCGAATCAACACTTCCACAGGAACCCGGGGGATCTGTGTGCGGGTTAAAGCGCGAGAAGCCCTGTCCCAGGGGACTCAGAGCTCTTCCGGAGAGATAGATCATTTATTTGGCCATCAGCTCCCTCGATGGTAGACTTCCTGAGGGCACGGTCCATCATATCTTGGGGATCTTTGTATCCCCAGCACCTAGCACTGTGTCTGGATAGAGTAGGAGCTAAAACAACTCGGTTGAACTGCAGTGAGCTGATGTCACTGAGCAGCTAGATGCATCCGGCCTGCTCTACCACCTAGGCACAGACCTTTCCTCTCGACGATTCCCGAGCACGTATGGAGTGAGCGCCACCTTGAATGTGCCAATTTGCCCAAACGAAGCAAATCGTGCACAGGCTCTGGGCAGCTCTGCACACTCCAGAGATTTAGGTTTGTATGTGGTGGTCTAAAGTACAACATCAAGTGCATTTCAATAAGCAAGTTTGGGACCAGGATCCTGCATATATTAGAATGTCAACACTGAACCTAACTTAGTGCCCCAACTTAGTGAAAACTTTGCTGGGCCTCCAACAGTAGACACAGAGGAGAGCAGTGCAGGAGAGAGGGAAAGAGAGGAGGAGGAAGAAAAGAAAATGGGGAAAATGTCAGTGGGGGAGGGGAAGAAAAAATCAGCTAGGGCTTGTGGGACATAAATTTTACCTTCTTTATTTTCTCGTGGAACTTGGAATTTTTCAGCCCCCTCTCACGGTATCGTTGACATTAAATATCCAATCTTCTCTGCCCCACATCAACTTGAGTAATATAACACAGCCAAGGTTGGCTGCGTCAGCCCTCCTCCTCCTCACTCCATTCCAGTTAGGAAGGCTCCCTCCGTACATTACTATTGGGATTTAAGAAATGATTTATTTTGCTACACAATTCAGACCTTTAACCATACTGGATGCCGGGTGCTTTGTTGACACAGTAGTTAGGGATAAAAGGGGAGTTCGGGGGATTGTGGAATGCTGACTTTCTATAAATCACTAATTTTATTGTGGTAAATAGAGGTCACCTCCTGGAACTTCAATAGTCTGTCTTGAAAAGTGATATGAAACCATCCAAGTCCATCAGAAGGAAAAACAGGACAAATGGAGTAGAGGGAAAAGGATATTTTCTCAGTTTTACCCAAGGCCACAGCCAGAACATGGCTACTATGGTCAGAGCTACTTCAAGTGGTGGTCCAGGAATTTTCTGTCATTTCTTTGAGAATATCTGAACCCAGAAAAACTGGCCTTTGTGCTGCCTGCCTGTCACCTACCAGACCCAATAAGCAGAGACAGGGATTGAATCTTTATGGGCGCTTTACTCAGATGGCCAGTGATCCAAAAAGACAGACCATTTTTAAATGGCCCTTTTTATAAGGAGAAGAAGAGTAGGTAGGGGTTTGGAATTTAGAGGAAAAGTTAATCAGAAGAAAGCTGAGGCATTCCTTCATGTGTGTCCTGGGCGGTGGTCTTCATCTGTGTTCTGGGTGGTGGGCGTCTCACCCTGGAGTGCAATGGCTCAGATACCACCTTGATGGCTTGCAGGCCTCCTGGGGCACAAAGGTGGAACTGTCTTTGATCTCCTGGAGTGGGGGGGCGGGGCGGTGTCATACCTTCAGTTCCTGAACCAATAGCTTTTTACGTGCACCGATTACTAAGCTTATTAGCTATTACCTGAAACTAAAATTTTCCAACGTTTGAGTCCCCCATCATATTGTATATTTCTCCTGCCCTCGATGAGAAGTGAAAGACCAAGAATGGGACAAACTAGCTGGGGAGGATGAGGCCTTGGAAGTTCGGATCTGCTGTGAGCTTACAAAGGCCTAGGCAGAAATAAGAAATTCAGGAGCCAAACAAGGCTCAGCCGGGCCTGGACTAATGAAAACAGCTGCCATATATGTCAGGAGCCGCAGCACAGACGCATGGGCCCAAGGGAAGGTAAATGATAAACCTGCCTCGGAAGGGTCTGTGCTAAGCTGAGATACTCCAGTTGGAGTTACTCAGTACCTGTCTAACTCCCTTCTTTCTTAACTATAGAGGTAATGATGATTTACACACTTTCCCAGCCAAACTCGCAGCAATACAACTGCTGTAAGTGGTCAGTACAACTCACTTCCAACCTTTAAGACGTAAGTGGAAGTCACTGGGAAATCTTCTTTCCCATATAAACGGACAAAGCCTTGCTAGGATAGATTTTGTCCTTTGCCCCTTTACCTTCCCCACTTTCTTTTCTTGCCTGAAGCACAAGTGCTGTGGCTGGATGTGCAGCAGCCATGTTGAGATCATGAGGACCAAACACCACATGCCAAAGACAGCAGAGCAGTAAGACAGAGAAGCCCAGGTTTCTGGTGACAATGCTCAGCTTCAGTGCCAGCCCTGGGCTGTGGACCCTTGGACATCTTGCTGCATGAGAAAAATGAACCCTTCTCTCTCTGATGGTCAGATTTTCTGTTGTACACACAG
>CM052538.1:12268135-12288382 GCA_028533065.1 Trachops cirrhosus
TCTCTGCAGTCTAGAATAATTTGATCCACACCATCTGGCAGCTTGAAAGAAGAAGAAAAGAAAGGCGAGGAAGAGGAAACAACAGTCATGTAGCACGAATGTAGTAACTTCCAGTCTAAGTTATGCACTCTCCTTTGCTTCATGTGAGATGAGCCAAATTTAAACATGTCAACATCTCAACAATTGCTGATTTTTCAAGTGCTATGCGATGCATCTGGCGGGCAGGCACCCATTGAATGTTCTTCAATGAGGGTGATGTAAATGTATTTACTAAAATATTCGGTATTGAAAAAATAAATAGTATATTGGCACTCCCTGAAATAAGTGCTTGAGATTTAAAAGGACAAGACTGTTTTTAAATGCTCGATGAGTCATAATCATAGAGCTTACAAACAACATAGCCCTTTCCTTCACTTTAAGTGTAGGAGAACTTAGCCCGAGATTGGTTTTTGATGATGAGTGAGTAAGCCAAGAACCCTGGGTCCCCAGTAGGAAGGAAAATGGGGAGACAGGTGAAGGACAGTGGAAGCCGGACCACCCAGGCTCCTGAACCCCAGGACACTGGAGCACCCTCCCTCCCCCACCCTTCCTCTATGACTTCCTGGGCAGGAAGCAGGGGTGTAACTGCTCAGCAGGAGGAGATTCTCATCTTTCTCCCCTTGAAATTTGCTCTGAGGTGGAGGTAGCGTGCCTGAGGTTTATTAGGAAGGGCTCTTGGGATCAGTCCTGTAGAAGGGAAAGGAAGGAAGCAAGATTGGGCAGAGGTAGAAGTTGAGCTGTGATGCCATCTCTATGTAGTTCCCAGACAACGCTGTGGGGTGTTCTGAAGCCTGGATGTCCCTTCAGAATTGTCCCGAGCTGAGATAAGGGGTACGGGCCTTCATATTCCCCCACTGGTCAGTCATCAGATGTGGACCACCCCACGGGAGGAAGCTCTCCTCTCTCTGGTGGGTCCTGGAGGGAGTGGGTAGCAGGGCTGGCTGCTGGCAGCACCCTCAGCAGCCAAAGGACAGCAGTGTGTGCCTGAAGGGGTCTTGGGCAGCACATCCTAGTGCCCCCCATATCTGGGTAGTACCTGGCAAAGAGAGAGCCCTCTGTGAAGGTCTGCTGAATGAATGAACCCCTTCAGAGCCTCGAGACAGACATACAGGAGGCTGAATACATTGTCACCTTTACAGTGTGATTTAGGGATAGCAAGAAGTGATTGGCTTTACCTTTACCTTTACCTTTACCAAGGTAAAATAAAAGTCCATCATAGCTGTCTTACTAGTATCCGGAATTTCTCAGTGTTCTGAGGCAATGGAGGTATTCTTATGCAAGGGCTACCCCTATGGTATGCAGATCTAAGACCCAAGTTGGGGTGCTATGTCAAATGTCTTAGTTATAGTCCCTTCTCATTTGGGGCACTAGAAAACTCAAAGCTAAATTCGCAGCTCGTCTGTCGCAATGCATGGGACATTTTGGATTTCCAAACTATGCTCTATTTCCCCCCACTCCCAAACTTGACACTCCATCCTAATGGATGATTTCCCTGGTTCTTGTATTTTAGCATTTCTCTTTGTCTTACTATTTTATTTGTTTCCAAAAGCTGTGTGGAGCAAGGCCAAGTGTGCACACATGCATACTGTCTGTTTATAATCTTCTCACAACACTCAGCGGTCTGGGACCCGGTCTCTCTGACACGGACTCGTTCCGTGACATCGAGGCTAAAGGGTGAGATCGGCAGAATCACTCTGGGGTCTTTCATGGATGCTTCTCCTTTGGAAATCCTCCTTTTTGGCTCAACAAAGATATAGTCATCATATCTTTTGGCTGTGGCAGGCATTCCCTGTAAGAATTAGTTGTGTGAACTTTTTATGTAATGCAACTTTATTTCCTGGATTAAGTTTATATATTAAATATAGATTTTAGAAGCACTGTTGTTGTCCTTAAGGCATAAGTAACTTTTCAGTCATAGCTTTTAGTGATTTTGCCTAAAAAGGCCAATATCCAGATTCTTTGGAGTGGGTGACAATTACTTCTTGTCCCCTGGTGTCTGCAGGGTGAGCAGCACTGGTCTCAGTATATCACAGGGGACCTTAGGCTCTCCCCTTGAGGAGACAGCAGCAATGACATTGTTACAGCAAAACTGTCCCTGAAAAAGGCTGCCTCCCATCCAGCATTCTTTTAGATGGCCAAGAAATTGAGGTTTTCATTTATTGTAAGTCCAGGAAAAACTTGCTTGCACCGTGTTTGAAATGAATAATAAAAGCAAATCAAAAAGTTGTATACATTTCTGATGAGACTTAGACCTGGTGTTGCTGAATGGGATGAAACTGTAGGAGGAAGAGTGAATCTTAATTTACAGCCACTGCCATGTACTGGGCTTTAGGGAACCCAACCCTGTCACATGGCGGCCTGGTGGGGCCGAGCCCTTCTTGGGGCTCGGGATCCGTCCAGAGACATGTGCGTCCTTTGAGCCTGGGGACTCGCGGTCTCTTTCCCAGAGCAGAATTAAGTTCTCTCAGGTGCACCACTGGCTACATATTTTAAAGACCTTTCAATCCTCCGGAGCATGATCTTTAGCTTCGTCTTTATTTGTTCATTTACTTCTGTACTGAGCCCCTCCTACGACTCAGGCACATCTGTGCGAGAGGCGGAGGACTGAACGAGAAAACACAATGGCTGCGACAGGGCTAGGATGGAGGACGTACGGGGCATCCTGGGGGCCCAGAGGAGCGTCAGGGACAGTATCCGAGCAAATAAGGCTGAGATGAGCAGGGAGGGGGAGGATGTTGCATGCAGACGTACAGTGTGCGTGAAGGCCTGGAGGAAAGGCACTCTTGGGAATGACATCTCTGTGGAGCGAAAGAAGTCCAGTTGGCTGTAAGAGAAGCGGAGGGGGTGGAGGAGGTAAGCTGTGGAGTTAGGCAGAAACAGGTGAGGGAATCTGGACTTTGTTCTAGGGTCAGGGGGATCCATTCTGAAGGGCCCGAAAGGCTACGATGACACAACTGGAATTTTGTATTTGACAGATCAAAAATTTGGGGTAGAGATTACTGCCATCTGGACTTAGGTGGGGACAGTAGCAAGAGAAGTGGATACACTCTGAAGGTCGGTAGAGGCAGAATGGCCGGGCTGGGGTGATCCTAGTATTGGGGAATTGGGGGTGAAGGGCTGAATGCCAGGGACACAACCCTCCTACCCTAGGGTCCTGTTCCTGCCAGAGTCCCCAAGGAGGTGGATCTCCTGTTGGGTTTTCCCCTATGTAGAACCTGTTTCCCAGGAGTGGTCTGAAACAAGGATGAGATCTCAGGGTGGACTCATGCTCAGGAAAAATTCGAAAAGGAACCTGAGGTTTCCCTGCATCTGAGCCTCCAGCATTCCGTTTCTCTAAGTTGGCCCGAGGTCACTCCTGCTCTGACCTTGGTTTCCATTGCAAACCCGCTTCATTCTGGGCTGGGGGGATTTCCCTCTAGAAGCAGGCTAAGCCGACAGTTACAGCCCTGGGTCAGGCCATTCACAAAGAAGCATGCCCACTCCAAGGACAGATGAGAGTGAGCTCTGTTAGCAGTAAAGGGCTGCATGATGTAAGGCTGGAGGATTCCCTGGAGCAGAGCAGGCCTTCCTCACCCTGTGTGCATAAGAAGGCGACCCTCAGTAGTCTGCTCATTAAACCTACATTCATTGAGCACCTGCTATAGGCAAGGCACCCTTCAAGGCCGAGCCTGTACGTTATTGACCTCTTTGTTCTCAGACCCTTGCACAGGCCAGGAAGAGAGCAGTGGGGCATTGCTGTGCTACACAATGAGCCTCAAAATCCTCCAGGTGCATCTCCAGGTATAAGGGGCACCTCCGTCTTAATGTAGCAGTTCAACCCACGGGCCCTGGGGCCAGGCCTGGATTAAGTTCCAGGTGGCTCACTCACTAGCTATGAGGTCCTGGGCAAGTCACCCGCCTGTAAAGTTGGGGGAGCCCCTAGGTTGAAGGACACAACGTTTTCATTTTGTAAGTCTAAAATCAACAATTTCATGTGGTTCAACCACCTCCGATAAAGAGCTGCTGTAGTAGCCCTGGCAGGTGTGGCTCGGTTGGTTGGAGCATCATCCAGTAATCAAAGTGTTGCAGGTCGGTTTCCCAGTAAGGGCAGTACCTAGGCTGTAGGTTCCACTTCCTGTCCAGGCAGTTACGATCCCCAGCTGGGTGCATACGGGAGGCAACCGATCAAAGCTTCTCTCTTGCATCAATGTTTCTCTCCTTTCCTTTTTCTCTAATAAAAGCAATGAAAAAAAATGTCTTCAGGTGAGGATTAAAAAAAGGGTTGTTATGAAAATTAAATGAGATTGTGTATTAAAAATTTTTATCTAGTCCCCATCACAAGGTAGGGAGGAGCTCTGTTGATCTTCCTCTTCTTTTTTATAATAATAACAAAACTAAAAGTGAAATTATAATTATTGTTTACACCTGGGTAGGAGAGTTTAGAATGTGAATTTTGGAGGAGGGTTACTTCTCCATCTCTGATTTCACTGAGTTTTCCCTCAGCTCTCCTGACCTCTTGCCACACCCCTCACCCCTCTCCTTGGAGATGCAGTGAATTACCTGGCTGGTGGGTATCAGCCATTGGTGTACATTAAGTAGTCCATCAAGAACACTAGAGGGGCGTGTGTGTGTGTGTGTGTGTGTGTGTGTTTGCCTCTCTCTGCCCTCTCCCTGCCACCCCCACCCCCAACCCCATCCTGCCTTAGACCAGTGCCACGCAGCAGTCCTGGAGAAGTGTGTCTGTCCCACAGACTCCACCTGTCCCCAGCAGGTGCCCAGCTCTGGGATGGGGGTGAGGTGGTGCAGAGGCAGGGAGACATAGGAAGCCCACATCTAAGCTGTACCCTCCAACCCAGATTTCAATAGCAACAAAGCAGACGTTTTGACATCCGTCTCCTTCTTCCTGGCTCTTCTCTGATTTAGAATGTGGGCACTGAGGAAAGCCACGTGGTTAGTTAGCTCCCTCAGCTGGCTCACGGAAGGTGCTGTGGACATCTTTGCTTGCAGGTTCTGGAAGAAAGTCTAGACTGGCAGAGAAAGGGAAGTAGCTCACGGCGTGGCCGCAGTCCGTAATTTCAAATCACGGGGGTGGGGAGGCGAAACCTAGCATAAGGAATCCCAGTTGGGGGCCTAAAAGTTTCCTTGACCATCCTAGCCAAAAGGAGTTTCCTCACCATCTATTCCAGCTTTCTGTCCTTCCAGAACCTTCTCCTTCCCCATCCAGATTCCTGTTACTTCCTTGCCCAGAGCAGGTTAGCCTGTTTTCAGGCCTCCATCCAGCCTGCACCTCACCTTACACTACCCAAAGCTCTCCCTGGTGCTCTGCTACACAAAGGACTCTGCTCTGGCTCCCCAGCTCCCCCCGCCCACCCTCAGAGCTCAGGGGCTCCTAAGCAAAGCAGATTCGGGAAGCGACAAACCTGGGTGAGAAAAAAACCCACATCTTTATTTTCCCTAGCCTATAACTGAAATTTAGTATTTCCTTTAAAGTTGAACGTGGGCAACAAAGCACAACAGTTGCAGCAGAATTTATGAATTTGTCGTCCATGGAAATCTCAGACATTTCTATGTACATATCTCAAAATATCATTTGGGTTCATCAGAGCTTTGAAATTACAGTACTTATTAGACCTGTTGCTAGAGCTTGCTAGATATTACTAAATTATGATTTAACTGACTACTTTGGTAACTGGTTTCCATATAACTGATTTACTTTAAAATGCTATGTCTTTATTTTTTATGCACTTGAAAACATTATCCCGAGGAGTCCATCCATAAACTTCCAGCATATTGCCAAAGGGCCCCACAGCACAGGGAAGATTTAGAATTCATGCTTTGGCAGGAAAAAGCACTGCAGAAGTTACACAATTAGTTTTCCTTTAACGCGATCAATTCCCAGCGGGGGCTCCCATCTGTAGTCAGGGCCAGCGACCAGGAGGGCAGCGATGCGAAAACAGACACTTGGCCTTTCCTGAGAAGGTGCCACAGATGGTAGTCCCCACGCGCGCTCACCCACACGCTCAGACCGGATGGTGACTCTCTTCCTGTCCCTTCCCCTGGAACCCGGGAGGGCGAGGACTTCTTGTGTGTGCTGCTGAATGCACCTTCCCAGGCCAGGTTCTGCAGGGTGCTACAGCCTCCTCCAGGCAGGCCCCTGCTGAGTCCTCAGTCATACCGGTCTCCAGACACTGGAGGGAGGATGCTTACCCCAGCCCATTTGCAAATGCACCCTGACAAAGAACCGCCTCTCTCAGCCCAGCCCCAGAACCTGGACAGAAAGTCAAGTGATCATTGCTGCTTTAAGGTGTTAAGTTCTGGGGTGACCGGAATGGAAGGTGCCTGGAATACATTTCCCCCTTCTCCCAGTGACACTGTATGTTCTGACCTGTAGCTGTCGTACCAAGCGGGAGGTATCTGTAGCCACACTGGAACTTCGGGCTGGATTTTGAGGGAGGTGTTTCACTAATGGTTTCACATTTTTTGTCTCCTATAGATCAGAACTTTCTACAAGGACAGCAGTCTTCTGCATCTGCGTGGTCTAGTATGGTAGCCGCTAGTCACATGCGGTTATCGAGAACCTGAAATGTGGCTAGTGCGCCTGAGAAACTGGATTTTAAATTTTATTTAATTTTAATCATTTAAATGTCAATCGCCACCTGTGTTGCTGGCTGCTTTGTTGAACAGAACAGCTCGTGGGGGGCTGTACTCCTAAAGTCAACGCGCTCCTAATGTCAGCCCTTATGTTTATTCTATTCCCGATGTATTTAGTGAAGGAAATAATTACCTGGCAGGTAATTATTACAGAGTTTGCTTTTGGCAAACAAAACAAAACAACAAACCATTTTGCAAAGCTAGAAAATCAACAAGTCCGTTAAATTGGCCTTCTGGTACCAAGTGGCCGTGAAATTCTGAGGCTGTCTTGTTAGAGGGTCAAAACAGCGTTTGGCCACCGGCAACTGAATAGGGAAGGGTTCCCGCCCAGGGCCTGCCGTCCTGACCCGTGGAAGTGGAGGTGGACGTGGATGTGGATGGGAATTCTCCGCAGAGACAAGGCGGGACAGACGAGGAGTCCTCCGCTCTGGTTCTCGGAGATGGGAGCGTTGGCTGCGGGCTTCCAGTATTGTTCTCATTATTTTTCATTCATCGAGCATGACCAATACTTTCATTCTTACCTTGTATTCTGTATTTTCTCAGTGGAGAAAATAAGTTTTGTGCTTTGAAAAGCGTGGTTTTATGTTGAAGAGCGCTATATTGGTCCCGAAACACAGTGAAATCTGACAGATTAGGAGAGGATGGGAAGACACAGCAGGTCCTGGACGGGTTCCGAACCAGCGCATATTCTGCGAGGCGGAGGAGCTGTGTGACTTTGGTACTGGCAAGTCACACGGACTCACAGGGAGCACGGTGCCTGCCAGGAGGAAATTCTGCCAGATCGACTCAGTGAGTTATAATCATTTGTAATCAGCCCATTAATTAACTGGGCACAAAAGGATGCTGTAAAGAGTTCAAAAGTATTTTCCCAAGTAGGTTAATTATATCCCTCCCACCTCATTTGCTTACATGGCCACGTCACTCAACAAACCCTAATTTCATTCAAACAAAAAAAGTCACTTTCAGTCTTGTCTAAATTTTTTAAATTTTCATAAATGAGACTTAAAAAGGGTCCAAATGAGTAAACTTCTGGTGTAAAATAGGAGGAAAAAAAAAATCCAAACAACCCAGAATCAAAACCGCAGGAGGAGAAGGAGGAATTCGAACAGCCATGAATATTCATTGAGCATCACAAAAGGACATGGGTTAAAGAGGGGAAAAAAGACACGTTTTCTGTTTTCAGGCGCTTACGTTTTAATCAGAGATTTACAATGTAATTACAAAAAGAAACAATATTGGCCAACTGTCAGTATTTGGCTAGGATTTCTATTTCTCCTTTCAGTAGTGGCTAAAAAAGAAGAGAGATGTTTCCAAATTCTGGGCCCTCAGGCGAAATGTTTTAGAAAGCAGCTTTCTAATCATTCTAGAAATTGCTCCTGAAAAGAAAAAAACTAAAACAAACCGCTCAAGGGACGGCAAGCCCTTTGTAGAAACACCTTCTAAGATGCGGAGAAGCAAAAGAAGAGAAGCGTTACCTGTCATCCTACTATTCAACGATAAACTGTACATTTTCCCATTTTTCTTGAATTTTTATATGCATATATTTGCCTGTGTATTTATTTGCCAAGTAGTATTCTGCATATTGCATGAAACCTGTTTTATTCCCTCTTAAATAATAAGTCAGCAACATGTTTCATTGCCAATAGGTAAACGATCACATTATCTATGAAATATGTCACTTTGTACGTGTTCCATAATTAATAAAAATATTTATTATTTTTGCCATCAAAAAAGATGCCATAACTAAGGCTCATTGTTGCATCTTTCTGTACATCTTTGATTATTTTCAAAGGAAATAATACTAATAGGTGGAAGAACAGAGCATATACATTTGTCTTCAGTTTGAACGAAATTCTAAATACTGAAGCAGTGTGGCTCGGGAAGTCTGAGATCAGTAGTGTGATCTCAGACAAATTAACTGTGAAGCCTCACTCTGAGTGTATGGTGGAGAGAGTGGTTGCTATGTGGCTTATTGGGAAGTTTCAATGAAATAGTACACGTGGGGGTTGCCAGCAACTGAGGGCCAGGCACATGATAGGTGCTTTATCAATGCCAGGTCCTTTAAGAAAGAGGGAGGAGAAAGAGGAAGAGAAGAGAGAGGCAGGGAAGGAGGAAGGAAGGCGAGAGGAGGAAAGAGGGGAGGGAGAGGGGAGAGAGATTTGGCAGGAAGGAGGGATTAAGGGACTGGAGAAGGAGGTCTAGCAAACAAAGAATGTGGGTCTACATGCTTCTTTTTAGGAGAAAAGGCTCATGATGGCATTTCATGCTTTTTTATTTGTTTGTTTTTCATGGCTAGAGTTTCCCCGAACCTAGCACGGAAGCTTTACGGTGCGTTACTTCAGCCTTTCAATTTGCCCTTTGGGTATTATGAAAGGTTAAAACCCACACAACAAGGCTGAGTAAAGCTTGTTTACTGCAAGATTCATGTTTGGTCTTGAAAGGTACTTTCCTCCCTTGCCCCACAACCACTGATGAAAAGGAAGATGGATGCTACACTGCGGAGGGTGTGGGTGATGCATGCAAATCGGGTTCTGCATGGGCAGGTTGGGCTGAGAAGGGCTTCTTCCTAACCCATTTGCACACCTGGATTCATGCCCAGGTGACAGGCAGACAAGCTCTTTCCCCACCCTCATCTCCTAGCCCAGCTTCTCTGGAGACTCTTTCCGGAGCAGGGATCTCCTAGGAGTTCCTTACACGTCAGAACGCATTTCAGTCAACGGCTGCCTTTCCCGGGGATATCTGTGGTTCAGGATGCAGCGCTCTCTGTGGGATGCGAAGGTTCTCAGTGTCAAATGTTCATTAATCATTCAGGCAGCCCTGGCTTCTTCCCCATCCTTCCTCCCAACAGCTGTTTACGAGCATGTGGCACTCTGGGCTGTGTCACGCACTGAACCACCATGAACAAGACAAACAAGCTCTCTGCCCTCTTGGAGCTTATGTTTCAGTTCAACAGTCAGATGAAACCCAAACGCACACGCATGCCCAGTTTTGAAGTCACCAGGAGGGTTTACTCTGGGTCGGAGGGTCCGGAAAGACCCCTTTCCCCCCAGGGGCAGTGATAGTTAAACCCCATTCTATCTTTGTAAATCTTCTTTTTCCTTTTTGTCCAGAAATGAGCGTGTCAGTTACTCTCTCACTAAGGGACATAAATGCTCTGATCTATTTCAATAACAAAAACTTATATTTATTGAATGCCTACTATGTGCTGGGCAGGCCAAAAGGTTTATTGCTGTATCTAGTCTTTTTGGCAAAGTTTGACACAGGAATGACATCTCCCAAAACTCAGAGAGGTTTTCCTGAAATCAGACTAGAATAGGTGGCAGAGCAACAGTCTGCGCCCAGCCCTGCTGGGCTCCACCATCAGCAGCTTTTCTGCAGCAGCACGTCCCCTCCCTCTCCCAAGAGGCAAGAGGCTCTTGGCAGTGGTTTGCCCATTCCGCAAACTCTTGTTCCGCAAAAGGTGACTGGTTTAATCGAGTTCACCTAGTTTAGTCTCCATGCAAGGCTTTTTTCTTCCCCCCCATTGGAAGTGCCTATAAACCTTGAATTTCCCCGGATTCTCCTTGAGTCTTCCTTTCGGAGGAAATAATCCAGCTGGGCCAGTTGATGTTCGCTAGTGTTGCCAGAAACACAGAACACGGGTGTGGGGTGGTCCACCTCCCTGCCCACTCCCTCCCTCTCTCTCTCGTCTTTCCTTCCCTGTCCCCAGATTGGCTTGAGATCTCACTGACATAACTGTCTCATGTTTGCATGTCCCTCTGTGTCCTGCAGCTCATCATCATTACAGATTCCAACAATAGTCCTGTACTCTGAGTCCCCTGTGATGACATTTGTGGAAATTATTATCACGTAACCACTAAGAAACAGGAACACCGAGTAGAAAGCAGGGCACTGCAAGGAAGTGGCTGATATTTTACCACTAGAAATCTGTTCAGAATATTCTCTCATAACACAGATGCCCTTTGAAGAGAAATGCCTTGAGTATTTCCAGCTAATAACTTAGGGGTGAATATCGATAGCATTTACATGTGTATGACACTTCCCCAAGCACCTTAACTTATATTAAGTCCTGTGGTCTTCCCTGAAATGATGAGATGGGCCACCAACCACTGTTTTCACTGTAGACAAAGGAGCATGGGTAATATCTATCTGTAGGGATAGGTAAAAAGTGACTGGCCCCAGATCACCCAGCGGGTAACTAATCTAGCTGAGACTCAAATCTGGGTCTCTCAAAGTTGAGGTCAAGTACTCTTTCCAACATTGTTTAACACTACAGGTCAATGTATCAGGGTCTTATCGTGAGAGCTGGCTAGAAGAAAGGGTCCGGGAGAAGTAGGGTATGAGATCAACAGAGACAGTCAAGTTGTGAGAATTGATTAATGGATGAATGATTAGTTCACTCTCACTTATAAATTTAAAATTTACAGAACACTGTCCCCTAGTCTAAAATACTATATGGTAGCCTAATACTTGCATATGGTAGAGACTGCTAGCATTTTCTTCTTTTCCCTGGCTGCACAGATCAACTACGATTCCCAGGCTCCACTGAGGTAGGCAGGGGCCCTACGCCTGCATTTAAACTCATAGAACCTGAACAGAAAACCTCTCTCCTCCCTGCTCTTTCCCTTTAATGCAGATGGCTGCGGACAGCTGGGAAGCTCTGAATTATTTCACTCCTGCCAATTTAGAACACCCATTAGACATAAATTTCTATTACACTAAACCACGAAAAGTTTGGAGTTTATCTTTTATAATGACTGGTGTTACCAGCGCTTCCTAATCAGGTTACAGGAAAGAATTCAGCCCTAATGCCCTCAGGCATCCATTGTAGCAATGAATTAACTTCTGTCCTTTGCATCTAACATGGTACTAGTTTTATATCATCCTTAGGAGAATTGAGAAAACAGTCACTTACCTAATTTTCCATGGAGTTTAATTCTCTTGTGGAAACTCTGTTGAGAAAGGCTGGATACACTCTCCAGGGGTGTATCATAATCTAGTTGTGGAAATTGGACAGACACACAGATCTCTAAAAGGGAATGTGAGAAAGGGAACTCATGTGACTTCACTTCCTCCTTATGACAAGCCTGGGAAGGAGACTCTATTATTGCCATTTTACGGGTAAACAGATGGTGAAGTTGAGCAAATGTGAAGGTCATTAAGCTAGGAAGAGGTGGAGCCAGGGTTTGAACCTATGTCTAAAGGACTCTTGCTCATGCCAGGTGGGACTCTTTGTTTATGCCACGGCCAACTAAGCAAGTTTAATCTGACCCACAATTCTCTTTAGGGTGCCCACAAGGCCTGGGGGCCCAAGGCCTCTCTCAATGTTCAAGGGCAAAGTTAACACTTCACTCCGGAGAGGATAGGACTCTTCCCAGCATCTCTGGTCTTGGTCACCCCTGAGGTACAATCTCTTTGTAAGAATTTTCCTACCCTGTGTCTGTTTCTAGAAAAGTGGTAATAATATCATTAAAAGCCATTTATAGAAGCAAATTAGTAAAAGAAGAGTCATCCTACACTCTGATTTTAGGAAAAGTAGACTAAGTTATGAAAATTTGGGAGGTGCAATTAGGAAAACAGAGGATTGTTAGTTTATGGAAGGAATTAGGTTAACTAACAACCATCTTCCAAAAGCTTAATTAAGTCTCTCAGTCCTCAAGTGAGGCCAGGAAATAATTGATTGCGGTTCTGGTGGGGGTTAGTGAGGGGGGACGTAATTTGCCTGTGGCCAACAAGGGAACCAGTATCTGTCCTGGGATTGACATCTAAGATTTTTCTGGCTCTCTGGTTCACCTTTGAATCTGGAGCGCTCAGGCCCAGAAGAATTTTGTGTGTGTGTGAGAACCCCAGAGCAGGACCGTCAGCCAAGACACTCCATGAGAATAAGAGACCAAATAATTAAGGATTCACTCCTTAGTAATTTTCTATCCTTCAAAGAAGTAACACAAACAATGCACTGTTTGTGAGAGGCGAGGCCGCCAGAGGGTATTTTAATAAGCGCAGGCATTTTTCATTATAAGGCCTGCCTGTCACCCAGTGTGGAGAATATCTGGAGACCTCGTTTAAAACAACGTCTGGAGCAAACTGGAGAGAGAGGAAGGGCATGGAAAAAAAGAAAAGAAGACTTCGGTACGGAGGAGGGAGGAAAGCATTCCAGAAGAATTCTGGAATTTACCAATTATTGAATGCTCGCTCTGTGCAAGGAGCTTTTCAAACATTTCCTCACAAGAACTCTATGTGGTAGACATTTAATTTCTATTTATGGATGTGAAAACTAAGGTTCGCGTGGGAAGCATTTTGCCCAGGCTAAGAGGGGACAGGATCAGCATTAACATCCAAGTTCGCAAGTCAGTGTGTTACCTTAATGTGTAAATCAAACAAACCAAAACCAACCCAGCCCTGTCCACCTTCTGCGTGTCTTTCTCCTTTAATACTCGTCTAGAACACTTCACTTCTGACTCCTGTTGTCACCAGATGTGTGGGGTTTTCTCCCACCCACAGTTCCCGTTCATCCGCTGAGTGTCCCACAATTTAACTCAATTCCGACACTGCCCACTTCAGATGCCAATCACAAGCAGTAAGTTTCCAGACTACCCACAACTTCTGTTCAACATGGCTGCAAATCAAAGGGTACCCTGACCCTCACCTCCTTGGGTTTGATTCATTTGTCAGAGAGGCTTACAGAACTCAAGAAACATTTACTTAGATTTACCAGTTGATTATAAAAAGATATGAAAAAGGATAACAATGAACATCAGAAGGAATGGATGTGTAGGGCCAGGTATGTGAGAAGGGGTGCGGAGCTGCCCTGTCCTCTCCAGGTGGGCCACTTACCCTGCACCGACACCTGTTTGCCAACCTGGAAGCCCTCTGAACTCCAATCTTCTGAAATTTTAAAGGAGGGAATTGATCATCAATATCATTTTCAGCCCTTCTCCCTTCTCAAGAGAATGGCAGGGAGGGACATTGATCATTCTTCGAATCTAATGATGGCTTCTTCTTTCTGGTGACCAGCCCTCATCCAGATGCCATCCAGAGGTCCACCCAGGGTCACCTCACTATAACAAAAGACACTCCTATCACCCAGGAAATTACACGTTTCTTAAAAATAATAATAATTAATTTTTAAAGAGGGGGAAGGGAGGGAGAAAGAGAGGGAGAGAAACATGGATGGGAGAGAGAAACATTGATTCATTACCTCTCATTCCACACCCTGACCCAGGAACCAAACCTGCTACCCAAGCACGTGCCCTGAGTGGGGACTGAATTTACAGCCTTTCGGTTTACAGGGCGATGCCCAGCCAGCTGAGCCACTCTGGTCAGGGCACGGATTACAAGGTTTTCAGGAGCTCTGTGCTGGGAATAGAGTCAGGGGGGCAGAGACACATGTCTATTTCCTATTATCTCACACTCAGCCACTGTGCTGTCCTGCTCTCCTACAGATTCCGCTGCAGGAGAGGGAGGGGGCTGTTGGAATCCGGGTGCTTGCATGTCTGTCTTTCTTTGCACAGCTGGAAGCTCCTTGAGGACCAGAATCAAGATTTTATGTCTTCGTCTCCCCAGAACTTAAAGTAGTTTGTGAGAGGCAATAAATGTCACATGAATGAATGGACAAAGCCTGAGGATGAAACATCTCACCTTCTCATTTAATCCTGAAGTCATCTGTGGTCTCTCAGGCTCTCAAAATATAGGTCAGATTACCTTGCCTTCCTCCATCCTCCCCACAGCCAGCTCCGTGGGCTGAGGAAGTCTAAGGCTCTACCTGTATTGTGTTGAAATTCTTGGGTTCAGGGACAGCCTTGTGCTCTCATCATCTCCCCCAGGTCCCTCCCCACTATGTCGGCCTGGCTGCTCCCGCTATGCCGGCTGAATGAGGTCCCAGCCTGATCCCTTGTCGGTTATGTGACTCTAGGCAGGCTGTATTTGGATTCTGAGGCTCAGTTTCTTTTTCTGCGAATGAAGGTCTTGATTTAGATAAGGATGGCAGACTGGAATACCTTCAAGGGTCACGCAAGTATTGAGAATGAGCAATGCAGAGCTTTAGTGTAAGATAACAGGGGAAGTAAAAATTACGGCCGATGGGGAAGGCTACCCCTGGCAGAGGTACCCCTGCCTCCTGCTGCTTGTGGTCTTCCGCTGGTGGCTCAGTGCGGGGATGAGGGCTCGGTGTGGTCCCATTTCCAGTTTTTCTCACGAGATGCAGGAAGTCCGGATTTTTATGTGAAATCTTCCAATAAATGTTGGCACAAACAATGTTCAGAGACGCAGAGAGAGCCAAACCCACCATATCTGTGCGCCGAATTCAGCCCACGAGCTTGGAGGGCGCAGCCTCTGGATGACGTCCGACGTCTTTTCCCCCTCCGAGAGGATCGGGCCTGGCAGCTGGTTGCCCCTTCAGTCTGTATGTGTTTGGCTCTCTGTGCTATTTCTGCTACAGTTTAAGCAGAGTGGACGAAGGCTTAAGTGTAACTGTGTTTATAAAACACCCCGAAGAATTCCATATGGTATGCCGAATGTGAAGTTGGCTTAATTTGAAAAGATTAAATGTACTCAGGCAATTGCAGAGTTGTCTGTTTTGTAAATCAATGCAATTTGTCAGTGGCAGGCCAGGAAGGGATGAGCTTTGGGAAGTGCAGCTGGTGGGACCAGGAAGCCCAGTGGTAGGAGTAGAAGAGGCAAGTCAGGGGGGCAGCAGCTCTGCTGGACCCTCCTCACTCCGTCTCTGCGCCCCCCACACACGCACAGGTCAAAACCAGAGCACACCTTTCAGGTTCTCGCAACACAGGGCCAGCCCCTTTCGCAGGCATGCTGTGGAGTGAGGGGCAAACCCTTTCAGGAGGAAAGGTAACGGTGCAGGCACGAGAAGGCACAGCCATCACTCCCTCCTGGGGTGCGGGCTGAGTTGGAGCCCGCTGACACACATTGTCTTCTAGATGACGGCCCTCAAGTCACACCTGGTGCCCGGAGGGTTCTATTGAATTTCCCGGCAATGCCATTATGCTCCGTAAACACAGAGTCAGGGGGAGCGGGGGACCAAGGGCCCCTATCACGCCGAGTAAGGGCACATCTTGCTACATGCCTCCTCTCATCCTCTCAAGTTTCTATTATTTCAAATGTCAAATGCACTTTGCCTCAAGCCTTCCCGGCCTTTAATTTTTAAATCCACATGCATTTAATTTATTTATTGGATTTCTATAGGACTTGAGGGAAAATTTAATTCATATACTTCTGGTTCATCTTTGTTTAAATCACTAGATGGCTTAAAAAGCTTCGTTGGCTCTCTTAAATAAGAATTTTTTGTGTGTGTTCAATTTCTTTCCAGAGACAGGATGCTCAGAAGGGGCTACTCTTGTTGAAACAAAGCTAGGAAAGTAATAGACTAGGGGAAGGGCAGGCTCCCAGCCATTTTCTAAAAATCCAATTTATTATTTATTTTTTCCTTTATATTTTGTGCTTTTTTATGTTGTATTTTTATTGTTATTGAATTTATTGGGGTGACATTGGTTAATACAATCACATAGGTTTCAGGTGTACACTACTATAATACAGCATCTATGTATTATACTGTGTGTTTACTACCCAAAGTCAAGTCTCCTTCCATCACCCTTTATCTCCCCTTTACCCTCTTTCACCTCCCCCACCCCCTTTCCCTCAGCAATCACATACTGTTTCTCTGTCCTAGCTATTCTTTATTCTTCAAAACATTCTGGCTAGAAAGGTACGAATCATTGGTAAAGCAGTATCTTCTTCCTTGGACCTATTAGTTTAACCCGGGAGCCCACCACGACTACAGGGATGTGCTGGGAAGCTCAGGGGCACCTCAAAACTCAAAATATTCCCCTTCAAGAAAGTTAATCGGTGATGTCTGAACTCCCCAATCTGTTCTTCTTACTAAGATAACTGAGCTGAGATAACTCCAGCCCAAAAAAGCAGCCAAACTGGTTATTTTCTTGTTGTTTCAACCTCAAGGAGGGCACATAGGCTATTTTCTGTAGACATTTCATTTTCTTTTTTACTTATTATGGGCATTTTCAAACATTCAGAGAAATGGAAAGAATCGTATAGTGAACACCCATATTCGCAACACCCTCACTCCATAGGGATGAACATTTTGCCCATTTGCTGGGTCACGTATCAACCCATCTCTCTGTGCCTCTGTCAGTCCATTTTATTTGTTAGTGAATTTCTAAAAAGGTGCAGACATCAAATGCAAGTCATTACCTAAAATGTGTATTTATTTTCATTTCATCTTTTTCCAGGAGAAAAGTATGCAAGTGAAATGCACAAATCTTAATTGCACCATCTGATGGGTTTTGACTAAGTACCTCTGAGTAACTGAAATCCCATCAAGATATAGAACTTTTATGACCACAGAACTGCCTTTGTGTCTTTTTGCAATTAACCCCTCCCCATCCTTTGCTCCAGACCCTGTTCTACTTTCTACCCCCATATATTGGTTTTGCCTACTCTAAAACGTCACATAAATGGAGTCATACTGCATGAACTGTTAACTGAGTCCAGTTGCCATGGCTTTCTGTTATTTGTAGCTATAAGCTTCCTAAAGGAAACAAGAAGTATTCAAGGTTGATCTTTCTTGCCTTACGTCATACATTGGAATTTCTCAGGAACACATGAAAATGGAAGTGAGATGTCACTTCTTTACTGGAAATAATAACCTAGTTAATACCTTGCTAGGATAATATTAAATATGCTCTAGGATTATTCTCCCTAATAAACTCTCACTCAGCAGAGAGGCTTGCTAGAAAAGTGAAGCTGTGTTTTTGAAAGACTCTTCCCCCCATCCTCACAGAGCCACAATGGCCTGCCCTATATTCAGCGTGCTGTGATTTTGTCTCTCTTCGTGTTACTTCAAATACAGGAGTTGGAGGTCAAAACCAAGATGCTGCTGTTCTCCTTAGAAGACCTCTGCCTCCCCTTGTGACCATGAACGGAAAGGTCTAAGCCCAGTTGTAGTGGTGTTGGCGGTGGAGCAGGTCATCAGTAGGTGGCGCTCTTCCTCTGAACCACAACCCAGACTGGCTACCCCACCACCAGGTGAGATCCAAAGGATCCTACAGCAAGTCCCTGCCTTCTGAAAGTGACAATAAAAGGAGTCTTTAGATGCTATTGCTTAGGAGACTTTTTAGACAGTCCTTGGCTGGACTCCGTTGAAAGCTGAGTTTAACCATTCTCAGGGCCTTTTACCTGCAGGCAGCCGTCTTAGGCAGCCTAAGACCAAATGTTATGTGATCCCATTGGAAGAGGATGCTTGCTACATATCAGTGTTAAGAGTCAGCACTAAAACATTTGGGAAGGAAAAATCTGCGGAAAAGCTCTGGCCAGGTAGCTCAGTTGGTTAGAGTGTCGTCCTGATTCACCAAGGTTGAGGGTTTGATGAATGCATAAATAAGTGGGACAACATATCAAAGTCTCTGGCCCCCTAAAAATCAATAAGTAAAAAGAAAAATCAGTTTGTTTAAAAAAATCTGGGAAGAAGATTGAAGACGATAGAATCTGAATGTGAATCAGTCATATTAGAATGACTTCACCAGGGAAGATACAGACAAATTCAACCTTCTTCTTTCATTTGTCTGTTCAGTGGCCAATACTGGGGAGGGAATGGAGTCCAAGGTTTGTTAAGAAACAGCTGTCAGAGTCTGAACTGGGTTTCTACCTGACTCTCAACGTTTTCATCTGCAAAATGAAGACGATAGATATGCTTACAGGGTCTTTAATCCCTTAATCAACAACTACTTACTGTGCATCTACTATGTGACACTCACTGCTCCAGAGCTGTGGGTACCGTGTGATCAAGGCAAGGCCGCTGCGCTCAGGGAGCCCTCTGGCTCCCTGTCTGGCTGTGCTGTCAGAGATGCTGTGTCACTATCTGCCATGCTGCAGTCCCTTTTTCTTCTTCTTCAACTTTAGTTTCATTTCATGTTACACGCCCTTGCAAACAATCAAAACAAACCAATAATGAATAAATATCTATTGTTTTCTTAAAACCACTTTTGAGGTGTGCTTGACATGTAAAAAAATCCATGCATATTTAATGTACACCGCTCAGTAGACTGGAGGATAAGTACACACCCATGAAACCATCACCACCAAGACCATAAATACGACCATTGCTCTGAAGTTCCTTCCCACCTTCATCATCATCATTATTGTTGTTGCTAGGATACTTAATGTAAAATCTACCCTCTTAGCAAATGTCAGGTATATGATAGAGCATTCTTAGCTATAGGCACTATGCTGTGTGGTAGATCTCCAAAACTTACTTATCTTGCAGAACTGAACCTTTGTAGCCTTGGACCATCACCTGCCGTTTCCCCCTCCCCTCAGTCCCTGGCAACCACCCTTCCGCTCTTGCTTCTATGGAATGGCATCTCCTGTAAGTGAGAGCATACAGTATTTGTCTTTCTGTGTCTGTCTTATTTTGCTAAGCATAATGTCCTTCAGGTTCATTCATGTTGTCACAGATGGCACGATTTCCTTCTCTCCTTTTTTTACAGCGGAATCACGTTGCATTGTATGCATACCACATCCTCTTCTTACACTGTGACACTGGCAGTCCTCCACAGAGAGGTGGGGTCAATGGTGCCTCCCCTTGAATAGGGGCAAGTCTGTGACCGGGTGGACGTGATGCTGCATAACCTTCAAGGCCGAGTCATAAGAGGTGAGATGGCATTCTCCTGGCCCTTTCTCTTGAAACACCTGCCTTGGGATCCCTGAGTTGACGTATAGGAAGCCCATCTACATGTTTGCTGCTGTGTTGGGGGGAATCACATGGGGAGACCACACAGGGACTGAAAAAGATGCCCAAGGAGCCCCAGCTGTCCCAGCCTCCAGCCTTCGAGTTTTCTGGCTGAGGCCCTGAGAGCTCAGCTGTACCCGCCGTACCGTAAGGTAACAGGAAGTGCAAAGGCCCTGGGGCAGCCTGGAGCTCAGCACATTCAAGGAACCAAAAAATAGCTGGTGCCCTGGATTCTAGAGATGGGAGGATGACAGTCCAAGATGAGGTCAGAGTAGACCAGTTCATCTCATATAGGGACTTGTAGCCAGAGCTAAGGGCTTGGATTTTTAGCCAAGTGTAATGGGAAACTGTTGAAAGATTCTTAGTTGCTCAGGGATACGGTTTTATTTACACATAAACAAGATCCTGTTGCGGGCTGCATGGTGAAGAGAGGAAGGGTAGGAACTGAAGTAGGGAGGCTAATTAGGAGGCTGCAGCCTTAGCCCTAATAAGAGCTTGGACAGGCTCGGAATTAACGGGCGTAATAACAATAACAACGACTCTCACTGCCTAACTGGTTTCTGCACTCAGCCATTCTTTTAAGTGCTTTGAGTGGATTATTTGACTTTTGTCTTCACAACAGCCCTATGATATAGGTCCTACTTTTATCCCAAATGAGAGTTCCAGTACTTTACCCATTGTTGCATGATGCATAATACATGGGGGACGCACGCTCCTAACCCAGGCGAGCCACAGCAGAATGCAGCTTTCTGGGATGGAATCCAGTGTGAGGACTCAGGACTTGTTAAATGACTGGGTTTGGAGGGGGGCGAAGGAAGAAC
>CM052538.1:12288882-12317786 GCA_028533065.1 Trachops cirrhosus
GGATTATTAACACATGTGCTCACAACAGAAAGACTCCTTCTCTATGATTCATTGGGTCCTGTCAGGACCCAAACCAAATGTCAAAGATCAGAACAGTGACATTTACACTGTTTTAATTACCCGGCGAGATTAGTGTTTGTGGACTTGTTAAGTAGTTCCCAAACAAAGCAGTGAAATTTAATGGTTCAGCTGTGCAGCAAAACTCACTCCCTTTTTTTTCTCTTTCCTTTTTCCCTCCTGCCCTCACTTCATTCTTTTTTTCTTTCTTCTCTTTTCTCTTCCTCCTCCTCTTCTTTCTCCTTCTTCCTCTCTCTCTTCCTCTCTCTCTTGGCAATGAAGACAAGCTTTTACTAGTATAATCAAGACAAATTCCTTGACGTTTTGATATAATAAAAGTGAAAAACAGGAGTGGCTCCCACCTTCCTTGCTCTTTATACACATTTTTTCCTCTGTGGTTCCCATAATGCCAGAGAATAAATTCAATAAGTCAAGCTATATTTTATTTTCATATTTCCTTAATTTTTTTCAAAAAACAAAGAACCCAGAAAATTTAAAAATAGAGAACATTTAAAAACAACAGAATTACACCACTCCAATACAACTACTGATAATAACATGCTGCGTTCTTTATAGTTTTTATTTTCCCATGCTTATTTTATACACTTGTAATTCTAGTGTACTTACAATGTCGTAGCCTGCTTTTATAGGTAAATGTCTGACAGGCACACCTTTCTGTGAAGTAATCTTCCACATTTTGCTGGAAGAGTCCATTGAGCGAACCTCCCTTAATGTCTTTTTTAAAGATTCTGTTTATTTATTTTTAGAGAGCGGGAGGGGAAGGAGAAAGCGAGGGAGAGAAACACTGCTGTGTGGGAGATACATCCATCAGTTGCCTCTCGCATGCCCCCCAATGGGGGACCTGGCCCACAGCCCAGGCACGCGCCCTGACTGGCACCTGAACCAGAGACCCTTTGGTTCACAGACTGGCACTCCATCCACTGAGCCACACCAGCCAGGGTAAACCTCCCTTAATTCCCGAACCACGTAACTCAGTCACTTTTAGAATACAGAAAGGAATAAGTAAAACAAAATATGTAAATTAAACAGTGTTACTCTTTCTCTTAATGTTGAACTTGGCTAGGTCTCATGTGCAGGGGTTGAGAGCTCTGACTCTGAGCTCTGCCGCTTGCTAGCTGTGTGACCTTGGACAATTTACTTAAGCTCTCTGAGCTTATTTTCTTCACCCACAAAATGTAGATAATGACAGTGCCTACTTCACAGAAGTGGGATAATGTCATTGCAATGCCTACCCCCATACCTGTCACATGATGAGCACTCCATAACGTCAGCCATCACTGTTACAATGGTCATTGTCATTATTTAAGCTTCCCAACATGACTTTGGTGGAAGGAGCACTGGATTAGGGATCATGAAGCTTGAGCTCTGGACCTGGATGAGCCACGCCCTTGATGCTGATCTCTACCTGTAAAATCAACAGTTAAATACCTGCCATGTCACTTTCAGAAAGATCCTGGAACAAGATAGAAAGCTCCATAAATGCAAGACCTCATGCACCAGAAGTCACAGGCAGTCTTGTGATCCCAAAGGCAGAGTGTCCTGTGGCTGTGGCTGCGGAGATCCCTCGGCTGGGGGAATCACAAGTGCTCCTCTGATCACCAGCCCTTGTCACAGAGCCACTTCTGTGACTTCGAATGATGCTGGCGGAGCACAACACTGTGCAAAGGTCAGCAAAGGCTTGTCCACCTCAGGCCTTGGTGTCCCCTTCCCTCTCATTCTCGGAAGGCTCAGAGCCACATGGTTCTGCTGTGTTAAGGAAAACCATACCTCAGGCTTTTTTTTTTTTTTTTGGCTGCGTTCATTTATTTTAGATATTCTATCAATGCCACTTGCACGGCTCAGGTTAGAAGTTGTCAGCATTTCCCACTTAGGCTGCTATTTCCAGGGGACGGTAATTTGATCGCAACATTTGTTCCGGACAGCAGCAGGCCAAGGAGAGGTCTCAGTGCAAACGCATCTTCCGCCTGCTTAAAGACAATGGCCAGCACAACCCTCTGCTTACGTGACCAATTTAAAATGATGGAGGTCGACCAAAAAAAAAAAGATATTATTTTGAATTCTGGGAGACAGAGGGAGTTGTTCCAACATTGGCGTGAAGTTCACGGCTGTAGGTAATCAAGAGTTTACTCTCTAGCCCTGGCTGGTGTGGCTCAGTGGACTGAGCACTGGCCTGGGAACCAAAGGGTGGCCAGTTCAATTCCCAGTCAGGGCACATGCCTGGGTTGCCGTCCAGGTCCCCAGTGTGGGGTGCGCGAGAGGCAACCACAAATTGATGTTTCTGTCCCTCTCTTTCTCCCGCCCTTCCCCTCTCTCTAAAAATAAATAAGTAAAATAAATAAAATCTTTGAAAACAAGGGGTTTACTCTCTAGCATCCTGGCAGGATCACAAGAACTGCCAGATGGTCTCTGTGCACAGCCACAGACTCCGACCAGGTCCTTCCTCTGGGGAAAGCGGTCTGTGTGCGCCACCTCCTGCCTTTTGCCCCCCTCACCTCTCCTTAGAAGATGGATGAAGTGCGGAGTGTAGCTCAGAATCTGATCCTCCTTCTGGGGGGATCCCCTGTGAGGGGAGCAGGCTTAGCAGGGAGCAGGGAGGGGAGCAGAAGACACATACTTATTAAGAGGCCTCCCTCCCACATTTGCATACATCACCATGCATCACCTGTCTGTCCTGCCATCAGGAGAGGCTGAGAGGTATTCAGGGAATGACTGTTCTCCTGCTTCAGGGAGTCATTCGTTCAAGGGCTATTCACTAAGCACCTACTATGCCTCTTGGGCTTGTTTCTTGCTGGGTATGTGAACTTGTACAACGACATGTTGCATCTTCCCAGGGAGCCTGGCTAGAGTGGAAGGCAGTCCCAGATGGATGAGCGATGGCACCTGTCATAGGACTCTGAAGGGGCACCAGGGCCGGCTTGGAGGCCTGATTTGGAACATCACGTTAGTGCAGCCCTCTCTGAGGGAGTGACAATTTTCTGGAGACAGGAAAGCTGCATTGGGGTGTAGGGAGGACTTTCAGAAGAAGGTGCATGACCAACACTACCTTTTGAAGAGTTACCATGTATAGGTACTGGGCATCCCGCTGAATTTTATATGTCTGAGCAGGGATATGGTTTGATCTGAGAGGCAGATACCAATTTCAACTGCTTATGTTAAAAGTGAGATTTGTTTAAAAGGGGGCATTTGATCAAACCCAAGGGTAGAAAGCATAGCCAGACCTTGCAGGATGTGGGCTGGGAAATAGTGACTTCTTACCTTCTCTCCTTTAGGTTACTTCCTGTTCAGGATGCAATCCTGGCTCCCTGGCCTTTTTTCACACCGCCAGCCCAGCAGGGAGGTTGGGCTACCCCACTACAGCTGGACAAAGACGGGGAGTCTAGCCTATTGGCCTTTGCTGGTAGGGGTTGGAGGTGGGGCCATAGTGTTTTGTTGTGGTGTTTGGCTGGAGTAGGGTAGTTACTGTCTAAAAGTTTTCTGTCCAAGTCATTTTGGTAGAGAGAGTGGGCTTCTGTGGAGACTCTTGGTCTGCAGTTCTCGGCGTTTCTGGATTTCTAATTCCTCCAATATCCAACCTGGGATACGCAAGGCAAAAAGAAAGCCTAGGGAACACGTCACTCTGTCGTTGCTTAGATCTCATGTTCCCTAACCCATCAGCTTGCTTCCAGACGCTTCTTGTATTTGTCCATGTCACGCGCCAAGTGGCTTTAGTTGTATTTGGTGGGAAAAGCAGGGGAAAGACTGCCGATTGCATCTTCCTGAAAATGCAAGTCATTCGGTATCCTTTAAGCAACTATTCTTTTCTGCCCGATCAGAGTCAGGCACCGTTGTTTAACACCCAAATCTTATCTGACACAGAGTTAGTTCTTCGTGGTGAAGAACAGAAATCCACTCACGCAGGTTTTAGCAGAACACGACTCATCAGAGGATAATCAACAAACCCTAGGATTTCTTGGAGAACCTGAGAGGAGTTGTGAAGCCAGCAACCAGGCCCAAACCGTGTCTGGGAACAGCCGCAGGGGTGCCGTCGCTGTCACCATCACTGGGCCATCGCTGGAAACAGATGCTGAACGTGACTCCCAGGGCCACAGCTCCTGGAGACCAGAAGGTTCTACCCTCACCTTTTCCGGCGGAATTCACTGTGGCATCGGCTTCATGGAACCACTTCCGATTCAAAGTCTTGTGTGTGGATGTTTGGTTGAGGCCAAGCCAGTATCTGTGTCCTGGCTGTCAGGGATGCTGGGAAAACCAGCTTTTGGCTTCTGTCTACTGGAGATAAAGACATTTCCAAAATATAGAAAAGGTGTCTAAAAACATGGCAAGTGTGCACTACAGAGTTTATTTTAAGAGTGCACGTGAAAAGCCGGTGAAGACCCAGAGTAAGGCGGGGTAGAGGAGACGAAGAAGAGAAAATGTATTTGAGACAGAGTAAGGAGGTGGAATTGGCAGAAACTCACAACAGATTGGGTGAGAAACATGAATAAGTGGGAAGACTCTAGTTCCTGGTCAAATATGTATGATTTTAAGCAAAAGATGATTTGTTTTTGAGTCAGTGGCTGACGAAGAATGCAATTACTAATTCTTAACACTCTTTTGTTAGGAGTGACGTACCCAAAGAAAAATACAGGGAACAGAGTTCATCTGTTTCTCTGCATTACCACCGTTGTTCCTGGGCCTTTCAACGGGCCAGCTTAGTCTCAGGGACGCAGCAAGCTGAGACCCTCAGAGACAAGCCACGCGGATCTCCAAGACACACAAGCGCTTCTTTCCTCACGGTGTCATGACATAAATCTTTTTTTGTATGTATCCTTTTTTCATTCTCTCGGCTTCCGAAATTTATTTGGAAGGTTTGTCACTAAAACACATCTACACATGTGGATGGGTTTTAGAAGGTTTGAGAAGTCAGTGGAATTGAGTCCAAACCTTGGCTATGATATTCTTAAATAACATCAAGGAAGAAAGAAAATGGAATGGGTTGTGTACTTGTGTTGCTATGGACTAAATTGTGTCTCCCCACCAATCCTTCGATTCATATGTTAAAGCCCTAACCCCCAACATGACTCTATTTGTAGACAGGACTTTTGCAGGAGCAATTAAAGTTAAATGAGGTCATAGGGCAGTGCCCTGACCTGATAGGGTCAGCGTCTGGATGAGAAAAGACACCAGAGAGCTCTCTCTCTCTTTCTGCCATGTGAGGACGCAATGAGAAGGAGGCATCCGCAAGCAGGAGGTGAGTGTCGCCAGAACCCGCCCCGCTGGCACCCTGACCTCAGACTTCCGGGACTGTGAGAAAATAAATGTCCGTTGTTGTAGGCACCCAGCCTGCGGTACTTTGTTAAGGCGGCCTGAGCTGACTAGGACACGTACTGTATGCATCAGGTTATCAGGGAAGAAAACACATGGTTCTGAGCTCTGACAGTAACCCAGCCTGCGGGTTACTTAGATAAGAGACAGTGAACAATATATTAGAATTTGATAGCAGTTTCTCAAAACACATAAGATGACCTTGTAACAGCTCCTGATAAAAAGCTGATGCCTGAAAGTTAAATCACAGCTCTTTGAAGAGATTTGGGAACCAAGTGCTGTCATAGAGGTTGCTGGCAATGGAACTTGATAAGAGGTGTGCAGCAACCCACGGCCAGGCGGAGCTCCTGTTACCACCCAGGACTTGGCGTTGCGTCCAGCCCACGCATTCTGTGCCGCAGCCCACAAGTTGAAACACTTGTGGGAGTGTGGCACATTGTGTGTGTGTGTGTGTGTGTGTGTGAATTTTACAGGTGCTGAATAAAAAGCAAGGGGTCAGCCCAGCTTCAGACACATGTCTAATCAAGGTCGCAAAATAAAAAAATACCTTCAAAAGGTATTGCAGGTGGGGCTGTGTGTAGAGTGGGCCCTGAGGGTACACACCTGGCCAGGAAAAGGTAGCTGATTTTTTTCAGGAGCCAATAGATGCCCTACACGAACATTCTGCCCGTCAAAAACCACCTATGGCAGAATCAATCCGAAAAACCTCCCGTGTGTGGGCCCCACAAACAGCAAGACGGTTACTCTCAGATATCAATTATTCCATCCAAATCAAAAGTAACAATTCAAGTGAAGATAATTGGTGCGTATTCAAGTGCTGGCAATGTTACCACTTAATGTCCACAAAGCTATTCTTCTTTAAAATAGTAACAGCCGTATCAGGACTTGATCACAAGGGTCTGGAGAGTGGGGAACTTCCCACTGCTGCAGACTGCGGGGTTTTTTTGTTTTTTGTGTTTTGTTTTTCATTTGCTCGGGCTTGTTTCCCAACCGTGTGTCCTTCAGCGGGGTTTCTAAATGGGTTAACAACACCCTCCCTCGAAGTGCTTGGTCAGGATATTCGCCGTTTTTTCACAGCCATGGAAAATGCACACAGGGATTGAAAGGCCCAGTTCATGCAACATTGCTCAAAGGATTTCAGGATTCCATTACTGCACAAATCCTTTAATTAAAGCCAGTTCCTCCAGGCCCCTGTTGCCCAGACCCAATCCACGGCGTCCCTGGCGACCTTGGCAGGGTTGATTAATTGACGAGTTGGCAGTGCAACCATTCCTTCAAAGATCCCAGGATATATCTGCGAAAACAAAAATGCCCCCAGACACCATATGGTCCCCTGTTTGCAGTGGCTCTTAAAATTTATCTGCAACTTCTCCCCTGTGTGACTAATGTCTGCTGCCTTCTACTCAGTGGCTGTTTCGACCCATCACCCTTCCTCTCCGAGGCACAGAACTCTTCAGCGAGGAGGTATTTTTGGAAACTCAAGAGGACGTTTTTGCAATTTGGCAATAAGGAGCAACATTCTCCACTGGGCCCAAGTCACTGTGGATATCAAAGTGGCCAGATTTTTGAAAAATATCTCTGCCGTGGCTTTTCGGGGATTCAGCAACAAGCAATTATATCTGGGAAGCACCAACATCTAGATCCCGCTTATCAGAAGAGCAAACCGCAGGGAAATTGCATAGGGCAGGAAAGTCAGGCGGGAGCGTTTTCATGGCTGCTCTCGGGGTGACCCTGCACGTTTCTTGTCTGTAACTCTGGGCCTCCCCCCTTCGCGTTGTCAGCACCCCGTGAGCGATGCCCTAGTGCAACCGAGTTCTGATTCACCTTTTCAGAAACCTGAGAAACCCGAGAATTCCATCAAAGGCAAACTTCTAAAATTGTTAAAGCAAGGTGGGCTCTGTGAAATTTGCAAAAAGTGGGAGATGGATGGCTGGTGTTCAAGAACTTAATCTAGTGAGCGGGGACATTTATTTGGTGAAATAATAAGTACCTATGGTGTATTTGGTACACATAAGATGGTGTGCATCTATATTCATTTCCGCACACCACAAAAAAAGTATGCTTATGTGTGTGGAAATAAATACATTTAAAAAAGTGGATTTAGGGGAGCAAGATAGTGAAAACATATGAAACTCCACAATCTGGCAGCCAACAAAATGAAGTGAGTTACGGATGCAGTTCGAGACTGATCACGTAGGTTAGTGGTCTCAGCTAAGGATGGATGGCGCCAGATTCTCTCCCGGTTACCCTGGTAACAGTACTTCTCTGCTTATGCTAATGAGCAAAACCACATGCAATTCAGTAAATGGAAAGGGTGGGTGAAGATGAGAGGTTGAGTGGCTTGCTCAAAACAGAGTTGTGAGCTTGGACTTTCAGGGGGCTATGCTTTCTCCCCTTGGCCTGGTCGAACGATGGGCTGAGGGAGCCTCGGATGACCATCACCTGCCTCTGGAGCAGTGATGATCTCCTTCAACTGCCCACCGCAATCACCTTGGAAGCTTAAAAAATACTGATGCCTGGGTCCCACCCCCAGAGACTCTGGGTTAGGGTACAATCTAGTCATGGGAATTTCTTTTCAAAGTGTCCCTGGGATTCCCATAGGAAGCCAAGTTAAGAACCATTGGATGGTGTGATTTAAATCCTATGTTGTGAATCAATCTAAGGCAGGGATGTCAAACTCATTTTCACCGGAGGTCATATCAGCCTCACGGTTGCCTTCAAAGGGCTGAATGTAATTTTAGGACTGTGTAAATGTAACTACTCCCTAACAGTTAAGCGAGAGCTCCGCGCTGCCGCCGGGTAGAAACAAGGTGCCGGGCTGGATACAACGAGGTGGAGGGCCGCATTCGGCCCTCGGGCCTTGTGTTTGCCACCGGCGCTCTAAGGGATAAGACTGGGCCCTCACCTTTCCTCTGACTCAGTTCATCACGGTCCCTTTACTTAGGCCTGTGTCTTTGTCAGAGAAGATGGGTTCCCCTTGAGTATGGGCAGTGTCGGTTATCAAAACAATTCCACGTTGTCTGATGTGCAAAAGCTTTCAGTCTGGTTCTCAAAGAAACTTTTTTTTTTCAATCAGGTAAAGAAACTGAGTGTGGGTGCCTCCCACATTGCTCTGCCCACTCTGCTGCTCCATGGCTGTACTGAGTGGTCTGCAGACCACAGGGCAGCTGCACATCTTCTCCCGGGGTTGAGGGGTCGGCATGGGTTGCCCACCAATGTGAGCCTGGACTGCGCCTCCTCACCCTGCCGCCTCTAAAGAGGGGTACAGTCCCCGGGATGGCGGGGTGGACTCAGCTTACGTCTCACGTGGAGGTCTGTGGATAAGACACAGAAGCTGTGAACAAGCATGGGGGATAGAATTAAACCCCTGCCTTCCCCTGCCTGTGGGCAGAAACCGGGGCTGGCCCGATGAACTCGCCAGTCACTCTTACATGATAAAACATTCTTTGGTCACGTCCGAGTGACTGAAGTTTTACACACAGCATAAACCTTGTGAACATTCGCACGGTATACACTTTATGAACATTTTTGTGATTTAAAAATAGTTCCACTGATGGAAATGATTACTCTTTTTTTTTTTTGCAGGTAAAGAAGTTGAATTTAGAGAGACTACACAATTTAATAAAGGTCCCAGAGGTAGAAAGTGGGGAAGCCAGGATTCGAACCCATGACCCGTGTCTGTGTCACTCTACAGGCCACACTTGCCCCCTTCTACTGGGTGCCTCCAGAGAGAGCCTCACTCCCTGCAGCCTATTTTACATACCCTTGAGCAAGTGCTGAGCGGAGCGTTGAAAATCGGTGGCATTCAAGTCTGCTGGCTTGTCCTATATAGATGTTCTTGGAGGCAGAGCTCTCAGACCACACGCAAAGGAGCACTTACCCTTCTGTAGCCCTGGGGAAAGACGGGGATTCTTTACAAGTAGAGCTTCTTAATCTGTGGTCCATGAATGATCTGGTGGCAGGATGAGTATTTTCTTTCAGGGTTTTTTGGGGTGCCACTATGTAAATCACCTTTGTGAAAGTAATTTTTTTAAATGTAAAACTACTTTGGATATGTGCTTTCACTGCCAACAAATGTGGGATGGAAAGGATGTTGCTGGGCCTGGTCAGCAGCAGACACAGCAGTGGTCGCCCGGACTTCCTGTGACGACAGGGGCGTCCACGGGTAGGGTTGGGGACAACACACCGACACTGAACTTGACACTGAACTTGAGCCTCTGCCTTTCCCAAGCTGGGCCTAGCTTACGTTGGAAAATACTGATGAAAAAAACGATGCCAAAATTTACATATACACTTTGTTTTGATTTTTTTTTTGATGAACTTAAGAACTCCCTCCTTACTCTCCCCTAAAAGCCACAAAGATTATTGTGTGACAAAATTATGGACTGTCCATCCTGAAAATACACTGGGTACTTTTCATGAGAAGGCTTCATTTTAAAAGGCTGAAACGGTATTTAAACTTGTATTGCCTTGGGGCAAACATCTTTTTGTTTTTGAAACAACTTACACTATTGCTTATTCACCATTTAAGTAGAAGGAGCCATGTAGGGTTAGAGAGATTTGGAGAAGTCCTTGTTTTGTGGATTTCACCTAGCTTATTTGGGAGTTGAAGTAAATAAAGAAAATTGAAGCAATTCCTCTGTGAAATGACAAGACTTCTCTGGGATTGTTGATATCTCATTTAATACGATGTCCTATGAGGATGTGTTGTCTGGAGCAGCTGCAGCTGTCTTGTGGCCATGAGGGTAAGGCCAAGAGAATTCCAGAGACACCAACCCAGAATTCTGACATTGTGGAGCTGCCGAATTTACACTGGAATTCTCTGCCTTCAGATTACTTGGGGAAAAAAATACACTCTTAGGATTTAATCCACTTTAGCTAGATATTTCATTACTTTACCTCCAAAGCAGTTTAACTGATAGGATCCATGATTCAAGCCCTATCTTAAAGAATGCTGGTGCTCCTTGGTGTAAATCTTCCCTGATTTGGCAAAGAACTTTGGGGACAGTGATTCTTTTGTGAGTCATTTAATAGTTTCCAAAGGAAAAGTCGAGCCGACCTGATATGAAAGGTGACAGGCACAGACCATTTGAAGCTGTGTATTACAGCATCTACTTCTATTTCAGGGTGAATACCATTATGTTTTTAAACTTCAAATGTACTTTTGAGCACATTTGAGATTGAATTTTGTTTTATTGCATTTTTTTTCTTCCTGGAATTCAGTGTTCATTTTTGAATAATTAAATTTTTGAAAAAAGTTGAACCCATATGAATTAAATACATTTCTAATGTAATAAGATCACTGCATTATTTTTTCCCACTTATGTTTTTATGAGCATTTTTCTGGGGAGGGGTTCTTTCCTTATCAGCAGATCCTTGAAGGAGTCTGGGACAGAAAAAAAGGTTCTCCTGTGGAAAATCTACCTGCTGGGTCATGGCAGAGTGACGGCAGCCTGTAGGCTTACTGGAAAAGCGCATGGAGCTTCTGGAGGCAATGTGGCCCAGTGGGTGACAGTGTGGCTCTCTGAGTCTGACGTCGCCTCTCAGTGCCTCTGTTTTCTAACACAAAAATAGAATTATAATGACCCACCTCAGAGGTTTGATGTGGCATACACATAATCTACTGAACATGAAATGATGTTATACTGTATAATGTATATAAAGTCACTAGCATAGTTTCTGAAATATAACATGAGCCTGATAAATAATAAGATGGCCTGGTGCATTTTGAGAAACACCTGCAGGGCTGACCTGCTGATGCCAGTGGATGCCCTTTAGGAAGAGAAGGGAAGAAAGCGCAGGCCAAAGAGCTGGAAGTCAGCACAGGTGAACAGACTATGCACGGGATTCTCTAACCCCGACCTTGGCACTTACCCTGGGACCTAGAACAAACCCCCTTCTCTGAGCCTCAGTTTCCTTACCTGCAAACTGGGGATAAACACAGCCACCTCACGAGGACGCCGTGACGGTTAAACAGCGGAGGTGCATCGGTAGATGCCCTGGCCCATGGCGGGTGTACTGTCAGTGACAGCTACCTACCCCTCCCACAGCCCAGCCACCACTGTTCTAGTCTTGGCTCCTGACAGGTGACCTGGACATCCACACACAGGTGTAGGTAAATAAATGGAGGCTCCAGGTCAGTGCAGATGCACAGGAAGGGTCATGCGGGGTTATGGAGGCTGCTAAAGGTGGAGGCTGTTTTAGCCCCGCCTTAGTCTCTCTCTCCCACTCTGTGTCCCTGCAGGGCCTCGGGGGGCAGCAGGGGTCTGACGCACTTCCCAGTACCTGAGGCCCACTGAGGGTGGGGGGCGCTACCAGGAGTGGTGGTGGTTGGAAAAACGTGTTAGTTCTCGTGCTTATGAAAAGTATCGCCACTGCCCTTATTCTGAGACAGTCACATTGTCTTCCAAAAAGCGCTAAGGGGATGAGGGGGGAGATAAAACCTGGGGGGATACCATTGAACTCATTCACCATCTTCAAGCACAGATCTTGAAACTTGCACTCTGTGATTAGATCCTGGATTCCCTTACCAAGCTTTTTTTTTTCTTTATAGCACCTACCATGCTTGGAACGGACAGTATATGTTTCCTACTCGTGTGCTGTCTGCCTTCCTTCTAGACGATCCACTGCACAAGGAGCCGGGACTGTTCACTGAGCCTAGAACAATGCCTGGTACAATGAAGGCGTGTAACCAAATTACTGAGTAAACTGAGGAGGGAACGTTTAAAGGACATTGTAGGTTAAAGAAAATAATTTGAGTTGGAGTGACAAGATGGATTACATTTGAAGCCTCAACTTTTGCTACATTCCCATCTTCTTTTTATTGTACATGAACACCGACTCTGTCCAAGCTCCTATATGCCGGTCTGTCCCTACACCTGCAGTCCTCGCTGCCCCGGTGCACCCCTACCCTGTGTGCGGCCACATGAGTTGCTTCTGTGATGTGAGTGGGAGTCACGTGCTTCACTTCCAGGCGGGAATTTTAAGAGCCAGCGTAATTCATCATGCTCCTTTTATTCCCCCCTGCGATCTTGGAATCACGTGACAAGATCTGTCAGATTCCTGAGTGGCTTTGGGGAGGTGTGAGTGAGAAGTGAACTTGGTGGCTTTCTGCTGCTGAGGGTTTCAGATTGCCACTGCAGCCTAACCTACAGCCTGGCCTACGCCGACAGTCAGTGTCCACTTCAGTCCTTCCTGCTCTGTCCATTCACATGGTGACCCCACATGCAGGCAACAAGGAGCCAGGGAAAGGAAGGAATTGCCTTCCAGTGGTCAGGGTGGTGCTGGGTGACATCCCCAAAGCCATTTCAGTTCATCCTCTCCAAAGGCCCAATGAGATGGGCGGGGACCCCCACCTCCAGCGCAGGGCTGGGGAAACTGAGGCTCAGAGCAGTTTGCGCACCCAGTACAGGGCCCCTCGGCTTCCACTCCAAAGCTCTTACGCTTTCCACCTCGGCAACGGTCTCTCCCTGAAATGCTTGCTAAGGTCATTCTGGGAGAGATGCTTTTGGATCTTAAAAAATATAACCTTTACTAATGACCTGGTAATTGTTTTTATAGCTTCCCAATGAAGTGTGAAGTGTTCTAAGAGATAGCGCAGGACAATTTCCTTTGATGGTGAAGTTTTCCAAAGAATAATTGCCTCACTCGTCCAGGCTCCTGGCATCCTGACTTGACGGTGAAGTTTTCCAAAGAATGATTGCCTCACTATTCTGGGCTCCTGGCGTCCTGACTTCAGAGTTCGGAGTTCAGGGTGATATTGAACTGATGTTGAGCTGCAGGCCTGGAAACTTGGAAAAAGCTGCAGAGGTTGGGAGGAATGTTGTCTTAGCCTTGTCTTTATTTTAAAGCATTAATCCTGCCTTTCGTTTTCAAAACGGCCGCATAATAATGTATGAACAAATAGTAAATAGCTGGCATTTATCAAGCACTTACCCTGAGCCACAGCTGAGCTCAGCACTTAGAGTCACAAGCCTCTTTACCCAGGACCCAGAGTAGTGCCCAGCACATGGCAAGGGCTCCATAAATATCTCAGTAATGAATGAATTCTCCACTACAAACGTTTGTTGGACCCGCTGCTTTGAGCTCTGCTCCAATGCAGGGCAATGCTTTGTGCTCAAATGCTCGAGCCCTACTCAAGAACAGGGAACATTTATCAAGAGAGGGGAAACTAGTTTAGTGTTCAGACAATTTGCTTGTCGAATTCACATCCAAGAAACCGTTCTAAATCCTGAGAAGGCAAGACAATTGATTTGAATTGAGACCATTAATGATTATATCAGCTAACCTACTAGAATGAGGTCAAATACCGGATCTCGTAGTGTTGCCTTTTCTTTGCTTTAGTACAACGAACTGGGCTCGATCTGTCCAGAGCGTCGCGTCCCTTGCAGGATAATGACTTGCACAAGGACACTTCACAGTTTACTTTCAGAGCCCTTCCCAACGGTTGCCTCATTTTATTCTCACACTGTCATGTGCAGGAGGCAGGGCAGATGTGTTTATTATGCGTTGCAGCTGGGGAAGTTTGGAGGCATTCAGCGATCCCATCCACCTGAGAACCACACACTCACCCAGGGGCGGAGGAGGCTGGAACCCGGAAGGTCAGCTCTGAGCATGCAGTGCTCTCACCCACGCCAGGTGTGGTCCTCTGTCACAACTTGGCCCTGAGGGGCTAAGCAGGTGATGGGGTGTGGTACGTTTTGTGTTGTTGCTGTGCCTCCATGCTCCTCACTTGAGCAAGGACGATCTTCCCAGAACTGAACTAAGAGCTGACACACCTGTGAGGGTTAATTTTATGTGTCAACTGTTCGGTCGTGCCCAGCTGTTTGGTCGAACACCAGTCTGCAAAATGCTGTGAAGCTATTTGTTAGATGTGATTAACATTTAAATCAGTAGATTCTGAGTAAAGCAGATTATCCTCCGCAATGTGGGTGGACTTCGGCCAGTCAGTTCAGCGCCTTAAGAGAAGATGCTGAGGTCCCCGCAGAGGAAAGAATTCTGCCCCCACGCTGCTTTGGGACGCAAGACTGCAAAGTTAACTCCTGCTGGAATTTCCAGCGTGACCGCCAGCCTGCACGTTTTGGACTCGCCAGCAGCCCCCACAATTGCGTGAGCCAATTCCCTAAAATCCAAATACATGTTATTTACACATCCCACTGGTTCTGCTTCTCTGCAGAGCCTGACTAATACAATATCTTAAGCCTTAGGATTTTCTGGCAGATGACGATGACGATAGCTCCCACTCTTGAGTGCCTACTATGTGTCAGATGCTTTTCCCAAACCATCTCGTGTAATCCTCACAACTCTAGAGGGTGAGCATTATTTGTTCCCCATGTCAGAAATGAAAAAAATCAAGAGTTGAAATAACTTGCCCAAGGTAAGAAAGCTAGAGAACGATGGAGAATGGGACCTGGTTTCCTGGCCTAAGCCCTCAAACAACTGTTTCTGGATTCAGCAGGCGATCCGCTTTCCAAGGCAGTCTAAGAATGCCTCATGGCAAAAATGAGGCTGCTGGCTATGTTTTTCAGCTGTGCTATTTTATTTGTCAGGAAACAGCAGTCCATGTGTCAAAGATTGTTTGCTAGGCATGCACCTAAAACTAAAAGAGGAAACCTTTCTGACTCTCTACTGCTTCTCCCAATTCATTACAGAGAGGACTCCAAAATCTGTCACCTGGCACTGAACACCAGGTTCCATTTGTGAGACAGAAGACACAAGCCTGGCCCTTGCAGGGTGGATCCCAGGGTGGAGATGCTTGGGCCTTACGGCGGCGCACGGGGGAAGGAGAGCAATGAGAAATGGTCCTGGAGTCTGTGCTTTCTCTTTGCATGAAGATGGCCTCTGGGAACATATGCTGAGGTTCCAGAGGGGGGGGGAGAGAGAGAGAGAGAGAGAGAGAGAGAGAGAGAGAGAGAGAGGCTGCCACCTGTCCCTATGTAGTGCTTGCATCCTCAGTGCCCTTATGTCCCCTGCCACACATGCAGACGTCTGTAAAACCTCAGGAAAGCCAACTCTCCATCTTTCTCTAGGAAACTGGATGTGAGCTTTGGAAGTTGGGAAAAAAGGCGGGGAACCTCCCTCACACGCACTTATTTTTAGCTCCCCTCTCCTCTGCAGAATGGCTAACGCCAACTCAAACTATTTCTGCAGAGAGCTGCTGGGGACAGAGTGGAGCTGTGGGCACGCCTCCTCGAGCCCGGCTCTCGGCAGCAGGTGAGATGCAAGATAGAGCAATCGCTCGGCAGCCACCTTTGACGTAAGTGCTGGAGATTTCTTCAATTAGCTTAATCCTTTCCTCCTGACACACACTTCATAGGAAAGCAAATGCCATAATTATCCTCCCCCATCCTCTCTAATCCGTGTCTGCGAGGCGTGCCGACAGATGCTTTCTGCCCGCCCGTGCAGCCTGCCTCTCTGGTCCCTGTGTCACACAGAGGCGGGCTGTGTGTGACAGATTGCTGAATCTGGCCTCCTCAAGGCACGGGACTCTGCGTTCAAGTGGCACCGGTTGCTCAAGCCTCCCTTCGGGGCTGAGGCAGGCCTGGCTCTGGGCAGGTCCAGAAAGTTCTGGAGGGCTGCCTCGTGACTCAGGAAATCCCCTGCAGAGAAGGCCAGCAGGGCACCGCTGGCAGAGCCCCCGGAAGCCGCTGGCCTTGTCCAGGATTTATACCTGGGACCCTGCCCGGGAAAGGCTTCTCTCCTCCGGAGAAGAACGCCTGGCCTCGGAGGCCACGGCAAACTCCGGCGATCACGTGACAGGCAGGGGCGCACTGCCTGGCACTGCCCTCCTGTCTGAGCACAACAGGGGCCGTCTGTTTGCCCCCACTCAGTCATCTATTTACCTATTATTTCCACTCCCCACATTTACATTTTTTTTTCAGGCCACTGTTGTGGATTCAGAAACTACTATTAGTTAGAATTCAGCCCTGCCTCCAACCACCTGTGTGATTTTGAACCACTTTCTGAGCCTTAGTTTCCTCACCAGTAAATTGGTAAAATTTATTTTTTCACAAGACCTTTGTGAGGATTGAGTAAAATCATGAATGCGAGTTGCACAGTGTACAGTGAGTACTCAATACATTTATTGATGGGACCAACCATAGCATATTAACATTAGCGATACAGCTAGTAATGTATACTTCTCTAGTGCTTTACTTCATTATGATTTTCAAAATAATTTCATATAACATTTATGCATCTGCTATAAAGTAGATATTATGTCCCCAACTTCTTTCTGATAAGGTTTGAGATGCTCTAGATCATCTAGAGGTTGGCAAAATACGGCCAGTGGACCAAACTCGGCCCACCATCTGTTTTTGTAAATAAAGTTTTATTGGAACACAACCACGTCCCTTCATTTATGCATTGTCTGTGGCTGCTTTTGTGCCACAAAGGCAGAGTTGAAAAGTTTAGGCTTGCAAAGCCTAAAGCATTTTCTATCTGTCCTGTAATGGAAAATGTTTGCTGACCTTTGACACAGATGACAAATGGCAGAACCAGGACTGAAATGATGATGTCCTCTGGTGCTCTTTATTGGGCTCATTTCTCTTTCTCCTGCTCCCACCCTGACCTACACAACACAGCCCTCAGAAGCCTCTCAGAGTATGGGAGTGTGGGCTGGGCCGCTCAGGGGCTCTGTGCTACCCATCTCCTGGGCTGAAAATCCTGCTCTCAGGGCCCCTCCCTGTTCCCCACCCCCCACACATCTTCCAAGAGACTGCCGGATGCCGAGCCCAGTCCCGACTGCTAGGGAGACACAGGGGGTAACTTGTCCTGGTGCCGGCCCTCAAAAAGCAGTGGGGAGGAAGGGGACCAGAAAGTAAAGAACTAAAGTTAAAATAGGATAAATTATCTGCTACAGGTATGCAAATTGTTTAGTAGGTCTGGAATGTGAATTTGAGAGGGAACCTGAAAAGTGGCTGAGGCTGGAGAAGTACTGAAAAAGAAGACATTTTGAGGCCTCAAATCGCTTTCTCAGGAGTTTGGATGCTTTCCTGGGGTCAGTAAGGAGTCCTTGGGGGTTCAAAGCAGGAAGCGGCCTCAGACTTGCCCCTCCCACCTGCAGAGACCCCAGCCTGCTGCCTCCTCTCACCCCAGTTCTGTCCACTAGGCAGACATGTACTTTCTCCACCCCCCTGCAGGCTTCATCCATACCCCGCTCCCAGCAAACAGCTGCCCCCTGCCCACACTTCAAGCCTGCAGGTATATACATTGGTCACAGCTCTGCCTTCAGGAGAATGGCCTTGGAGGGGTCCTGTGTAGGCCCAGAATTGGTTCAGAGCTGGAGTATCAGGAATGTAGAGTCCTGGGTATATGGATCAAGGCCTTGAACGATGTGGCCTGGGGGAGCAGGGGGGTACACAGGCTTGGCCTGAAGACTATTGGTCCCATGGAGACTCCTCACCCCACCCGTGGGGCAGAGCTGAAGCAGAGCCAGAGCTGGACCCTACACAGTGCGGAACACCGGCAGGGAGCCCAAGGGTAAGGATCGCGCCCTGTCACCCGATCAGACTGGGCTGCCATCACACTGCACGAGGCATTAATGACGGTCTGAACCAAGGTGGAGGAAACAAGGCTGAATGGAGAGACTCGTTCAGGCAGAGAGATGGACAGGCCCAGTTCTACAAGCTGGAGCTGCAGTCTGGCTCCCGCCCACTCTGACCGGGTCACCCAGGACAGCTGGAGAGGCTGCCACCTGCACCTCCCAGGGCAGCCTCCGAACATGGGGGACTGCAGGGTGGGAAACATAGGGTCATAAGTCAAGTGTGTCCCTCTCTGAGGAAGTGAGATCCGAAGGGCGGCTATGGGTCAGCCAGGGAAGGAGGGTGAGGGTTGGGAGGTGAGAGAGAGGAGGGACAGGGAACCGTGTTCCCAACAGAAGGACCGGTGGGAGGTGAAGAAATTGTGATGTCTGCCTATGTTCTCTCTGGCAGGAGTGAAAGAGGAAGGTGGTAAGTGGCAAAAGGTGGGCTGGACCCAGACGGACTGTGGCATTAGTGTACAACTTCATGTGTGTGCACACATGTGTGTGCATGCGTATGTGCATATGTGTGTGTGTATGTACTCACCTGCTGGGTTGAGGGTAGGGGCCCACAGGAGGTACCTCTCCAGGCAATGCATAGCAGAAGGCTGCACCAAGCAGGTCAGGGTACATCAGCCTCGAGACTTACCTCCTGCTTCCTGCGTGGGAATGTAAATATACAGAAAGAATCCGACCCTAATGAACTGAAGGTACAAAATATCAACAACAAACACACATGTGCAAAGCAAAATGAAAAAGAACTGCAAACATCTCTTCATCCACATAACAAAAGTAATTTGATGTCTGACCCAGCGAAGCATCTGAGATGCAGGCAAGAGCGACATGACTTAGGCGCTAATCACTGTTTTTAACGAGTGCTTCAGATGAGTTCATGTCCGAGGCCTCAGTACCCAGAGGACTCCTGGGTCAGTTATCTCTAGTGGGAACATTGTGTATACTCTCTCAGCACAAAACAGGGCCCACTTCCAAGGAGATATTATGTTTTCCCAATCAATAAAGCTGGATTTTTATGGGTGTTTAAAATCACACTACCAAGACCTGCTGGGCTTCCACGGGCCAGTGTTGAATGGGCTCCAGGATGCAAATCTGCCAACATCCATAATCTTCACGAGCTCCAATGCCCTAAAATATCGCCCTTGAGGTTCCTCCCAGAAAGGCCAGCCTTGCCAATTCTTCCACACTCCCGAAACAAGGTAGACTCTCCTGAAGACCTCAGAGCGTCTGGGAAGAGCCGCACACTTCCCTCAGTGGGAGCCGGCTGACCCTCTTTAACCTTGGGCCTCCTTATTCACCGGCAACTTCTACGTCCTCTCCTTGCCACCAACCCTCTTGTTTTCTCTCTTACCATCAACACACTTTTTAACAGGGGTGCGGTGGAAGGCCTAAATTAAGATCCAGTATTATGGGCTGTGTTGGCATTTGGTGACACCGGGAGGGCCTTAAATGGCCTAACCCCGAGGTTCTCACACTGTCCCCACAGATAAGGGTCCCTGGCCTCATAACCCACCTGGTTAAACAGACCAGGTGTAGTTCTTCCTTATCCCCAAGAAGCAGTTTTGGTTCCTCACCAGCTCCAAGAATTATCCGAATGAGCCGATCGCATCCTCCTGCTGGAACTAGGGGGCCACCCTCCCTTCTGACAAGCCTTCCACACAGCTCCTTGTGGTTCACTCTGTTCCCTATGGCAAGCCCGGAGTCCCTGCCTGGCACAGTGTCCTCCTCCCTGAGGGCTGAGAGTTTGTGACTAATAAACTGCTTTTGGTTTCATCTGTCAATAGCCCTGGGGAGTGAACACCTCCCTCACCAACAGGTTGAGTAGGAGATAATTAAAACAATGGGAGGCAGGTGAACCTGGCTCAAGTCATTGCTCTATGCTACTCTAGTCTTTAACTGTGTGACTTGGGTGAGTTGTTTTAACTTCTCTGAGCCCCTCACCTATACTGCAGCACCCAACTTATGGGTTGTTGGGAAGATTAAATGGGATCATTTATTCAACAAATCTTTACTGAGGACCTTCCAGGAACAGGGAGTGCAGCAATGAAAAGCTAAACAGGGTTTTTGTCCACATGGAACTACTATTCTAATGGGAGACTTCAACAACAAGCATTTAAAATTAACGAGGTGGTCATAGACGGTGTGCAATGCTACGAAGACAGAAAATTTAAACTACAGGACTGGCATGTGCTGGGCCAGCGTGGGAGGGCATGTTAGACATGGATGTCTTGGAGGGTCCTTTGGGGCGGTGGCATCAGAGCTGAGATCTGAATGAAGAGGAGTCAGCTGTTGGAAGATTTGGAAGACAGCTATCACAGGCTGAAGAAAGAACAAATGCAAATAGAGGCAGGAGCGAGCTGGGCGTACTGGAGCAACGCCAGAGAAATCAGCGTGGCCGAAGTGTGAGGGGAGCACAGTACTTAAGGACCAGCGGGCACCTTCTCCAGGAAGCCCTCCAAGGTCAAAGCCGCCCATTGCAACCCCTGCAGTGCATCCCAGGAGCATATAAGCTCTGTCTTTCTGAAGCACAAGGGTTGCAAAGGGAGAGCCAGAGGGGAGAGGGTATCCTGTTTGAATGAGTGAAAGGTCTGAGCCAGAGCACTGTTGAAGAAGTGGAGCCTTTTCAGAGATCAGAATACAAAGAGAATTAGACCAAGTTCTGGTAAATAGAGAGAGATCCTACTGGGGACTGCGTCAGTAAAAATAGTTAATAACTGCTTGAGACTAGCATCTCAACTGATGGAAATACCAAGCTTCTAATACTTTAGTATTGGGAAAGAGATTGATTTATCAGGTGCTTGGCTGGGCATTAGCTCTCCCTGGGTTTGCCTTTGGCCTCCATTACTTTCTAGATCCTCAGAGCATGGACAATGTACTTAATGGTACATTAAGTTTCCTCCTGTATAAAGTGGGAATAAAGGTGATGATGATGATGATGATGACAACGGTAGGGATAGCAGCCCCCATCTTCAAGGACTTCACCCAAAAGGTTAATAGAGATAATTCCTGGAAAACTCTTAGCATAGCATATATGACCTGATCAGAGTTCCCGAGATTAATACATTCAATATTTTCTGAAATATTTGTCCACTATTAATGACTTGCTTTTATGAGCCCAAAGATTTAAGTTACAGTTGGTTTTGGAATGCTGACCCACAACCTGCAGCCACCTGCCCGGGAACCAATGACCAGTAGTTATCTGTAATAACCAGCCTCGGCAGCCAGCCTATGCTGGGTCATTCTTGCAGGATATCAGACTGCTAAACAATCTAGGACGCTAAACAATAGCTTCTCTAACAACCGACTCCCAATGGCGAATTAATAACTGACAGCTTCCTTAACTTTTGTCCCTACTTCCAACCTAGGATAGCAATCCGAGAAGGCCAACTATGAACCCCTAACTGATCACGCGTACTATCTCTCTTCAAGTTAGCCCACCTCCAGCTTTCCCAGGCCAACATCCTCCAGTCAGACTTTCCCACCCCTCTGCTTGCCTTTCGGTCTTTGCCAAAATGTGAGTGATAGTGGCTGACCTTGCTATAGCAAGATCAGAATAAGTGGCCTGTGATTGTCCTTATTTGGTTGGTCTTCATTTGTTTTCCTGATCTCCATAGATCTCTCCCGCAATTGGAATGGAGATAAGGGCTGTGGGTGAATCTGTGTCTTCTTCAGCCAGAGGGAGGTGCTTCAGGCATAAAAGGAAGCTGTACTCTCTCCTGGCCTCTTGGGACCAGTGGGTTAATAGAGTGTTTTAGGTGGCCCATCAAGGTCCCTGACAAACCTGAGCTTCTCTAAGAAAGGCTCCACCATGGCTAAGGCAGAGAAAGTTTGGAATCTCAGTTTTCTGCCTCTGGCCTGGTTTTATCTCTGTTAGAGAGTAGTTTAAAGCCAGTATGCTCTTTACTGCTCAATGTAGAGATTAAAGGAAAAAAATAGCCCCAATGATTTTATCTTGCTCTTTTCAGTGAAAATTACTTTTCAGAACTATTAAATCTTCTGTGAAGGTTATAATAGAGGACTTAGATTCAGTTTAGCCCATTTATTAAGATATAGGCTACCGAACCCCAATAGAAAAAAATAAACAAACAACTAGCAGTTTACTTGGATTTATGCTCAGTTTGTCTAATCAATCAATCTGTAAACATTATGCAAATATGTGTAAAGCTAGACCTAGCCCAGATTTTACGTACGCATTGTTATGTAAACGATCAATCTTGTTAATACAAATATTAATATAAACCTGACATTAAACACAAGTTTACACAGTCTTGCTGGTTGGAGGTGGCTTGATTTACATTGAAATGTAAATAGCAGTAATGCTCTTTGTGGGGCTTTGGACAACAGACTGAACTAGGGTTCACTGGGTGGCCTGTCCCCACCAGGTTCTCAGACCCACACCCAACCCCTTCATTCAGTGCATCTCCAGGAGAAATTCAGGAAGCATTTCGATGGCAGCTCATGAGTGCTTACTAGTGTTCTTGCTTTTGATATCCTGGGTCTCCGGGACCTCCCCTCGGGCCACCTTTAGAACCAGAGATCCCTAGTCTCCAAAGCGATGGGGCAGGGAGAGTCATCCACTTGCTTCAGCTTCCACATGATTGAGGGCCTGCAGGTGAGTTGCTGTGGCAACAGCATCTGCTGTGAGGTGGCCCACTGGGGCAGAGGTGGCCCACTGGGCGGCTCTGAAAGCAGCAGTTCTTGTTTCACTCTGCCCCTCCCCCTCCCTCCTGGCTGACTTCTTCAAGTCTGTTTTAAATGTCACCTCTTCGGACAGGCCTTCTTTATATTCTCAATAGCTTCTCTCCTCAGCTGTTATCTAACATAGCACCCTGTACATCATATTCATGATGCTCTTCTCAATTGTGATGACATATTTATTGTACTTCCTTCTGTGTTTACTGTTGTCCGTCTTCCCAGCCCATGAGCTTCATCAGATCAGAGCTGTGTCTGTTTTGTTCATTGTTTTATACTCAGTGCCAGGCACATGAGATGTGCTTAGAAAGACTTTGGTGAATGGATGGACGGACGGACGGGCAGACGGATGGACAGACTGACAGATGAATGCACACACACGCACATGCACACACACAGACACACTCTGGAACCTTGTTACTTAGCACAAAGTTCTGCCTTTCCACAGGCAGCCTCAGGAAATTGCCCAGTCCTATCTTTTCTTAGGTCCTAGATTCTGCCCTGAATATACTGATAACCTGCCTGACTTCCCCCAACACCTTGTGCCAGAGCTGCATTCTGTTCTCGAAGCTCTCACCATGGCATGGTCACAGTAGAAAAAGAAGCTGTTATATATGCAACACTGAGGAGGTTCCAGGTTCTATAGTAGGTGCTTTACACTGATCATCTCATCTGAGCTTTCATCTTCAAAACCTATTTTTCAAAATATCAGGCTTTTAACAAGGAGCTCAAGGTAAAAGGCCCCTAGAAGGGGACAGCCCATGGCATAGTTCAAGTGCAGATTAGAAGTCAGCTAGATGTGAGTTCGAATCCTGCCTTCACTAGCTATGGATCTCGGAAAAGACATTTACTCTGAGCCTCCACCTCCTGAGCTTAGAACAAGGCGGAGAGTATTTGTTCCCCAGCATTGCTGTGATGATTAAATGGGATCGAGAGCACGGCACAAGAATTTAGTAAATACTTCTAATTATATCCAGCTCTTACGCAACAGCTCAGACATATGGAGAGCAAGGGCTGGATTCTTCTCTTTGATCTCTTCTTCTTTATCCTCTTTAAACCCTTGAATGTTGTGGCTCTCTCATGTCACCCCATGCTCCTTCTACTAGAGAATTTGTATGGGTTGTACCTTATGGCGCATCTGTCGAAATCAATCACCCCAGGCTGAGATTGGGGAGGTGATGACCCAGGTCCTTGCAGGAGGAAGAGACATTAAAATGCCCCGAAACTTTGATACCCACATATCAGTCCTAACCACAAAGGCCCTGCAACAAAGGGTGTGGAAGGTAGACTCCACAAGGCACAGCTAGTTGGTTACAACTGCCGCCCAGAGCATGTCTGCTAGTGGCACGTCTGTAACTGTCTGTCTTCCTCGGAGAGAAGGGCCTGTGTCTTACTCATCTTTGTAACTCAGCAGCCAACAAAGTACCATCCCCGGGTGGGCATCCAATCAGTTTATATCCCTTTATAACCCCTCTCACCCAGATTCACTGAACTTTTTTGGGGGGTGTTTTTGGGGAAGGAGGTAGTTTTAAGGTTGTTTTTGATCTTCAGTTGGATGGCAGTTGGGGGTGCCATAGGAAGAAGCCCACACAAATACAATTTCTCCTAGGCTCTCTACAGCTCTTGGCAATGCCTGCCTGAAAATTGCCTGTTTATGGAGAGGCTCAGTCCTTGGCCAGATGGAGATTAACTCCAACGAGTCAGCCCCGATCATTAGTGGCAGCTGCTGGCCCCTCCTCGCAGATCAGAAATACCAGCTGAAATGAGAAACGTGTCATTTTCTGTAGCAAAATCAAGAAAAATTAAAATGGAGAAGGTGGGCAAACCTATTACCTTTACATATTATTACTATTATTTTAATCGTCACCCAAGGATATGTTTTCAGTGATTTTTTTAGAGAGAGAGGGAGAGGGGGGACAGAAAGAGAAAGAGAGAGAGAGAGAAACAGCAATCGGTTGCCTCCCGTATGTGCCCTGTCTGGGGATCAAACCCACACCCAGGTATGTGCCCCAACATTTTGGTGCACGGGATGACAGTCGAACCAATTGAGCCACCTGGCCAGGGCTCAGTGTCATATTAATAATAGCACCTTTTATTTGAGCAGTACTTCGGGATGACAAAATGCTCTTTCCTATATTATCTCACTTATTTCTCACCAACCCCTTTGAAGTGTTACTTATAACCAATTTGCAGATGGAGGAGCTGCTCCAAGACAGGCCACAAAAGCAGCTGAAGCCTCGTGGCATCAGCTGCCAGCATCCTGTAATGTTCCTTGGTGTTTCTCCGGGATAAACCAAGGAAAGTCCGGGCCTCGTGGCGGTCAGCTAGACGACCCCTAGCTGAGTGATTGTAATTGCTCCAACCGTTATAGGCCCACAAATGCCTTTTTAAAGAAAGGAAACTGAGCCAAGATGGGATTTTCCCAAAAGAATTCTTTAGAAAGAGTGCCAGAACCTTTACCTTCCACCTTGACAGTCCCCAGAGACAAACTGAAAGGACCTCGTTTAATGTCTCATCCGAAGGGTATTTGCAGCTCTGGCTTCATCATTCAAAGCAGGAAAGGCCTTTGTCATGGTCAAATGGCTTTAATGTGTTTTGAATGCTACATAAATTCAAACTTGATGGCTCATTTATTTGTTGGATTGAAGTTTTATACAATAAACTAGGCCCTGGTATTTACTAATAACCTGTGCACTGCCCTTTGTTTGTTTAGAACAGACAGAAGGCAAAGAAGTTGACCGAGTCCCTCATGGCCAATATGGTGTTCAGATCCTGGCATTTCCCGGGACGGTTTACGGGCTGGCGGGAGGGAAGATAAGAAGGTTGTGTGTGGAGGGGGCGGGGGACACAGTGGGGAAAGGAAGATTGGGGAAACAGTGCGGTAGGTGTTTTCTTCCAGACTTATTTGACAGGGCCACCCCCACCCCCACCCCCACCCCCACGGCTGCTTCGACCGCTGAATTCAGTGAGCTGGGAATTCAGAACTGTGAGTGACAGGCCAGGCTTGGCTAGTGACTTGTGGCATGACCTTGGAAGATTCATTGTCCCCTGCTGTGTCTCACTGTCTCACTCTGAGAGAGGAAAAAAAAAGGAAAGCTTATAATAAATTCCGTTTATCGTTCAAGGTGAGTTTTCTTCCACTGCTCTCCTTTCAGAAGATCTTTGTTCTTTATCTGCACCCCACCCACAGATATTTTTCTCTTTCTCAAACTCCAATAGGTATTATTTTTGCACGTCTTATGGGTGAGAACACGGGCTTTGGTGTCAGAGTTGAGTGTGAGTCCCATGTCCCCCACTCACCTAAACTCGAACAAGGTAGGAGTGTTTTTGACCTTCCATTTCCCCGTCTGTGAAATGGTAATAACAGTATATAATCTGGTGATGTTATCGTGAAAAGTAAATGACTGAATACATGTGAGGCCCTCAGCTCCAGGCCTGCCATTTAGGAAATACTCCTTATGTTATAAACGGGAGCCACATTCATTATAGCCTCGTGTTTTTGGGTCAAGAATAAATTGTAAGATCATAGAGGGGAGGGACTAGGTGGTTTCCAATCCTTCATCCTCCAGCATGTGGAGATGGACTTATTTTCCATGATAACAGATTTTCATAGCCTCCCTCTCAGACAGATAATGTGATAGCCCCTCCGAGGGCTCGCTGAGATCAGCAGCATCTTTGGGTTCATTTGAAGGGCAAGAATAAGTGGGCAGAATTTAGAAATCTCTACATTTCCATGGCCGAGGAAGTATATTCCTGTTAAGAATGATGACAGGATGCACCTTCAGTACCTCCCCATTTCCAAGCAGCCCCTTCCCGTCCTCACATTTCAGTCCAGGGCTCAAAGCTGGGGTAGGTTCTGGCTCCCACAGAGTACATGAGGCAGGGCCCTGCTGGACTAGATCCTAGACCAGGGTCACTGCTATCTCACAGCTGCTGGGTGCTGGTGCCCTTCTGTCTGGGCCCTGCCAGAGGCCTGCTGCCCCCCAGCTCCCTCCACTCTCCGCTGTGGCCTACACCAGTGAGCCTCGCCCCTTCTCCCACACTGGAGGAGGCCCAGTTTGGCTCCAGTCACCACGTCTCCCCCAAGTCACTCAGGTGGATTCAGATTGAAGCCAGTCACAATAGTCTCATTCCTCAAATTTAGCCAGTGGGAATCTCAGCCCTGGGGCAGGAGGGACGGGATTGTTTCATTCCTGATTGTATTCCTGGTGCCCAGCATGTATGAGTGACAGGCAACAGGCAAAAGCTAACGTTTGCAGAATACATGGTAAATGAGTTTTGTATTAGCAACTGATAGGCTTGTGTCACCTCATGCAGGATGCTGCAAGTTGCGGAGGTTCAGTTTTTCATGTAAAATGAGAAAAGTAATTTCTACTTGGAGAATTGGAAATATGTCAAGTACCTTGTGTAGCATATGGCACCCAGTAGTTGATTACTAAAACGATACCACAGCCATCAGTGGCCACTGATATTGCTCAGATTCGAATGAAAAAATACTGGGTTTCACTTTGGCTGCCTTGTATCAGTCAGGATAAACTAAATTATGTTGTGGTGACAAACAACCCCCAAGTCTCAGGGGTAAAATTCAGCAAAAGTTCATTTTTACCCATCTTACCTGACCATCTCAGGTTGGGTGGGGGCTGTTAGAGTTTCAGTCCCATGGAACATTACCGGTGATCATGAGAGTGAAAAGGAATGAAAATCTGGAGTGCATTCCACTGGCAAATAGCCCAGAACTGGCCCATGTCACTTCCGCTCACGGCTGATTGGCCGGAAGTAGTCACATGATTCAACTGACCTGAGGGGCAATGAAGGTACAATCACACCAGGGCCCAGAAGACGGAGAACCAGGAGTTCTGTTGATAAGCAACAAAACAGGGTTAGCACAGCTGTGCTCAACAGTTGTGCGTGACTCTGTGCACACGTAATTCCCAACGATGACAGCAAGAGTCAGCGACATCTGAGGAGCAAGGAACTCTGGGTACTTGTTGTGCTTTGATACCCAGTGTTAATTCCTCCTTCTTTTGGAATCAGCACCAAAATATAACTTTCATACAAGCTAGTAAGAATTAAATTACATACCACAAATTTCCTCTGTTCTAAAAGTGCAACTCGGTGATTTTTAGGAAATTTCCAGAGTTGTGCAAGCATCGCCGCAGTGCAGCATTTCCTTCGTCTCATGCCCACTTCAGCTCAGTCCGCACTCCAGCAAGTACTAACTCGTTTTCTGTTCCTACACTTTGACCTTTCCTAAACATTTCATACGAAGGAAATCACCCAGTATGTAGTCTGTGTCTGTTTTCTTTCACTTCACATGTTGTTTTTGGTGCTCATCCATGGTGTAGCTTTGTAGGGGGCTCATAGAATTTGGGTGCTGATTCAAGAAAACATACGCCCAGGAGAAGCAATAACAACAGCAAGTTTTCTTGGCTGGTGCGTAGGATTGTGTGAGAGGGAGAGTCCCTTTCAGGATGAGACCATGCAGAGCCTTGTGGCTCCGGGGCCACCATTCAGAAGGAGAGGGACACAAGGAACTCCTGAGGGGGAACTGGATCAGAGAGGGGCTTTTGTGTCCAGGTGATGCCCCTAACAGGGCAGTGGCAGCCTCTGCGTCAGAGAGCACTGAAGGGCAGCGGCAGCTTAGGGTCTTCATAGCCCTGGGCACATCCTATCTATGGCTTGCACCTGTGAGTGGGGGCGGGGCTAGTGGGAATGCAAAGCAGGCAAGCTCTAAAGGACTAAAAATGTGCTTGTCTGGGCTGGTTTCAGAAAAATTTGGTGTATAAAGATTTGGGTTTCATCAGGATTTTTAGCTAATGGGCCTCAGCCTGCAGAAATAAACAACCTGGAGGCGATACAGCGGCCATTATCTGGCTCATTTTTGTAACAGCAAATTATCAATAACTCCTTTCTTCCTGAATAGCATTTTATTGCAGATATACCACATCTTGTTTGTCCACTCATCAGTTTACAAACCTGTGGATGTTTCCAATATTTGTCTATTATAAATGATGTTGCTATGAACATTCACGTATAAGTTTTTTGTTGGTGTTGAGATACGTTTTCATTTTTCTTGGGAAGATTTCTAGGAGTGGCACAGCCAGATCATATGGCAAGTTTCTATTTACTTATTTAGGAGACAGCCAGGTTGTTTTCCAAAGCAGTTGTAAACATTTTACATTTCCACCAGCAATGTGTAAGGGATCTAATTTCTCCACATCCTAGCCAAAATGTGTTACTGCCTGTCTTTTTTTTATGTTTTCTAGTTATTCTTTTGAATATATTTCTTTTTTTAAAA
>CM052538.1:12317886-12348728 GCA_028533065.1 Trachops cirrhosus
GTTTAGTCCATGTGTCCTCTATATTTGTTCCTGTAAACCCTTCCCTTCTCCCCTGGAATTCCCTCCCCTCTCCCCTCTGGTCCCTGACTACCTGTCCTCTATTTCAGTGTCTTTTGTTATATTTCATTTGTTTCTTTGTTTTGTAGTTTAGGTTCCTGTTAATGGCGAGATCATATGGTATTTGTCTTTCACTGCCTGATTTATTTCACTTAGCATAATGCTTTCCTTTTTGATTATAACCATGCTAGTTGGTGTGAAGTGGCGTCTCGTTATAGTTTTAACTTGCATTTCCCAGATGACTAATAATGTCAGTCATCTTTTCATGTGCTTATCAGTGATTCATACATCTTCTTTGGTGATACGTCTATTCAAATGTTTTGCCCATTTTTAAGTTGAGTTGTCTTCTCTATTATTCTGTTGTTCATTCTGGAGACAAGTCTGTTAGCAGATATAGTTTGAAAATATTTTCTCCTAGTCTATGACTTCTTTCTTCATTTTCTTAGTGGTATCTTTTGAAGACACCATTACATAATAAGTTATTAATTTTGATGTAATCTGATTTAGCAATTTTTTCTATTTTGGATTATGCTTTTGGTATAGTATATAACAGGTCTTTGTCTAATCCCAAGTCACAAGGATTTATTCCTGTTTTTTCTTTCTAGAAGTTTTATAGTTTTAGCTCTTAAATTTATGTTTATGGTGCATTTTTGAATTAATTTTTTGTGTGTGGTGTGGAGTTAAGGGTGTAGATTAATCATTTTGCATGTGGATATTCAATTGTTTCAGCATTGTTTGCTGAAAAGCCTATTCTTTCCCCACTGAATTGTCTTTTATGCTCAATTGTTTAATTAAATATATACATATTTCCATACCCCAATGTCACACTGTCTTGATTACTATAGCTTTATAGTGAATTCTGTAGGGAAATTTCTCCCACATTTTTTTTTCTTCAAAATTGGCTTAGTTATTCTGGGACTTTTGCCTTCTAATATTTTATGATCAGCTTGTTAATTTCTGAAAAATACTTCTGGAACGAGAGGTTATATTGCATCTGTAGATTAATATGAGGGAAATCGACTTCTTAACAATTTTGTCTTCCAATCCATGAATATGGAATATCTATTTCTATGTTCAGATCTTCTTCAATTTCTTTTAAAAGTGGTTTGTAATTTTTAGTATACAAGTCTTACATTCATTGGTAAATCTATTTCTGAATATTTTATTCTTTTGATGCTATTGTGAATGAAATTGTTATCCTAATTTCATATGTGAGTTATTAATTGCTATTATGTAGAAATACAATTGATTTTTTATATTGATCTTATATTCTGTGATCTTGATGTACCCATATATTAATTCTAGTAATTTGAAAAGAAGATTGTACAGATTCCTTAGGATTTTCTCCATACAGGCTCATGTAATCTGCAAATAAAGACCATTTTACTTCTTACTTTTAATTTGTATGGTTTTAATTCAAAAAATGTGCCTTTATTGACTCAGTAAAACCTCTAGTACAATGTAAATAGAAAGTAGCAAGTGAAGACATTATTACTTTGTTCCTGAACTTGAGGAAAGAGTGAAGTCTTTCACCGTTGGGTATATTTAGCTGTAAGTTTTGCATAGAAGCCCTCTATCAGGTTGAGGAAGGTTTATCCCATCTATTTCTAGTTTGTTGAAAATTTTTTACTTGAATGGGTGTTGAATTTTGTCAAATGCCTTTTCTGCATCTATTGAGATAATCATGTGGCTTTTGTACTTTATTCTATTAATATGGCACTTTACAATAATTAATGTTCAGATGTTAAACCAATCTTGCATTACTGAGATAAATCCTACATGGTCATGGTATATAATTCTTTTTATACGTTTCAAGATTCGTTTTGCTAATATATTCTTGAGGGATTTTGCATCTATATTCATGAGGGTATTAGTGTGCAGTTTTATTTTCTGGTGATATCTTTGTCTGACTTTGACATCAGCGTAGTACTGGCTTCATAAAATGATTCGGGAACTATTTCCACTCATATTTTCTGGAAGGGTTTTTGAAGGATTGGTATTATTTATTATTTAAATATTAGATAGAATTCACTAATAAAGCCAGCTGGGTGTGGATTATTTGAGGGGGATTTTAAAATTAGTAACTCCAATTCTTTTTTTGTTGTTATTTTAGATTTATTTATATTTTTATATTTATATTTTAAATTTTTATTTATATTTTTTAATTTCTTCTTAAGTTCATTTTGATAATTAGCGTGCTTCCAGGAATTTGTCAACCTATTTAAACTGTCTAATCTGTTGCCATTACATTGTTTTTACTAGTCCATTGTAATCCCTTTAATTTCTATAGGATAGGTAGTGATAGCTGCTCTTTCAATCCTGATTTTTGTTATTTATATCTTCTCTCTCTCTCTCTCTCTCTCTCTCTCTCTCTAGGTTTCTCTCTCTCTCTTGTTTTTGGGTCAGTTTACCCAGAGGCTGTTAATTTGATTGATCTTCTGAAAGAACAAACTTTGATTTCATTGATATTTCAGAATTATTTTTTTCTGTATCATTGATGTCCACTATAATTTTTCATGACTTTCCTTCTCTGTCTGCTTTGGGTTTAATTTGCTCCTTTGTCCTAGTTTCTTAAGGTGGAAACTTCAGTTATTGATTCGAGATCCTTTTTTTAATATAAGCATAAAGCTACACATTTTCCTGTTACATGACTTTAGCTACAACCCATACATTTTTGATATGTTTTCATTTAAAAATGTTTTTCAATTTCCCTTGTGATTATTTTCTTTGACTCATTGGTTACCATGAAGTCTCTTCTTTAATATTTGTGAATTTCCCAATTTTATTTTTGTTGCTGATTTTTAATTTAATTCCTTGCAATTGAATTTTTTTCCTAGTATGTTCAATATGTCTTCTCTTTGCCTCTGGCCACCATTTTTAAAATAAGAACTTAGTCATTCATTGTATTTGTGTCACTCTATGTGTGATGAGTCATTTTCCTATTGTTGCTTTCAAGCTTCTCTTTAGATTTCTACAGTACATCTATTTATATTTATCCTACTTGGAGTTCCTAAAACTTATGGAACCTGTTGATTAATATTTCTCATCAATTTGGGAAATTTGGGTCATTTTCCTCTTCAAATATTTTTATGTCCTCTCTCACTTATTTCCTTCTGAGAATCCCGTTACATGAATGTTGGTATGCTCAGTGGATTCTTATAGCTCTTTAAGGCTGTTTAGTTTTCTTCTTCTTCTTCCCTTCCTTCCTTCTCCTTTTCCTCCTCCTCCTCTTCCTCCTCTTCCTTCTTCTTTTCTTCACATTAGATCATTTCTATTGATTTATATTCAAGGCCACTGAATCTTTCTTATCATCTCTAATATTATTTTAAGCCCCTCTAGTGAAAATTCTATTTGCCTTACTGTATTTTTCAACTCTAGATTTTCCATTTGGTTCTTCTACAAATATAATTTCTATCCATATGTTGATATTCTCTATTTGGTGAGTTATTGTCATCATATTTTCTCTTAATTTTTAAAGTGTAATTTCTTTTGGCTTTTGAACAAATTTTTACTAGCTGGTTTGAAGTTTTTTTGTGCTAAGTTCATCATTCTGGAGGACCTCTTGGAGACAGCTTCAGTTGAGTGCTGTTTCCACTTTGGTATTTCTTCAGATGTCTCATAATCTTTTATTAGGAACTAGACATTTGAGATAATACATTGTAGTAACTCTGAATTCTTACTTCCTCTTTAGGAGTTATTGTTATTGCCTTGCTGTTGTTGTTGTTGACGTTGTTGACTTGCCTGTATTTATTCTGTAGAGTCTTTCTTTACTTCAGTGTGTGACAGCTGATATGTTTGATAAGTTGCTTTTTTCTTGCTGTTTTTATTTCTGAGCTTGGCATTCTTCTATTCCCCTTAGTTTAGAGTAGCTTACTCGTTGATCAGAGGTAGTACTCACACACACTGAGCAAGTAAGACTTTTAGCCTTCCCTGATGGATCTCTACATGGATTGGGGAACGCATTAAAGTTCAGGGAGTTTAGAAATCTGCCTCAGCTTTTACCCTCTCCTGAGCCCGTTTGTGTCTTCTCTGCATGGACACAGGCTCTCACATTGCTCAGGGACATGAAGAAGCCAGCGTTTTCTCTAGTCTCCCCTGAGTGCGCGCTCAGCCACTGAGCGTGATCACAGCCTTTCAGACCTTTAGCGACATGATGGATTTTTTTCCTCAGCCCACTATGCCTATCTAGGTCCCTAGATGTCCCTGTCAAATTTCTGGCTTTGTTTCCAGGCTGTTGCTTATCCCAGCCAATACCACAACCTCAAAATGACTGTGACATTGGCCTTTTCCATTTGTCTGGTTGTGCAACCACCTCTGTTTTCCATGATTTCAGGGGCATGGGATTTTTTTCCATGCTCCACTCCAAATCAAGTGAGCCTCCCCTGGCAGAAGAGCGTGCCCTGCCCTGATGGACCTCCTGCACTAGTGAAACTGAAGAGTTGATGGGAACAGCCCCAGGCTAAAAATTCAGAAAGTCCAACGGTCCCTAGCCAAGTTTCAGTACGCTTCCTTGAATAAACATTTCTCAATTTTTTTTTGCCAGTTTGGTCCAATTTCAGTGCCTCAAAGTTGTTTTTGACAATTTTGTCCAGTTTTATGGTTGTTTTAGGGGAACGAATTTGCTCAGCTTCTCACTGCCATTCTGGAAATCCCACCTCTTCAACATAATTTTACGTTATTATGTCTGTATTGTGTGCTATTTGCTGAGACTGCTAACCAGAGGCCCCACCCTTTTCTAGCCAGGAGATACACCTAAGACACAAGCTGAGCCATCCAACTCTCTTGGCTCAAACTTTACATCTTGATAGGAGTGATACAAAAACGGAAAATAAAAGTTTGTAATTCATTCATTTTAGCCACACCCTGACAAGATTCCCAATTATCTCCTGCTGAGCACATTTACAGCGCTCCCTGGTTCCCATCCCACGCAAAACCCGTTTCTCTAACCTTTCATCGATTGAGGAAGCCAGCCCGGCCCCCCGTGTTCATCCAAAAAATACCTCTCCGGCCCACGTTAACCAGTGCCTGTTTGTGTTGCTTGCAAACAAAGAACCTGACTGATACAACTTTTCAAAAGAAGGGAATCTTTAAAGACTCCAGATAAGAGGCCAATTATTCACTTGACAGTTTTCGGAATTGCCGCCATGCACACGCGCTGGTGGGAAGCTCCTGAGCCGGCGGTGCGCTGGGTGTCTGATGAGGTCCCACTGGAGGGACCCAGTCTGCACCTGTCACCAGCCACAAAGAGGATCCAATTTTTATCCGTTTCATCTGGAGAACCATCTGGGCTGGGAATAGCAGTAATAATAACAAATCATTGTCACCAGATTTCCTCATAGATAGTACTTCTTTTTTGTTGTTCTGGTTAAAAACAAGTTTTCAAGTCTGCTGGTGGATAAGCAGCCAGCAATCGTTGTAAAGCCCGTTGTGGTCTGTTTTGAGACTGGCTTGGGACTGGGCCTAGAAACAGGGCAGAGAGAGACTTGGCCACTGATCACCGTTTCTGGAAGGCAGGAATTTGGGAGGAAAGCCCCAGAAGGCTGTGGTAGGAAACAGTCCTACTAAAAACAATGCAAGGGAGAGTTCAGCAGTATTGGCTTACTTATTAACATTATGTATGAAAATTCAGGTTTTGCTTGATGGGAGCAGGATGTGAGTGTGAAGTCAGCAATCTGTGACGTTCAGTAGTATCAGTGGAAGTATGTTATCTAAAGGGAAAGGGTAGTGCTTTTGCATTTCACGCTTCTCAGGGTTCATCGCATCTTCCTTTGGCTTCATACATTTTGTGTTCTATAGACTAACAAGAACACCTTCAGAGGAGAATAATCAAGCTGGCTAATTGTTGTAAATTACCCCACGGTGAACAATGACAGGAACAGAGGGCATTTATTTTATAGAGGAGAAAAGAAGGAGGTGGGAATAGAAGAGGGAAGCACGGTAGGCATTGTTTAAAATTTGCAGGCCTGACAGGTGGAGAGATCCAATTTGTTCTCTCTGCTTCCAGAGACAGATCTGAGATCACTGGGCAGACATTACCAAAAAAGACACATTTTAATTCCATATACCCTCTATGTGAAATGCTTAAACACATTGTTCCAAAGGACATCTGGAAATGAACTTTCACCTCCTAATTCCGGTCAAAGAATGTATTATTGTGGCACTAAAGTTGTTAATTCATAAATACTGGCACTGATAAGTGGCAGGTCAGGTGATGGCTCTACCACTTGTGCGTGTGTGATTTTGTTTCCTGACTCTTTTAAAAATTAAGCTTAGCAATTGTGTTATAGATTGTAACCTATAGTAGCAAATATGTGTCTTATATTTTGAAATTAATAGAGTGTCCAGAACCTATTTATAAAAAAACTGTGTGTATTTTAAGCATGTACTTGCTTAAGGGTGTTTAAGGGTTCTTAAAGAATTTGCATAACCGTGTGTAAGAGCTCTGAGAAATGGAAGAAGATAAACTAATAAAACCTTAAAGAAGAGATCAAATAGCTGACAGGTGAAAGACTAGCAGTAAAGCTGGCAGAAAGAGGAAATCAGAAGAGCAAATAGCCCTACGACTGTCAGAAGAAGCGGAGGAGAATAATCCATAAGCTGTAATCAAGGCAAATGGATGCTGTGTAGAAACTTAGAACTGTGTGCCCTGCATTCACGTTGGACTGTAGGACCCTACTACATATTGTCATTTAAATTAGTGGTCCCCAACCTTGGCACCAGGGACCGGTTTGTGGAAGACAATTTTTCCAAAGACAGTGGGGGCTGTGGAGAGGCAGTGTTCAGGCGAGCTTGCTTGGCAAAGAACAGGGGGTGGGCCGGGGGTGGGGGTCAGGAGATGGAGCTCAGGTGAGCAAACTCGAGGCCAAGGTGTTGAGGACCTCTTGAATAATCATCCACAAATCACAGCAGCAAGACTCAGGACCACAGCTAGCAACACCTTTGAGTGAACTAGGAAAGTCACCCCATTGGACAGATGCAGCCCTGTAGGTGAATCACTTAGCAGAACATGGTCTAGAGTTCAGCTTTGTCACACCTCGTGTGGACCATCTTTGAGCAGGGAATGGCTGTATCAACAGGCCTGAAGAGTCTTGATAGGATCTATTCCTATAAAACTCTGTATCTGGACTCTTGAAAGGTTGGGTTAAAAGAATGAGGTTATCCATTTTGTTAGGAATACACTATGTCATACTGCACGTACAAGGAATGGTAAGAAAGATCTTATGGAATTAGCCAAATTTGAAATGAAAAGCTTTAGGAGAAAGTAGATTTCCCATAATTAGGGGGGCCAGGCACAGGTTTGGTCATAGGAAATAAGCAAACAGTCTAGCTCCCACAACTGAGATCTGAAGTCTCAGTGGAACTGGAGTAAAGGTGGGGAGCTTGTGCCAGTGGTTTTCAAATGTTAGGGTGCATCAGAACCCCCTGGAGGTTACAAGCACATATTGCTGGCCCCCACTTCCAGAGTTCCTTATTCAGTAGATTCTAACAGTTCCCAGGCCATGCTGATGATGCTGATCTACAGATCATACTTTGAGATTGGCCTATAGTCATTTGCAAATTTTAATGTGGGTACAAATCACTTGAAGATCTTGGTAAACTGTAGGTTCTAGTTCAGTGGGTCTGGGGTGGGGCCTGAGATTCTGCATTTCCTGGACAAGTCTCCAGGTGCTGGCTCAAGGACCAGTTTTTGAGCATCAAAGGCCTCAGACTGGTTCCATGGCAGATGCTGAGCCTGAAGTCATGTGACAAATTAGCTCAGCTGTAGCAACCAGAGGACTGTTGGGCAGGAGCCAGGTAGCTCATTCATTCGTTCCACAGATAGGAGTGCCTACTGAGTGCCAGGTGTTGGGGACACAGCAGTGAACAAGCAAAGCCCTCGCTTTCATGGAGTTCACATCCCAGAGAAGCAGAGTCTCGTTCACAGCTCATTCCCCAACCTCTCAGAGGGTTCAGTACTTCATATCACAGCTTATCTGAGGAAGGAGAATACGAAAGGCTATGGAAAAGTAGAATAACTTAAAATGCTTTTTTTCTTTTCATATTAAGAAGTATAAAATTTCTTAGACTTGTGAAGAAATTATTCAGAAAAATGTTCACATATTTAAATAGGCCTACTGACTTTTACTTTCTGTGAACAATTTCTGACAAAATGTAAGACGCATCCTAATGCCACTGTCAAGTGGAGATATAGACATAGTTAAAACCTGGACATTGACTTTATTTTTTAACAGATTTTATTTATTTATTTTTAGAGAGAGGGAAAGGGAGGGAGAAAGAGAAGGAGAGAAACAGAGAAGTGTGAGAGATCGGTTGCCTCTCACAGGCCCCCAACTAGGGACCCACAGCCCAGGCAGGTGCCCTGACTGGGAATTGAACCAGTGACCTTTCTGTCTGCAGGCTGGTGCTCAATCCACCGAGTCACACCAGCCAGGACTGGGCACTGACTTTAATTTGGGATGGTTCAAAAATATAGATCAGGTCAATATTTGAAGGGAGTGAACGGGAGTTCTCCACTGACTTCTGCCTTCCTCCCAGGAAGTCTGGGAGAGTGGGAAGGAACACCCAATGGATTGGCAGTCCAGGCGAGGCAGTGAAGTATAGTGGCCAGACAGGTGGGTTCAAACCCTGTCCTCATCACTTACAAATTTCATATCCCTAGTTCTTATCTGAAAAGGAGAAATAAAGTTTACCTTACAAGTGGCTAACAGAAAGAGTGAAATAACATTTATATGGCTCAGAGTAAACTGTCAGTCAATAGTAACAGCAGGGTAGAGGTAGACCAGAAGGTCAGGATAGTTCAGGGCTATTTTTGAGTAAGCAGGGCAGAGGGCTACACATAGCTCAGGCCACTAACACTCTCCTTGGTCAACTTCCCAGAAGGAGGCTGGGAATGCAATAGGAGAAGTTTGTTGGCATAAAAAGAAAGACACCACCAGATAATAAAGGACTGAGTTAGACTAAGCAGGAGAGAGCTCTATGGTTACAAGTAGTATGGATTCTTTCCTAGAATTGTGGGAATGAGATTTTATAATAGGTATACAAGAGCAGCTTTCAAATGTGTGATGCTTTTAAATATACTTAAAATTACAACATCCAGTTCTGGTGAAGTTATAACACAACTGCTATACCCATAAGTTTCTGGTTGTGAATTGGTACTAACTTTTAGGAAAGTAATTTGGTAGTGTGAATGAGAAGTTATAAAAATATTTATACTCTCCTACTTGGTTATTTTTCTTTTGGAAGTTTATTCTAAGTAAATAATCCAAAAGAAGGAAAATGAAGAAGGTGATTATTTTCATTACCTATATTTGAGAAGATAAAAACAGAAAGCAGCTACAATAATTTAATTTTATTTTTTATTGAGATATAATTGACATAAAACCTTGTATAAGTTTACAGTGATCCACTTATATATTGCAATATGATTACTATATAGTACCATTAGCTAACACCATTATCATGTCATCTAATTATTGTTGTGTGTGTGTGGTGAAGACATTTATGGTCTGGTAGCAGCATTCAAATACATAATACAGTATTGTTAACTCTAACCACATTGCTGTGCATCAGATCCCAAAACTTACGCATCTTCTGACTGTAAGACTGTATGTACCCTTTGGACCAACAGCTCACCAATTTCCCCACCCCCTAGACCCAGGTAACCATCATTCCACTCTCTAGTTGTATGAGTTTGGCTTTTTTAGATTCGGTATATGACATCATACAGTAGTTGTCTTTCTCTGTCTGACTTATCTCAGTGTAATGTCAAGGTCCATCTATGTTGTTACAAATGACAGAATTTTCTTCTTTCTCATAGCTGAATAATATTCCATTGTGTGTATATACCACTAAATACATCCATTCTTTCCCCATTCATTTGTTGATGAAAACTTATGGTGTTTCCCTAGCTTAGCTATAAACATGAGAATGCAGATATTGTTTTGATACCCTATTTTCATTTCTTCTGGATATGTACCCAGATGTGGAATTTTGGGTCCTATGGTAGTTTTAATTTTTTTTAGGGAATTCCATACTATTTTCCACAGTAACCAGGCTGATTTACATATCCATTGACAGTATACAAAGGTTCCTTTTTTTTTAGTTTGATGTAGTTCCAGTGGTTTATTTTTGCTTTTGTTGCTTGTGCTTTTGGTGTCATACACCAAAAAAAAAAATGTTGCCAAGAGCAATGTCAAGGAACTTTCTTACTATGTTTTCTTCTAGGAGTTTTTTGGTTTAGGGCTTCAATCCACTTGTAGTTAATTTTTGTGAGTGGCATGAGATAGGGGTTTAATATCACTCTTCTGCATGTGCTCATCCAGTTTTCCCAACATCATTTATCAAAGACACTATCCTTTCCCCATTGAGCATTCTTGGCTCCTGTGACACATATTAGTTGACCATGTATGTGGGGGTTTATTTCTGGGCTCTCTATTCTGTTCCGTTGGTCTATGTGTCTATTTTTATGCCAGTACCATATTGTTTTTAGTATCATTGCTTTGTAGCATAGTTTGATATCAGAAAGTGTGATATCTTCAGCTTGTTCTTTTTCTCAGGAATGTCTTGGCTATTCAGAGTCTTTTGTGGTTCCACGTAAATTTTAAGGTTTGTTTTTTCTATTATGTGCAAAGTGCCATTGGAATTTTGATAGGGATTGCACTGAATCTATAGATAGCTTTGGATAGTTCTTCCTTTTCTGTAATAAATAGCCTGTGTTTGCAGCTGGGAAGCTTTCTCATTCTGCTTCCTTCCCACAGAAGGTTGAGGATCCAAAGGCCTCTTTTCATTTTGTTCTGCTTTCAGTTCAAGATACTTCTGCCAATATAATTCTTTTGAAAATTTTGTGCGTTTTTGTGAATCCTATTAGAGTTCTCTTCCTTGACAAAACCACAAAGGGTCTTTGAGATAGACCCTTCTCTATCTTAGTCTTGCTGTAAGGCAGCTAAGGGCAATATCCTTAAGAGCCTGGGTCTATTATTTAAGAGGAGTGATCTACAGAGCATGGCCTTAAGGTCCTTTTTATCTGGATGATAGTGTCATGAGATACCACCTTGAGTTTTTCTGAAATCTTTAAAAAGTGTTTTATAAACTCACCCCTCTGGCTTCATTCTTCTCCTCTGACCACTTTTTCTTGAAAATCTTTTCCCTGAGGCTCCTTTTTACTTTAAGAACCCTCTACTGACTAAAAATCATTTTGGGCCCTTTGTATTTTCTCCAAATTCCACTTGGAGACGGCTCTTCAGTTTACCTGTTTGTATCTCTCTGCTCTCATTTTATTCTAGGAAACCAGAAGAAGCCAGGGGGTGTCTCCAAGCCTCTGCCTGGACACTTTCTTGGCTAGATCATAGAGTTCATTGGGTGGGTGTTTTTTCTTTCAGTGTTACTGCAGGTGATGGTTTCACTGACTTCCCACCACTACCTAACAAAGGTCTCCTTTTCTTCTGTTTGTTATAACATTTTCCTCCCTTTCCTTTAAGCTTTCACTGACAGAATTCTCAAGGCCTTTGTCTGTTGTCCAGTGTCAAAGCCAATACCACATGTGTTACATTTTAATTAGAGCCATCCCTCATTTCCAGGTACCAACCTTCATTTTGGTTACTATTGCTGTGTGGAAAATTGCCTCAAAACTTAGTGGCTTAAACTAACGATTTTATTTTGCTTATAATTTTGTGCATCATAAATTTGAAAAGGGCTCAGCTGAACAGTTCTCACTTGAGATTGCTCATGCAGTTGCAATAAGATGTCAGCTGGGGCTGAAAAAAAGCCCACATCAGATGACTTGACTGGGCTAGACGTCCAAGATGGCTCACTCGCAGGGCTAGGAGTTGATGTTGGCTGTCAGCTGCGAGCCCAGCTGGGCTGTCCATCAGAGTGTCTGTCTACATGTGGGCTCTCCAGCATGGCAGTCTCAGGACACCTGTCTTCTTACATGGTGCTAGTTTCCTCTAGAGCTCACATCCCAAAAGAACCAGGCAAAAGCTGCATGGCCTCTTCTGACCCAGTTTTGAAAGTTATACAGCATCTCCTCTACTGCATTCTATTGGCTACGAGGAGGTCAGTAAGTCATTGCAGATGCTAAGGGAGAGACACAGATACCACCTCTCTCTGAGAGGAGTGACAAAGAATGTGTGGGTTTATTTTCAGCTGGCACACAACATACTAATTCCTTTATGATGAAGTGCAAGAAGCAGAATATAGAATTGCATGCATACTGTCATTGAAATGATACACGAAATATGGGTGTGTGGAAAACACTGGGAAGAAATGCAAAGATTATTGTAATTATTTGTCTCCATTTATCGTATAATAGGAAAGAAAAAAGATGTTTTTGCTTTCTAACCTTTCCTTTTTCTTATAGTTTCCACTTAGAGTAGCCATGAAAATCACTGGAAACTGGGTTTGGGGGTGAGCTGGGGCATTGATAACGTGACTGATTAGACATGGAGGCAACCCTGGCTGTGGTGGGGATCAACCAGGCAGTGGTCACTGGGCTTTTATATGACACTCCTAGGGCAGTTTAATTCAGGGCCAGGAAGAAGTCCAACAGTGTTTTTTTCTTAGTTGCAGGCTCAAGAACTCCCAAAGTAGGTTCATATATTCCATTACAATCAGATTCTATCTCCCGCATGAAGCGATTAACAGGAAAAAATAGATCAAATGATGAAACTGGAAAATGGCACATACCTGTCCAAATGGAATGTGCTTACACTCAGTCACACAATCAATGCAGAGTCAGAGTCACCCATGTGGTACACGCCAAACCACATCACAGCTTGTTCTCATATTCTGATATCCAGAGAGCTTTCTCCGCCTGCTTTTGCTCTCATAGCAGGACCTGGATCACAAATCAAGGGAAAAGAACTGTTATAGACTGCACTGTGCACTCCCAAAATTCATATGTGGAAGTCCTAATCCCCAATGTGACATATGAGGAGATAAAGTGAACGAGGTCCTCCAGGTGGGGCCCTAATCCCATAGGGCTGGTGTCCTTATAAGAAGAGGAGACAGACCTCAGCGAGTTCTCTGTTTCTCAGTGCCCACCCAGAGGAAAGGCCATGTGACAACACAGAGAGATGGTGACCATCTGCAAGCCAGGAAAAGAGGCCTTGGAAGTAACCCAACCTGCTAACACTTTGATTTTGGACTTCCAGCTTCTAGAATTGTGGGAAAATAAATTTCTGTTGTTTAAGCCACCCAGTCTGGGCTACTTTGTTACGGCAGCCTGAGCAGACTAATACAAGGCCCTTCAAGCTGGTTCCGGGTGCCTTTTGACATGTCCTTATCATTTACTGAGCACTTCTTTACTTTCTGGGACAATAAGATGTTTCTTCATCTCATGCTTTCCCTGCCTGTGGTAAGTAGAAGAAAGCCAACTGTTGCCCCCGCCCCATCTCAAGATGTTCACATCTTAATTCTCCAAACCTGTGAATATGTAACCTTGAAGGCCATTTTGCATGCCACCGTATGAAATTGCCTCCCGTGAGAACAAAGAATTTTGAAGAACACGCATTTAAACTTTTTTCTAATGAAATAAATATTGAAAATGAACTTAATTGAAATGTAAGGAAATGAGGAGCTTTTTCGGGGATGAGAACGGATAACTTCTTACCATCTCTGCACAGCAGGGATGAGTGGAAATGGCAGAGTCACTACAGGATGGACTGGAGTGGGGGGTGTGGAGAATGGAGGGCTTATGCCATTGGAATGGGCCACATACACACTGAAACCATCCTTTGAGAAAAGACTTAGAAAATACAAACTAATTCCCAGTAATTCCAGTGTGTCCACAGGAAGGCACAGAGCTAGGACCTGAGGGGCAGACAAGGAATTTTAAGACATGGTCCCTGTCCTCAAGGAATTTACAAACTAGAGATAGATTCTCACCTATGTGGGTGACAAAGAGATTACCGAAAATATATAAAGATGTTTGGTGCTGGCAAGTAAATCAGAGGACTTGTTTAGTGACCCAAATGATGGACAGATTCAAAAGTTAGAAGGCAGAAAGACACAGCAGTGAGGAATCTGACTTGAAAAGGTCAGCAGAGAAATTCATACTCACCCCAAATGAAGCTTTATGACAGCTGAAAGAAGCCCGATACAAAAGAAACTACAGCATGTGGCAGATCAAGGCCTTTGGGGTCCTCGCACCTGTGTTTGCAGAGCTTAAACAGCCTCATGTGAATGATGTTAGCAGGAAGAAGGCAACTGAAGAATTGAGAGCACCAGTGCTGTGGCTGAAGCTGCTGCTCCTGGTATCACCTGTAAGATGGTGAAGAAATCAACTGGAAATTTTCAAGTGTTCTGCTGATGTGTCCTCTTCTATGCTTCCCCTTGTTGGCTTCTGTTCCATTTGAAACCCACCAGAGGTCTTCAAGGTTAACTTGATGCTTAACTCATGCACACCATATGCTTTTTCATCTTTGTAATATGTTGGTAATTGAAGAGTGCTAAGAATTTCCAAGATCCAAGACTTCAGGCCAAGATGGAGGCATAGCTAGACACATTGTGCCTCCTGCACAACCAAAAGAAGGACAACAACAATTTAGAAACAAAAAAAACCAGTACTGACAGAAAATTGAACTGTATGGCAGTCCTACAGCCAAGGAGTTAAAGTAGACACATTCATCCAGACCGGTAGGAGGGGTGGAGTCGGGCAGCTGGGTGGAGAGGGGTCATGGCAAAGTGGTGGCTGGCAGACCCCAGGTGCACAAGACAGCAGCTGGTGGACCCAGAGAGGCAGCGGATTGTGGAGGGGCACAGTGCACAAGGTGGCTGGTGGACTAGGTGGTTCCACATTCGAGCACAGATAAACCAGGCAAAACTGGGGAGCGAGACAGACTGCGCAACCCAAGGTCCCAGCACAGGGAAATAAAGGCTCAAAACACCAATTGAAAACACCTGTGGGCATTGAGGTTCCAGGAGAGACTCCCAGCCTCACAAGAGAGTTTGTTGTAGAGATCCACAGGGTCCTAAAATGTACACAAACCCACCCACCAGAGAACCAGCACCAGAAGGGTCTAATTTGCTTGGGGGAAGCCAGGGAAATGACTGAAATCTGGCAGAGAGCGGAGCAAGCTCCATTGTTCCCTCTTGGACCCCTGCCCCACATACAGAGTCACTACACAGTGACTGGGTTGCCCCGCCCTGGTGAACACCTAAGGCTCCACCCCTCACTACATAACAGGTGTGTCAAGACAAAAAATGGCCCAAATGAAAGAACAGATCAAAGCTCCAGAAAAAATACAACTAAACAATGAAGAGATAGCCAACCTATCAGATGCACAGTTCAAAACACTGATAATCAGGATGCTCACAGAATTGGTTGAATTTGGTTGCAAATTAGATGAAAAAAATGAAGGCTACATTAAATGAAATAAAGGAAAATATACAGGGAACCAATAGTGATGGGAAGGAAACTGGGACTCATATCCATGGAGTGGACCAGAAGGAAGAAAGAAACATCCAGCCAGAAAAGAATGAAGAAACAAGAATTCAAAAAAATGAGGAGAAGCTTAGGAACCTCCAGGACATCTTTAAATGTTCCAACATCCGAATTATAGGGGTACCAGAAGGAGAAGAGGAAGAGCAGCAAGTGGAAAAGTTATTGGAACAAATAATAAAGGAGAACTTCCTTAATCTGGCAAAGGAAATAGACTTCCAGGAAGTTCAGGAAGTTCAGAGAGTCCCAAAGAAGTTGGACCCAAGGGGGAACACACCAAGGCATGTCATAATTACCTTAGCCAAGATTAAAGATAAGGAGAGAATCTTAAAAGCAGCAAGACAAAAGGAGAGAGTTACCTACAATCCTTCCCATCAGACTCTCAGCTGATTTCTCAAAAGAGACCTTACAGGCAAGAAGGGGCTGGAAAGAAGTCTTCCAAGTCATGAAAGGCAAGGACCTACATCCCAGATTGCTCTATCCAGCAAAACTTTCATTTATAATGGAAGGGCAGATAAAGTGCCTCTCAGAGAAGGTCAAGTTAAAGACGTTCATCATCACCAAGCCCTTATTATATGAAATGTTAAAGGGACTTATCTAAGAAAAAGAAGATAAGAGACATATACAGTAAAATGACAGCAAACTCACAATTATTAACAACCACACCTAAAACAAAAACAAAAACAATCTAAGAACAGGAATAGAATCACAGAAATAGAGATCACATGGAGGGTTAGCAACAGGGGAGTGGGAGGAGGAGAGAGGGGAAAGGTACAGAGAACAAGTAGCATAGACAGCAGGTATAAAATGGACAGGGGGAGGGTAAGAATAGTATGGGAAATGTAGAAGCTAAAGAACTTATAAGTATGACACATGGACATGAACTAAAGGTAGGGAATGTGCGTGGGACAGGGTGTACAGGGTGGAGGGGAGTGAAGGGGGGAAATGGGACAACTGTAATAGCATAATCAATAAAATATATTTTAAAAAAAGAATTTCCAAGATCCACCCAAGAAAAGTGCTTTGTGTAGTAGCTTTGGAATGATCATCCAGGTACAGGTCTTAGGAGTTTTATAGGCTGTATGAGCTTAGTTGAGTTATTAAACCTTTCTGGGCATCAGTTTCTCTTCTATAAAATGGAAAAGACAATATAACAAACACCTGCATGGTAAGTGGGGCCTGCACTTGGTTAACTCCAGGTCAGATTGCAGGACGCTTGGATTTTGGGGTAGAGACTGACTGAACCTGGTGTGGTTTCCCCTCAACCAAGCTGTTGGTGTCTCATAGCAGGCCCTAGTGCTGGGTGAGAAAATCCTTTCCTCATTATCATAGAGCTTGGCTAAGTCAGCCTGGCCTAAACTGTAATGTGTGGGGCATCTGGGGTCTTTCTCTTGGCAGCCGATAGGAGCAGATCCCAGCCCCAAAACAGCCAGAAGGGTGCATGTCAGGAAATTAGAGCTGTTAAGGATGCCCATGAAAACTATGAGCTTTTTTTCCTGTATTTTAACTTCCCTATCATTGCCCCAACACCTATTCTAGGTCTCATTAAAAGTGACAGCCTGGTCTCTTATGAATGGGCCACATACAATTTGAATGGGCCACATACACACTGAAAACCATCCTTTGAGAAAAGACTTAGAAAATACAAACTAATTCCCAATAATTCCAATGCGTCCACAGGAAGGCACAGAGCTTCCTTCCTGGTCCCCTGTGGAAACCAAGTAGGAAGGCATGCCTCCATGTGGGATTCAGAGGACATAAGGAGCAGAGCCCTTGCTTCCTTGAGGCCAGAGTGGCTGTAGTGGTAAAGTCACCAGCAAAAGGTCATTGGGGGCAGGGACACTTTATGGTGACATGATGAAGAGGAAGGAGTGGCAGAAGTCAAAGATCTATGCCTGAGCCCATGGGAGAGGGCACCCAGAGGACTGAAATAGCAGGAAAATGCTGTGGTGAAATAGGAGAGTATCTTCTGCTAAGTAGGCAGGGCTAGGGATATAGTCCCATGCATGAGCAGCCCAACATCTTTCTTTGATAGAACCCACATACCACCATTCCCATTGGCCACAGTCCTTCTATTTAACCATTACCGTGTTGACAGGAACAAATTGAGAAGGATGTAGCTGGCCTTGGTGCTGAAGCTTCCAATCATTTGTGGAAGAAAGTAAATCCTCTTGCTGGTGACATGGAAAAGCTCCAAAACTCTTTTATAAAGAAGGGTGAGGATAATTGAGTTGTCCATCATTCCCCCCAATATACCATGGATTTCTTCCTGCTGAGACCAACAGAATTCTCACTTTTACTAATCTTGGTGAATTTTGGATTTTGATAGTGGAGTTCTCTCAAGAAACCAGAGGGCACCTGACTTTATGGATGCCCCACTGTGCCAGGAATGAACCATTTAGTTGCTGGATACTGGGCAAGTCTGTGAGGTCCCAGAGGAGGAGCTGAGGTAGCTGGTAATGTGGAGGAGAACAGAGGACTTGGGGGTTGGTGTTTATTTACAAAGGAGTATGAAAATATTCCAGTGTTTTAACAACCAGAGCAGCTGTGTACTGATGCACACCACTTCTGACTATACACACAATACCTACACACAGCAGAGGTGCCTTCACCCCAGTGTCATTTCCTGAGGATTTAGATAGCAAACTGAGGCTCTGGGTCCCCTGAACTACAGCTGGGAGCTGGATAGGAGGACAACCCTGCTTCAGTTCAGGGCACCTCCCACGCTCAGGCAGGTCTCTCCACACACCCTCCTGCACAGGTAGGGAAGATATGTGACAGAGCCTGTACTATTACTCCTTCCCCCTGAGTCTTCAAAGAGAGGCTGGTCCACATGCCCCAGTTACTGTTTTAAGGCTGTGCTCTGCTTTGCCTAAAAATAAAAGGTTGACTTATTTTTAACTTTAGCTCTTCTCCTTCTGGGCCTGCATGAATGCTAGTTGATTCATAGCTGGCAAAATGAAACTATTTCCATGACCACAAAAACCCATCCAATGTCCTTACCAACTCAACCCACACCCTCCTACTCCAAATCAATGAGACTGACTCAGTTTCCTGCTGACTCACAGCAGTCCCAGCTTCATCAGTCAGCTGGTTCCACAGGTTAAAAGAGGCTCGGGCCAAACCCAAGATCCCAGGGGACCAGAGCATTGCACATTGCATGTGGGAGGCTCTGTGTGAGTCCTCAGACCCTCTGTGTTGTCCTTGTGGCCTGGATCTTCTCAGTGGGCTGAAGATTTCCAGTTTGTGCTCTGAAATGGGAGCTTGAACAACAGTGGGAGGTGCAAGGACAGCTGCAGGCACCGAACCGAGACTGCTCTAAGCCAAAAGCCTCCGATGCCTCATCTGTTGACTTGAAATCACACACTTTGGTATATTCAGGCAACCTGATGGTCAGTTGTAGGGAAAAACTGGATTTGCAAGTAAACTCCAATTAGTTATGAAAGAAAGTAAACCCTAGTGCTGGTGACCTGGAAAGGCTCTAAAGTCCTTTTTTCAAGGAGAGAAAGGATAATTAGGTTGTCCATGATTTCCCCAATAAACCACGTTTCCTTCCTGCTGAGACCTATAGAACTCTCAACACTAATCTTTTTTAATTCTGAGTTGTGATACTGCAGCTCTTTCAAGAGAGCAGAAGGAATCAACTTTTCTTAAAGGAATATATTCATGGCTTAAGATCAACCTTTTAATATCCACTCTAGTGAATCTCCTTGCACAATTAACAACACTCACTCTGTTAACAAAAAAGTTGATAATCTTCTAATAAAAACAGCCAATTCCAAGTTGATGGAACAAACTACTTTATCTTCTCATAATTCTTAATTTTAATAAAATCTGTGGGCTCTGGGAGTAGAGCTTATGAGTGACAAGTAAATGGTTCCTCTTGGGGGAGCAAGCAAAGAATTTCAGAGAGAATCTGTTTGTGACCAAACAAGAGACATGACTTCAAATAACCACTGCACTCCTGTCTTTCTTCCTTAATGATAAAGTTTTTGATATCTCCAAACAACTGTTAAGTTGTGATGGTATTACCGATATGTGTTGACTTGGCTGAGCCACTGTGCCCAGACTTGTCAAATTATTCTAGATGTTTCTGTGATATTGCTTTTGGATAAGATTAACACTGAAACCAGTAGACCATGAATGAGTAAAGGAGATTGCCCTCTATAATGTGGGTGGGCCTCATCCAATCAGTTGGAGGTCTAAATAGAACAAGAGACTGACCTCCCCAAGCAAAAGAAAATTCAACAGCAGAGAGTCCTTAGACTTGACCTGAAGCATCAGCTCTTCTCCAGTTCCCAGCCTATAGCCCACCCTACACATGTTGAACTTACCACTTCCATAATTGCATAAGCCAATCTCTTAAAGTAAATCTCTTATGTATATATATATCCCATTGGTTCTGTGTCTCTGGAGAACCTTGACTAACACAAAAATGTTTCCCTATTTCCCTAACTTGATTCACTCCTTATGTTCTCTTCTCAACCTTGGCCCAACAGTGGAATCACCGAGGGAGCTTTAAAAAGCACAGATGCTGGGCCTCCAACTCCAGAGTCTAATTTGATTAGTCTTGGCTTTGGCCTGCGCATCAAGATTGTAAGAGTTCCCCAGATGTTTCTAAAGTGTAATCATAGTTGAGAAACATTACGTACTTGGTCAAAAAATTCTAAGTAAGAGCTGTGCTAAAACTCTTTAACTATTCCAGTTCTTAATCAGCTGATTGGCTCCCTCTCCTGCAAAGCTTATTTTTATGAGACTCTAGAGAAGGAGTACAATGTCCCAGGATGTATTTTTTCTCACCAACCTGCTGTGAGAGCTCTTTGTCACCAAGAATGAGCCATGCCACTTTGTATTTACACACAAATTCCTATTTTGAAGAAGAAAACCGTGCTTGTCAATTTTATTTCAAAGTTTTACATTAATTCTTTGATGCTGGCAAGTGCTAGTTAATTTGCATCCATTTGACTCACAAGGAAAGTGGGACAAAAAGAGACCATTTCTTTGCATAGAATTCATCCTAGCAACCATAACTGTCCAGTGAAGGAATAAATTGCCTTTTAAGAATTTCTTCCCATAGCAATTCTTATGAAGTCATGGAACCATGTCTACTGCTATATTTGCACATGAGCAAAATGACACATGCACAAGGTTATCCATTATAAGCCTGGTTTGTGGAAGTAAAAGACTGGAAACGACCTAAGTGTCTATCACGAGGGACTAGTTAAAAAATTATAGTACATCCTAAAATAACATGCTCTGGGGTCATAAAAAGGAATGAGGCAGCTCTTCATGCTCCAGTGTGGAGTGATCCAGTCATGTGCTAGAGCAGGCTTGTACCAGTTCGTGAGGGCAGGTTGTTAGCATGTCTTCCTAACTCCACGGTCAGTGACCTCACACAGCTGGCAACGGCCATGGTGGGAGTCACACCCCAGAAATCTGTAAATGCTACCAATCAGGGCACTTCCTAACCTTACAAGAGCTGGTTATCTACTAGCACACCACTGAAAATATCTCAAAAACCTATTATCAAGTGAATGAAGCAAGGTACAGAACACATTCATGTTGTATGGCGGCAACTGTGCAAACATAGGGTGAGTTATGGACACTCAAAAAACCCTGGTTCCTCAATATTTAAACATAGAATTACCGTATGACTCAGGAATCCCACTTCTGGGTATATACCCAAGAGAACTGGAAACATATGTCTACACAGACACTTGTACACAAATGTGTACAGCAGCAATATTCATAACAGGCAACACGGTGAAAACAACTCAATGTCATTCAGCCATAGAAAGGAATAAAGTACCAATACACGCTATAACTTGGATGGACCTCGAAAACACTATGATAAGTAAAAGAAGTCAGACAGAAAAGGCCACATATTATATGATACTTTTAACATGATAAGTTCAGAATAGGCCACTCCATAGAGATGGCAAGCAGACTGGAGGTTACCAAGGAGTAGGGGAGGTGGGTGATTATTACTTAATGGGTGATTTGGTTTTTTGTCTTTTTTTTTTTTCCTGGGATGATGAAAAAAATTTGTACTAGAAAGAGGTGGTAGTTATACAACATTGTGAATACACTAAATGGCACGGAATCATATGCTTTTTAATGGCTTATGTGAATTTCACTTCAAGTTTTGCAAAAAACAAGACCAAAAGTCTCTGGGAGGCTATACAAAGAAACAGATAAACTAATTGGCTTTGGGAAGGGGAACTGGGTCTTCAGGGGACAGGGTGCAAGGGTGACTTTTCATTATATGCCTTATTGTAATTGAAAATTTTAAACCATGTGGACAAGAGAAGGTATGAAAAGTCTAGCAGACATATGCATCTCCTCCACAAAGCCCAAGGTAAATAGGTAAGGAATGAGTTAACGGCAGATCACAATTAATTTAGAATCTACAAACCAAGGCTCTAGCTCTGTTCTCCCAACACTAGTTTTGCAGAAACTCCCATTGGTCAGGCTACATTCCCCAAATGCCATCAGTGGGGGTATCTTTTCCGGAGGGCAATTGGGCATCTGGGTGTACTCGGCCCTGTGGATGGAGGATGCAGAATGCTCAGTCGTAGAGTGGGTGAGGCCAATCTGGGGAAGGGTCACAGGTCCTTGGGTTAGGCATGTGACCTCTTGAACCTCAGTTTTCTCCTCTGTAACATGGGGATAAGCAGACCCACTTGACAGGATTGGTATGACAATGGTGTGGAGAATGAAGATAGCATAAGGATATGCCCAGGACATTGCAGGCACTCAGCAATGCTAATATCCTTTCTTAGGAAGGGAACAACAGGGCTACAGGCTTCTGTCTGCCCAGGAGACTCTACCTGGAGACTGAAGAATATTTGCTTGGTCTTCTTTGTTCAACTTGTCCAGCTATTAGCACACCTTTCTTCAGTGTCTTCACGAGCCATGCCTTTTTTCTGTTTTTACCAATCGGGACAGGCATTGAAGTGGAGAGTGAATAACAAAATAAGACAACTAGACTCCTAAGGGTAACTAGAGGTGGGATTTAATGGGTGTGTACCTTGGGCTTTGTGTCTTCAATGAATTATTTCTAACTCTTACAACAGCCCTGGAAGCAATATATTTCAATCCTCATTTTATAGGGTGCAGAGATTTTAAGTACCCTGCTCATAGTCACACAGAGCTAGCAAGAGTTACAGCTGGGAGTGGAACCTGAGACTACATGATTTTCTGACCCTCACACTCCATCATGGAACCCAACTTGCAAATTCCCAAAGTCAAGACTACTGCTCTGAGTGGACATAGAACAATCACAGACTGTAGATGAATGTTGGAAGAGGCCCCAAAGAGTATGTCGTCTAACCCCTGCCTGAGAAGGAACCCTCACGTCAACATTGCTGATTCTTTGAGCTGGGGGTTGGGGGCTCGCCACCTCGTGTGACAGCCCATTCCATTTTTAGACAGCTCTAATTACTAGGCAGACTCATAATGTGCTATTTGCAGTCAGATTCACCTGCTATTTTCATTCCAACTTCATACACCCTGATGAGGCCATCATTAAAATGTGCTCAGTTGAAATCCTGAACTCCATTACCTCCTGGACTTGCAATAAGGCCCCTAACACCATTGCCAAATAAAGTTTCTCCAGAACATCAGCAATGCAGACAAAGTCATGAAAGGGATGTTGATTGCTGCTTCAAATGAGTCTGGGATAGGTGATTATCTCTTCCTGAGAACAGGTTATTCTGGATGGGACGTATTGTTACTTGGGACAGAGGTATAGCATATATTGCAGTTTCAAATAATCAGAGTCGTGTGTATGCAGCACAATTCCTTGGATAATTAAAAAGCTGAGAAAAGCAACGAAAGCTGATTTTCGTGCGTCTCCTTCTTCCTGGTTTTCAGCTTCTCTGGCAGTTTTCTGTTGCGTTGAAGGACAGTCAGTTCTAAAATGATCCAAAATGAGCTAATGTCGCTAGCTTCCTGCACGATGAGCCTACTGTAAAACCAACAACTAATGATGGAGATTAAAAATGGATAAAAATTTAAGAGAGGGTAGTCAAGGTCTTCTAAGTGTATGTGCGGAGCTCACCTGCTTCTCGGCAGGGGAAACAAAATATGTTTACACGATTGTGCGAACGGCGGGGATCTAGAGATGCTGGGGTCAGAAGATGCGTGTGAGGCTGCTGGGAGTTCAGGTGGCAAATAGGATGGAGAATCTTAGCTTTAATGAAGACAACCAAAATCACATAATTAACACACACTGTTAACACCTCATTAGTCTCCCGGGGCTTAAGTTATGCTAAAAATAATCAACACATTTTGCTTAAATAAGCAAATAAGTTGCTCTTACAGGTGGTCAGGAAGGCTGTCTTGGTCACAGCAAAATGAGGCCATTTCTCTGCTTTTCCTTCAAATGTTTTAAAGCAGGGCTCATCTTCATTCCAAGGGAAGGATTATTAAAAACATGTGTAACGGCAGACTGGAAATGAGTGTATTATTGAGAGTGTCTCTGACTCCAAAATCTTACACAAGCCTATTTCACAACCCAGGTCCCCTGAGTCAGGATGGCCTCCTAAGTCAATCTGCTAGGGGACATTGGTGATGGCCACATGGCAAGCTGTGAAATGAGCAAGTTTTTTTTTTGGTCCCTTCCTTTCCCTCCCCTCCCCTCCCCTCCCCTTCTCTTTCCTTCCTTTCTCCCCTCTTCTCTTCTTCTTCATGGCATTCTAAGCATTAAAACTTCTCTGTCAAGCAAAGCTATCATTTAGAATGGAAGGGCAGATAAAGTGCTTCCCTGATAAGGTCAGGTTAAAGGAGTTCTTCATCACCAAGCCCTTATTATATGAAATGTTAAAGGGACTTATCTAAGAAAAAGAAGATTGGAACTATGAACAGTAAAATGACAACAAACTCACAACTATCAACAACTGAACCTAAAAAAAATCAAAAACAAACTAAGCAAACAACTAGAACAGGAAGAGAATCACAGAAATGGAGATCACATGGAGGGTTATTAGTGGGAAGGGGAGGGGGATGGGGGAGAATGGGAAAAAAGGTACAGGCAATAAGGAGCATAATGGTAGGTATAAAATAGACAGAGGGAGGTTAAGAATAGTATAGGACATGGAGAAGCCAAAGAACTCATGTGTATGACCCATGGATGTGAACTAAGGTGGTGGGCGGGTAATCCTGGAGGGAGGGTGGTACAGGGCAGAGGGGAATGAAGGGGGGAAAAATGAGACAACTGTAATGCATAACCAATAAAATATACTTAAAAAAACTTCTCTGTTTATACATTCCTTTCCACTTAATCTGGGTTTGGCCTATGACTGCTTTGACCGATGGAATTTGAAGGAAGTAACATTTGGGAACCATTTGCAGTGCCTTGAGCCACCAGGTAAGGTGTCTGAGTGTCCCTGCTGTGGAATGAGACCGCCCGGAGAAGTCTTGGAGGATATCGTCACATGGAGAGCTGCCACATGGAGAAATACTGGGGGCTCACATGTCAGCCCAGTGACAGCTATCCCCCTGGGGTTAAACAGCAAAACCCAGCCCTTAGGGGCCTTGGTGTTTGGGAAGAGAGATTAGAGTTCATGCTTAATTATGCTGCACTGGGCATCTCCCTAAGCTCTGCAGAGTCAGGAAGAGCTCTCCAAGGGGATTTTTTCACCCTCAAGATATACTCTTGTCAAAAGTCAGGGCAGATCACAAAACCGCTTGCATCCCTGCAGTGAAGATTAGAGCTGGCTCAGAAGAGAGAGAAGCAGCTCTGATGGAGAGAAAGCAAAACAAAGCATTTTGAGAGTAAACTGAAGGCCAGTTCCTTACAGAGCATGGCACATTGTATTAGTCTGGGCTGCAAATAAAAGAAACCCCTGGCCCTGGCTGGTGTGGCTCAGTGGATTGAGTGCCAGTCTGTGAACCAAGGGGTGGCCGGTTCGATTCCCAGTCAGGGCGCATGCCTGCATTGCAGGCCAGGTCCCCAGTGAGGGGGCGTTGCACAAGAGGCAACCACACACAGATGTTTCTCTCCCTCCCTTTCTCTCTCACTTCCCCTTTCTCTAAAAATAAATAAAATCTTTAGAAAAAATAAAATAAAAGATACCCCTGGATTGCACTAATTTGTATAGCACATCGCACAGTGGTAAAGACCTCGTCCAGAGGTAAAGATGACCCAGAACATCTCTCCGCTTGGCCACCCTTGAGGAACCCCATGTGCTTGTTGAATAGATTCATCGGGAACTTTTTTTGGTGACCCTCTGGGTCCTGTTGGGTAGATGTAGATACCTGAACAAGCTGCATGCCTGTTAGAAAGAAAAGCAGGGGTCAGGAATCACAGGAAGCCGAAAGCGTCCCTGGCACACGTGTTGTGCCAGATTTGGAAGCCCCGAAGTACACAGCGACGGTGATGATCCTACCAGCCAAGCACCGATTGGTGTGAACACTTTCTGGCTGCCAGTTGAAAAAGGAGGCTTGTTTTCTTGTCTGTTCAAGCTAACGTTTATGACTTCCCACTGAATGGTGTAATTCATTCATCCTACTTGATTGGTCTCATAACAGGAAGCAATTAAAATGTCCGAGGGACCAAGTAGCCCACTCGTAAAAATGGAATATTTGAAAAAACAAACAATCCCTCCCTTCTCTTCCTCCCAAGTAAGTCACCTTCACTGCACAAAAGGGTGATGTGAAGTAAAGTGAAGCTCTCTTTACATGGAAAGAGGCTCCAAAGTCTGGTCAATAACAAGACAGAGTGATGGACACTTCTTAAAAATAGTCAGGTTTCAGTGGGGAGCTAAAGTTCTCAGGACTTTAAAGGAACGGCGCTCGCTGGGAAGAGATGAGAAAACGGAGCGACGGGATCACGTGATCTGCAGGCAGCTTCACAGGAGTTCATTTCTCCCCAGAGCACTAATCAGCCTGTGCATAATCCACTGCGGAATTCAGTGTGGCATACACAGTGGGGACCGATCTGTAGTGCTAGGAAGCACCTGACAGATGGGCCGCACTCGGACAAAACAGAGCGGCACCTGTGCTTTCCTTTGGAGGAGCTGTGTCTTTCCCTCTCTCCTCTGTGATTCGGGTGGTGCTCACCCCACTCCTGGTGACAGGGACAGGCCTGTGCCAGAACTGTATTCTATCCTCATCACGCGGTAGTTGGTTCAGATATGGGCACATGACCCAAACAGGCCTTCTGAGACTTCTGTTGGAGTTGCTAGGGGTTGTAGAGCCACTGAAATATAAGATCCCGGATTTTTCAGTTGTGTGAACTGATAAAATTCCTTTTTGCTGAAATCGGCGTGAGTTGCATTGGTGTCCCTTGTTATGTAAGGAGATCTAGCTAATACAGAAACAAAACATACCAGCAGTCCTAAAGAGGAGAAATAGTCAACTGTGACGATGTAAATTCATTTTATATTCAAAATAATCTTCCCATCTCACCCTGAGCTCTTAGTGTGTTCCCTAGCTCAGTTTAGAAAATGAAAAATTATCCTCACAAACAAGCAATAAAAGTAGAGAATGTAATTGTTACTACATGCCAAGCACTTTGCTGGTTACTTTTATACACATTTCCCATTTCATCCTTACACAATTAGTGTCTGGTGTTTACATGGGAGGACAGAGGACCCTGAGGCTCGGTGGATAACTGGTGTGAGGGGTGTGTGAGTGAGTTACTCTGACCGCTCTTGAGGTCTCCTTCAGTTGTCAACTGCCCAACAGTTGTCTGAAGGATTGTTTAGAACATGAACAAGACAACCTCAACAAGCAATGAATAAGAAAGCCTTCTCTGTTTATTCTAGAATGCTTGCTTCTCAGAGGTCTGATCTCAATCTCTGCAAACCTGCATTCTAAGGACCAACAACATGTAGTGTAAAATTCCCTGTAAGTGACCTTGCCTGGAAAGAATTTGAAGTGGAGTTTATCCTCACACCAGTATGGTCAGCCCAACAGCTGCCATCCTTGTTATTCCACTAATGTTTGCAACTGTGTCTGCTTTTCAAATTTATTGAAGTACAGTTCATAAGCAATAAAATGCATGATATTTGCCAAAAGTAAATCATCCTGTCAGCATTCCATATTCAACGCATAGAACGTTTCCATCACCCCAGAAAGACATCTCATCTCCCTTTGGAGCTAACTCTAGCACACACCCACCGCCACTGCCCCTTCACCCCCTCCTAGGAAGCCATTGCTCTGATCTCTGTGACGATAGGTTAGCCCACCTCTTGTAGAATTGCATGTGAGTGGAGTCCTGTAATGCAGTCTTTCCTAGAGCCCTTTTCTCCGTGTGCATGAAAGCCACTGGTCCGTCAGTATTTTGGTCAGACTTCTACTAGCCTCAAAATGGATTGAGAAGAATTTTTGTCTCTGTCTTCTAAAATAGTTAAGAAAAAATTGGTATTACTTATTTTTTAAATATTTGATAACTGTTTGGGAAAATCACCAAGTGAATGCATCTGGGTCTACACTTTTTTTTGTATCTATTAGGGATTATTTAAATTACGAGGTTGATTTTGAAAATATATGGAGAGCCATTTAAACTGATTCTCCTGCATCAAGTTAATAAGTTATGCTTTCCATTTATCTCAGCTATTGAATTTATAAACATAAATTTGTTCAAAATATTTCCTTATCCTCTTGAAAGCTATAGGATATGAAGTGATAAGCCCTCTCCCATGTCTTATATTGGTAATTTGGATTTTTTTAGTAGTCTTGCTAGAGCTTTATCAATTTTATTAATCTTTCCAAAGAATCCACTATTAGCTTTCTAAATTTTCTGTAAAGTTTATCTATTGTCAATTTCAGTGATTTATGTTTATTTATTATTTATTTTTTCTACTTACCTTGGATTTAATTTGCTGCCATTTGTCTAGCTTCTTACCATTTCAACCTTTCTATTTTTTAAATCTAGGCAGTTAGTTATACATGCCCCCTCATAACAGCTTTGGCTGCATCCCACAAATTTATTATGTTGTTTTCATTATGATTTACTTAGAAATATTTTCTAATTCCCTTATGGTTTCTTTTTTGACTCATAGATTATTTAGTATGTATTATTTAATTTTTACATATTTGGGGATTTTCTAGATATCTAGTTGTTATTGATTTCTATTTTTTAATTTTTTTTGTTGTATTTGTTTCCACTACCATTTATCCTCCTTATACCCTCTTCTATCTGCACCTACTCCTCCTCCCCGCTGCAATTGGTTTCTATTTTTATTTTATTGAAATCAGTTAACAGTCTGTAAGGCTTTAACCTATTTAAATTTAATGAAATCAAGATAGACTAGAATATTCTCTATCTTGGTGAACATTGCATGAAAACTTGAAAAGAATATTTGTCTTCACAATTATTAGGAAAATATTTCAGTCATCTTGATTGATAGTATTATTCCAATAATCTATATACTAACTGATATTTTATCTATTTCTTCTGTCAATTAATAGGAGAGTGTGTTAAAAATATTGAACTATGATTATGGATTTATTTCTCTCTTTAGCTTTGTAAGTTTTTATTTAATGTATCCTAAAGCTTTGTTATTGGGTGTGCAAATATTTATGATAATTGTCATTTTAATAAGCGTGCCCTTTATCTCTGTGGAATGTCCGGTCTCTGTGACTGTCCACAGCGACAATCTTTGTCTTGATGCCTACTTTGCCTGATACCGATACAATCGTGCTCGTCTTATGCTTAACTGTTTGCAGAGAAACTCTTTTCTCATCCTCTTACTGCCAATCTACCTGTCTTTACATTTAATACGTATCTCTCATAGGCAGGAAATAATGCTATTGAGGCATCATTTTGAAAAACGAGAGCTATCACACAGAAGCCTGCATCTGGAGCCTCTCCTGAGAAACAGAAGATCGGCAGGAGCAGGCGGCATTCCCACGTGGGACAGACAGCGAGCGGCGGCGGCCCGTGGCCTCGGCTGTTCCTCCAGTTCCGGGGCCTCTCTCTGGTCTCCCAGGCACTGAGGCTGAACTGCCATTTTTCAGTGGGCTGTAGTTCTTCTTGTAGAAGACAACTATTTCTTCCTGTAAGTATCTCCACTAAAATGGGAAGACAAAACGTAGATAGGGTTCCGCCACCTCGCTCCTCGAGTTGCTCCCCAGTGATGGTGTCACCTCATTGCTCCTCGATGCTCCGCAGGGGACGGTGTCACCGTCCAAACCTCTGCACCATGTCTGGTGGCCTCCTGAAGGCGCTGCGCAGCGACTCCTCCCTGGAGCTGAGTCCGTACCGGGACCAACATTTCCCGGGGGACAATGGAGAACAGGAAAAATTACTGAAGGAAAGCTGTACATCGTATGTTGGAAATCTGTCCTTGGACACACCTGAAGAACAAATCTATGCACTCTTCGGCAAACGTGGTGACATAAAGAGAATCACCACGGGTCTGGGTGGAATGAAGGAAAGAGCATGTGGTTTCTGCTTCGTGGCACACAGGTCCAGAGCAGATGCGGAAAATGCCGTGCGGTACCGAAAAGGGACTCGTCTGGGTGAGCGGATCGTTCGCACAGGCGGGGACACTGCGTTAAGGGGGGCAGGTTGCATGGCCGTGGGCGGTCTGGGGGCCAGGTCCAGGGTGAGCCCCTGCAGGACTACGATGCTGGGCGAGGAGGCTATGGAAGACGAGCCCAAAACCAGTGAGCAGTGAGAACCCCATCAAGAAAAACTCACCCCTTTGGCCTGCTGCTCTTTATATATTACCCAAGGTCTGCAGACTTGCTATTTTTACCCAGCTTTGAGAGCCAGAAGCCCACCCACTTCATGGTTTTCCTCTGAAAATGATTAAAGGACAAAATTCAAAAGAATGCCTTTAATTCTAGTCTTAGAATATTGGCCATGGGTCATGTTACTGTTGCCGGGGTCCAGCCTCAGCGGGGTCTCAGGGTCCCCGAAGGATGCATGGCTCAGGCGAAGAGGCAGACACCAAGTGAGGTGCCAGAGGACAGCCAGGGTTTTTGGGCCCGACTGACTCACTGGGAAGAATCAATCTTTATTTTTATAGGGGAGGTTATACAACATTCAATGCATAGTGATTATTAAAACAGAAATGATTACCATAGAAATAATTTTGAAAAGTACAGAAGGTTTTACAGATCAATCACGTTAAACAAAGAAATAACCTAAAAGTACAGGAGGTCCCACAGATCAACCATGTTAAACAAAGGTTGTTTTGACCAAGAGGATCATTAATCAGATAGCCAATGAAGCTATACAAGCACAAACTTTCAGGTGCCAATTAGTAACTAGGTGTCTGTTAAAATTCTAGGGATTGGTCTAAATTAGAGGGATGCAAGGGGAGATTTATAGATTATATAGAATTTAGCTATTGTCCGTAGAGGTTAGATTTGTCTCGGTTAGGTAACT
>CM052538.1:12349228-12395036 GCA_028533065.1 Trachops cirrhosus
CCTAAAACACTTCTTTTAGGAAAATTGAAAAAAATTAAAATTTTGTTTGTCACATTTATGTCTAAGTAGGTCTACACTGGGGCCTGGAATGACTATTTAAAAATTTTTAAGTTTTCTTGAGATAAAGTTTAATGAGTGAAGTTTTGTGGAAAAAAATGTAGCTAAAAGGCTGTTTGTTTAAAGACAAAAAGGTAATGACGTGCCTGACCCGCTTTATTCATTATGTGACCTGTTTGGCCTCCGCAGATGTTGGAGCTTCAGCTTCTGTTGCAGTAAATATTCAGGTTCCATGTGAGACTATCTATCGAACTTCAAGGGTTAGAATTTAGAGAGAGAGAGAGACAATGGTTTCAGCCCAGGCATAGGCATTTGTTTTTTTTTACACGTGACTGTTCTCATTTTGTAAATGCATTTTAAAAATAAGTTCAAGTCTATAGGAGTTTTATATAAGGAATATATGCTCACAAATGAAATTTTAATTTTATTCTTGTCAATATTACACAATCAGAACAATGTTCTGATCATTAAAATGTCTCTGTAGGTAAAATCAAACATTTGAGCCAACAGTTAGATTCCATCTCTGGCTTTTAAGGGGAATAGGCTCATAAGAGAGAAACTCCTGTTTCTCATGTAACGGTTGTGTGGAGAAAGACCAGTGTGAAAATTTCTTGTGCCAAGATGGAGAGAAGGTGGGAGAGAGATTTGAAAAGTTCTGTGCCTCGATCCCCAGCGGGGTGGGGTGGGGTGCCTGCAGCTCCTATGACACCCCCCACTATGAGGTGGTTGTCGTGAGGCCTGGCCCTACTCCTGGGTTCTCCCAGGAAGGCCAAGAGGGCGTCGGGCACAGCTGGGCCCAGAGCACGTGAGGAGCTTGATTGCTTTATACGTTTGCTACAATGTTCTGTGACATGAAATTCACCACATGCTGCTAGCGCCATGCCGCAGAACCTGCCAGTCTTCCAGATGCCACTGTCCTGTGACTTTGCTCTCTGGGTGGCCTTGGCCAACTGAGCTGGTGGTTTGGAGGCTGTGATGGGAGTTGTGACCCATTCCATTGTGGACGTCACTTCAGAGTGGCCGGAACCATACTGGATTCATTTTCTGAGCGATACACATAGCTGCTTTCCTGACCATGGCCTTCCCGGGGCCTTGAGTCGCAAACTTTTGAATCCTGACAGCCTTTAGACTTCCTAATTCATCTTCTCAGGTGGAGGCTGAATCAAAAAGACCTCTTTTCTCTGCAGTTTCTCCCAGCAACAGTTTTCCCTAAACCCAGGAGTAGAGAAGGTGCTATCACCTCTGTCCCCAGATTCTGCTCTCTCCATGCTGTGATATTTGTGCATTTCTCACACACTCTCCAGGGTTGTGGTGCCCATGGGTGCTGTTAGTTTGGTCACTCCGAGCCTGGGCAGGAAAGGGACTGGGCCAGGCGGGCCGCGTGGGGAGCGCAGGTCTGCATTAAGGCGAGGTTGCAGGGCGTGTGTGAGGGGTCAGCGGGGAAGGTGAAGGGATGGTCAGCAGGGAAGGTGAGGGTGTTACAGAACAGACTGGGGTGGGGGGAGGAGCAGTGGCAACGAATGATACACTGTTGCCGAATGGACCCACCCTTGTGCTCCAGGGGTCCCCTACCCTGTACTAGGTTCGCCTTGCCTGCCGCCAGGGAAAGATGTCTCTCAATGCCAGAGATTGGTGAAAAGGAAAGGGATTATTTATGTAAAGAGTTATACAAACTTGAGAGTAATAAGTTAATGTCTTCATTGAGATCCCAAAGTCCTTTAGAATACTCACAAATGCACAGTCCTTCCTTCCCCCTCTGCCCAGTCCAGGGTACCGTATCTCAGAAAAAGAAATAGAAGTCCATGGTTCTTCTCTGCCCAAGCTGCACAGTCCCAAAAAGACACCGCATGGCTGCCACGCCTGGGTTTAAATACCAGTGCCAAACTTACTCTGCCGCACCATTTCCAAGTCCTCCCACAATTGGCCACAGCTGCCAGCATTCACATATTTTTCCAGGTTTACTGGGCTGCCATAGTAAGTCCGGGCAGGTGTGATCCTGCGGTGTGGAGCCAATCATCTCCAAGCTCTTACGCAGGCACTGTAACCAGGGGGAGCTGCCCCCCCCAGTTACGTCATGGGTTGAAGTCACTCCCATCCCCCTGGCTCAATGCAGGGCCACAGCTGTTTAACATATCTATGAAACCAATTAAAGGCTATAGATATGTTAAATGACCACGCCAGAGGTTAGCTGCAAAGCTGTTTGTATTCAAAACAGCTCTTGATTGCCCTGCTCCGTGGGTCCCATCCCTCAGCTCAGACTTGTGGTGGTGAGGATGTCCTATATATGCATATTTTTCTAATATTTCCTCGACACCCTGAGTTCTGGACCCCATTACAAATCCCTGTTTGGGCCCCCCCACTTGGCTGCACGCTATTACCAAGGAGCCTCAAAACTGATGAAGTAGAAGGTCACCAACCTGAAGGCTTAGCGAACTGGACTCAAGTCCTTCTTCTGCACCTAACAGGTGGACACTGGACGAGTCAATTAAGCCCTGTGGGTCTCTTTCCTTACCTGCAAAATATGGGAGTGACATTGGGGAGGATTCTGTGGCCCTGCCTATAAAGGTCTCTCCAAATGGACTATGAGCACCTGAAATGAGGTTTGAAGTCTTGGTGCCCAGGACAGGCTCCAGTACATAATTACATCAATTAGGCATAAATTTGGCTGTTACAGAACCCCCCTAATGGTGGAACATGCAGAGGTTTATTTTCTTCCTATTAAAAGAAGACTAGAACCGTGCTGGTGTTGGTTAAGGTGCTCAACGAGGCACTGTTTTCCCCCTTTAGTTTTCAGTTTGTTTGGTTTATTTTTCAGTGATGTCTTTGAGGACCTGGGATCTTCGCATCTTTCCCCTCCTCCATCCCAGGCATGTTGGTCTTTTCTCATTCTTGTCAACTGATGGTCCCAAGGCAACTTTCACATTGCTAACCTTTCAATCCACGTTCAAGACAAAAGAAAGGGGCAAGGGGCAGCACCAACCACTTTGGTTCCTTTTATAATGAAAGTAAAAGAATGTCACATCAGGTTACGTCTCATTGGCTATGACTAGGTCACATGACCACCATCAGCTGAAAGGGATGCTGGGAAAGCAGGCATCTGGCTTTCCAGTGTCTATACTGGGAGGCAGCAAGAACATGGGTAGGCATGGCTGTGGGCTCAACAAATACTTTTAATAAATATAACTAGAAAGTAAGCTGAAAAAGGCTTATCTTTCCAAGTGGAATGCACTTGCACTTATTTTAAGGAAATCAGTACTACCTCGGATATGCTTTGAAGTTACTCGTACAGTATCTTGTTTTTATTATTTTTTTATTCTCACCTGAGGACATGCTCATTTATTTTAGAGGGAGAGGAAGGAAGGAAGGTGGCGGGGGGAGAGAGAGAGAGAAAAACATCAATGGGTTGCCTCTTGTATGCAGCCCGACTGGGGACTGAACCTGCAACCTAGGCACATGCCCTGACCAGGAATCGAACCTGCAACTTTTTGGTTCATCGGATGACACTCCAACTCCTGAGCCACACAGGCCAGGGCAGTCTCTGGTTTTTACGTGGTAGAGCAGGAATGACGGGAGCCTCCTCTCACAGGTGCAGGCAGAAAGTGGACCTGCGGGCAGGCTCAGAGTCCACCAAAACACAGCATAGAGGGATTTCCCTCCAGTGTTTTCCTGAGAGAACCCTTCGCACACACTCCCCTTCTGGGCGGGAAAGCCATTGCTTTCGTGTCTGATTGTTGGTCACTGTCCTCACACGGGCAGCCAAGTGTACCCAGTTGAGGAGTTCCTGGTTCTGACTGGTGCTCTTAACCTACTGAGTCAAACACCTTGCCCCAGCACTGGACTGGAAGGGGTGACACGTTCGCAGTCACGAGAAGGAAACTTGCCAGAATGTGACGTGGGCACAGAATGCAACCTGCCTTTTCACTGAGGAGCAGTGCCATTAATTTGAATAAAAAGGTGCATGCAGCCCTGACTGGCGTAGCTCAGTGGATTGAGCTCGGGCTGCAAACCAAAGCATTGCAGGCTCGATTCCCAGTCAGGGCACATGCCTGGGTTGCGGGCCAGCTCCCCAGTGGAGACAACATGAGAGGCAACCATACATTGATGTTTCTCTCTCCTTCTCCCTCCCTTCCCTTCTCTAAAAATAAATAAATAAAATTTTTAAAAAAAGGTACTTACAATGCTTGGCACACAGGCACTTAACAAATGTTACACGTTATTTACTTCATTCTTATTAATACGAATGATGCTTCTTTTCTTCCTGCCCGCCTTGCCGATACGGATTTCTTTGTCCCCATATTACCCAACTGTGTTTTGGACAAAATGACAGGATCCAGGATTGAATGACACACCCACCTGGTTCTACTTCCCCTCCCCCGGCGGTTTCTGGAAGAACCGTGGGCAGGCAAGGCGCAGTTTCTCGGGCACGTCTGAAAACTCCGGGTGGGTAAACTGTCATCACACAGAACCCGGCTTTTACGGGAGGCAGACCGAAGCCCTAAGTGATGCTTTCAAAGCTTTCTCTTCAGGGTAACCACTTATTTCCCAGTGGAATTTAAGTCTATCGGCTTTCTGAACACCATGAAAGGGAAGCTATTTACAACCGGTACTTCCATGTAAAAGTAGTACAAAGTGTTCTAGCAGAGATCTCTCCTGCACACAGGGTGGGGCAGAAGGAGGTTTCACAGTTGTTTGTATAAAAAATAATACAATTAGTAAACAATAATGCAAGAATAAACTCTGTGTTTTGCATATTCACAACTGTAAACCTACTTTTGTTCCCCCCGTGTTAGTTATTAACCACTGTATCAAGTGGTGCTTTCTTTACTTAATCTAATTTTACTTCTTTTAAGGTCCAAGAAAGATCTCCATATGGAATTCTAGAATTGGTCTCCTGGGAGAAATTCACCCTGGCCCTGGCAACATTCAATTCCCTTTCCTTTGGCAATAGCACCCCAATTTCCTTTCTGGAAACCACTGCATTTTCAGTCAATGCAGGGGACATTGACTCCGCCCCTTGCTCCAGAGGCGGGCTCATGACTAACCATAGCACTGCATTGGTTCCAGGATAATCTATTCAGGGCCAATGAGATGCAATGACATTTTGGCTGGAACTGTTGGAAGAGAGGTATCCTCTCTTTCCCCCTGGACTTGAAACTGGATGAGAAAGACTGGAGTTATTGCAGCCACCTTGCCCCACTAAGGAAGAACCTGTCTGAGGATAGGACCAATATGGAGGGAAGCAGAATAAAAGTAAGGTGAAATCTGGACCCAATAGCAGTATTGGAGCCCCTGGATCTCACCATGCCTGAAGCTCTAACTCTTCATTATGAGGGTCAATACAGCCTAACTTTGTTTGTTTGGGTTGGGTTTTCTGGACTTGCAACAGAGCACTATACAAGACACTTTTCCATATAGTATGTTATTTAATGCTTGTCACGGTTTTCTTGTATGGCTATTAATTTGCTCACTGTGTAGGTAAGGAAATAAGGTTCAGAGAGTATAAGTAATGGGCCTGAAGTTGCAGAGCTAGAAAATAGCAAAGGCAAGGTTTAAACTCAAGACTCTCTGATTGCTAATCATTATGCTTTACTACCTCCCAGCCTAAAGGGGAGACAAAAGAAGAGTTAGAAACACAGGTGATTCTCCACGGTGTAGTTATCTCTGTAACATCAGTGACTGCCTTGCACTCGACACGCTGAAATACTGACCTATAGACCTACTTTCGCCCCACCCTGTATAATTACTATTTCAAGAACTGAACAAATATACAGATTTACAGCCCCCCCAAAAAAAATTGATGAAAGATGATTCACAACGAAAAACCAGAATGTTGTGGGGGTAGGGCGGGGTGGGAGGCAGAACCTGGAACTCCGAAAAGCTGGTAGTCCAGACAACTACACCCAGCAGCAGAATGCAGAGCAGCAAACACTGAGTGGATGAGGCTTGAGTTTTCAGCGAGCCTGAGGCTGGATGGTGGGAGGAGGGGCTGGAGTCGCTGAGTTCCCAGAAGTCTCCATCTTAAGTTCTGGAATGGCTACTCCCGGCCAAAGGTCTTTTGTTTGAGTCCTTCCAGTCATGCAGTGGTTCCCAAACTTGGCTGCTCACTAGAATGACCAGCTTTTTATAAAGATGATTGCAGAAAGCTCTTCCTGGCCATTGACGCACTCAGCCTGGAGTGGGGCCCAGAAGTCTGGAATTCTGCGGTTAGGACCAGTGTTTGGGCCTCCAAGGGCCCCATCCGTCTTTCCGCAGCTGCACTCCCCACTCTGCAGTGGACGGACCTGTTGACACTGCTGCTCCCTCCCCAGAGGTGAGCCCCCCGGAGGGGAGGGACACCTGCAGCCTGGGACACCAGCGCACAGCGCAGTACCCGGTGTGGAGTGAGTACCCACTAAATGGTTGTTGAAGGAAAGGTTGGGGGACACAGAGGCAGCCAGACAAGCTGCCTTTCCCCACGTGGGAACAAAAGCTTTTATTTCTGGAGGGAGCTCTGCGATTGAGAAAGGATCCCAGCAGCAAAGGAAGAAAGGCCACCGGGGATGGCACGGGCCCAAGGCTTGCCCAGACTACACCCTGTTACAATGCTCCTTCACAACTTCCCTAACAAAGCGACAGCAACTCTGATGATGATGGTACCATTGGCATTATATCCCCATTTTACAAATGGGAAAAGGGAGGCACAGGGAGCGAGCTGGTTCAGGGGCACATCTGTAGGAGGAGACACAGCTGGCACACTGCAACTTGGGCCGCCACACCTGTCCTCCTGTCTCCCAGGTGACGTGGCACGCTTCTGAGAAAACATGCATATTTGTCAGGTGCCCGTTTCCATCGTAGACTCGTCCAGCAAAAATAAGTCAATGACCGAGGAAGTCGGGTGACAGCGAAGGGCCTCTCAAGAAAGAAACCATTGTACACCTCTCCAAAGAGGCTATTTTCTGCCTCATTTTTATTCCCTGCCGCTGCGTGCTGAAGGTCACTGGCTACGTCTGCACAAACCAGTGAAGTCATGATGAGGAATACTTGGCCAGGGCGCCCGGGGCCGGGGAGAGGCTGAGGGAGGAGGGAACGGAGGAGAAGGAGGTGAGGCAATTCACCAAGGGCCAGCCTGGCCTGCTTTCCCTCCCTAACTGGCCCAATGACCTTCTTTCTTCAGGGTGACCACTCCCCTGGGCTGGCTTTCCGGCACACCCACAAACAGCCCAGCCGCAGGAGTCGGTCTGCATTCCTGCAGCCGACTACTGCTGGGTGCTGCCCCCCGCCCTACACTTGGAAGAGCTGGAAAGGTGGGTACCGAGTTGAGGTTCATTTCGTTCTTCTCGGAGTTTGCTCAGTAAGACTTTGAAACCGGGGTGGGATGTCGGGCCTGGTCTTGGAGAAAAGTAATTGATCATCTTCTTGAGAGAGAAACAGAGAAGCTGGCTGCTCTGAGGGATGAGTTGGGAGGTGGGGAGAGGGGTGAGGAAGGCAAGTGGGAGAGGACGCTGTTCTGCTTTGGATCTGCCCAGGCCAGACCGAGAGGACTTCAGTGTCAGAAAAGGAGAAATCTGGAGGGAGCAAGGCTGCCCTTTCTGGATGTTGCATGGCTCTGGGGGGCGAGAGCTGCTGAGAAGAAGCCACCTGCTTATGGGGGAAGTGAGGGGCGGGCCTGGTGGCTCAGGCTTCTAGCTCGCTCCTCCTACGAGTGAGCCCAGGGATTAGAATGGACCAGGCTGTCATCTTCCCAGACCAGACCCAGGAAGGAGGCCCAGGCTCGGTGGCCTTTTGGTCCCGTTTCTCTGACAATCTTGTCTTCCCCTACAGACCAGGCACAGAGCAGGGCCTGGAAAAACCACTTGGTCACCCACAGTTCAAACGAAAGGGGAAACTGTGCAAAAAGGCTGAACCTGATGCAAGCTGGCCTCACGGGGCAGGACTCAAAGGCTCGGGAAACAAGGAGTCAGGGCTCACTGGGGTTCAGGGAGAATTTCCTTTTTGTCAAGAGAAAAACATCTCCATAACATGTTAATTATTACCCAAGTGTTCCCGAAAGAGAACAAGCTGGTTTTGCTCTGTTTTTAAGGAAGAACTTTCCAATGGGCACAGCCCTCCCCAGGGGCAGGACTGCCGCAGGAGGAGGGGTTGGTGCCCGACGCTGGAAAGCTTGAGGCTAGGCTCTGGCAGGGAGGGTCTCCGCTTCCTGGGCTTCCCCGCAGTGAGCCACACAGGCCAGGCCACAGGTGGTTCCCTTGCCATTCTCTGACCTTTTCCCCCTCCCTGCCACTCCTTTTCCCATGGCTTCAGTATCCTCTCTCAGGGGATGGGCTTGACATCTCTACCAGCACTTTGTCTTTGATGTCTAAGAAAAGAGCTACCATTTCCTGAGAACTTCCTAGGTGCCAGGCTCTGAGCTAAGGCCTTTCGATGACAGCTGTTGAGTGTGGTGTCTAAGCTAGGGGCTTGGAGAAGATCACACGCTTTCCAGTCTCGTCCTCAACTGTTACTGAGTGTGTAACCTTGGGCAAAACACTCGCCTCTCTGTGCCTCAGTTTCCCCACACTTCAGAGCGGGGATAACAACAACACCCCACAGAGTTCTCGTGAGGCTCACAGGAATGAGCACGTGCCAACCGCTCTTAACAGTGCCTGGCACGTGTGCTCAGTAAGTGTTAGCAATTGTAATCCGCTGTGTCTTCTAAGCTTCACAGCGAACCTCTAAGGGGGGAGTCATCACCCCTGTTTGCAGGTTAAGAAAACCAAGGCTCGGAGAGGGGGTGGAGCCTTGCGTGGGTTTGCAGTCCAGCATTTTCTCTGCCACTCTGCAATAAAAAAAAAACAGTAATAGAAACCCTCAGAGGGTCCGTGGCAGAGTCAAGTTTCAGACCAAGGCAGTGAGTTTCAGAACCCACTCTTCTGATCACCTACTAGCTCACCTTTCTGTAATGGTGATGGAAAGTGTAAATACTTGGTCACTGGCTTTTAGAATGGCACTTGCTTTGGGGTTGGAGAAGGCCTTTGAAAGTGCAGCTGACCCTCACATCAGATTTTTGGAGGCGGCCTTGATCCCCGTGGGCAGATTTAAAGATGTGAAAATTGCTCGGCATATGCCCTCTCATTTAATCCGCACCATAACCCTCGGTGGTATGACTGGCCTTGTTTTACAAGCAGCTAAGAGAGGGTCAGTCAAACCTTCCCTGGCGATGTCACCATTACTATATGTTGGGATTGGGATTTGAATCTGTGTCTGACTCTAAAATCCTGGCTGGGTCCTAGAATCTTGGATGGAGCCTAAAAAAAATAAATAAAAGACACAATTCCGGCCCATGGAATCTCTTAAGGTAGAGCCTGGGCCTCTGATTTTAAGAGTCAGAATCTCATGCGCAGCCAACACTGAGAACCCTTCCCAGCTACACCTCCACTTCCAAGTGCCACAGTCAGTGCCGGCTGTGTGCGGAACATCCCACCTGGGCACTCACCAGCATCTGCCCCTGTCTCCTTCCTCTCGGGGCCTTGGACCACCAGCCAGACACCGTTCTCCCCTGGAAGCTCAACCATCCTCCACTGATTTCTCTCTCTCCCCCGGCCCAGGCCTGCCCACACTGTCTCCCCAGCGGTTGCCCCTCTCTGCCTCTGCCGCCTCCACCTTGGAAAAAGCCTTCCTCATTGCTGCCTTGGGCTCCAGCCACAGCCTCCTATGTCATTGACCTCTGACTGCCTCTGCTTCTCCCTCTCTGTGTCTCCATCTCTGCCCAGGCTGTTCCCTTGCCTTCTCCCCTATCCTCTGTATCCCCGAAGTCTAGCCCATGTCCTTCCTCCTGCCACACTTCATGAACTAAAAAGCTATCTCATCATCCCCTTTTCTGCTTAAAACTTCCACCAGCACAAGCCTCTCAGCTAATATCCACATTCAGCACAGCAAACCCAGCCCCTCAATCCCTGGCTCAAAGTTCGCTCTTGAGCTTCGACTCCTCCCTGGTGGCACAGGCCAGGTTCCAGCCACACTGAATTTCTACCCATCCCCAAAACAAACAGTGTCCTTCCACAGCCTGTGACTATGTCATGTTGTACCTTCTGCCAGAAATGGGCTTCCAATCAGGCTTAGTTCAAAAGCTCCTACTTGTAGGATCCAGCTCAAGAGCCACTTCCTCTGGGAAGCCTTCCTGGAGTTCCCCAGGGAGATGGACACTACTTCCTCCATCCATCCCTAGCACAAGGCTCCATCTTTAATCACGGAGTGAAGCTGGAATGATATGATGACGTGTCTGTCCCTCAGTGAACTCCTCATTCAACAATCACATATTAAATGTTTCCCACTGCCAGGTGTGGGCCCAGGTGCTGGGGATACTGATGAGTAAAACAGAATTTCTGTGTTCAAGTCTACTCGGCATGGTACAGAAAGGGCATAGGGCGCTTCAGAGAGAGGGCACAGCACTGCCACAATCAAGAAGGCAGCGCAGCAAGTCTTACCCATGCCCCTAAGGGGGGATGCTTAGGGAGTGGCAGGGGAGGGGAGATGAGGAGCTGGGGGAGGTCCATAAGGGCCATGAGATTCCCCCTCATGGGCCCTGAGACACTCCGCCTTTGACCGGAGACTCCCCACTCATGAAGAGGACTAGAGAGGACCATGATCAGATTTGCAGCTCATAAAAAGCCCTGTGAGTTTCTTGAGATTTTTGTGTCAATCATCTTGAAAAGCACAGCAGCTGACACAGTCCCTGGGACACAGGAATCCCTGGAGAAATATGGGCTGAAAGAAGGGGTGGGCAAGGGGACCTTTGGTGAGGATGGAGTAGACCCAAGGACTTGGGGTCCCTGAGATGTCCTGTCTCTGCTGACTAAGCCTCGCCCCGCCCCCACCCCAGCGGTGCCCGCAGGTGCCGGACTCCAGCCATGCTGGCGCTGCTGTGTGCCTCCTTGTTCCTGGTGGCCTGTGCCTCGGACGCCAGTTTGAGCACGGAGGAGCAGATCCGCGACATGTACGCCAAAGTGACGGAGATCTGGCGGGAGGTGACAGGGGGGCGGGCGGCGGACCGTGGCCAGGACCCCACACTCCACGCCATCTGCCAGGTGCAGCCATCCTCCTCACTGGACGAGGAGCAGCCGAAGGTCACCGGCTTCGTGCTCTTCCGGCAGCCTGCGCCGGGCGCCCTGCTCGAGGCCTTCTTCAATCTGGAGGGCTTCCCGCCCGAGCCCAATGGCACCAAACGCGCCATCCACGTGCACCAGTTCGGGGACCTGAGCCAGGGCTGTGGGTCCACCGGGCCGCACTACAACCCGCTGGCGGTGCAGCATCCTCAGCACCCGGGAGACTTTGGCAACTTCGCCGTGCGGGACGGCAGCCTCTGGAAGTACCGCTCCGGCCTCGTCGCCTCGCTCAGCGGCCCGCACTCGATCGTGGGCCGAGCGGTGGTAGTGCACGAGGGCGAGGACGACCTGGGCCGCGGCGGCAACCCGGCTAGCCTGGAGAACGGCAACGCTGGCCGCCGGCTGGCCTGCTGCGTGGTGGGCCTGTGCGGGCCTGGGCCCTGGGCGCGTCTGGCGCAGGAGCGCAGGAAGCGGCGGCGGGACAGTGAGTGCAAGACAGCCTGATCGTGCCCCACCCGCGGCGTGGCGGAGAGCTCCTGCGCCCCAGACCCCCTCTACGCCCTGACACCCCTTCTGGAGCCCCGAGATCCCCTCCGTGTGCCCCAAGACCCTGCCCCACCTTGATTTTCTGCCTCTGCTCCCAGAGACACCCTCTACCTTGCGGTCTCACTTTCACCATGGCTGAGGGCTCCCCAGAAGTTCCCTCTACCTGAGTTCTCTAACCAGGTATGCTGAGACACACCCCTCCATCCAGAGGGCAGTCCCGCTCTTGGAACACAGCCCCCCTCCCCCAGCTCTGAGAACCCCCAGAGGTACACCCCTCCATCTAACACATACCCCACCTTCCTTGAAGGTCTCCTAGACTCTTAAGGCCCCTTTCTACCCTGACACCCCTACCCTCACCCCCATGAGCCCTGAGACACCTCTCTGCCCTAAGGACTCGCCCAACACCCCACCCCTTACATTCCTCCTACGCTCTCCCAGACCCCACCTGAGGTCGCCCAGGATCCCTGCCCCCCCACCCACCACCAGCGGCCCTGCCAGCACATGCCTGAGTCTTCAGCTGCTTTTGGCACCCTGCCACCCTGCAGAGAGCAGATAGATACCCTTTGGGGCTGTTTGCCAATCTTCACGTTGCACATTAAAAACTCAGCAGCTCAGTATTGCACCAGGGCCTTGGTTACTTTTTTGTTTGTTTGAGCCCTCTCTCCCAGGCTCAGTTACTATTTGGAAATAGCAAAGCTATTTCCAAAAGTCCCCATAGGACTTCTTGTCATCCTCTTCCCAATTCTGCTGGCAAGCAATGTTCAGTCACCCATTATCGTGGGAAGAGAGAAAAAAAATTCAGCTTTCTGGGCTACGTCCTGAGCTGTGGACCCAACCAGAGAGAAGGAAGTCTATCTGCAATGAGCTTCTGGCGATTCTGACACAAGAGCCACTGGCGCAGGCCCTGTGCTCCTCACATCTGCCCCTAAGCGCAGCGTGAGGTCCGTTTCCCAGACGCTGGAGACAGGGCCCATGATGCAATGTCGCTGGGCGAGTTTCAGGGAGGCTGGTGGGGGCAGATGAAGCCCTCAGCCCTTCCACAGCCAGGACAACGCTCTTCTCGACACAAAGGCTCTTGGAAACAGTGAGGTCCAAAGGCAGGCTGATTCTCATTCAAGGCCTGTTGGAGTTTCAGCCTCTTTTTGAAAATTATAATCTACATATAGACTAGATCAGTCTTGCGTATCCACCTTCATTTACTGAATCAAAGTCCTCACAATAACTCTTCGACCTCCTGGGGTACACCCACTCTCTAGCCGGGTCTTTTCCACCCCGGTTACTTGGAGGCGGCTTCCAAGTCTCCCAGACTCTTAAGAGAGTGAGTCAAACGGAACCGTAGCCAGAAACCCATCCCCAGTGGTTATTTTTACCTCTTACTAGGACTAACTTGTTATTGAAAATTCTTTGCTTGAAACCAAGTGACAACGGGAGAGAAAGGCTATTATTGTCTGGTGACTTTGTTCCAGCAACTGGTCCTCACCGGCTTGAAATATTAACTTGAACTGTCCAGGTCAGCACTGAAAAGAAATGAGCAAACCGAGCCTTTAAATATCCTGATCTCAGAGACGTGTCCACCTATCCCCACAGTGAAAAGTTCTGAAAATGAGGCAGCGATTACACAGGGACTCAGGATGGAGAGAAGTAAAATGCCCAACACGCCATCTTCGACTCTGCGGCCCAGATTACAGGTTAATTCAGGATCGGCCTGGGAGGTTTGTATTTATTTTTCAGGAGGAAGCTGGTGTTTTTCATCACTTGCCCTCTGTATTTGTCTGTTGGGGCTGCTATCACAAAATACCGCAGACTGGGTAGCTTAGGAACAACAGACACTCCTGACAATTCTGGAGGCTGAAGTCCAAGATCATGGACCCAGCACGGTCAGGTTAGAGGCCTCTCTGGGGTTCGTAGCCAGTGCTTTCTCGCTGCGTCCTCACTCAGTGGAAGAGGCAAGGGATCTCTCTGGAGCTTCTTCGGCACTAATGAGATGAATGTTCCTCCCCACCCCCACCCCCTCTCATGATTTTGGGATCTCCCAAAGGCCTTACTTCCTACTGCTATCATCTTTGGGGGGAGCGTCCCGACATATTTATTTTGGGGTAGCACATTCAGACCATAGCACCTTCTGTTCTTCATTTCTCTCTTCAGTATCCTCGGCTCCCCAGACTAAAGAGAGACCCTAGCAGACCTGCTCCCTTCTGTCTGTCTGTTCGTGGGAAGGCAATGGATTGACGATTCAGTGGGGCTCCACAGCCAAGAAATAGAGAGGAAATAACAGAAGGCCAGATCACAGTTCACTATCAGGTCAAAAGAATGCTCGGAGTGTGGTGGTTGGCAGCTCAGGCTCAGCTAGAAAGACCTGTTTGGAACCCCAGCTCTGCCCGCTTACAAACTGAGCAAGTCACTTCACCTCTCTCGGCCTGGGGTTTCTGCTCTGGAAAATAAGACGATCCCACCGGATTGTCGTGAGGATTAAATCAAGTGTTATTCACAAGAGGTGTGTAGAATAACACACAGCCCTAAGGATCTAATAAATGCCTAATTAAGAACACCAGCTAAGGTCAGAAAACTAGCTACTACTGATGGATTGGATCACCTTGTGAGGTGCTGAATACCTTGAACTAGAAAAATTGAAGCACAGGAAAGGTCGCCACCTGTTAGGTTTGTAAGGATTTCTGCCTCCATTAAGAGGCTAGTGGAAAGAAACTCTGTGATCCCAGCTAATGGAGGTGGGACCAGAACCTAAGACGAGGGAAAGATTGTGGACTCCACTTGGCCCTTGGGGGCTATTTTTACCCTTCTCCCCTTACAAATCTATCTTGATCATCTCTTTACTTTTTCTGGTTTGACTTTCCAGCCAGCTTGCTAATCAGTTTGCCTGTTTGACTCACAGGGTTTGCATTTGTCACTGAGACTTAAACACACACTTGTTTTGATTTCTTTTTGTAAAATTAGAAGCATTTGATGTAATGACTCTACCTAGACACAGCTGGTAAAGGAGAATAATGCTCGAGTGCACGCAGTTTAAACACAATGTAGACAATAATTAGAAATGCTATCTTTAGATGTTTAGGACAAGCTTTTTCTCAGAATTGCAGTGCAGTTTTCTCTGAGTTGGGCTTTTCAGTGCATATGTATATACAGAAATACTAAAAACGTAAGAAAATAGAGCAAATCAGTGAGTGCTTTGGTCAACTTGAAAGACTGCAGGAAATAAACCAACTGATTTTGGATCTGGCGTTTTTGACTCAATGCCGAAAATCTTTACATTCTCCATAATGTTCGTGACGAGTATATGAGCTAATAATTGTAGGTGACAGAGTGTGACTGATAAAATGATGCAATATGCTTGAAGAAATGGTCAGCCTGTGCTCGGCCTGCATCAAGGGTAGAGAGAATGACCCAGATAATAAAGATAATTAATCATGTATATCAGGAAAATTATATTTTTACTTTATTTATAAAAGATTTTATTTATTTCTTCTTAGAGAGAGGGGAAGGGAGGGAGAGAAACATCGATAAGTTGCCTCTTGCACACGCCTTGACTGGGGACGAGCCAGCAACCCAGGCATGTGCCCTGACGTGGAATCGAACTGGTGACCTTTTGCTTTGCGAGAGGATGCCCAGCCAACTGAGCTATACCAGGCAGGGCACACATTTTTATTTCAGGTAACAAAAATGATATAGTTATGATACATGATCAGAGAATCCAATAAAGCAAGGTCTGCAAATAAATAGAAGTTACTTCTTTCTTTAAATTAGCAAAATAGCAGCTGTTTTGCCTTTTTTTTAAAAAAGCCAATTGTTTCACATTTAATAGGCTATCACTGGTCTTGGCTAAGAGCCCAAAATTTGTGTATTCCTGGGCTCACATAGGTTCCAGAAAGTCAAACTTGTCAGTATTATGCAAACATTCACTATGCATTCAAAAAATTCTCATTTAGTCAAGAGGTGCTGTGAAATGTGAGGCAGCGCATCAATACCTATCGCCCTAAATTGCCTTCATGCTGTACCCACGTGTTTTGTTTTTGTGAGCCATCATAATATGGAGAGACGGGTCCTTTCTATTTTGTCTGCTTCTCATTTCTACTTAGATCCACTACCGAGCTCTCTATTGCATCTCTCTGATCTTCAAATTTTTCTCTGTTCAGAAAGACATCTGGAAAAAAGGAATATATTAAAGTAGTGAGTTAAGGGGACTCATTTGCCTTCTTGACATCCTAAGGTGCCCCCAATATTATTAAGGAGGAAGATTATTTCAAATGGAGGCTTCCCGAATGAAAGCAGGGTGGGGGCGAGAGTGGGGGAGAAGGTGCTCAAATGAAAACTGTTTCAAAGACAAGTAGGGTTCCAAGCCATCCACAGGCCTGCAAGAAAGTGATCGAGCCAGGAGAAGGTGCCATTTTTTTACAGGAGCAAAAAAACCAAGAGGAGCAAAGGCGTGCTGTACTTTTAAAGAGACAGTGAAGATAACCACGTGGGGCAAGTAGCTGGTCTTTGAAATTCCTTAAAGAGGAGTGATCCTTTTATGTCCCATGGTGAACCGGGGTGCCACGACTCCAGCCAGAAGAGCATGTCCGAAAATGCTCTCCAGCACGTGAATGATTGGTACCAGAGCCCTTCTGTAGAACTTCTCATCGTGAAGGTGGCGCATGTTTGGGAGGGACAATGATGGGAAAACGAAGCTAGCTTATTTAAGATTGCCAGCTGGGAGGAGGCTCCAGCAGGGATGGAGATGGATGCCATTAGGAGCCTCCCAGCTAGAGAGGCTTCGGGAATAGCTGTGCAAGGCGAAGAAAGGGGGAGGAGGAGGGGAGGGTGGGCAGAGGAGGCCTGGCAAGGGAAGGAGTTAGGGATGAGAAATGCCTGGTTTACAAAAACCAGTCCGTTTCCACAGGCCTTAATTAAAAGAACGACAAACACTCATATGTAAAAAACCTCACCTAAAGGCTCTCAGGTACAGAGAGATCACAAGAAATGCAGTGTGTGCAAACAAGCTTTCATTAAGAGACCTGTCAGCTCTGTTTCATTTATCCAGACTGTTCTGCATTCTGCTGGCAACCGAGCTGGAAAAATAATGGAAGGACAGACACACTTGAAGAGGTAAACAAAGGTGGGAACGTTCCAGCTGCAAAATAGGACAGATGATAAAGAAGCCAGGGAAGGGAGGAGATGAGATGGCATTTTTCTTAACAAACCAACAACCCACCACCCATCCCCCCCAACTCCACCCTCATCAGTAACATAATATGCTGGCTTTTTAAGGAGAAACAAATAAAACAAAAACAGACATGTTGGGGCTCGGGGACAATGCTGTTGGTGGTTCAACTCAAATCTATTTCTCAAGACCTGGTTTTTGTTTTGGTGTTTATACCTTTTTAGAGTCTGCATGCTCAGGCACAGGCCCCTCCCCAGTTCAGAGCGTGATCTTGATAAACCTAAACCCATGACATAATTTCATCTCCCTTGCCAGGAATGGGTTTACACATAGATAGGCATGCAACAGTTGTTACCAATGACACATGACAAGAACTGAGTTTTTTGCTCTTAAACATACACACACAGAAGGAGAAACTTTCTTTTGCCTTTGAACACAGAGGTGAGAACAGGTGATGACTGGAGCCGTTGCAGCTATCTTGTGAGCTTGAGGAAGTAGCTGACACTGGCAGGCCGAGCAGAAAGATGAGAACCCAGATCCTTGATGACTTTCTTCAATGAACCAGACCTGGAATGCCCTACTTCTAAAGTTCTTTTTAGGCAATATAACTCATTTTCCTATTAAGTTTCTTAAAGTGTGAATTACAGCTGAGAGTGCCTGACTATTGCAGGGCCATCTGGTAAACTAGGAGAGAGAATGCTGCACACTTTCCCAGTGACTCTTACAAAGACAAAAGACAACCATAAGTAATTGCTGAAATTCTCTTTAATGTCTAATGGAACACAGAGCCATGTTGGGTTGGGATAGCAGAGGTGGGACAGTGTCACAGGTGTGTATAGTGCAAGGTCAAGGTTACGCATACAACAGGATTGACTCATTGGCTCCAATGCCATGTCATAACACGAAACCTTCCTAGGCTGATTGCACACACAGAGTTTAGGTTATCGCCCTATGACCTCCCTGCCCTGAACCCCAGGCTCTCTGGTGCTCATGGGAGTTTTCTTGCCCATGATGGAATGTGTTTTAGTTTATTATAAGCCTTGCTTTTCAGAAGGTAATGACGGGCCCTAAAGATGTGCACCTGGCCAACTGTGTGTCAAAACCAGAGCTTCTGTGGGGAGAGATTTTTCTTTTTATTATTATTGTATTAAACCTGGCTGTGCTTTCCTCTGGCGAATCCGGCGTCCTATGCAGTAGTGCTGAACATTTGCAGACAGCTGAGGCCTAGTGCAGCAGCAAAATGATTTCTGTGGCTGCTCGGCTGTGCATGCTCTGCAGCTGCAGAAGCGACCGCCCTGGAGGGGAAGTTGAGGGGGCAGGCCTCGGGAGGGGGGAGGCTGGAGCACAGAGGGGGGAGTGGGGTACTTGGGCCTGGCAGGCAGGGGCAGGTGGGGTGTCCAGCTCCCCAGGAGCAGCAGTGCCCTGACTCAGCCATGACCCCATGCCACCAGCGGGGGTGACCCCTGGTGAGTGGAAAGAAAGCAGCTGGCGGTCTCCCCCACTGTGCATGTGGCAAAGGACTGAACCTTCTTGTCTATACTTTTCCCCCTCAGGGTGAGGCAGCATGAATTCCTACCGGGCTCCTACTCTGCTAGCAGAGTGGCGCCCAGAGATGGAGTGGGGCGGGCAGGTGTCAGGGAGGGCTGGCCACCCACATCATCATAAATCCTGGGGTAAACATCCAACTTTTAGGCAGAATTTCCAACCCTTCCCACCTCAGAAGCCTCTTTTCTCCCTGCAGGGGAGTCTCTCAAAGGAGTGATTCTGGTTCTCAGAGGTCTTTTGAGCTTTGGGATCTGGTATCCAGTCTTCCTGAGAAAACAAACTGAGTTCAAATCAAAGAAAATTCTATCATTTGTTGAGCCTTCAATTTTCTGCAATGTCAGATGCTGCCAAGAAAAGCTAATTTTATCCCCAAGGAAAGAACCAGGTAGGGTTGACCACTCCCTCCTTCCCCACACTTGGAGCTTGTACTGGGTTCCACAGTCTCCACTGCAGGCTGTAGTAAAGTTATTTTGTTTTCCTCTCTCTCTCCACTCCAGGGCCACAAGCTCTGTGTCTTGTCTTTAAAATCCCTGTACCTAGGGGTGGAGGCGGGGCACAAAGGAAGCAGACTTCACATTCTGTTGGAGGGGTGAGGGGTTCGAGGTTTCAGGTGGGGTGGGACATTGGCCCCAAGCAGCTCTGTCTTGCCCCCATGCCACATGGCCACAAAATCCTATATGCAGCACAGGCTGAATGAGAGGCACAGCATCCCCAGGTTCCGGCCCTCATCTCAACTCAGAAACAGAAAATCAACACCCCCGCTCCCCCCCCCACCCGCCCCCAGTCCCCTTCCTCCCTTCTTATCCCTGCATCAATCCAGGTCGATTAATCCTCCAGAATTACAGGCTGGAAAACTCAGCTCTAGCAGTCAGCAAACGGGTCTCCACAGGGGCTGTGGATTTCAAACTGGAAGCCCAACCTTCTGAGCCTGCTTAAGCCCCGTTCCACCTGCCAGTTGGAGCCACGGCAGACAGGGCTGCAGGCGGGATGCCAAGAACACCCATGACGGCAGGTCCTGCCGGGCCCTGGCATGATGAAGGGCAGCGGCGGGCCCTCTGGACCCATTACACTCGGTTACACCTTTCTCTCCAGCCGCCTAACCATTACAAAGACGGAGATCTGATTAAAAACCCCATTGGTTTTGAGTTCTTCCCATAATTTGGATCAACAACATTAAATGCAAATTAAAAAAACATCCTATCTCTAATAAAACAAACACTGACAGAAAGACGGATGCGGAAAACCAGCCATATGGCGGACGCGATCCCGCGCTGGCCACGTTCGCAGCAGCGCGTCTCCAGCAGACAGAGATGGCACTTGAGGACCCGCGTTTAATAAATCAGACCGTGCTGGCATCCTCAGAACAGTCACAGTTTGCAACAGGACCTGTGTCTTTTCTCACTTGCAGGCTTGGAGGTGTTTTAGGGGAAAGCAGCTTCAGAGAACTGTCTGACGCTGAATTCTCTGTGGTCCCCAGTGCCTTCGGCGTGTCATCCTGCCAGGTCCCTGTCCCCTTCATGTTTTCACAGTGCTCCTTGGGCCGCCACCCTCTGCAGTCTCCTTGCCGTCTTCCAGGGTGGAAGCCTGGGCCGCTGGCTGGCTGGACTCAGAGGAGTCCTGGCAAGATTTGGGGAGCAGCCCCTTGGAGGCCAGGCCCGGAGGGGATGGCCCCATCCCATCCCTCAAGCCTTCCACGGGACTGTCTCCCCCAGCCCCTTCCAGTTCTGCAGCTGCCTGCTCCTCTGTCAGGTGCATTATTTCCCTTCCAAGCCTGTTTATTCCTTCTTCCTCAGAAGGTAACTGGGGTAATGAAGGATGAAAGTGCTTGCGTTGGTTCTTGTGGCTCTGATTTGCTGGGGAGCTGACAGCAGGCCTCCCAGCATCCTCCAGCGCTGTCAACACCTCCGTGGCGGCACAACTTTCATCTTGTTCTTGCGTCTGAACCTCCCCTGGAACAGACAGAGGACCGCATCAAACCTTTGGCTGGAAGTCAGCCCTCCCTCTCCCTTTCCCTCCCCTCCGCACCTCCACCCATGGCCATAGGGCCTCTGAGATAGAAAAAGCTTCCGCCCCGCCCCCACCCCTGCCCAAGGGGAACACTGGACTCAAGTTCAAAAAGAAAGCAGCAGGTGCTTTGGTGGTTAATGTGTCATTGAAGGAGGGAAAAGAAGCACTTGGGTCATTTCATAATCCATCCTGTCCAGGCCCCTCTTATCTCCTGCTTCCCTCTCTGGTGGTAGCTCCTTGTGCCCATTTAATATTCAAATTGAGGACAAAGGTTTTGTGTGTTCTGCAGTTCAGTGAGGCCTGGAGCTCTTTGGAAATGAAAAGGAATTCTGCAGGCTTCAGGGTGGGAGGAACTCAGTGTCCCCCAGCCTCCCCATTCTCCATCAGCACCTCACTCTTTGATGCACACGCTGAAGTTCCCTCAATTTCAAACAAAACTATATGCAAAAGCAGCTTCAAGCTCCTTCTGTCCCCAGCTAAACTGTTGCCTAAGCCCCTGCTCTAACAATAGAAATTGTTGAGCTGTAACTGATTGGAGACAGGAGGGAACTCGAGGCCCTGAGAGTGGGTATCTAACCCTCATTTCCTACACTTGCTTTGTAATGGGGCGGACCTGTCTGGCCTCCTTTTCCCTAAGAGTGAATGAGGATCAGGAGGACTCTCCGAGGTCCCTTCCAGACCCAACAAGCAACAGCAACCCTGCATGATTGGAAAGCACCTGGGGAGTGAGCTGTGAGCACCTGGACATCTGAACCCAACACCAGACTCCAAGGATCCCAGAAGTCAAGATTTTCTCAGCCCTGGGGACACACAGTGATGAAATGCATGAAAGAGGCTCACTGGGCTGATTTCAGCCTGGTGGGGGGATGCCTCCCGGGCTGAGCGGCCTGGGGAGCACTCCCTGGTCCCCCCAGTGGAACCAGAGCAGAACCCCACTGCCATCAGGCTTACGTGAGATGTACATGCAGATGTGCTTTGGGGCTAAAAGCTGGAACTTTGCAGAACTGAGGGCAAACTGTAGGAGGGTTAGAAAGGACGCTGACCTGTTCTGACCATGCACTTTTCGACTTAAAACCTTCCACTGGAGGCTTGTGGTTTTTAGGAGAAATTTCAGTTCCTTTCCCTTAGAACCCCCCTGGCCTGCTCCTGCTCCCCCTGCAGCCCCACGTCCCGCAGTCTCTCACCTATAGGTGTCCTCGGGTCCATCCTATGCTGCCTTTCAGTCTGCCTGCACCGTCTGGTTTCTCTCCTTCCTAAAGGGAACGATACCAGCTCACTAGGCGCTTCTCTGCGCTAGGCTCGGCGCTCAGCATTTCACACATTCGCCTTATTCTAGAATGCATGTAGGATACCGCCTGACCTGTTCACAGGGCTTGGAACATTCTAAGCATTCAAGAATATTAAAAAATAATTCCTCACTTCTCTCTTTCTTTTTCTGATGAAAGCATAGTATATGTAGATTTGTACACATACACAGAAGTATACAAATCCTAAATCTACCCCTCAGTTAATCTTCACAGAGGGAACGTGCCGTGTAACCAGAAGCTGGGACAAGAAACGAAGTGTCACCGATGCCCTACAAACACGTCCCTGTCTAGACCCGACCTAGACCCCCTTCCTAGTCACTTCTTTTCTGCGAAGGGTGACCACTACCCTACTTCGGGTTCAAGGATGAGTTTTGTCTGCTCTTTGCACTTCGAATACTGAAATCAGGCTGTATGTTCTGGTTTGTGTCTGTACTGGCAGGCGATAGGTAAATGTTGACTGTTGATAAGAATTATATGAATTATATGACTAAATCAGTCTTAGTCATATAATTTAGAAAGATTATGTATTTAAAAGTACATAAATCTAAGTAGATGTAACCTAAAAAAGTGACATAATGTAAAACATTTGATTTAAAACCCAGTTTAGAATTTGTGCGACATATACTAATACTACTATATGTGTGAGCAACTTTAATTTTAATATAATGCATAAAAGTGTTTCTTAAGAATAGAACCTGTTGAAATAGAGTAAAAAACAACAATGTAAAAAATCAATGACAACACGAGCTGGTTCTTTGAAAAAATAAACAAGACTAATAAATCTTTAACCAGACTCATCAAGAAAATAAGAGGACCCAAAAAATTAAAATCAGAAATGAAAGAAAGTGACAACTAACACCACAGAAACACAAAAGATTATAAGAAAATGCTATATTAACAATTAAATGCCAACAAATTAGACAATCTGGAGGAAATGGATAAATTACTAAAAACATACAATCTTCTAAGACTGAATCAAGAGGAAACACAAAATAGGAAAAGACCAATCATAACAAACAAAATTGAAGCAGTAATCCAAAAAAAAAAGAAAAGAAAAGAAAAAAGTCCTGGACAGATGAATTTTAGTGAACATCAAAGAAAAATTAACACTTATCCTCAAACTATTCAGAAAAATTCAAGAGGAGGGGAGACTCCCAAGTTCATTTACAAGCCCAGCATTATCCTTATTCCAAAACCAGATAAAGGTTCTATGAAGAAAAAAATAGTATACACCAATATCCCTGGCGAACATAGATGCAAAGACCCTCAATAAATTATTAGCAAACAGAATTCAGCAATATATTAAAAGGACCATACACCATAATCAAGTGGGATTTATTCCTGAAATGCAAGGTTGGTTCAATACCTGTAAATCAATTAATGTGATATACCATATAGCCAAAATGAAAGATGAAAATCATATAATCGTGTCAACAAATACAGAAATAAAAAGCATTTGACAAAATCCAGCATCCATTTATGACAAAAAACTCTTAGCAAAGTGGGAATAGAGGGAACATACCTCAACATAAAAAGGTCATATATGACAAATCCACAGCCAACATCATACTCAATAGGAAAAAACTAAAAACATTTCTCTTAAGATCAGGAAAGTGGACAAGGATGTCCACTTTCATCACTCTTATTCAATAAAGCATTGGAAGTCTAGCCATAACAAACAGGTAAGAAGAAGAAATAAGGGGCACCCAACTTGCAAAGCAGGGGTGTCCAACCTGTGACCCACAGGCCACGTGCAGACCAGGATGGCTGTGAATGTGGCCCAACACAAAACGTAAATTTACCTAAAACATTATGAGATTTTTTTGTGATTACGTGTCACAATGTAGTTAATGTGTGGCCCAAGACAACTCGTCTTCTTCCAGGGTGGCCCAGACATGCCAAAAGGTTGGACACCCCTGTACGTACAGGAAGAGGTAAAACTGTCTTTATTTGCAAATGACATGATATTGTACATAGAGAACCCTAAAGGTTTCACCAAAAAATGACTAGAACTGATAAATGAATTCATCAAGTAGCAGGATACAAAATAAATATTCAGAAATTGGTTGCATTTTTATACTCCAATAATAAACTGTCAGAATGGGAAACTAAGAAGCAATTCCATTTACAACTGCATAAAAATAAACTACCTAGGAATAATTTAACCAAAAAAACGTAAAAGACCTGTACTTGGGAAGTTATAGGACTTTGAAGAAAGAAAATGAAGAGGGTTTCTATTCTTGAGCACAGTAAATGAAAGCATATACTGTGCTCAAAGATAGAAAGAATTAACATCTTTAAAATGTCCATACTACCCAAAGCAATCTATAGATTCAATGCAATGCCTATCAAAATACCAATGGCATTTTTTATAGAACTACAACAAGTAATCCAAGAACACATACAGAACCACGAAAGATTCTGAACAGCCACGGTGATCTTGAGAAAGAAGAACAAAGCTGAAGATGTCACACTACCTGAAATCAAAACACACCACAAGGCTGCAGCACTCACAGCACAGGGTGGTGGGGGGAACAGACACACAGGTAAATGGAGCAGATGCGAGAGCCCAGAAGTAAACGCACGCCTCTACGGTCAATTAATGTACGACAAAGGAGGTAGATCATACGATGGGGTGAAGACAGTCTATTCAATAACTGTTGTTAGAAAAATTGGACAGATACATGCAAAAAAAATGAAACCAGACCACCTTCCTACACCATGCACAAGAATAAACTGAAAATGAATTAAAGATTTGAAACCATAAAACTCCTAAAAGAAAACACACGCAGTAAACTCAATGGCATTTCTCTCAGCAATATTTTTATATCTCCCCAGGCAAGGAAAATAAAAGAGAAAATAAACAAATGGGAATGCATCAAACTAAAAACTTTTGACACAGCAAAGGAAACCAAAAACAAAACAAAAAGACAACCTACTGAATGGAAGAAGATATTCAGCCACAATACTTCTGATAAGGAGTTGGTATCCAAAATTTATAAAGAACTCATACAACTCAACACCAAAAAAAACCCCCCAAACACTCCAATTAAAAAATGGGCAAAAGTCCTAAACAAACACTTTTCCAAAGAGGACATGCACACGGCTGATAGACATGTGAAAAGATGCTCAACATCACAAATCATCAGCGAAATGCAAATTAAAACCACAATGAGATATCACCCACACCTGTTGGAATGGCTATCATCAATAAATCAACAAACAAGTATTGGTGAAATGTTGCAAAAAAGGAACCCTCATGCACTGTTGGTGGGGATGCAGATTGGTGCAGCCACTATGGAAAGCAATATGAAGGCTCCTCAAAAAACTAAAAATGGAACTGGCTTATGACCCAGCAATTCCACTTCTGGGTATATGTCCAATTCCTCCTCTAGTTATAAAGAAACCCCAAATACTAATTCAAAAAGATATATTCACCTCTATGTTCATTGCAGCATTATTTATAACAGCCAAGACATGGAAGCAACCCAAATACCCATTAATGGACAACTGGATAAAAAAAATGGTACATATATACAATGGAATATTACTTAGCCATTAAAAGGAATGAAATCTTACCACTTGTAACAGCATGAAGGATGGACCTAGGGGGTATTATGCTAAGTGAAATAAATCCGACTGAGAAAGACAAATACCACATGTTTTATTTATATACAAAACCTAAAGAACAAAATAAATGAACAAAACAGAGACTGATTCATAGACAGAGAACAGACTGGTGGTTGCCAGAGGGGAGGGGCATTTGGGGGACTGGGTCAGAAAGGTGAAGGGATTAGAAGTACAGACTGGTAGTTACAAAATAATCATGGTGATGAGTAAAGTATTATTAAAGTACAGCATGGGGAATATAGTCAATGACCAGGAATATAATCACCAGGTATGAGGCCAGGTGGGTACTGGAAATATGGAGGGATCACTTCACGAATTATACAAATGCATAACCACTATGCAGTACACCTGAAACTAATATAAAATAATGTTAACTGTCCACTGTGACTGAAAAATAAAATTAAAAAAAAGAATAGGATGTGTTTGGAGCATCCGCTTAATTTAAAAGCTGGATGTGTTTCTGAGCATTTAGTTACTTAAAATAGTATTTAAAGTTTTAAGAAATTTACAATGACTGAACACTGCTAAAGAAAAGTCTGCGAAACTTTAGAAGAAATGAAACATTAGAGAGAAAAGACTGGCCATAAGACTGAACTGAAGCTACTGGAATGAAGAAGGGGTAGGGCCCCGCGAAGGGAGAGAAGAGGGACGCAGACAGAGCTGCTGACTGCGCAGACCGCCGGCTGGAGTCACTGGGGAAGCTGGCTGTGGGTCTCCGCCCGTGACCGCTGCCCCCACACCGCTCCAGTCCTTCCCATACACACTTGCTTTCACCTTCAAAAGAAGCCCTTTTCTTTCTCTTTAGCTTCTTTGATATCCATAGACAAAGTCCCAGGGACAGAAGTTCAAACAAACGTGCACTGCACTTTCTAAAGTGTGTGCTTAGTCACGGGTAACTATGTATTACTCTCCAGAGAACTCATTGACCTCAGCCAGTATTGTCCCTGAAACGAGACCATTACTTGTGCTTACAATGAAAGTCATAGTGTATAAATGAGTGAATAAAGCAAGCCTTGATTGAAAAAAAGTAACTATTCAGATCTGTTCAGCCAGGATAATTATGTTAGCTCCTAATCGTTTCCTTTGCTTCTAGTCTCCTGCTCTAATCTAATCTGTTGGGAGAAGGACCTTCCCTAAAGCTTTGCTTCTCAAAGTGGGGTCCGTGGACCAGCCTCGGCTGCATTACCTGGGAGCTTGTTCAACATGCAGGCTCTTGGGCCCCACCCCAGACCTACTGGTTTAGAATCTGCATTTTTAACAAGATTGGAGGCAATCTGGGTGCACCTTACAGTTTGAGAAGCCCTGCAAGCTTAATTCGACCGTGCCCTTCCCCAGCTTTAAGACCTTCAGAGTCTGCCGCTGCCACAGGAACAAAGCCCAAGCCCTCAGCCTGACATTCAAGAACTTCAATGACCCAACAACATCCACAACCTTTCTACTTGACACCCCAGCTCTTGTCCTTATACCCCTAGACTCCAGACACACCGAACCCCAATGGCATCCCAGCCCTGCCCTCTGTGACCATCATTCCTTTATGTATCCAGATGCCCAACTTCGAGTCAGCGCCACCCCCACCTCCTCCATGAAGCCCACCTGATTTAATCTGGCCAGAAGTAATATCTCCAGCATCCTAATCCCCACAAGGCTGTGTCTGGACTTCCAAGGGAACATAGCATTTCTTTTTACCCTTGAACAATTACCTATATACAGTTAGCTTATAAAAACCAGCTGAAGTATAAGATCTTAGCAGATTAATTTTTTAACTTTGCCAATCTTCTATAGGAGGGGCTCAATCAATAGCTTATTAAATGTCCAAATCTACAGATATATGCATTAATTCATTAATAAATGAATATATTAGTCTATTTAAATACCATTTATTAATAAATAAAATAATCCTTGAATTTATGGTATTTTTTCCAGGCTGTATTCAAGTTGCTACCCTAAAAGTTCTTACAAATGGCACTTTCAAAAAAAAGATGAGAAAGTCATTTCTAACTCACACAAACATGCGGCTACTTCCGAGGCGCTAAGGGAAGCAGTCACAGAATCTTCACAGTAACGAGTGAAACTTTTATAGTAGGTGCACAGGGAGCATGGGCAACACTGAGTCAAAACGATGAAGCTTCCAGAACAGAGCGAGAAGCTGTATTCAGGAGGAGTAAATGATGGTCTTTTCTGCAGCGAAATTTTTTACCAGCATGAGATGAATAAACTCCTTCTGGAAATTACTCTTATGACGTTATTTCTTCCAGGACACTTAACAGTATATTCGGGTGGCCCTGAATGATTAATTAACCCTACCAGTAACAACCTAATCCCTAAAGCATTTGTGCTGTTTTTACTGTGGGTCAGGTTAATCTTCTCTACCTTCATTTACATTTAAGTGAGGGTGGTCTAATTAGACTGGGGACTTCTGGTCATCGGCACTTTGCTTTGGGTCATTTCTCTTTTATTTTTTTTTAAGATTTTATTTTTAGAGAGCAGAAGGGAGGGAGAAAGAGAGAGAGAGAAACATCAATGTGTGGTTGTCTCTTGTGTGCCCCCTACCGGGGACCTGGCCCACAACCCAGGCATGTGCCCTGACCGGGAATCAAACCAGCTACCCTTTGGTTCACAGGCTGGGGCTCAATCCGCTGAGCCACACCGGCCAGGGCGTGCCTTGTGCCATTTCTTTAGGTGGCAGTCTGCACATAACCAAATGTATGAATCTTTCTAAAAATGGCAGGCCTCTGAGATTAGCAGGGAGAACTTTGAAACTTTGATTTTTGGGTGTGGGGAGGGAAGCAAAACTGCAGCCATCATTAGAGGTCAAAGCAGAGCTGCAAAGGGAATGGGCGAAGCTGAAATTCTACCGTTTGCTTCTCTCAGGGGCTGCCTTCTGATAAACGCCCGCTTTTCAGAGCCCCAGGGCCTTAAAGATACAGAGGCCTGGCTCCAGGACTAGCTCATGGGTCCATAGCAGGTTTATCAAAACACTCCTCCCTTTTGTTTATCCAACAGGTGTCTAACAAATATACTGAAGTCATTACCAGGAGACCCAAAAAAGTTAGTGAAAATGCCATGACGGATGAACCAAAACTAGGGCCTCTGGTTCCCTGCAGTAGGAGCAAAATCTTCCTTTAATTCTGCGATTCTGGAACATTAACTCTTAAGCTGTGGAAATTTCATCTTCCCTTTGAGAACACACAGCATTGCCATTTTTTATAAAAGAAAGATTTCTGAACTTGCCCAGAGTAGGAAAATATTATTATAAATAACAGTAATTATCCCGTGCTGTTTTAGCAAACAGAATTAGTATCATTAATAGTTATTAATAACAATACACATATTAATAACGATGAGGCAATCAACTGATACAAATGCATTATGACATAAATAGTGTGGAGAGAAAAAATATTTTCTCCCAAACAATGAAGAAACAGTAGCTCTTTGAAGGATAGATTGCTAGTTACCTAAAAATGTGCCCTCTCCCCTCCCAGTGGCCCAAAGGGGACATCTGTCTTCTTTTAACTGATCCCTGATGGGCTTTGTCCCCCCAAGGGTGAGCTGCTTCCAGCGGGAATTAATCAGGGAGTGGTGACGAGGCAGGCCATCCCCAACACCCATCGCTGCTACATAAATGCTTCCTTGTTCCTGCCCGTGCTGCCGAAGGCATGGCCGGGGTTGGAACAATGAGAGCTAATGATGGAATCCTGGAAGCTCTCATTTGAATCAGGCCATTACTTATGCCACTCTTGTGAAAATCAAGCCAGGCTCATGCTCCATGTCTGCGTAGCAGGCCCAGACCCACCTGGGGGCTCAGCAAGCCCAGAGCAGATAGGGGGCTTCGCTCTGCATGCGGACACTGGATGCTGGCGTGGGATGACCACCAGCCAAGACATGTTCCAGACTGCACAGCGGGCCACGCTGTGTTACAGACCAGCCTTGCAAACAGCCACATGCTGTTGGCTGGGAAGACCCAGCCTTGCCTTCTGGCCAGTGTGTGACCCATCCATGTCACGGGGTCGCTCCAGGAAGTCTCCCTGCATGTGCCGGGGTAACCTCTCTGTTGAAATCCCAGACCTGTCCTAGCTTCTATTTTTACCGTTCCAGCACTATGATGAGTGATCAGCACAAGCTTCAAAACACAGCTGTGCGGATGTGTGAGTGAGCTTGTCCAGCCCAGCTCAGATTAGCAGACCCGCCCATCTGACCAAAAGGCCTGTGATAAATAATACATCATTGTTGCTCTAAGTTCTAACTTTTGGGGTGGTTTGTTATACAAAAATAGCTAACTGATTGAGCTGGTTAGCACAGTTTTGTGTTTTGATCAAACACAGTTTTCATGTCAGAGAACCATAGGGTTAGAAAGGCAGGCTAGACTAGGCCGCAGAGCCGTGAGTTCAAGTAGCCACCGCAGAGTTTGGAGCGGGGTACAAAGAGATGGAAAGCAGTGCTCCAGGGGCTTCCTGTTAGAGCAGCAGGATGAAGACGGGAATGAAGTCAGGAGAGGACGGAAGCCCTTTCGAGGAGCTAGAGTGGGCCCGTACCGAGTCAGAGGTGGTAGGAGTGGAGGTACAAGGAGCTCTAAGGGAAGGGCTGGGCTGAAGACCAGAAGTGGGTGGGGAAGGGAAGTTGACAGAGCTCTGTGATGACTCTAAGGTGTCGAGCCTGGGTAGCTGGGAGCCTGGCGACTAGGGGACGAGGCAGGAAGAGTTGCTGGTGTCATTCTTGAGAAGTCCGTAGGGTACATGGGTGGGAAAGTTTGAGCTTAGGGAAATGTGGGACTGCAACTCTGCAGATGGACCCAGTGGGGGAAAAATATTTGGAGAATGTTTTTCATGGAGGTGATGGTTGAAGGCATGACTCTGCAGCAAGAGAAGGTGGAGAGAAAATGGAGATGTTCAAGGAAAGTTCCTTGACACCCACATGCAGGGTGCATTAGTCATGTACTGCTGTGTAACAAATGACCTCAGAACTTAGCAGCATTAAGACTCAGGAGCCTGGGTGCAGTTTATGTGGGTGGTTCTGGTTAATGGTCTCTCCTGAGCTGACGGTTTGACTGGGGCTGGAGAATCCACCTCCCAGATGGCTCCCTCAGTCGGCCGATGGCTGGAGGCCTCAGCTCCACACCACACAAATGCATGTAGGGCTGCTTGAGTATCCTCATAATATGGCAGCCAGTTTCCTCCAGAGTGAATGATCCAAAACAGAAAGAGCAAAGCACATGCCACATGTCTTATGACCTAGCCTTGGGAGTCACATACTGTCACTTCTGCTGTGTTGTGTAGTTACACAGATCACCCTTGACACAATGCAGCAGAGGACTACACAAGGGCCTGAATGGCAGGAGGAGGGGGTCATGTGGAACATCTTGGAAGCTGGCAACCACACCGGGGATGGAGGAAGAAGACGAACCAAACTTAGAAAGATGTGAAGGACAGTTTAGTTGGAAAGGCAAGACTGCCACCTGGGAAGGGATCTGGCTCTCACACCTGCTGGCTCATCTGCTCCCTAAATGGTCCCCTTCAGAACAGCCGGCATCCAGAAAGTGTGCCTGGTAGAGCAGAAGATTTCCCCCCATGCAACTGATTCCCAGGCCACTTACCATGTTCCAGGCAACATGCCAGGATTTTTCTGAGGTTGGCACCATCTCTTATAGGTAAGGAAACGGAGGCTGACGTTACCAACGCAAGTCCTCACAGCCAGTGAGACATGGGGTTGGAATGCGAACCCAAGTTGTCCAACAAAAGGCCTCACTCTTAACCTCTGCGCCACTGTGCAGAGAGCACAGGGGCCTGCGTTCTTCTGCTGGAAGCTCCAAACAAGATGAGCCCAGTAAGCACCAAGAAAGAAGTAACTGAGGAACACAAGGAATGACCCAACAGCACCCCTGAAGCTGTGAGAAGGGCAAGGACTGATGTGCACTGGGCCCTCCTCTGTGCCAGGCACAAGCCAAGCAAAGACGGAGAAATCGAGGTGTGCTTACCGTCCTTGGGGTTTGCTTTGTGCTCAGTGGGCTGCTCAACCAGCTTCAGCAGCGGGGATCTGGACCTCTGCACGGTGGGGAGAGAGGGGTCGCTGAACAGTATGGTGTCCTTGCCCCCTGTCATGGAAAAGGGGAAAATGGACATGTGAGGGCCTCAATGGGGTCGCTGCTATAGTACCGTCACCCCCATGCAATGGACTGGCTGGTGAACACGCACCTTCTTCAGTCACAGGTAACACTGTGGAAGGGCAATGGCCAGCAGGTCCTTTATATAACATGAGGACAGGTAATGGCTGTCTACGAGCCCTGAGAGTCTGCTTAGGATATGGCTGCCCACAAATGCCACCAGTAAGGGGCAACCTGTATGTCAGCCAAACACTGGGTGGCACTGATCAGGGTGACACAGTGACACTACTAGCACCAGCAGGGTGCTTGGTCATGCAGGTTTTAGAGCCATATTGCAGTGTCTGTGTTCTGGACTCCATCCCTTCCCAGCTGGGTGACTTTAGGCAAGTCACTTAACCTCTCTGAGCCACAGGGCCCTCGCCTGTTAAATGAGGACAAATAACAGCACCCACCTCACTGGGTGGTTTTGATGTTAGGCATTTAGTCAGCACTCAATAAATGGCACCTACTAAAATCACTGCTTTACAAGGCACCTTCTACTGCACTGTCATATACACTATATCTGATTTAATTTTATTTGGTCATTAAGATTGAATAATAACTCTGTGGTAAGTCAGGTAGTATCAGGTCCCTCAAATGATCACAGCTAAACTTTCACTTAGAACAGAGAGTCCCAGAGCAGCCAAAACCTTTGATCTATTTGCATGAACTCCGTAAGTAGATAGAGAGCATATGAGGCAAAGGGAAGGAGAAAAGGAAAAGCATTACGACTCTACTTTGAAGGCCGTGGCAAGTGATGGAGGTGAGGAGCGGGGAAGCATGGCTTTGAAACAGGAGCACTGCGAACACAGACTCAAAACACACAGACATAAAGGGCGGCTGCCTCGGCAGTTGAAAGAGCCCAGCAGGCAGGACTGGATCCCAGACTTCGCTCCACGAGGCCTCAGCACTCTCTTGGTGAACTCTCTTGGTGGGAACCCCTGTGCCAAACCCCAAACCCCAGGGGCCACGTCCCAGCCTGCCCTCCAACCTCAGCTGTCCAGCTTTGCGCAAGACCCTTTCTAAGGCCAAGCCGTTAAATGGGGCTCAAGGCGGAGGCTGTAAAGTTCTGTGATCTTAGTTTCAGGCTCAACAGAGCACAGAGCAGTATTCGTGTGAAGACTTTCACTCCTTTGGTGAACCAGGACTCTACGTCTGAGTCCTCAATTTGTTTACAGCACCATCCTCCCATTTGGCCATATCTTATTACCTTGATTCCCGAGACTGCAGTAGAGAGTTTGCACGTGGTAGGTGCTCGATAAGCATCTGATAAACGTGTGAATAAATGGCAGATGCATCCTCGGGCATCCTGATGTCTTGCGGGCCGCTGCCTCAGGCAGATGGCGTGTGTTATTAGCAGCCATGGCACTCTGGTTTCTCTGCTCAATGAGGGTCTTCCCAGAAGAACAGAAATCTGATAGGAGCCGACCCTGAAGTTCCCCACCAACACAGCTACTCCTCACATATGGCAAAAATCCAGGAATCTTCCTGTTCATAGGCTAGGGAGGCTTCCCAAAGAGAATCATTGGGATTTTGTTGAGAGACTCTCAGAATGACGTCAACACAATCGGGTCCCCCTCTGAGCTGCAAAGGGACTACCTGGAAACACCTGGAGAGCTTAATGGTTGCTCTGAACCCATAGCAGATGCCTCAGGGTGGACTTCTTTCTGCTTCTCACCACAGGCAACAGTTACTGCCCTCCAGGTAGGGAAAGAAAAGCATCTCTTGACCCCTCTCTTTTCTAGCAGGTAGGCTGGCAGCTCTCTGGCCTTAAGGGGACTCAGTAAGAGACACACCCTGCCCCTCTGTGAACAACCAGCCTTCCAAGTCCCCCGGGCCATGGTGGCTAAAAAGAATCAGAATTATGGGCAGAACTGGAAGCTGGTCGAGATCCCGAGCCCTTCCTGCCATGAGGGCAGGAAGATTCTCCAGGGTGGACTGTCTGTGGTCTTCTCAAAGCACAGAGCATCATCCAGCCCATAAAGGCCCCCCCCCCAAATAACACTGGAGCCAGCAACATCAAACTCCTCCAAGACCCTGAGAAGCAGGCACAGAGGGGAGGGGAACAGAAGCCGCCACTCCTTCCTGTCCAATCAAGGCAGGGACTGGGGAGAAGATACATACCTCCCCCGAAGTCTGCCTGGGGAGATCGTTTCCTCATCTTAAGGCAAAATGCCAAGATCTGGTCATCTTTGCAAAATATCTGAAGGGTTCAAAGGTCTTTCTTGGAAGGATCCCAGCTGTATAGTTTCTAACTCAGTCTGGATTCTGCTTATACTGACTGAACTGAGCTTTCATCTGAGGGGCTGCTGTTCCATCGTTTTGCTTTGGGTTGTCAGACTGGAGGATGAGGAGTGGGGCAAGGGTGACCCACAAATGAGGGTCAAACCTCAACTAATGTCGAAGGTCCCCCCGCCCCCCCATCCACTCAACTGGTGTTGGCTTCTGGAAGCCCTGCTGACTCCTTCTAACACAACACCCCTCATCTCCTCTGAAACGAGCCAAGAACTTTCCAAACGCACATTTCCCTCCTCAGACTGATGCTTCGAGCAGAGAAGAGAGAATGAAAATGAAAACCTCGAAGAGCCAGGCTCTGCTCGCGCCCCACTTGTTCTGGCATTTAGGGTTTCTTTTCAGAGCATGAGCACATCCAGGACACCTCCTCCCGGAGCTCCCCAGGCACCGTCCTCCCTGCAGAGGCCAGCAAAGGGCTGGGAGGAGGAGGCTGACCGGCGGGGGCGGGGCAGCGGAGGGTCACTCCTTCCCGAGGGGTGTGGTCCCTCGGGCCAGCCCACCGTCTGGCTTCCTCACAATAGCCCCAAGCCTTCTCTACCTCTCAGCGACTGGTTAAACAGTGTGGAATATGCTCTGCTGTCCAGATGATTTCGTCACAGGCTGTGACATTTGTCAAGCTTGTCTCCTCCCCAGCAAGATCACCAGTTTGCCCCAAACTTGTCAAACAGCATCAAGAGCTAGATGCTGTTGGCTGAGAGAGTGAGGAGGGAGGGAGGAGAGAGTCAAAGAAAGTCATAGCGCCCAGCAGTACTTCTGCCACGTGGCAGTGAGGGGTTGGCTCCTTCGCCACTGCCCTTTAGTGTCTCAGAAGAGACTGTTCTGGCTTCTGACTTCCTCCTCTCCAATCCAGCTTGCTTTGTGAACCGTTCCCCAGCGGATCTGATCTACCTATCGCCTCTTCTCCAAGCTGCAGCTCCCTGGGACTGGTGACCACTGAAAGGAAGATCCGAACACCTGGGTCCTCATACCAGCCACTGTGGCCTCAGGTATCACCTAACTTCCCAGGCTTCCCAAGATAACTTCCTTACCTAAAACGAGGGAGTCGGACTGGATTGGGAAAGAGGAAAATGTTTTCTCTCACAGGTCAACTCTGAGCAGGAGGCGGCTTCCTGGAAAGCCACCAGTGGAAGACCGCTGTGGGGGCCACACGTGAGGCCATCAAAGAAGAGCCACGTGACCGATGCACAGTGTCTGCCACTGTCATGGGGGTGCGTGTCATACACCACATGCTCGTCATCCTTGAACGTTTTGCTCTCAAGTGCCCTCCCAGGTCCAGCCCCAGCTGACACCTCCCACACAGAGGTCGTAATCACGCAGCCCTTAAGCATGCAGCCTCTTCCACTTTCCTCTCACTGCTTGGTGTATAAGTTGTCTTGCTCCCCTAATGGGAAAGTGGGTTCTTGAAGCAGGTGAGGGGCATGTCTTAGAATACCTGGTGCAGAACTAAATCCACCCATCTGATGTTTGAAAAGGTATCAAACACACTGATGGGCTGGTTGATTGGAGGAGACACTGACACTTTCAAGATGCTGGTAAATAAGAGGGAGCTAGCAATTCTCTGAAACCATGGAGACCTAGTTTCCTCCAGTTGGCTGAAAACACTGTAGTTTGGCTCCTCTTTGGGGAAAGAAATAGGAAGAGGAGAAGGAAGTGGAAGGGGGAAAAAGTGGAAAAAGGAGAAGAGGAGGAGGAAAAGAACATACTGCCTCTTGCTCCACCATTCAGCCCCTTCAATGATGCCATAAAACAATGAGCAGATAGAAGGGACCAGTGTGTGTTACACCAGGGGGGGGCCTACCCCTCACTCTCACCAGGCTTCGAGAATGATCATGAGACGATGCTTCATGGCAACATCTTTCGTCCCTGTACCAGGGCAGTGCTATCCCACTGGGCAATTGCCACTCTTTTTCCTGTCCTCCCACTTTGTATCTGTGTGGAGGCTGGAGATTAGAACAGACAAGCCATGGCATAAAATCCACTCAGCTGGGTCCCTCAAAGCTAATTTTACCATTTAATATTTGCTTTGTACTAATTGAATTCTCAATTTCAATTAACTGTTCTAACCAGGGGAGTACAAGGATACATAGAGAATGCATTTCTGTTTATTTACATGCAAGGATGATATTAATGCACTACTGATATTAACCACAAACACAGATATTTCAAATAGAACATACTCCCAAATCCTACTGAAACATTGTAGCTCAGGCCTTCAGGCAGCAAAAGGAAGGAAAGAAACAATTATTATTGCATAATAGCCATTCCAAACTAGACCCAACATCACCAAAGACAGAAAATTCTCAGCATTCATTGTTATTCAACTTCCAGCTTTTTACATAAGTTGTAGAAATAAAACATTGTGAAATTTCACTAAGTCATTTGGAGAGGAGAAAAAAATCAAAACTTCAGTACATGCACAAAAATAGCAATCTGACTGCACAAATAAACGATAAATTTGCCTGACTGTGTTGAAATTCAATGCAATAAAAGAAAGGCCTTCAAAGCAGATAAGGTTTTAACCGCATCAAAAGGTTCTTGTGCAAAATGGATCATTCAAATCCCCAGGATGGCACTCGCCACTAATTAGTTCTGTTAGGTCTTTTGACCTCAACTTCAGAATCACGGCTAAAAATTCCAATTTATGAAACACACTTCCAGGCAACCTAAGGCAGCTATTCAGATTTACATTAAGAGATGTGTTGTTGTTCATATCCCTGCTGCAATTTTCATTCCATGTACATTATAGGGAAGTAACAGATACGAATCAAGGGTAGAGGAGACCAGTTCCCGCAGAAAGCGTAAGTAACTAAAATATATGTACAATGTTGCTTCTAGCGGGAGAGGACACAGTGGGAAATGCTAAGCACACTTTTCTGGAGCTGTAAAGAAAAAAGGGGCATGACTGACCTGCATCTCATGAAGAGGGCATTTTTTTTTTCAAGACAAGCAGAATAAATACAGCTAATGAAAGTGAAACATCAGAGTTTTCTCTTGTGCACAACTGTGAAAAACTCCACACAGGAGATTTTGATTTTCAAGCCACATCACAAATGGGAAGAGGGAAGAGAGCAGGAGAAGGTTGGGAAGCGCCTTTGGTCGGAGCACTTGTTTTTCTTATTTTAAGTTTTAGGACTGATGATCAAATTGAACAAATCCTTGTATATTCTTACATTCATTTGTAGGGGTGAGGATTAAATTGATAAAAGATCTTTATAAAACACCTACGGGTAACAAAAATGAAACAATTTCCTATATTCCCAAACGTTTTAAAAAACCACATATCTTAAAAAAACATGCAGACATACACAATGACAATTTCAGAATTTAAATTAGTAAAACTGCATAGTTACAGAGACAAGAACCTGCATATTTATTTTAATTTTCTGATTTCCCTCCAGAATGAGAGTTTCTAAGTTTAAAACACTTCTCAACAGTGTTCTTCAAATAAAAGGACATGAAAAAGGTAGAATCTTCTTTGCAAATTATGAGAGTGCTTCCTTTTTAAAAAAAAAAAAAAGGAAAACAAATTTTATGAAGTTCTGCTTACCTGGAAGGCTCCACAAACCAGAAACTTCCAGAGTTCTTAATTTTTTCTCCAGTTCAGCCACCCGATTCCCTAGGATTCTGGAAAAGGGGAGCGAATTGCAGGAGACAGATTAATGAGCATCTCATCAGCTCCCAAGGCAGTGAGCGGGCTACTTGGGAAACCTGCTAGTGCCCTAAGAGAAAATGTTTTGAGGTTTAAGATATTTGCTAAAAATGGAATACACACACACACTCTCTCTCTATTGAAATACAAATAAAAATAAAGTGAATAATTTTTTTAAATACTAAAATGTTGCCATTGACGTGACTCCTCTCCCAAAAGGTGGTTCCTCGGAGAAGCTAAACAATTATTGCACCATTGCCCAGACATCTTACAGCATTTCTATTTAAGAATTGCTCGTTGCTAAAAATGACTGAATCTTGAGTACCCTTCATGGCAGCGCACCTTGAGTCTTTGAAGGTAGATCTGAGTTTTGGAAACAATCAAAGTGTAACAGATAACATGGGTAAAGATACTTGGTAATGCTGCTTTGAGTCAATAAAGTAATAGTAGCTGCCTAGAAGCTGCCGTCTTAGACCTCGCCTGTTTCAGATTGATATCCGATTCTTCCTTCATATCTAGCATAATGACTAGTAGATGTTTAAAAATGCACTTGATTGCATAACTGTTTTTCTCTTCTCATGACTTGTAAGTATTAATGGAGAGAATTTAGAAAAAATGGACATTACTAAAGAACTCTCAGTAATTGCAGAATCACTAGAATAATGGTATTGCTCTCCAAAGTGACCATTATGACAGATTCATTGATATGTAAGTTCTGGAATGTGTATTTGAAAATACTGTACTGTTTACCAGCACATCAAACTTTGTATGAATGGAAAGACATACTTGTGGGCATATATTCCCCCTCCTTGACATAAAATTAAATATATTGGAAAATGATTTCACAGTCACTTAAAACTTCAGTCACTTCTCATTGACCTGGGTATTTAAAAAAAACCAAAACTTGTCTTTATATTATTTGGGGGATTCTCTTGGCACTGCTGTGCTAAAATGATGCAGAAATATCCTTAACAGCAAAGTTTCAATTCTTTTCAACAGGAGAAATCAGAACACCAGAATTGTTCTTCTGGTTCTCCTTATATGCCAGAGATGGCTGCACACACCCACACATGTACACAGAGAATGAACATGTATATATATGCACACGCGTATACGGCTTTGAATTCACCCTTATTTTATCTGAATTGACTTACAGCATTGAATTAATATTCCCTGTGTGTGCACAGAAAACTCTTCGGCATTACTATATGTGGTTTTCCTCATCTAGGTACTTAGAGCATTTCTTTGCCTCTTTTCCTTAAGTCTTAAATTCTGCATAGTCTTTATCAATTACTTTCAATTTTCACTCCAATTGTTGGGTCTGTTCTGCTTTCACGGCTCTGACCCTTCAATAAACGCCATTCTTCGTAATCTCCCTTTCAATATTTTGCTCAGACCTTCTGATCCAAGCTCCCTTTTCACCAGCTGATGGGTTTGAGATGCAATCGCAGCAGTGTTCAAGTTGAGGTCTGTTTCTTAACGAGATCAGATCCCCTGTAGGTGGCTGCCTCTCGGAAACAAAAGATAAGGCTTAACTCTTCTGTGGACGTTGAAGGATACCTTCAGGGCGACGCGCGAAGGCATGGTGAAGAGACATTTGGTTGCATTTTTTCTGATGATCCCAAGTCACAGCCACGTCTCCCAGAAATGGAGGGAGGAGAATTTGCTGGTGCTATTTTCAGAGGCCCTGCCTAAGTTTGCCTGCGGTGACTGTTTTCCTCTTTGGCCTGACACAGGCATCTGATGCAGGGCTGCAGACAGTCAAGTGGACCCAGCAGAAGCTGGGGTAGTAGTAATAGTATCAATAACAATGACAACTACACTACTGTTAACACTAACAGCAAAACTGAACTTTCCTGAGTCTTCTATATGAATCAGGGTCCATGCTGAACACCTACCAGGCTTGTGTTATTTCATCAGACCTGACAAAAACCTTGCAGTGTACGTTGTCTTTTTATCTTTCTTTTAAACATGGGAACCCCCAGGAACAGAGAGGTTAAGCAACTTGCCCGAGGACCCAGAGTTCATCTCAAAGCTCTGTCTTTTCCCAATGCCCATGGCTCTCACCATCAACTTGTACTTCTCCTCCCATTACCAGACAGGGGCGTGGAAGTTAGTTAACTGGACCAAAACCCCATGCAGGACTCAGCTGGTGATGAGTCTGGATTTGAACCTATCAATCCATAGTCATTGGTGCCAATTCAAACACCAACAGGAACCCCCAGTTTGGGGTGCGGTGAAGATGGGAATTTTACTTAGTGCAAACAGCTTAATGGTAATATAGCATAGTAGTGAACACAGCACTACTCTGGAACAGTTCAATAGTGCTACAGCATGGCTGTGAGGATGTCTGCTCAGTGATGCTCCACTCTGCTCTGCACCACACTGCTCTGGCCTGGAGCCAGGAAACCCAGTGCTCAGATTTCTGTGGAAAGTATGCTCCCCAGTCTAGAGGAGAGCTAATTTATATAGACAGAAGTCCCCACCCCTTGTCCCTGATTGGCCCATCCTTATGCAAATGAGGATGCCAAGCCCTCAGTTTGATTGGTCCAAAGGCACTGTCCTGATTGGTCAGAACAGAGCTGCTCTGATTCAATGGGACAAACCTTAGTTAGTCCCATTGGTTGAAATAGGAACTCCTATTGGAGTTGATTCCAGGAACTCCTTTACAAGGGCTGGCTCAGGAGGCAGAAACATGACAGAAACACAGGCAGGCAGGCCGTTCAGTGCAGAGGAGGGCAGTTCAGCACAGAGGCAGGCATGTTAGAGCAAAGGCTTCTCTCCGAAGTGCAGTTTGTGTGGGAGGCCCTGGCAGAAATGGCTTCGAGGCTCTTTTTTTTTCCTTTTTTAAAAATTTGAGTCTAGTTAGCCACAAGGAGCCTTTCTTAGTACTCAGCGTTCACAAACCTAAGCCTCAGTTTGCCTCTGAAGTACATACTCTTAACCAATACCCAGTAAGGGCAATGTAAAACGAGCTTTATCACATCTGGAGCAAATTCTCGTTAAAGACCATTTATATTGAAATATGGATGTAACCACAGCTGACTTGCCAAATATAACCCAAGATGCTTCAAATGACAAAGAGGGACCTCCTGATTGGCTTGACACTGAAAGAATGTGGCAGGTGGTCCACTGAACGTGGTGTGATGCAGCCCAGTGAGAGAAGAGGGCTATTTGAGTCTTAATAGCTGGCTGTATTTATAGATGGAGATGGTGGAAGTAGGAACAGGGTCCCTTCAATTCAGTTTGACCAATTCAACAAACAGTTACTGCGGCTGCAGAGGATAATAAAGAGAAGCAGACCCTGTCCCTGTATTTGAGGGACTAAAAGCCTGGGGGCACACAGACACACAGATGCACACACACGCATGGAGCCAGCGGAAGGCTTTAATAACAGATGATATTTGTCAATCACTTGTTCTGCACCAGATATTACTGTAAGCATCGCACAGTTATTATTTCCCTTTTTCCCTTGCCACAACCAGTGAGGCCGCTCTCATCATCCTAATTTTGTAGATATGGGAACCGAGACCCAGGGGGGTCAATGAACATGCCCAGGGTGACGCAGCTGCTAAGCGAAGGGGCCAGAATCAACACCTGGGCCTGGAAATACACAAGTCCTTCAGCAGAACTGTGGAGCAGAAGTGGCGAGTAAATGAAAGATGAATCCAGAGAGGCTTGTAGGGACCCAGATTTCATGATCTTGTTGCCATATTGACAATGTTAAGATTTATACACCGGCAGTGGGGAGATACTGCAGGGTGCTAAGCAGAGAAGCAGCACAACGAAGTTGAGGAACAGTATTCTGGATGCAGAGTTGAGAAGGGACTGGAAGAACTATGAGCAGAAGCAGAAAGACTAGTTAGATGAATATCATCCAAGTCAGTGACAATGGTGGCCCACAACAAGCCAGTGGGAATGTAGGGAAGCCAAAGGGATGGGGCCACAACCAGGAGGCAGGTGAGGAGTGTGAGGTGTCCACAGGATACCCACCTGGACACAAGGGAGAGAGGGAAGATCTGGGAGTGCAAAGAGGAGAGTGTAGGTTGGGGAAGTGGATCTGCTCACCGACAGCATGGGAGAAGTCAGACGCGCAGGGGACCAGATCACCTCCTGCATAAGGCAAGAGAGGACCAGAGAAGCACACCTGGAAAGGCAGGAGGAGAGCCAGGGCAATGTGGGGCCTAGGAAGCCAAGAAAGAGTTCCAGGTGGGACAGCATGGTCAGTGCTGTCTTATTCCAGAAGCAGTCATACTTCTAAATGAAAGTCTAGAAAAAGCCACTCAGAAGATGTGCCTGACCCTTGGAAGAGACGTTTCAGTGGAGGTGATGAAATCCAGAGTGCAAGTGACAGGTGGAGACAAAAGCAGACTACAAGAAAGTTGAGGCGGTGAACGGAGAATGAATCTCCAAGCAGTTTAGCAGGAAATAGACGGAGAGAGCCTGGGCAGTAGCTCGAGGCATAAACAGGCTTGGGGGAGGATTTTTTTTTTGTAGGATAGGGAGATTTTAAAGAATATTTTTATTTAGCTACAGTTTGTTTTAAGATAGGGGAGATTTCCACATATGTCCACCCAGTAGACGAGGAAATTCCTCAAGATGTCAGGCCTCTAGATGGATTTTCAGTAGCAGTTTGTGATAACAACATCATAGGGGGTCTGCAAAGGCAGAACTAACTCAGGAACTGGCCACTGTTGTGCCTCTGTCCTTGCTTTCAGGACAACACAGGGAGCAGGGATCCCCGACTGAGGGTCCCTGGGGAGAACCAGGGCCTGACGCAGAAGCAGCTGCTGTGGGTCTACGCAGACCTGGAGATAACCCCGCCCCCGCCTCCACCCAGGTGGCCTTCTTTTGAATCACTGCTCTGATGCCTGACAGCTGGTGTTGCCACCAAGATTTTGAACTTCTAAGCTATTTACCATTGGCCAGGGAGGGGGAAGAGCAGTGAACAGTTTCAGACACAGCAGGAAGGGTAGGGAAAGGCCAGGATGTCTTCAGGAATTCACTACCACCATCACCACCACTACCACTGCCCCCCATCCCCACCCCACCCCCATCCCCCCCTCTGGAAAAGTGATGGTTTGTTGGGAAGGACTGGAGAGGGAAACAGTACTTTAACATCTGTCTCTTCTATTAATGCTTTGCCATCTGTTTATAAGACAAGTGAACCTCATCTCTTCTTTAGCAATAATCAGACAACTGCCAACTCTTTGGAAACAAGTACCTCAAGCAAAATGCCTTGTAATTGAACGTGCTCTCAAAATGTGAAGTCCCAGGTTTAGTCATCAGTTCTTCACGACGGCTCTCTGTGCACCTTCCCGAGGGTGGGTGGTAACTGCCAGGCAGTGGAAGGCACGCTTCCGGAACAGAATATCTTTGTTCCTACTTACCATGCCCCACCAACACAAAGCTATCTTATTATTTTAGTTACAAAATCATGGGGGATAACAGCAAGCAGACAAAATTGACATTTCATTCTTAGCCCCAACTCCATTTCTTGTTTAATTAGTTCCCTTACATGCTCCCAAATAAAACATTTACCAAAAATATGAAACTTAAGACCCTCTAAGTATTAAAAAATGGCACATTAGGTACTTTATGTACTGATATAAAGCAATCTTCGAGATCTATTGTTATGGGCATAGTGCAGAAGAGTGGAAACCTTTTTTAAAAAATGTATACTATCTACTATGTGTAAAAAAGGAGAATATCTATATGAACATAGCCGAGTATTTTTGTGTGTTTATGTAAATGTATTAATGCATTTAGTTATATGTGCATGCTTGGGGAGGACCCGTAAGAAGTGAGGAATGGTGATTTCTTCAGGAAGGGGAATTAGGTGGCTAAGAGACAGCAGTAGTTTGGAGATACAGTAAGCCCTAACTTAACGCCCTCACTTTCAACGTTAAGTGGAATGATGTATAACGGAACCAATTTTACCACAGGCTAGCTGATAGGAACAGGAGTTAAGTTCCCACACAGCACATCGACATTGTAACAAACTGACTATCCAAGGACCTGCTGTATATGGTTGTTTAACCTTTTAAATGTGACCCACGAAATAGTTTTAAATTATTCAATAGTTAAGAATGAAAAATCGCATTAAAGCAAAGATAAACCTGGCAAAATGAAAGTGTCAGACTTTCTCAAAAGAGGCGCAAGCCCAGGGACCCTGGGAACTCACACGGCTGCCGGACAGGTTAGGGACCCGGCAGGAACCCAACCTGCCCGAGGCGGGGCGGCAGACCACCAGCAGTGTGGAACACCGCAGGGATCCAGCCTGAAAAAAACCGTCCTCCTCCGTGCCTGTTCTGGGAAGATTCCCATTCCTTCTCCCTTCCCTTATTAGTATCTGCATTTCAGCCTCTGGCTGTTTCACTCCTTGGTTAAGATTTCTTTTCAAAGAACTTTTGAAACTCCCTTCAATAAATTACCCTTGTCATCTCTTTGAGATTGCCCAGACTCCCTCCACTGCTCTCTGCCTTCTTTTATATATATCTTAATCTCCTGCGCGATCTTCCCTTCACTTCCATCTCCTCTTTTTTCTGTTTTGTTTTTACAATACTCTCAATCATTTTCCAGGGCCCCGGTTCCCTGATCCCTCCCCTTCTTGCTGGAAGCCCAGCCTTTCATCGCCCGATCACTTCTTTTCCACTTTTATTTTGGTTCTGGTATCAGCTGCATAGTCGGCAGGGCCCAGTGCAGAATGAAAATGAGCAGCCCACTTGCTAAAAAATAATTCAGAATTTCAACATGGAGACAGGAGCATCAGACCAAACGCAGGGAGCTTCTGAGCACGGGGCGCCGAGCAGCCACAGGTGCTAGCCCGTGAGCCGGCCCCGTGTGCAGTGTTTGCTGCTTTAACTGTTTATTCACCATTCTCTGAACACTTCCAATTTTGCTTCTGTAATTTTCAATGGCTACCTTAACTTGCTTGATTTTGTCTAGTATAGCCAATATGTTTATAAAAACCAAATAGGACATTATTGTTCCCTTTCACCATCTTTTTTGCTGATGCTGAAGCATGACATGAGAGTCCCTTGTAAGCTCAGCTGCCTTTGAGTGGATGCTTCACTGCTCCTGCCATTCAGAGCCCCTCAAAGTCATGCTACAGGTGCACATGGCCCTCCGTAGGTGCCTCCACTAAAGAAGACCTGGGGGCCTGACCGGCTGAGTAACCCAGGCAAGGGCAATCAAAATTGCCATTTAATAGGCATTACTCAGTGAGTTCAGGGTGAACCTTCAATAAGCAACAACCAGTATTATTTGTTGGCTTGACCTAACTGAGAGCCAAGGTGCGGTCAATGCAGAAGCATAGTTCTAGTTTAAGGAGTTTCCTTTCAGATCTGAGGCTTCTCACCTGCTCCCCTTAAGGCCTGTAGCCCCCCCAGCTGCCATCACCCCACACTTCTCCTGCCCACCCCCCACCGAAAGGTCCAGCCACCTACTTGTTGGTCTGCCTCTGGTGCTGGATGACCATGTTTTTCTCATGGATCGTCTCCAACAGGGCTGTGGCCAGAGACTTCAGATCAGAAATGGACTGTGGAGTGGCCGGCAGACTGCACCCGTGATCCTCCGACAACAGATCCTGAACTAGGTGGGAAACGACATTCACAACTCAGTCTGAAGCTCGTGTAGGACACCAGAGTGCAAACCAAGGTCAGCTTGGCCTGGGTAGTGATGGGTGCCCAGCTTCTAAATGCTGCTACGTTGCTTTGAAGAGTCCATTTCAGAGGGCAAACGTACAAAATAAAAATCAGTGTGCGGGTTAAGCAGAGAGGAGGAAGTCCTCATGGACTTTTGTTAGCAATTTTTAAGAAGATAATAATCTGTTGTATTTGTCCAGTATTTTAGACATTCAACAAAAGTTTTATACTGACTCATTTGGGACTTAAAATGAACCAAAAAAAAAAAAAAATCCACCTGGAAAGTGGCATTTATCCCCATTTCGTGGACAGGAAAGCAAGGTGCAGATGAATTAAAAACATCGGCTGGAGGTCACACAGCCACGCTAATGACAGTGACTCTAGTCCTGAGCTCCTTCCTTTACAACAGAATTTCCCAGGGCGAGGTGCTTTCAGTGGGCAAGAGAATTTCGGAAATTATTTAAGCTACAAAATACATTTTGTATAGCACATTTTTAGAAAGGGCAGATAAACTAACAGGTTACACAAAAAGACAATGGCCGCCTGCACTCCCACCAGACAGGAGAAAAGGAGACGGTACAAATCACTATGGGTTTTTGAACACCGTTTCCTATGTCTGTATATAGATATACAAATCCATACACTTCTCTTCAAAAACGGGAAAACCTCTGCTTTTTTCACTTAACTTATGCCTCACCACGAGGATGTCCTAAAACAAAATGTTAACAGTTGCTTAGTAGTTCATGTATAGATATAAATAAATGTGTTGTTTCCA
>CM052538.1:12395536-12599233 GCA_028533065.1 Trachops cirrhosus
TGTTGTTTCCAATGGTTTTTTATTGTAACTAATGTAGGAATAATTTTCATGAAGCAAAATATTTGCATATGTCTATAGTTATTTCCTGCTGGCTCAAAGGGCATCCACGTAAGGCACTGCATCAGAGGTTGCCAAATGGTTACCTAGGAAGGGTGTCCAGATTTGCCTCTCTGCCTGGTGTTTGGGTGTGGCGGGCAGTCCCCACGGCGGTGATAACAGTACATCTCAGCATTCAAAGATGCTGTGCCTCAAGGGTCTCCAAAACCAAACTTAGATGGGCTACTTCACATTTCTATAGAGTAAAATAGTTTCCTTTTAAAAAAGCAATTCTAGAGTGTCCTTTCCTAGTGGACTAAAAAGAAGTTGCTTGGAAAAGTGCCTTGGTTGTTAGGTAAGCTGGAGAGTCAGCAGGTTTTTAAGCCCCCCTACTTTGGATTAAGACTGCCATCTGGGTGTTACCGTCGGTGCTGCTGACACCCAAGAACGGGCCAGCCAAGTACATCCAACCTGAGGCTGACGTTTAACACTGAATTCCCAAGTAGTACGTGTCAGAAGCAAGCTCTCTGCTATTTATTCCCCTGGACTGTTCCTGGAAGATCATTATTTTTCATCGGAATTGACAAGGAGGGGAACAAAATTGCAATCAATAAAAGCTTCTTTGAAAAAGGCACATGTCCCATGATGAAATGATTTCAGCAGCTATGAGACTTCCGTTCTGCCCAAGGAGTCCACGAAAAAGGGAAATTCGATGAGGCTGAAACATGTACTCGGAGACGCTAAACTGGTGATCAGAGAAGGCACAATATTCTTGGAAGGAGAGCACAGCGCAGGGGAAGGGACATAAACAAGGGCCGGTTACTAGGAAAACCTCTAAGGCTGAGGTTCTTAAAGCCGTGCCCCCAAACCAGCAATGGCATCATCTGGGAACTTCTTAGAAATGCCTGTTCTCAAGGCCCACCCCAGACCTCCTAATTGGAAAGTCGGGGTAGGGGCAGTAATCTGCATTCCAACAAGCTGTCCAGGGAATCCTGCTGCAGGCGGAAGTGCCTAAGGATCAGCTCGGTTCCCAGCCCACAAAACGGGATGTGGACTGGCAGCCCGAGCATTCTGCGACGCCCAGTGACCCCTCCCAGAGAGTACCCCTACCTTGCTTTGCAGAGAGAACTCCAGTCAGAGCACTACTGCCGGATTTACCCTGGCCTTTTGAGTTTTTCCGTCGCTCGAGAGCATTCTAAAGTAGAATGGGGAGAAAAATGAAAACCTCTGTCAGAAAAGACAATAATGGAAAAATACCCAGTTACGGCTAGACGCATCCTCCCAATTCAGCACACAAGAACCCTTGGCAGAATCCAAATGCTGGCCCACCTGTTCAAATTCTGAGTCCCCGCCAAAGGGTTAGGATTTGTATGGACCCGGTAAAGCGTTTAAAAAGAAACTGGTGCCTGGCGGAATGACAGCAACTACCCTCTCCCGAACATAAAAGGCACTCAGTGCATACTTGTGAAGTCACCAAATCTGAAGCAAGAACTCAGTCTAGTGCGCGAAATCACTGGTTACGAAAACCCCTTCCAAACAGACATGAGAGGAGAACAGGTTAACTTTCATGCACCGATGCCCAGAAGTCACTAGTGGTATTTGGAAGAATTCTGTGGCTCAACTGGAAAAAGGGCCACCATGGATGGGCAACACCTGCCACGGACACGAGAAAGGGAAGTGCATACGTGCCACCTAAATGTCATCCCTAGATGAGACGCTTCCATTACAGTTGATATGCATGGTACAGCCAGTGCTTGGCACATAGAAGGACCAAATAGATGCTTGTAAATGAATGCACATGCACGTATTTTAAAATTATGTATTAATTATACATCTTTAAAAGCTGCCTTCTTCTTTGGCTGCCTGTGTATATATAGACCGGTAGAAACTGAAATGTGGCCCCACAGACGGAAAGGAGGAACAGCGTGGAGATCTCTGAGAAAAAAGCCCACGTCAAAAGCCAGGAAAATGAGAAGGCCCTCCCAAGCATCCAGACTGCTGGAGAACTTCACCCTCAGGAAGAGAAATCAATCTATTTTCAAAGCAGAGACACCCAGGAGATCTTTCTAATTATAACACAAGTAACATCTGCAGAAATAGATATTATCAAACTAATGGTGCTGGAATGAGAGGAAGTAACAGTGGGGAGAATTTAGACATTCTGTCCTTTCAGGAAGACGTGAACATTATGGTCTGGATTGTGATTTCCTAATCTTTGTTTCTTCATCGCTCAGAAACCATTTTCTTATGGACCATTATGAGACAAACAGTATCTGATGACAGAATGTTTTAAAGAAAAGCCAGAGAAGAAGCCTCAGGTTGTATGGACCGAGGCTGTGAGGCAACCACATCGAGATTCTGGGCACTGTCCATGTGTCCTGTCCTGATGACCGCAAGAGAAGGAGCCCTCACAAAACTGGGGGTGAGGGGTTGTGTTTGTTGTTTCTGGTTTAATTCTCACCAGTTATCTCAGTTAAAGCTCTTAGGGGGCTCTCTCTGGGAGGGCGGGCAGCCACTAAAATATCTTTGGCACATAAAAGAGAATTGAAATAGGATGACATTTAGAGGCACCGTAGTGAATCATCAGCTCATCGTCACGGTTCTGCTACCTTGTATTTGGCGATGTTCGATTTCAGGAGGTTGACCTCTTCGTGAAGTTGCTTTAATCTCTCTTGAAGGTACCTGGAAAAAAATGCAACCGGAAAGTGTTTGGGGACAAAGTGAAAAACATACACTCAGATAGGAGAGGAGAGAAAAAGGAAGCACCAGTCTGAAGAGCCCTCTTTTACATACAATGCCTGCTTCCCACTGAAGGGAGGGGGAGAAAAGTGTATCTTTGTGACCTCTGCTTAAATGAATGCGATCAAGGTCAAATATGCCCAAATCACAAAAACCCCACTTCAGACGAGCCCTCTGCCGAGATTCCCTGAGGGATATCAACACGGTTTTCACATAATTCTCATTAAGATGATTCCACTGGGAAGGGAGGCAGGAAGAGACGACACCAGACATAACATTAAGTTAGACACATACACACACTGAAATTTGCCTCGGGGAAAAGAAACAGCTCAGGGAATTTCTCAATTTATTTTCTTATTCTTTTCTCTCTCCTTGATAGCAATAACAAGCAGCTTTTCCTGGTTCCCTACCCTCTCGCCCAAGAGGGGAGAAGGAGAAAGGGGCACACATGTCTGCATGTGGCACTACTTTCCTGACTTCTACTACCACTATGTGACATTAATATCGTTGTTTCAAGGGTTGTGACTTTCCGTTCACTGTAAGGCAATTTTCTCAAAGGTGAATAGGGCTGCCAATAACTCCCAGGCTGCAGGCCCTCGAGGAGCCGGCGTGTGACCCAATGGACCGCAGGCCTGGGCCGGGTCACCTGCCTGTTCTCCATACACAGGGCGTCCACGTCGATGATGCGGTTCTCGTGGCCGCCCAGGATGTGGTTTAGCTCCTGGTTGAGCCTCTCCACTTTGTCCTGGTAAGAAGACCGCTCTTCTTTCACGTCCTGAAGCTCATCCACAGAGGCCTGCAGGTCATGCTCCAGAGACTCAATCTGAAACCAGAGGAAGCGCCCTTACTCAAGACGTGCCTCAGACACCAGCTTTATGGCCAGAGATGGAGCCTTCTGCGTGGTTGGCTGACTTTTAGAGAGTTTATTAATGCCACCCACATGCTATAAAGCCATAAGAGCCACTCACTGGAATATGATCAAAGCTAAAAGGAAGGGGACAACGTCCTGGCAGACACTTACTAAATATACCTACGGTGGGAGGGGACACCAGCTTGGAGAAACAGAACCAGTCCCTCACCAGCAGCGGCATGCCCTAAAACCAGAGGCTCGGAGAGGGCAGATCCTGGCGCTGGGAGCGGCAGCCATTGTCTTATAAATACATGCTTTTCCAACCCGCTCTAGACCCAGAAATCTTGTTCTGCTCTTCAAACCCAATTAACAAGAGAAGGGAAGAGATGGGCTCTCTTAGCTGTTCCCTAACTAGGACTCTGTACCCGTTGAGATTTTGCCTAAAAAGCACTGCTCAGCATTTGAGCGGAAACTGGCAAATTAAGGCCAGTTTGTCACGTTTTGTTCTCTCCCTGTCTATCCTGGCCAAGGGGGCACTTTCTTGTTGTGTTCAGAGCAATGACACCAAAAGTAACAGCAGACCGGCTAGAAGCCAGGAACACAGAGGTGGCTTGGAAACCGAGGCCAAGACCAAGGGAGAAAAAGCCTCCAGCTTGTATCCTCCGTCCTCCTCTGACTCGCATCCCAGACACCCCACACCCTCTGGGCAACAGGGACGCAGTCCACTCAGCCCTGGGTCGCGACCAGCTGTGCAAACCCACTCCCTGCTCACAGATGTTAGCAATAACCTGTTCCTTCGCCCTCTCCAGCTGCTGGACCAAGTCTTCACGCTCATGGGCTGCAAAGTGCCGCACACCGATCTCTTCATCTCCAAGCCTCTGTTTCGCAATTGTCATCCTCAAGAGCTGCATTTTCCATTAGTAGGAGAGAGAGAGAATAGATGTAAAAAAAACACCCAAGCATACTAGGCAGAAAGTTTTTGAAAGATTTTCAAGAAATGCTGGGAAAAAAGCACAAGACAAAGATATTTCTGGCCCATATCATGAGTTTAAAAAAACACATTGTGTTTTGTACATGTGTGCGCGCACACATGCACGCGTGTGCGTGCGTACCTGGCACGCGGCCTGGGCATGTGAGGGTGGACATCCCGTGTAGCATAGCCATGGTGAGGAAAACCACACTGCATAACACATGCGGAGATGGGCATGCTTCCACACTCCTAACAATAAGGCTGTATCATCAAGAGCCTTACGAATGTCTCACCCGCCTAATGATCCAATAACTTTACTTCTGACAATCTGGGCTAAGAGTGACCCCAGACAGGGGCTAGCTTTAGGAAAAAAGAAAAAGTAGATTCCACTATTACTTACAGAAACAGCCTCTAGCGGAATTGCTAGCAAACTATAATGCAATCAGTCAATGGGCTAGTCTGCAGCTGTTTTAAATAAGGGTGATGTGAACTACGGAATCCCACAGATGTATTCAGAATGCCATGTTAAGTGGAGGAAAAGAGCATAATACTAACTGTTATATAAAGGAAATAAGCCAGTCAGAGAAAGACAAATACCATACGATTTCACTTATACGTGGAATTTAATGAACAAACTGAACTAAGAAGTAAAATAGAGACAGACTCATAGATGGAGAGCAGGCTGACAGCTTGGGGGTAGGGAATGGGTAGAGGGATCAAGCAAGAAAGAAAAAAACCAAGAAAGAACTCATGGACATGGAAAATAAAGAGGGTTAAAAGATGAGGTAGCATGTTAACTGGATTGAAATAACAAACTTTGAAGAGAAATAATGACTGGAGAAAAGTAAAGAGCATGTCAAATGGCATTGAGTTGGGGTCCTTATTTAAAAACCACTCATTTGACTTGGATGTGTATTTATTGTGCACCTACTATGTGCCAAAGGATCACTGGGATTGGGCAGACAGTGTTCCAGGCAGCAGAACGGCTTCTGTTGTACAAGGACCTGGCAGAGGGTGTAAACAGACAGCTGTGCTTTATGGAATCTGATTACAGTCGAGCTACATTACTCAAGGATTCTGTATTTTCAAATGTGCACAAATTTATTTGTAATCTCAAAATCAACACCCGTGGCACTTTCAAATCATGCACGGATGTGGGTAAACGAGTGCAGAGTTGCAAAAAAAATGTGAATTGTCCGTCAGCCTGGCACCCAGCTGAGGCTGCACCAGGCAACGCTCTCCTCTTGTTTAGCTCTCTACACAAGTGTCCTTTCCACGGCCTATTTAGTGCCACATTTCCCCCCATATTTTTGTGCTTTTTTTTAATGTTTTGCTGTTTAAAACAACCCCCATGAATAATGCTAAAGTGCTGTCTAGTGTTTCTAAGCACAAGAAGGCTGTGATGGGTCTTACAGAGGAAATATATGCGTTAGATAAGCTTCACTCAAGAGTGAATTACAGTGCTATTGGCTGTGAGTTCAATGTTAATGAATCAACAATACACATGAAATAATGTGACTTTAAATGGACAAAGCACACATAAAACAGTTAGGTATTGACACTGACACAGTGTTGTGACCAGAGGCTCCCAGGAACCTGTCAACCAATGTTGGCTCCAATTCGATGCCAACAGGAATCCCAGACTCGGGGTGTGGTGAAGAAGGAAGCTTCATTCCGTGCAACCGCTCAACTGTGGTTCAACAGGGCTGTGAGAAAGGGCTCTCTCTCTCCCTGAGCCAGAGGGGAGTGGACAGATAGAGGAGGTCCCCGACCCTGGTCCCCAAAAACCACGCTCTGATTGGTCAGTGAAGACACTCATGGGGACACACCTGCCCAGCTCCGATTAGACAGGGAAAGCCTCAGTTCTGTTGGCAGAAACAGGATCCAGGGGCTCCTTTACAGGGGCCGGCTCCGGGCAGGCAGGCAGTTCAGTGCAAGCAGAGGCAGTTTAGCGCAGGCTTCTCCCTCGAGTGTGGCTTGTGTGAGAGGCCCCTGTTTGCAAAGGGCTGCTAGGCTCTGCTGTTACATCTGAGCCCCCTTAGCCACAGGAGCCCTTCCTGGTAGGGATCTTCTCTCTCAGGGTCAACAAACCTAATCCCGTGATTCCCCCAGGAGCAGTAGTTCAGTATACGCTAATTCAGGGTCTGCAGCAACGTTGGAGGATATAGCCACAGTAAATAGCGGGAATCAACAGTACTGGGCATGGCAGGAGTGGAGTGGAATTTACGGCAGCACTAGCTCATTCAACTGAAAGCTGACTAACGTGTGAAAACTCTTTTGGCTCAGGACTTGCAGAACCCCAAGTGAATGTACAGAAAGACAAACATCTAAGCAAATAAAAAAAAGTTCTCTCCAATCAAAGGGTCCAGGAGCAGGTAGGCATCTGCTTTTTGTGCTGGGAGGCAACAGGAGGTCTGTGACACGGCTTTGAAACTGGGCTCTTTTTCCGATACGTGAAAAGCCAGACTGACAGCCTGAACTTTAAGTAATAAAACACCGCTGTGGTTTTCTATTCGCGGTACGCTCCACTGAACACTTAATTTAGAATTACACAATTATGTTTGCTTAATGCCAATTAATTATTAAACATGTTTATTGAGGTCTGACTGCCATAGAAGACAGTCATCTTTTATATACTGGATGCCTGTTAAGCTTCAATAAATATGTTAACAATCATTTGGTGTTTAATGTGCATACAATATCGGCTATTAAATCTCAGGGCCAGACTGGTTGAAACACTTATTTTTAAAAGTGAGGCCCAAGTTGGTAATAGCTGGATCATTAGTTGGGTCTGACTCTCAAGCACAATCAGCCGAAGGGGCCAGAGGAGGCCACTGCAGCAGGAACAGCAGCGCCCAGGAAGGGGTCTCCTGCCTTCCCAGCTCACAGCTCCTTGGCTCTGGAGTCCCCCTGCCTGGGGGTTCACATCCCAGCTCCACAGCCTGTGCGCTGTGCAACCACAAGCATGTGTCTTAATGTCTCTGAGCCTTCATATCCTTCTCTGTAAAAATACAACAGTCACAGTATAGCTTTTCACTGTCAGGTGAGAGGGAGTAGAGTCGCATTAAATGTATTTTTAATTTAGGGCATTCAACTTTATGTGTTTGGAAAAAAGGTATGGGGGAGGGGAAGAGGAGTGAGAGAGATGGAGAAGAGAGACTGAGAGAAATTAAAATTAAAAAAATTGGCTGACTTTACCCAGCCCTGCTGGGAGGTGGAAAATCATACTGTTCATATTTATACATAATACCACTGCTCAGGTGTACACATGACCACGTACCCTGAACTTTATGGGCAATTTTAAGGGCCCATCAGGGGGAATTTTGAATAGACACAAGTTTCTGCATCTTACAAGCTGACTTCAGAACGTAATCTTACGTGAGAGAAGATCGGGTTTCTCTGCAATACTTAGCACAGCCCCTGGAACATAAAAAGTGCTCAATAAATGCTAGCTGCTGTTATGAGCATTGTTGCAATAATGGTCATCGCCCCCTCCACGTGAGCTTCCCCACACGGGCCCCCAGCTGGAGAAAGCACGGCTCCCAGGCCAGCCCCCTGTTTGGACTGCAGGCGATGATGCTGATCTCCCCTCTTGGAAACAGGGGAGGAAGCAACTGCTCGGGGCACTTAATTCCCTCAAACATGGCGTCGGCGCTGCCCAGCCAGCCTCCCCCTGCCAACCCTTAAAGTGGATCAGTGCCCTACGAAGTGCCCACACTGCCATCAGCGAATGCATTCATTTGGTGACTTAGATGGAAATAATCGCTTATGAATGAATTATGGGTGTGAGTTGTCAGCGTATGGATGAGGCACAGCTGCAGCTGGGATGTGGCTGAGGGACTCGCCTGGGAAACGATGGGGCCGAATGGCTGTTAGGTGCCATCCCCCACTCCGTTCACTGGGTCCAGCTCCCCTGCTGGTGCCCTGCTCAAAGTCTGGTCCTCCTCTGGGCACCCCCCCACCGGCTCCTTCCCCGATCTCGGGTTCCATCCCTGGCAGCCTTCAGCAGTCTCTCTCTCATCTTGTTTTCATCTGCCTGAACCCATGCCCCCCACCCCCACCCCCAGACACTGAGAGGCAGCCAGGGGCAGGAGCAGCTCTGACTCTCCAGGTGTTCGGACCCCGCTTCTGCTAATCCTAGTCACTTGTCCTTGGCAGCCATGTAACTTCACTGGGCCCGGTGACATGTTTTTTTGTTTGTTTGTTTTTTAATGGTATTGTTTCAGCCCATTCAGGCTGCTACAACAGAACGCCACAGACTGGATAGCTTACAAACAACAGACGCTTATTGCACATAGGTCTGGATGCTGGGAAGTCCAAGATCAAGGTGCCAGCCGATTTGGTGTCTGGTGAGAGCCTGCTTCCTGGTTCACGGATGGCTCTTTTCTCAGTGGTAGAGAGGCAAGAGCTCACTGGGGTCTCTTTGATGAGAGCGCTAATCCCATCCATGAGAGCCCTGTCCTCACGACCTAATCCACTCCCGAAGGCCTCACGTCCAATACCATCGCCCTGGGGAGTAGGTTTCCACGCAGGAATCTTATGGGAGCACGTTCAGTCTTTAGTGAGGATAAAAGCTACCTGGCAGAGAGCACAGCTGTGTATGGCTGCCCAGCCTGGGCGCTGCGCAAATCCAACTCCCGCGCCTCCATCCTCACAATGTGAAGTTGTAATGCAGCGGTCCTCAACCGGTGTGCCCCAAGAATGTTTAAAACATGCAACACCTGACTATTTAGTCAGGGGCACTTTTCCCTTAGATTGTCAAGCAAACAAATGACAACAGCCAACACAACAAGAGCCATCCAGTGTGAATGAATCAAAATTATCCCTATTTTTTTGGTCATATCAGCAAAATATATGATTTGGTGTGCCGCAGAATTTCAGTAAATAGTCTACATGTGCCGTGAGATGAAAAAGGCCGAAAATCGCTGATGTAATGTGGGGACCACTGTGGATGGAACTCTCTCTGTTGACAGAACTGTGCTGTTGATGCAGAGATTTAAAGGTGACATCCCCAGTCACAGGGGACACGCTCACAGTTCTCATAAAGTGACTCTCTCAGCCAGGGTGATGGGGAGGATCAGATGAAAACTGTTAGCAGGGAGCAATGCCAGCCCTTCCTCACTGCCCCCCGCCCCCGACTCCCGGTGCAGCGATGCAAAGAGCGCACCTAGGACGAGGTCAGCCCCAAACGGCATTTATTAAACATTCATCTGGCACAGTGCTGGGCCTGGCAACTTCCCAAACAAGGCCCTGACCATCTTTTCTGTGCTTTTCCTGTCGGTGTTCTCCACCTCCTCTCCAGTCACTCCCGGCCCTTGGAACACCCTTGGTAACACTGAACACGAGAGCTTAAAAGAGGTCCCACGCGGGCAACTCTGTTGTATGACCAGAATCCAACTTTCTAGTCCGGTTCTAGCTTTCACCTGAAGCATTTGTCACTTAAAAACAATAAACAAAAACAAAACCAGCAGCTTTCATGTTCTTTCTCTCCAGGCTCTGGAGACCATCCTGCCCCACTCGTCAGCGTGTACCAAGGTTTCCCGGTTTGTGAGCACCCAATTTGGGCCAAACGATGTGCTAGAAGTCTCCTTCACGTGATTCTTCCAGTGGCTCTTCACTGCACTGGAATAAATGCCACAACCCTTGGGAGGCTAACAGGCTCCCCGTCCACCCCACCCACCCCATTCCTAACCCTCGCCCTCACTCTCTGCTCTCCAGCCACGCTGGCCCAAACACACATGCTCCTGCTGTCCCTGGGCCTCTGTGCCCCCTTTGCCCTTGGAATAGCCAGAACCCACTTCTTTGCCACTTTCAGGTCTCAGGTTAGATGTCACCTCTTCTGAGAAGTCTTCCTTGGCCGCCATCGCTGAAGTTGTTCACCCCCCAGGTTACTCTCCTCCCCACCGCCCTGCCTCACTGTCCCTATCGTTTGTACAGGCACGACCTCGTGCCCCTGCTCGTGCCCTCCCCACTGCCGGCTCCACCATGGCAGGTGCCTCACTTGTCGTCTGCACTGAACTAACCGGGCACCCACAGCAGTGCCTGGCTCACCATGGGGGGTCTTCAGGAGCTTCTTAAATTAGGAAGCATCTCATTTGATGCTTCCCACAACTGCTGGAGGCAGACACTGTCCTCAGCTCTTCCTAGGCACAACCCTCCGAGGGGCTCACACAGGGCTCTGAAGCAGGACTCCGTGCAGAACTCAGGAGTACTCTTCGCCCAAGGCTTCAGTCTTGACACGTCGAGCAAACTCACGTGCAGAGCTGCCTACATGCCAAACCCATGTAAGCCCAGCCAGCACCCTACAAGGTGCTGCTGCTATCCTCATCGTCAGGTAGGAGCTGAGACACAGAGACATAACGTGACTTGCCCACATCGGACCTTACCTATAAATGGCAGGGCCATGCATGGATCCCTGGCCGTCCAGGGTGCTGGAGTTTACGCTCCACTGCCCCTCTCCAGAACAACAACGACAACCACGACAATGACAACAGCAGTGCACCACCAGGAAGTGTGCTCTGTGCTTTGTGTAACTTCTACTGAATCCTCACAAAAGGCTCACAGGCCTCAGGCTGGGCCTTCATCACCCCGGCTCGCTCTGCCTGCAGCATCTCCTCCCCTCATCCCTGGGTTATTTGACCACCTTCCCCTACTCTCCCTTCAGATCGCTGGGCAAAGGGCATGTGAACAGATACTCCTCCCTGACCACCCAGCACAACACGGTGCCCCTGTTCAGCTCAGGCCACATTCTACATATTCTGTGTTTTTTATTTAGCACCTACCACCTTCTGACATGTGACGACATACAGTGGTGCCCCCTTGCCTGAGGGGGATATGTTTCAAGTGCTGGTGGACACCTGAATCTTCAGATAGTGCCACAGCCCATATACTACGCTTTTCCTACACACACAGACCTTTTCACTTGGAGGGAGCACTTTACAGCTTCTCTTTGGTACTCTTGTCACTTGAGGCCATTATTAAGTAAAATAAGAGTGACTTGGGTGCAAGCAGTATGATACCATGATCTGAAAACTAAGACAGCTACTATGTGACTGATGGGTGGGGAGCGCAGTGTGGAGACACTGGACGAGGGGATGAGCCACATCCCAGGCAGGAAGGAGTGGAGCGGGATGGCTCAAGATTTCATCATGATCCTCAGAACTGCCCTCAATTTAAAATCTATTAATTGCTTATTTCCAGCATTTCCCATTCAATATTTTTGGACCACAGTTGACCACGGGTAACTGACACTGTGGAAAGAAAGCAAAGCTGCAGATAAGGAGGAACTACTGTATCTCATCAGGCATAAATCTCCACCAACTTTAAGAGCCACCATTATGCACCTCTAAAAACAATAAAAAATGCCAACCATAACTCCGATATCATTGTCTATGTCAGAGGTGTTCAAATGTGGAAAACTGTGCATCTCAGACTCTGTGAAATATGACATGCTCGTTTGTTTAATCAGTAAACATGTATGTGCCTCTGGTCTATCTGTCCCCACTGGAATGGAAGCCCCGTGCAAGCAGGGACTCATTGGTTACTGTCCCATCCCCAGAACATGTAGTCGGGTTCTCAATAAAGATGTGTTGTTGTGAAGTGAACCACTCCCCCATCAGGCAAGTACTACTATTACCTCCATTGTACAGATGGGAGCAACTGAGGCACAGAGAAGTCAAGCAACCGACACAAGGTCACACAGATAGGAAGCCCCTGAACGACCTTCAGGCCCTTCAACCCACACTGCTCCCAGAGCCACAGTAGTGTCCCGCCAGTTTTAAAGCTGCTTTGATTTCATTTTACTTTAGTATAATTTGGATACAGCGCACCATAAAATAAACCTTGGGCAGAGGTATCTTTCAGAACCAGTTCTCCACTAAGAAGTGTAATTACAATACATGGTCTCTGGGATTAAAGTCCCAAACCAGGCTGTTTGGGTCGCATGGGCCACCCAGGCTACAAGCTCCTATAAATCAGGACAGGCTCAAATATGTCTCTGAGACCAAGTGCATCTAATTCATTTGCCAATGAAACATTAGGGAATGCTGGACCAGTCTGGCTGCTTGCTGAACTAGCTGAGCGTTACCTGTAGTTCACAGTCAAGATCCCAGTTAGAATAAGATATGAGGGGGCTGAGGTGAGTGAAGGACCCTTATCACACTCATGTCGATTTTTTGTGATTAATTTCTCTAACGCCCTAGGCAGGAGCTTTTCATTAGCGTGCCCTCTTCATTCGGCTTCCTACAGGTTAGGACACCTCTGTGCTTCTTTAAAGCATCAAGAGGAACCATTTGCGGAGAGCTCTCTGATGCCGCATCCTGGACCATTACAAGCATCCGCAGCTGAGCTCTTTTAAAAAAAATTTTAAACAAAGTATACTTTAATTAATCACCTGCATGCTCACTGGTCTGTCTTTATTGGCTCGTGGCTTTGACTTAATTGGTTTGCTCACTGAATCTATCCAAAAGCCCCACATCAAATAAAGGTACGGTCACAGAAGGGCTCTATTGTTTTATGGTGCCAACACCAGATAAAACAGAGGTACTGAGAGACGTCAGCTGGTGTAACAGAAAGCTCATTATTAAGGGCAAAACCCGGTGTTTATGCAAAGTCACAAACAACCACATTTAAACTGGCCAGCGGGGGCCCAGGTAATGCGAATATATGACACTGTTAAGAGCGGATGCCCACCTGAACCCTCCTGCTTTTGCATGCCTGGCACTGCGTTACTGTTTTTCTGCACTACAGTGCCATACGCTCTGCACAATGAAGAAAAACAAGAGCAAATGGACAAGAAAATCAGCTGCTGGCTGTCTCCACGGGAACATGAGTTGCGGCCCCTGGCATGACTATCAGGTCCTCATCCCACAAGGGCCACACAAAATGCAAGGAAGCTTCCAGGAACTCTGCACCAAAGCAATAGGGCTGGGGGCGGGCAGAGTCCGGGGTGGGGATAAGGAGGGCTGAGTTTGGGGTGTCAGCTGCCCAGCTTCTCACGCCAGTCTCTGTCCCTGGGGGAGGCACCTGCCCAGGCTCCCGGGGAGAGTCCGTACAAGAGGAGTCTGGGATGTTTGATGCAGCAACATTCTCCCTTGATGGAGTGCTTCCCGGGCGCCGGGCGACTCACTTTACAAACACTTAATATTGCGGGTGCGCACACACAAAATCATTAAATCTCATTCTCCTGCTTCCTTTTTTTCCCCAACACTAACCACTGTCTAATGATCTTATTTATCTACTTTATTTTCTCACTGTCTCCCCAACCAGAACATAAGCTCTGAGAGAACAAGTACCTTGTCCTTTTTATTCCTTGATGTCTGTCTCCTTAAATCCCAGAACATTAATCAACACACAACAAGTCCCCAGGTATGTGCCGATGAATAAATGATGAAACCTGATAACAAGTGTATCGGAGGCGTTCCTAGTCCCTTTTTACAGATGAGGGACTGGGGCCTGAAGACGATATTGACCTGCCCGAGGCCACAGAGACAGACACCGGCAGAGCTAGAATATAAGCCTGGGTCCAAAAATTTCCAAAGACGGACCTATTAGCCTATACGGTAAGTCCCCACTGACCATCATCAGTAGGTTCTTGGAGACCCACTTTAAGCAAAAGAACGTATAGCGAAACAAATATTATCGTAGGCTAATCGATATAAACACAAGTTAAGTTCCTACAGCCTATTTCTGGTCACAAAAAAAATCACCAAATTTCTAAATAAAGACCCCAAACACTTATAATATTAAATATTAAAAATAAATGTAAACATATACTTAAGAAAGATTAATAGAAATGAGTGAAGAAAACTGTTTCCCAGCCCGCTGATTCTAATTCAGGGTCACAGTTGGCCGGAGCCTATCCTGGCAGCTCAGGGTGCAAGAGGGACCACCTGGACAGGACGCCCTTCCATCACAGGGTGCATCACACACCCACACCCGCACCCACTCAGATTGTGACAATGCGGATTCTCACGGGCACGTCTTTGGGATGTGCGAGGAGCCGGAGTCCAGAGAAAACCCGTGCAGACATGGTGAAAACATGAAACTCGACACGGACAGTGGCCCCAGCCAGGAATCTATTGTTCTCTCATCAACTTCATAACAACATGATGTTGAACAAAACAATATTATTCAAGGACCTGCTGTACGACACTGCACGGCTCGGCAGCGGCCGGCTGGCTCTTCCTGGAGTGCCCGTCTTTCCGACTCCGACTTCAGTGACGTCACTTTGGTAGCCTGCCATTTGCCATGGCATCAGTAATTTACATCGTGGAAGTTAGCAAAGCGACACCTGCCAGGCTTCCTCTTTCGGAGGCCCAGCTGGTCCGCCAGCTCCCCTTTGGGTATTTGTGACTCACATGGGCTCTGCTAGTTTTGTTGATTGACTCTTACTAACCCTTAAATTCTCAAAAACCTCCCCCTTCCTCCTGGTCTCCTTCCCCTGAATCCACTCTGACGCCCACCAGAGGAAGCAGGCAGACCTCTGGGGCAGGAGAGGCGGGGCGGCCATTGTCTCAGTGGGCTGCTTTCCGGGCTTGAGGCTCAGCACAGTCCGGGTCTTTCCACATAATTAATTGGTCCTTATTCCTCAGAGACTGACACACTGAGAGCCCTCTTCCCGGGGTGATCTGTGGAGCTGTGTGTCCTTCCAACCCCACAGGCCTCTTCTTTCCTCGCTCGCCTTTCAGAACTGTAATTATGAAGGCAGCGGAGGGTGTCTAGGAACTTTGCTTTTTCACCCCTTTCTCCTGGTTTGGATTGGGGGGTGTCGATCTGGGAGCGCCGGGAAGTTCTTGGGCACCGTTCAGAGAGACGGCAGGTGGTGATTGATCATAGGACCCCCTACACTGTCACAGAAGCCACCCCACCCCCCGCCAACCCCTCGTGAGTGCTAAACTGTTTGCAAGCCAGGGTGGCAACAAATCCTTCAAGAGGCTGTTTGCAAATGCTTTATGGCACATGGGGTTACAAGGCTCTAGCTGAACAAATGGAAAAATTAGTCTACCTTAAAATATCCAAGGCAAGTAATTTCCTATCACCTTGTTTCTTAAATGTACTTAACATCAAGAAGCAGGGCTTCCCAACTACGGATAAGGGTCACCAGTTAAAATGGCAACTCAGAGATAAAAATCTTCCACTTTAGTGGTCGCTCATAAAATGAGGCCATCAGCCCCTCTGTTTGGAAAGTGAGGAGTTAGGGGTCCAACAACAGCAATTAAGTTTTCTTGAATTTAACAGGCTTCAGCGATTGAGCTGGTCGAGGAAGAGGACCTTACCCCGTGTCTATCGAGGCGTGGCACCAAACCCTCTGCTCTCTCCACCGAGGCTTCCCAAGGTCTCATACTTTGGGTTTGGCTTAGTTTGATTTGGTTTTTCCTCTAATGAAATGGGTTGCTTTTCTAGCCCCTTTCTCTAAATTTCTAAACTCCTCACCCCATGAGGACAGTTACTAATGACAACCAGAGTGATAGGGAGTCCACTAATTGTCTTGTACTCTTTTTTTTCTTTTTCTGTTTTTGAACCCTTTTGCTCTTCTTTTCATTCCTTTATTCATTTGTTTTATTCATTCACTCATCCATTTATTCCAGTCCTTCACAATGATTTATCAAATAACGTTTACTCATCAGGCACTAAGAATGTTCATTCCTAGGCATACGGTAGCATACCAGCCAGGAATCCAGCCTGCAAAGAGCTTACCCTTGGTGGCGGGGGCCGAGGGGAGAGAATGGAGCACTGTGGGCAAGCCCAGGACCTGCCCCTAAGAGGTAGAGAAGGCTGCATTTGACCTATGACCTGAAAGATGAGCAGCAGTTTGCAGAAGAAGTAAAGGGGAAGAGTGTGCCAGACAAAGCAAACAACAGGTGCAAGGCCCTGAGGCACAAGGCAGTGCAGCTTAGCAAAGGGGCGGAATTAGGGCTGCAGGGCTGAAGTAGGAGGAGACCAGTGGTTAGAGGTATGGCTGCAGAAATCAGCAGGGGCCAAACAATGGAAGGCCTAGCACACCATGGCAAGCAGGTGGGATTGGTTGGATTCAGAGGCCATAGAAAGGTTGGAGCAGCAAGTGACAGGATGAATAAAAATAATAATAATGAAGGGTTAAGCCATTTTCCAATATACAGTCACAGCCAACTTTGATCAGGGTCCTCTGCCTTTCTCAAGATGCCCGGAGTCCTTATCAAATAAATAATCTTGTCTTAATGTTGATGGCGGGGGTGTGGGTAGGCAGGGGGAAGACCATGACTCACGGGGCCGGAAGAGAAGCCAGCCCTATAACTCTAGACGCAAATGAGAACAGCTGAGCCCGCTGGGGCCCACTGCGGTTGGTCTCCTTTGAGAGGGAGAGGCTGGGTGCTGAGACCCGGGATCTGCGGGATCTGCGAGGCATCATAACATCCTCCTGACACGTTTGGGCAGGTGAATTACTTCACTGTCTGTGGGTCTGTGTCACTAAATCCTAACCCTTGGGTGAGAAAACAAAGTTTGACAAACACATCCAGCCACTGGAATGAAGACCCAGAGCACAAGCAAACCGTGAAGTGCAGACTGCGTCGATGTGAGAAAAGCCCCAGACTGGTGCTTAGCGTCACACACACTCACACAGCCTCCGTCTTTTCCTTGACTGTCAGTTGTTACCGTCAGTTCCTAAAATAGCTCAAGCCTAAAAGTTGATTCAGTTAAAAGTGACCAAAAGATGAGGTGAATTCAGGAAAGTTGGAGCTGGGGGGTAGCTCAAAGAAGAAAACAGAATCAGTCAGCCAAGAAGACCCATAAGAATCACATTTTAAATGCTTCAGTGTTTCGTGGGTTTATAATGTGTCTAAAATTCCTGTCGTATTTTCATGGGTTTAAAGGAAACTACTGCACACACTTCATTTTATCCTCTAGAAAACCTTGCCCAGCTGTCATCACTTGAGGAGGTGACTAAGGTCTGGCCTTTAACGACCGACCGAACACACAGGTTCCAGAGGTCACCTCCTTTTAATAATGTGCAAAGCCACACCAGTGGCCTGATGAGCTTGTCCCGTGTTGATTAGAACCTTTCTTAGGCATTCTTTCCCACCCCCTATTTCATGACCAGAAGTAGTAGAGCCTAATTTTTCAAATACACATCAAATCTAAGAGGTATAAAAAAATTTAGAGGCAGGTTAGGTGGAGAAGTCTGCCTATAAGAAAGACTTCCCATAGATGGAGACTCTCCAGACAGCAAGCAGTACGCTCAAAATCCTCTCTGCTCTTCTGTTACGGGGGAGTCCTTGGGTAACCAGACACTTCCGTGCGTTTTTTTAAAGGGTGAACGTCTTTCAAAATGGTGCCTTCCAATAACCAACAACTCGCAGACACGATGGCCATCACCGCACTCTATCGAGGAATTGGTCCTGTTTGAGAAACACCCCCCACAAAAGGACCTGCTTCCTGCCAAGTAGTTTCCCTGAGTTAAACTCCAATGGCCACCTCCGCTGAGAACGCTGCCTCTGGCAGGGAACCAGAAAGACATCTCTCTTGGCAAAAAGGGAAATCATTTGTGAGGACAAAATCAAACTTCTGTAGTTCGTCCTTTTCTCGCTGTACTTTTGTCCGCAGCTTCAGCTGGGAGAGTGCGCACATTGAGTTTGGTTTATGAGTTCATATTTTATAATTAACGTTGCCGACAGGGGAGCTTGATTAATACCAAACAGTGGATTTTGAGCAATGTTCCATACAAATTGCCAAATTTAGCAATAAAATAAATTGGTTATGTGAACATAATTAGTAGGATAACTACTTAAAATTCAAAACCAAATGTGAATAATTCCAAATCATCTGAGCCACAAATCATTATTTGTATGGAGGGGGAAGTACAGCATTCGGGCTTTATTTTGTCCTCGACCACAGTGTTATCCACTACCAAGCTGAATGCAACAAAACTTCCACAATGAGTTGTGATGACATTTTAGAGCAACCCAGAAACACACACAAACGTGTGTGCACGCACACACACACACAAAGGGAATGTCAGAAAGATAAGAAATGCCCAACTGGGAATTTTCATTGCAGGTGTGAGAATCTACAACAGAATGTGCAGCAAATGCTGCATTACATTTTTCTGACAAACTCTGTATAACCCTCTGGCGCACAACCGCCCAGCAGGGCCTTATCCCTTTAAACACTCACCGTACCTTATTGTCACCCTGGACTTCTCCCAGCCTTTGCTGCAGTTCTTTTATTTCTTCTCCCAGATGTTTATTTCGGTCCTGAGAATCTCTCAATAGTTGTGCAAGATTAGCCTGGAAATATCAACACATTATGAAATACAATCAGAAACGGAGGAGTGGATAAATGGGAGGCTTTATTAGGCTTATAGGGGCTGGCGTCCAAGCCCAGCTGGACTGCACAAAGCCCATCAGAGTAAACAAACGCACACACGCATGCAGCGAGTGTGCAGGGCACACCGCGACAACTGCACGGAGGAAATGAAGTTGGCCGCGAACTTCCATTTGGGGATGTGCTCTGTTTCCAGAATGGCTCAAGGACAAGTAATAAAGAAGTTGTTCGTATTTGACTTTTAAAAAAAAATTTAAGTGCTTTTCACTAAAAATCTTGCAAGTGGCATAGAGTTTAATTGTAAAATGTAGGCCAACAATATAGGAAAAGTTTCATTTCCTTGTTTAGATCGTTGTTTGCCCTTCAAATAGATCTAGTTGCATAAACTTTTCTTTGCTGCCTCAACGCCCAGAATTTTGATCACAAAAGGAAGAAACAAGAGAAGACATGGGTGATGTGCCACAATTTCAGAAATCAGGATCCAGAGATAATTCAACAGTCTCCTGGGCTGGTTTTCCTGCCACCTTATCCCAAACAGCCAGGACGGTCACGTGCCATCCATCTTGACAATGTCATCTCTTCCTTAAGATTTGCGTCCAGCTCCGACCCACATCCCTCTGGCCCGTGTGGGAGGTTGTCCAATGGCCAGTCTCCCCTCCCAGTCCCACTTCATCTCTCACCATCCCCGCCCTTTCCCCATAACACCCAGCACTTTTACCACATTCGCAGCCTTCTTCAGGTTCTCCAAACTGGCAATCCCTCACTCTCCCCACCTACGGACACGCTTTCGTCCATCAAGCCTGTAACTGACCATTCCACTGAGCCTCACATGGCTTCCTGTTCCGCAGTACTATTTGTATTTCCCAAGCTGTCATTGATTCACATTCTCACCTTTCTTATGATGGTCTTATCTAAGATTAGCAAGAAGACTCCCCTATGGGGAGGCAGAGATTCTGTTCTCCATTACCTCGGCTCCAGGAAGCCAGTGTTCCAGCAAGTGTTTTAAAGACTTAAGATGAATAAATGAGGGAGGATGCAGGGAAGGAAGCAAGCAATCAGAATATGACTCCTGGAAAGGAATCATTCAGAAATCATCACTCGCAGGGATTTTAAACATTATCTTATAGAGTCCCTTCATGTTATAGTTGAAGAAATGCAGATCCGGAGCCATTAGCACACTGGCATAACCACAGTGGCTGAATCTCCAAAGGCTTCCGTGTTACTAATGTGGGGGATACTCAGTTCTGTTAGGTACTAACAAAAGAATAAAGGTGAAAGAATATAAAGCAAACCTGGGCTCATCCTTGACTCCTTACTTCATCTCCTCTCCCATTTCCCATCCACTGGGGTCCCCGGTGTCTCTCCCCTCACGGTATCCCCGCCCAGTTCAGCTTCCCTCCAAGCCCCTTGCTGCTCTCCATACGTACGAGGCCTACTCCCCGCTCAGTGCTGTTTCCTGTTCCCTCTCGCTGGAGCGCTCTCCCTCCAGAATAACTCTCAGCTCACACCCCCACCTTTCTCAGGCCTTGTTCCAAGTTCATGGGCTCCAGGGGGCCCACCTACACCCCTTCGTCTGATACTGTGACCTGCCCACCTGCAGCCGAGCCCCTTCCCCTACACTCCGTTTTCTTTCTCCCATGGTCATCGTTTCACGTACCACGTCGTTTACTCTACGGTTTGTTGCTTACTACTTATTTCCTCTCTCCTTCTCCCTACTAAAATAGAAGTTTCATGAAGGGCGAGGAAGTTTGTTTTCTCTGCCGACCTAGCAGATACTCCATAAATTCGTTTTTAATGACAGACAATATGCTGGGCCTGGAGGTGTGATCTCAGCCCCAGCAGGGACCTGGGGGAATAATAACAACCGCCAACCCTGAACCCAGTACCCAGCTTGGAGTCTTTCGTGAGAAAGCCCGCTCATCCCCACTGACGGGATTTAACCAAGCCCCAATTTCTGCTCGATTATTTGCGAACATTAATCTGATCTAATTTTCCTATCCTATATTTGCAAGTCTCATTATCTGGTCACAGTTGCATTCCACTATTCAGACAAAAATTTGGTAAAGGATGAGGAAAATTAACTCCCCTTTTATAGGGAGGAAAGAAAAGAAACAACAACAGACTGTCTTTGGAAATTTCTCTCTGTGGAATCTGAAAGACTAAGTTAGATCCCAGTCCCGCCACTGGCTGTGTTGGGTGACCTCGGGTGAGGTTCTTAACTTCTTGAGTTTCCCCATCTGTAAAATGGACTCACCGTCCATACTTCATGTGGAGATTTGATACTGAAATTGAGTAATAAATACAGGACACCTACCACAGTGCTTGGCACACAGAGGCTCTGGGAAAAGGCTGGTTCCCCCACCCCATGACAAAGTCCGTCCACTTGCCCCGACTCAACCATGGAGGGAACCATTGGGTACACATGGCCAAATGCCTCCTTGGACACAGACGGGTCCTTCGTGATCCTGCCTCTTCACTCTTCCTTACTCATCTATTCATTTATACAACAAATCTTTACTGAGCACCTACTATGTGCCAGGCACTGATTTAGACTCTGAAGCTACAGCAGTGAGCAATGCAGATAACACCCCTTGCCCTTGTAAACTTACACTTTAACAGGTGACAGTACATTAATTACATTATATTATAACAAAATAAATAATGGCCCAGTAGTTGGATGATTAGTGCTGTGGAGAAAAATAAAGCAAAGGAAACAGAGTGTGCCAGGGGAAGGAGCCACAGAGGCCTCCCCGGGAAGGTCACATTTCGACCAAGACTGGAGAAAAGACAGAGAGTGAGTGAGTGTGTGCCTGTGGATCCCGGTGGGTGTGTTCCAGCTCCGGCTACTGGCTTCCCTCTGCCCCTCTGCCATGGGAAAACTTCCACTTCGGAGAGCAGTTCACCCCAGAGACCGTAGTGAACGGACAGACAGATGATGTGGTTCCTGATTCCCTTTTGCGGGCTCCTCCCCTCCGTCCCGCAGCTCTTCTTCCTGAGCACAGACTATCGGCAGTGGGCAGCCTCTGCCTTTCCTCCACATGGCTCCAGAACATTTCCCAGATGTTAGCTCAGCAAGCAGAGTCCTCCTCCAACAGGTGGAAGGACAGGCCCCCAGGCCGAGGGACTGGCCCGGAGGAGAGGGAGAGGGACCTGGTACAGGGGGCAGCCTCCCGGGAGCCCGCCACAGCCCGCACGTGATGGAACATGTCAGCCCCCCATCTGCAGGACACAGCAAACTCTGCTTTCACAGAAGCCTGTGGAAGATACACTCAGAAAGAAATGCTTGTAAGAGTAACAGTGAAAACTTAATAAAAGACACACAACAACAACAACAAAAAACTGCGATGTCTCTACCCTCCCCTTTCTGCATCAATAATGGCTTGAGCCCCTCAGGTGGGTGGACGACCCCTCACCAGCCTGAGCACAGTGTCTAAATCAGTACGAGTCTGTCTGTCAGTATGAGAGGCCAGTTCTCTGCTTCCACTCCATCACAGACCAGAACTTTTGCAAAACACAATAAAAAATGAATTTAAGAAGACATCAAGACCCCAAGTGCCTGTTAGAATCAAAAACCGTGCTGTCAGATTGCTATCAAAGTTTCAGAATGCTTTTAATGTCTGCACTTAGCTTGTCCAGAAACAGCAGCTTGCCACCTGGCCCTGGTCCTCAGGCCTCACTTTGAACAGCCCCAAGCTTGGCAATGATCCCTGGCATTTAGATGTTAGATACAGCAGGGCAGGCGCCCGGTATAACCCTCAAGGGTTCCAGCGATACATAAAGCAGAGGACAGGGCTGCTTTAGGAAACAGCGGGTCAGAGGCCCGGTGATGTGATTGTCAAGCATTATTTACTCTGCAGCCCGGCTAAAAAGAAATCTACCAAAATAAAGCCAGGCATGTCCACCGTAGCTGCAGAACAATAGTCAATCAGAACCGCGCTGCCTCCGAGTGAGTTCACAGCAAATGTACACGAGCTTTAAAATTGACCCCTGGGGCAGGCTGGGGTGGGGGCGGTGTCCCGCTTTAAAGCAGTGACTTGTAATTTTCTTTTACATTTCACCGGCTGGATTACTTGTCAACACACAATTCTTTCCTATTCATCAGGCCTTCCACCTCTTCAACTCCAAAACAATAACTTTGAAAACTAGAAAATGACTATTCTGATACAGTGCCTAACGCCTTAACACCTGAAAGAACAAAAAAAAGAAAAAAAGAAAAGTAGTACATTTCAAAGGGCTCAAAATAGAGGAGAAAAGTTCACACAATTCTTTTGACCAAAAATAACCCCCGTGACTCACACACATTCACCACAACAATCCATCAAGCGAACCCGCGACGCCTGCTTATAATTTATCGGCTACGCAGCCCGTTTTGTCTCCGTGTTACTGAGAAGGATTCTGTGACCATCGGTTTAGAATGGCAGCAGTATGTGCAGGAAATGTCAGGGAAAAGGTGGCAGACGCTGGGAAGGATTTCACAGAGAAAAGAAAACAAAACCGAGAGATTATTCCCTCCAAATCTCTGGGGCGCGGGGGAGCATAAATAGCAAAACATGAAAAGGCTTAAAAAGAAGCCTCTTTTCCATATTCAGATCTAGCCAGGGCCGACATTAAAGGCTGACATTTTAGCTCTGATTATAGTGGAATGCTGAATAGGATGGAAAATGTTGTAGAATCCGTATACACTTAAGTCACTCTTTTTGGCTAGACATGGATCTATGAAAACCGGGATGGGGAAGGGAGGGAAGAGAGAGTTGATGAAAACACAGCCCGGAGACCCAAGGCTGACGGTGTATGACAGCTCTCCACTCCGCAGGCCTTCCCGTGTGGAGGAAGGGTGCACCCCAATGACAATGACGTCTGCAGATTCACGTTGCCAAGGCCGGAGCCCGCCATGGAAATGAGGAGGCTGCTGGACATTCTGCCTGCACAGAGCTGAAGACCATGGCCCCTGACAGAGATCTGGGAGTTGAGAGGCCCGGGTGCACCTCCCCCCAGACCTCCCCCCACCTCCCGCCGCCCACTACCTTTCTGCAGAAATTCTCACCCAGGCAGATTCGCCCTGTGGGCCCAGGGAGCCTCTCTCCGCTTTCTGCAAGTCCAGCTGCATCCTGAACGCCTGCCTCTACCGCTCTTTCATTCCCTTAGAAATGCCACAGAAAGTATCACGACAGTTTACACTCTGGATGCAATACATTTTAAAACATATAAAAAATGACGGGAGATTTTTTAAAAAAATGATACGTCACACTTGGCAATGACAGCCGTGGCTCAAGGGTTCCTGTTTCCAATGATGCAGTAATCATCACTGGTTCACAAGGAGGGGACAACAGGATACTCTGTAAGAAATAGCCCTAAATCTTTGAGACGGGAGAAAGGGATCCACAATGTACCATTTTGCTCCCCGATGTGAGAAATGGAGAGATGGTTACGAGGGCATCAGAGGATGTCACTCTAAAATACGCCACTTGGTCATAAGGGTTATTTTGAGCTAAAGGCAACTGAGAATCAACAGATACAGAGAGTCCTTTCTTCCGCTTTCCTGCCTAAAAGCAGGGCACATATTGGCTTCTGTCGGCATGGCCCATCCTCTCCAGTCCCAGGAAGAGGAGCGCGGCTCCAGCCACCATAAATGGCGAGTTGGCCCTGTCAGCACCTCTCGCTAAAATAACCCCCACCTTCCATCAGCTTCCGCATATGTATTTCCTCATCGCTTTCCCACACTCGATCACCCTTTGAAGCCCAAACCCCTTCCTCTTGTCCGAACAGTATGTCAACCCCCAAATCTAACCACTCCTCTGAGTTCCACTTCTGTGAACTCCCTTTCACATAAAATACTCACAAAATTGTATGCTTTTTTCTCCTGTTAAACTCGCAGCCTCCCAAGCACTGAACTTAAGAGGGTGAAGAATAAAAAAATGAAAAGAAAGTGATGAAAAGTTTAAGATTCACCTTCCCACCTGGCACTAGCCCAGACATTGGGAAGAGCCACGAGTCCTCACTTGAGCCCATAAATAACTCAGAGTAGCGACCGGAAGAACTGGAAGGGGAAGGGGCAACGGGCTGAGACCAAACCCTCCCTCCTCTTGAATCTCCATGATTTACTAGATGACCATCATTTCCATTAAGTAGCCATGGAGCGGTTACTCTCAGGCAAAATGTAAAAAGGATGCCCTACCGGAAAGCCCTCTACCTTACCTCTCAGTTTGCTTACGTAGCAAAATTGGAATTCAAAACTGGGAGGGAAAAATCAGAGAGACAGAGAGATGGGTAAAACCATTACCTAGGCGCTTCCTCAAGGAGAGGAAGGTAAAAAGAGAGCATGAGAGGAAAAAAAGAGGCAGAGACCAGATTTAGAAAATGCTGCTTAAGAAGTTCAGCACCCTGGACCCCTTAAACCCACACCTTCAGTAGGCGAAAGCATAACATTGAACAAGAATATGTGAAAAAAAAAGAAAGACAAAAAGCATTGGATGAAACATCAAGCGTACTTGAGAGGTGTGATTGATAGCAAATTTAATTGCAATTTCTACTTGGCTGCTTTGGTCTGTGGCAACTCCTGTGTTAATAGTAATAAAGTGAAGCTTGTTTTGCTGAGCAAGGGCCCCTATTCATAGCAGCTGCCAAAGTGATGGCCTTGGCTGCAGCGACAGCTTTCTGTTTTACAAAAAACACCCCCCCCACCAGAGATTATTCCACGTGCATTTTTTGGCTGTGCAGGGAGCCCTCAGTGGCCTACTCCCACCTCATAATCTCAAAACACACACTTGTGAGGGCATTTCCAGCCTACAGGCAAACAGGTTTGGGAGGTTGCTATTTAAATAAATGTTTGCTTAATCTTGGCTATTATGATTCCGCATCTGCCACTCAGTGGCTCCCTTAACAGCTCCCAAGTTCTTTAGACTCGGGGAGCCTAAATCTCCTTATCTGTAAACTTGGGGGCACTCTCACCTTCCTTACAAAATTGTTACAAGGATTCAAAGGGCCTACAACAATAGGCATGAGGGCTCGGCAGGAAGTTACTGTTATGTTTTGGGAGGTTTCCCACAGGCTGGACCCTGGATGTCTTCCCCGGATGCTGTACTGTTCTAAGTGGTATGAAGGAAACATCTCAAAGCACTCGAGATCTTTGGAGGCAGTTTTGGGTTCTGAGCCTCAAACCAGGACACAGATACAAAGTTGCTCTGATCAGCAGTCACTGGGACTAAGAGAAGATTGGCCAAGAAGACTTTGCTACTGGAGTAGAAGGCTCCTCTCCACCCCACCTCACAAAGGGCCACACTATGCTCTGGTTTCTCCTGGGTGGTCATCCTGGTGCATCCCACTGCCTAAACAAGCCGCCATTTTCAAAGATTTTTTTTATTTAGTTGAGAGAAAGGGGAAGGGGAGAGAAAGACAGGGAGAGAAACATTGATGTGTGAGAGAAACTTCGATCAGCTGCCTCTTGCACATATGTACACACTCCAGCTGGGGACCAGCCAGTCACCCAGGCATGTGCCCTGCGGGGGAATGGAACCTGCGACCTTTCAGTCTGTGGGAGGACGCCCAACCCACTGAGCCACACTGGTCAGTGCAAGCTGTCACCTTTTAAGGGAAGAAAGCAAAGGCTCCCTCCTGGACTAGGAGGAATGCCTCCTGTGGTTTCTCAGCTTGAAATCCCAACTGGAAGAGACAAAGATGCAGCTGATTATTTGTTCAAGGAGAAATTTGCGTGAGAAAAATGTGCTTGCTGTGATCCCTCCAACTGTCACCATGAGAAGATTAACCCAAGATCATCATTTCAACGCCCCTCTTTGTCTCCTTTGGAGATAACTGCTTGTTTAGCAAAAGAGAAATATTGAAAGGGTCGTCAGAGACCTTTCGGTGATCTCTCGCTTCGGTGCAAAGAGGTACTCGGTGCACAGCTCTGCCTGGAGTGTCAAGAAGAAATTTTCATTTCAATATTCCACCAGAAGCTATTAGCACATCACTGTTGTCACGATTTCTTCACAGCTTCTTTAACGGATGATTTACCATTGGAAATTGAGTTGTCTTAAAAAGGATTCTAAGTTCTCAAAGAAAGCCTCAACAACTATATTTCTAGAACCACAGCCATGAAAGTTCTGGTCTGTCCTCTGAGGACAAGACAAAAAAAAAAGGGAGGAAGAAAGTATGGCCAGATGTTGTTTGCCGCAAGGAAGAAAGCTGGCTTAGGTAAAAATTCTGAGGTCCAGTTCTGGTTCTCCACCACTCTGAAGCAGAGGGCTTCAAATAAAGCATTTAATCTTTGGACTTGCAGAATGAGTCGAGTTAAATATTGATTTTGCTTCCTCTGCCCTCAAACATTCCAAGAATCGGATACAGAACCAAAATACCTGAACTCAAACCCTGAACCACAGTGAGGAGATTTCTCGTCCTGCTCTATCAACATGCAATGTGACCTTGGGCAAGTCACAGGAGAAATAAATAGCCAACCCATTTTTTTTTTACTCTCTATGGAGCATTCATCAAGTACAAGGAAGTCAGCACTGGAAGCATTATCATACCAATTCCTCATACGAACTTTACAAACATGTCTCATTATGATGTTCATTTTGAAGAGAAGGAAACTGAGTCTCAGATAGGTTACACAAGATCAATCAGCCAGCAAGTGGTTGGGTTAAATTTGAATCCACGATGCCCATAATGTGCCCTTGAGACTTTATGCAAGACAGAACTTGCCAGTGTGACTTCATAAGGTAGTTGGGAGATTACCTCCATCCAGCCAGCCAGCCAGCCAGCCAGCCAGCCATGCATGCACAGTCAGTCTCTGGGAAAAAAAAGCTCGAAGCACTACAAAGATGGAGGGTGTGGTACTGTTTCCACTGAATCTGAGAAGAACCCTCAAGACATTTAGAGCAGCAGCTCTTGAATGCAGTCCCAGGGACCCCAGGGTCCATGAACGGGCTGCAGGCAGTGTGTGAATCCAAGAAACTGAATGTAAAACTGTTTGTGGGCACGTATGTGCCTCATTTCTGGAGCAAAGGCCCATGGTTTTCACTGTATTCTCAAAGATACCTCTGATTTTCAAGAGTCTAAGAACCACTGGTCCAGAAAAATGGAACTGAAAATACCCTACTTGCAGTATCTCATTTGCTCCTCATAGCCACCCTATGCGGTGGGTACCACTTTCTGCCAATTAATGGATGAGAAAGCTGAGACTCAGACACCCAAAGCAACCTTCCTGAGGCCACACAATTAGTTTGATGGGTGCCATTGCTGGCTCCCTCATAGCTCTTGCATCCCAGGTGCTTAATCTAAGGCAATTAATGTTGCTCTCCCGGTGAATGCTAGTAGCCCAGGAGGAGGACAATGTCCAACACTCGCCCAGTTAGACTTGGGGGAAGGACTTATATTTCAGGGCTGGGTTTTCTGCCTCTCCTGCTTAGAGGAACCAGCCTTAGAAGAAAACTTATGTGAAGTTCAAGAGGAAGCTGACATTAGAATTGGCACAGTGATGGAGTGGTCAGATAAAATAAAGGACACCCAGTTCAACTTGAATTTCAGATAAACAATGAATAATATTCAGCATAGGTATGTCCCTAATAATGCATGGAGCATATCTGTATACTGAAAAAGTATGAACGGTCTACCCGAAATTCAGGTTGACCTGGGTGTCCTGTATTTTCCATGTATTTTTATTTGCTGAGTGGGGCGCAGTGGAGGGAATGAGCACATGATGACTATACAGCATCTGAAGCCTGCACTACCTCTGAACTTCTGGTTATGTGAGGTCATTGACTCCTTTACTGTTCAAGCTGTTTAGAATTTCTGTCCCCTGCACCCCAGTGCATACTGTCTCATGCAGCACATCAGCAGTTCCAACCCCGGCAGGCAGGGTGCAGAGTACAAGCTCACAGCACCACACCAAGCCTAGAGGGACAGAAACTCAATGCCACATTAAAAACATGTTAAAATCTACAAAGCCAGTGTTTAGGATACGAACTTGTTTTGGGGTTTTTTGTAGGGTTTTTTTTTGTTGGTTTTTTTTTTTGGAGCTGTAACAATGCACCTTGACAGACTTACTGGAATTCATCAGATTCTCCTCAGTCAATGTAAATTTTTTATCAGAGTCATGGAATGTGAATTCATTTACAGTGTAAAACTCCTTCATGAATACTAACAAATTCTAAACTCATGGCAAAGATGACTGCTCATAGCCACCAAAACCGCGAAAACAAAAGCACCTAGCAATGCCAGATTAAGGATCCCAATTTTCAGACATTAATAATAAAGTTCCATGTAATTTTGTTTAGAAAGTAAATCAATGGGCTCCATAGAAAAATCTGACTTTAGATCAGACCTGAAGCATTGTGAAGTAATCAAATAAAATAGCCAGGAGGTTATGGCAGAGAGGCAGAACCGAATGACTGAATGGTAAGCACAGGACTGAATTGCTATTTGAGGGTAAACGTGTGTGTGTGTGTGTGTGTGTGTGTGTGTGTGTGTGTGTGTGTGTGTGTGTGTTGGGCATACTGTTAACACAGCATCAAAACTCACAAGGCAATGAACCCAAGGGGTTTATATGCAGTGCCAGGTACATGATCGATGAACAAAAACAGGAGGTTGGATTAGCCATTACAGTTACGAAGAGACCAAACAAATCTGTCCTTATTTGCATCCAGCAGTTTTGAAGCTCTCCTCCGGCGCAGACTTCCCATAACACAGAACACACGGCATTAACATCACCGTCATCCGGGCTCCCTGCACACCCATAAACGGCTTTACTCCAAGGTGTGTCAGTACACAACAATCGTGAAGTTAAGGGAAGTTCTAACAAAGATATCTTTGGAAAAAGCAGTATGTATGTATGTATGTATGTATGCAACTGTATTAAAGGAAATTATGTGCAATATTCCTGGAAATGATAATATGAAAATGTTAACTATCCCCAAATTAATCTATGAAGTTAACAAACCCTGAATCAAAATCCCAACAGGTAGGGGTTTTGGTGGGGATTGGGAGGATTTTATCAGGAGGACCTGATACAATGTTTATAAGTGTATCTTCCTGAAAACGATGAGCAAAGGGAAGGAAGTGAGCCCAAAGAGATGTTAAAAGCGCTGTGAAGTGGAGCCAGAAGAACGTGGTGCAACCACAGGACTGCAGAGAAGGCTCCGAGGGGAAGAGCAGGAGGTCCAGAAACAGATCCAGGTGTATATGCAAGGGTTTGTTCACTGAGAAAGTGGGCATCTGAAATCTGCTGGGAGAACTGAACTTGTCAGTAAACACTATGGGCTACCTTAGGAGAAAAGAACATAAATGGCTTGTGAGTTTTGCTGGTGAGATGGCTTTTAAAAGTCTGATGTGCACCCATAGATGAATGGATAAAGAAGATGTGGTACATGCACACAGTGGGTTACTACTCAGGAATATGAAACAAGTGAAACCTGACCATTTGCGACAACATGGATGGACATAGAGGGTAGTTAGCCAAGTGAAATAAGTCAGAATGAGAAAGCCAAATATCATGTGATTTCACTTACAGGTGGAAATAAAACAACAACAACAAATGAACAAACAAACCAAAACAAAAACAGACTCATGAATACAGAGGCCAAATGGATGGTTGCCAGAGGGAAGGGGGTTGGGGAGAAGTACAAACTTCTAGTTACGAAGTAAACAAGTCATGGGAATGTAGCGCACAGCTCAGGGCATACAGCCAATAATATCACAGTAACTCTGTGTGGGGACAGCGAGTCCTAGACATACTGTGGTGGTCACATCGCAAGGTATGCAAATGTTGAATCACTGCACCGGAAGCTAATCCAGTATTGTATGCTAACTATACTAGAGTATAAAGTGTGTGTAAATAAAATACGAAATTTTAAAAATGTCTGCAGTGGCAGAAGATAAACAGTAGAAGAGTACCCTCCACGGAAGAGAAAGCTGAAGTGCTATAACCATGAACCCTCAACTCACTCACAGTTTCCCAACAGCATTCCCAATGAAGAAGGACAATGTGGTCACCTGGGGTGTCCTCTTCCACCCTGTTGGACTTCACCCCGTTCCATCCCCTCCCTCTTGGCAGTCAGAATTTACTGACCACCCACTCCCTCTAGTAGTACAGAAGATTCTGGAAAATGAAAGATTTCTCTATACATTGTGGAACTCCCTAATCCCCCTAACTGTTGGAAGGCACCAATGCAAACAATTTAAGAATTATCCAAGAGCAGGAATAAGTCTTACCTGTTTCCTCTTTTCAGGAGGAAGTGATGGATCTCCATCCTACAAAGAAATAAGTGCTACATTTTAGTTTTAAAAAAATGTGGTTAGATTCACACCCTCCCAACTCCCACCCTCTGCAACCAAAAATGTGCTGGACCAAGCTCAAATACACTTGTAAAAAATTAACTATAAACTGAACCAGACTTGTTTTGGAAAAGCCTCTAAGGCACAGGTGGCAAACACAAGGCCTGCAGGCTGAATCAGCCTTGCACCTTGTTTTATCTGGTCTGGTTCTACCCAAGCTCCTTGCCCCTAGTTAAGGAGTAGTTACACTTATACAGTCCTAAAATTGCACTCGGCCCTTTGAAGGCAACCACGAGGCTGATGTGGCCCCCAGTGAAGACTCCTGCTCTAAGGAATCAGTTCCAATTAGGACCAAACCTATATATTTTCTCAGGCTATGTGAACCGGCCCTGGCTGGTGTGGCCCAGCTGGTTGGAGCATCATTCCTGGAAATGAGAGGTCGCCTGTTGGATTCCTGGTCAGAGCCCATGCCTAGGCTGCAGCTTTGATCTCTGGTAGCGATGTTTGTCCCTTCCTCCCTTCCCCTCTCTCTCACATGAACATAACAGCAACAGAAAAACCCTTAAAAATAAAATAAAAATAAAACTAGGTGAACTGAAAAACAGAACAACTAGATTTATCAAAACTACTTTTGAGCAGAGCCAAACTTATACTTCACTTGGTCTGAGCTGAGTTCCTTTTTTAAACAGATCACTTGAGTTTTCTCTATGAACAGAATAATTTGAGGGGTGTGGAAAGGATAAGATCAAAATTTAAAAAAAATTAACTGAGAACTTCCAGTCCTATCAGACTTTTTGTGCTAAAAGGATTCAATTCTCTCCATGGCGGCTCACCCAGGAAGACAAATACTCCGGAGAATGAGCAAATGTCACATGAGCGAGTACCCTGCAATCTGATACTGTCCGAATATCCATCAACGTTACTTTAACCGGAGGAATCTTTGTTTCTCGTCCAGGAGGGCACAGTAATCCCAGCAAAGGCGGCTCATGTTAGCAACAGTGCCTGTGCTTAAACAGGTGGTTGTCACCATAAGGAAAAAAAGGAGCAAGAATCCAAAATAGCACTGTGCTGTTGCTTTCCTCCATTTCAGTACAATGTATATCCTTAAAAATCTTGCTCTATGAAACTCTAGAGAGAACCTAAATGCTCATGATAAGAGAAAGGTTAAAAAATTGTGGAAATAGTACTATGCAACTGTTTTTAAAAAAGAACTAAATTTGTATGTGTGACCTCAAGAGGTATCCAAAACAAAGTGTCGCATGAAAAGAGCAAGTTTTAGAACAGCATGCAGACAATGCTATCCGACCACACTCTGGAGCAGGGGAACAATCTGCATCCAACAGTCCGACACAGGAGCCCCAGAAACGTCCCACAGCGACGCACTTCAACATAGTCGCCACTGGCTGGCTGCCGATGCCAACTGAGTCCGTGAAATGGCATGAGACTGAGAACCGAGTTTTCAATTCTATTTAGTTCTAATTAATTTAAAATGGGATGTAAATAACCACATGTGGTTTCTGTATTAGACAAAGCAGATTTATAATACAAGTCTTCTTAAAAAATACTCCATATGAACAAATTAGTAAGAAAACAGGCGACACACACACACACACATGCGGGTGCATGTGTCATAAATGCCCGTGTGAGCAGTGCGGGGGGGATGTGCACGTGACCAGCCTGTGGAATTGGGTTGTGGAGGAAATAGGAGTGACAACTTCCACTTCTTAATTTTTCCACTTTGTAACTGTTTGAATTCAATCCTTTTCTGAAGAAATAGCGTGTTAAAATGCCCTCTTTCTATCTTAACGAGGGACCGGGAACATCACTGCGATGTAATACGCACAATCAGCTCTCGGTGCTTCTTCTTCAGGGACTGGTGGCGTTCTCGAAGCTGATTGGCCATGAGTTTGTACTGGTCCCGTTCCTGCTGGCATGTGTCCAGCTCCTTGGAGAGGATCAGCAGGGCTTCCTTCTTACTCTCCAGCTTCCTTTTGCACACCAGGTACTGCAAAATAAATCCAAGCGACTGGTCAAAACGTCAGCAGGCCTCCTTGTAACACACCCTGCGGGGTTGGTTTTATATTTTGTTCTGTTGCTTTTTTTGTTTTTAGAGATCGCATACCCAGACACATCTGTCAGTAACTGACACGCACTCACAGGCTGCGGCAGTACCTGACCTACTTCCCTCATGACAGAACCGAAGTCTTGGATGTTCATGAACTCTGGCAAACTGGGGCTGATCAAATCATTTCATTGACAAATAAGTAAAATAGTAGAACACTTTTCAAGAGTTACATAGCCCAATAAATAGATAGCTGGGCCCCAGTTTTTGTTTAAAAAGGACGTATATATCCAGGTAAGATTATATAAAATTTTCTTAAAATTTTGCAAAATGATAGACACAGAAACACATTTAATAACACATTTGTACATTACTAACAATTATCACTTGGTAGCGAAATTATTGTCATGCCTTTAAAGTTTTACCCTTTTTGCTTTTCTGCATTTTCTAAATTTTCTAGAACAAACCCATATGGCTCTTATAATTTAAAAAACACAAAAATGCTATTAAAAATAATCTTGTTGAACCATAGATCTCTGCAATATTTTGCACCTGTCCAGGCCGTGGCAGACACTCTCTCTCCCTCCAGAATTCGTCATTCACCAGCTTGGCCAAGATTTGCACAACTTCTGTGTCTCCAGTGCGGCCCCCTCCCACAGTGACCAATTTCATGAGCTCAGTGTTTTAGCCACATTTTGAATTATCCCCAAACATTCGGGCGCACCTTCCGGGAACTCTTTGTCCCTCCTTCTCAGCAGCTCCCCGTCTCCCTCGCACCCCCCTCCCCTGACGATCACCCACCACGTGGGCCAGGGTGAGCCTCCGCCGGGCTTCTGTATTTCTGTAGGTTGCGCAGCGCGGTCTGGTGCTGTTCGCATGTGTGAAATGTGGCACGAAGTACCTTTTGAATTTGCCCCGTAAAAGACCAAATTCAGAGCATTCATGAAAACAATTTATAGTTTCATTATACACTCTGACACAAGCACTTTGTCATTACGGACGCTCGCACAAAGCGGAGGGAATCAGCACTCCCATGCCATTCGGCCGGGGCTCTTCCGGGGACAAAAGGCATTACTCACATATAGTGCTTGCTCAGAACTGACTTTGTTAAGTTCTATCTCAAATAAATGAAAGGGGAAAAAGAGAGTTTTGTGCATTAGCACAATTTTCCCCCTTAAAAAAAAAAGTAATTGCTTAACTTCCAAAACAAAGGGGAAAGAAAAGCCATTCCAAGACGGATTTGTGTTCTAAGAGAGGACACTTCCACCTTGGACGAATCTTATCCCTGGCAGTAATGAGGTTGGAACCCTGCCTTAAAACGTCCTGGATTTTAAGACTTTGACATCGTCTTCATGGAGGCACAATGGTTCTGTTGCCACAGTGATTTCTCGAGAGTAAAATCCCCAATGAGTAAATATCAAAGGCAAGTGGCTCAGAAACCTCAGCTGTGGTGTCCGAAGGGAGGTATTGAGACTTCACAGGAAAAACAATACCGTTTACACACAATTGAACAGACCTGCCCTGTGCCTGCAGTTCCTTGCCCTTAATCAGCAGCCTCCGTTGTCAGTGCTATTAGTATTGGTGTCACCAAGACGGCTACCTTTGTCCCTTCAGTTTGTCAGATCCAAACAGGAAGCCCCAGAGATACTCAGTGTCTTCTGACCTCAGGGAAGAAAACCCCAGTGGCATGGAGACATTGTAAGGGACAGTGGGCAAGTTGAGTTGTACCATCCGGTCTACTGATGGGGAACAGGTCAGGGCCACCACCACCTGCAAAGTGCGAATTCAAGTTCCTGACTTTGAACCATGGTCCGTTAGGATCCAAGAGAGAAGCCGTTCCTCTCCCAGGGCCTGGTCCAAATGAGGCCTCGGAAGTGGTGCACCCTTCCCGTGGCTCTAAGGTACCGGGCAGAAACCAGGCACAGAGCCTCTGCCAAGACCCGGGACCAGGATCTGAGGAGCAGGATCCCTACAGTCCAGTTCCCCTCCGGGCACGGAAAACAGGACCATTTTGACTCTAGGAGGGGTAAGAAAGCAAATGCATTCTGTAGAAGATGAAGCCACTCCACAAAAGGGCGGTCTTTAGACAGCCGCTGCTGGGTTGCTCTTTCGTCTGCTCTGTACGGTCTAGAACAGTGAATTTCAAAAATCGTATTCCACGTCAGTTGTTTCTATCAGTAGAACACATCTTAGGCCAAAACCTCACTTCTAAGACAGCTCAAAGTGGTGCTGCCCTGGCTGGAGGTGGGATGCCTCCCCTGTAGCCCCTGTGCCCGGTGTGGCCACATCAACAAGGGGCCCTGGAAAAGACTGCTCTGTACCACCTCAGGGTGCTGGTGAAAATGCAGATTCCACCCTGGGTGGTGTGGCTCAGTAGATTGAGTGTCAGACTATGAACCAAGGGGTCAGTGGTTCCATTCCCAGTCAGGGCACATGCCTGGGTAACCGGCCAGGTCCGTAGTTGGGAGTGTGCAAAAGCAACCAATCAATGTATCTTTCACACATCAATGTTTCTCTCCCTCTCATTCTCCCTTCCTTCCCCTCTCACTAAAAATAAATAAATAAATAAAATATTTTTTAAGAATGTAGATTCCCAGGCCCCAGCCCAGACCCACTAAATCGGAGTCTCCAGTGACTGGTTCAGGAATTTTCAGTAAGCACATAGCACAGGTGATTCTACACTTCGTGGTGTCTCAGAAGTTAGAACCAGCTACAGTAGTTCGGAAGGACTGAGAGACCAGCAGCAACCCACAAGTTCAGGACCACGGAATGGTCTCAGAATCATTCTAGGGGTGTCTATGCCACCTTCTGGTGCCTGGAGTGGTTCTAAACCAGCATAAGCGTTTCCGTAACAGCTATCGATGTGGATGTACCCTCAATGTTCATTGCAGCCTAATTGGCAATAGCCAAGACATGGAATAACCGAAGTGTGCATCAAGGGAAGACAGGGTAAAGAAGCTGTGGTGCACACCACCGAGGAACAGTACTCAGCCACTCAGAAGGTGGACCATTGCCATTTGTGACAACATGGACAGATCTCGAGGGCATTCTCCTAAGTGAAACAAGCAAGATGGGAAAGGACAAAAATCATGTGACTTCACTCGCATGTGAGACTATACAACAAAAAAGTAACTAACAAAACAAACAAAAAAGTCACACATGCAGAAAACAGAATCATGGTTACCAGAGGGAAAGGGGGTGCGGTGCGGAAGGGTGAAATGGGTAAAGGGGTCACATATATGGTAACAGAAGGAAGCTAGGTGTTGAGTGGTGAGCCCACGAGAGTACACAGACATCAAAATGTGTACCTGAAATTTCGATAATGTTATCGACCAATGTTACCTCAATAAAACCCAAGTATAAGCATGAACTCTGTATCACTATATCTGTCCAAACATCCTACACATGCAGAGTCTCAATAAAACGGCAATAGGAACCTCTGGGAGGTGTGTGCTGGTGGGGTGCTGGGGCGGGGGATGGCATTTCTCACTCTCATTCTACAGTGACGGTGGGATAGTCCCTGTGATAGCGGCTGTTAGCCTGTCCCATTTCTTATCTCTCAAACTGGAAATAAACAACAAAAACCTGGAAGGAAAGAAAAAAGATGCCGAAGGTCCTCCTGTTGGAGCTCTAACCAACCAGCAAATTCCGGGGTTTGCCCCTTGGCCAATCACAGCACAGAAAGCCAGGCCAGCCAAGTGCTTGGCCGTCTCAGCTCCTGAAGGAGGATGAGTGGGCGTGGCTGTTGAAGGAGGTGGATGGCGGCAGAAAATTACCAGGCGGGCAGGAGGCATCCGTCCAGATGTAGGTCTAAGGATGAGCTAATCATAAACTACTGGGACCCCGGGAAAGTCACAGAACATGAGGCACAAAGCAAGCACACACTGCCTGGGCCTCGGTTTGCACATTTGGAGTATGAGGGGTGTTCCCAGGGTGCCCTCCAACTTGAGGAACCCATTATTTTAACACCAGCACCCCATATCATTGGGGGTGAAGGGTGTGAGGGAAAGCACTGGGGTGCGGGGCTCCTGTCAGGGAGGTACGACTTCCTTGAAGCGCCCGGAAATTGTCCTGCCGTGTCTAGGACAGAGCTGGCCCCGTGATTCTGAAAGATCACCTACGACAGTGGCAATGCCAGAGTCTCTACAGCAGAGTCTCTTCAGCCGCCTGGTTGGCAGTGGTGCGCAGCTGCGTTTACAAGAGTGAGAAGAGGGTAAATGTCTATGTGATCAGCACGAGTGCCTCTTCTCCAGTATTTCCAGGTGCCCTTGACCTCCAGGGGGAGTCAAGGGGGAGGGACGTCCTTCCCCACTGCTTCGAAGGCAAAGCCACGTATTGCTTTACCTAATAAAATGGAACTGGAAGGGACATGAGAAACATACAGGGTGGAAGCACTTAAGAGTCAAGGTAAGAATCGCCAAGCTTTCTCTTCCCCTGTTGCTAGATGAGCACGTGTTGCTATGGAGGTGCCATAGGAACAAATCAGCCTGGAGAGTGAAGCCAACACAGGGAGAAACTGCCCTGGAGAGTCATTTGGGTCCATGGAGAAATCTGTGTGATCCACAGATAAACGTTCACAGTGTGAAGTTTCAGAGGTTTGCAGGGTGGTGGTGAGGGGGGGGATGTTTGTTACCAGTGCATAACTGAGACCATCCTGACTGAACAGACCCTATCAAAGAATGGGGAATGGTGGAGGTGTATTTGCTCCTGCTCTGGGCTTCTGGCCAGAGTTAACAGTTTCACCATCACTATCAATAACAAAAAATCCCAAAGCTTGGTGACAAATGCTTTTCACATACGATCACCTTTAGTCTTCACGAGAACACAGTTACGATGTTATTATCTTCATTTTCTAAATAAGAATGTAGAGCTTAAATGGAAAAGTTTATGTAATCTGGTTAGCAGAGCCAGAATTCGAACCCAGATCTTTGTAGAGCCAACCCTGTGAAACCCCAATTCCTGACACACTAAGCATTCTGTTCCCCGTCCCCCCAACACGCACACAGAAGAAACTCAGAATATTCCCAATGTTGGTTACTACCTTGAGCTGGTATTCCCAGCACAAGAAAGCTAAGAAAGGGCAATTTTGCATTTGGCTATTTTTTAGACCTGGGACAAATGGGTCAAACATTTATTTATCTTTTCACCCAACCCCCTCTCTCTAAAACTAGTGGGCCTGCCTCTCCTTCCCTTGGATGCAAGGCCTGAAGGAAGAAAGGGAAAAAAACAAAAAAAATCCACAAGCATCTCTCCCCTCTGCTCCTCATGAGGCAGCGAAGCGGAAGCAATGAGGTCTCCATCCACTCGAGGGAAGAGGGATAAGGTGAGACAGAGGGCCTCAAGGAGAACTAGAGGGCTCTGTTCTCAAAAGCGGCTTGGTCTTAACAGGGGGGTTCTATAAGCTGTAGTCGGCCTCCATTATTCATTCAACAATTATTTCCTGGGTGCCTCCTACATGTTAGGCATTGAGCCAAGCATTGGTATCCTGAAGGGATAAATGTTCCTGATGATTTTGAAAAGGAAAAACATAAAGCCAGGAAAACAAAATTTTACTTCCACAAATCCTGTATGGATTTTTGGGAAACCCCCAAATTTCTAAAAACTTGCAAATGCATTCATACTGTGTTAATGACCTCAGCTGATGTGAGGCTGTTTCTGGTCATTTCGCCACTGAGTATGAATATTCATACATTCGCTGAAGACAAATCAGTGTGTTCGCACACAGGCTGCTACCCACGCCTACTGGGGGTGATATAAGATATACAGTGTGCTTATTGCATTCCCTTTAAAATGCCAAAAATTCCTGCAGCTGAAACATTTGGGATCCAGGGATTCTGGACAGGGAACCTAACTTTTATTTGAAAGTCACCCTTGCAAACGTCTACACAGACTCGATGACATATGTAGGACTAAAATCAGATATTTCTCACACACCAATTGCCCCAAACCTGAGCATTTATTAGATTTCGACTTCCTCATGTAGTCCAGGAAAAACTAAAAGCATTCTCCACGCAGTAAATGTTCAAGCTGCCATCATGCTGAATTGCTGTTCCCACAGCCTCCTAATTTCTTTCGTCTTTAGAATTAGCATGAATGCTGGAGCCGGGAAAGCCTCACAGTTGACCCAACCAACTGGCAGAGAACACGGTCCCTGGCTGCCAGCGTGTTCCGTAACAGTGTTTTCCAAACTGTGGGGCATGACACGTTAGTCTGGGCAGCGAAATCAATTCAGTTGCCGAACCTCATTTTCTTAAAAAAAAAAAAAAAAGTTACAGAATGGAACAGAAAACATCAGCATGAGTCCCGGGCAGAAAGGGTAAGCATTGCTTTGTGGGGATTTTTCTGGACATGCATGTGAGAAGAAATACACAGATATGCATACTTTTATGCATGTATTGTGGACTGTCGTTTAAAAAGTTTGAAAACTGGTATTTTATAATAAACCACTCTGCACATTTTTCATGCAGGCAGTAAATATTTAGTGAAAGGCACCGAGAGAGGCAAGAATAAGGCCGGTGGGTGGGCAGCAGGCAGGGAGGAAAAGCTACACAGGAGAGATGATGCTCGGAATGAGTTTTGAGTGGTGAGTAGGTGTAAAAGGCACCAAATAAAGGCCATTATGTGATAGAAATAATTAGCCATTTCTTTGGGATTGAGGCACAACTCTGATTAATTAATACCTGCTCTGCCCATCTCACTGAATCTACTGTGAGCTTGAAATAAAGGTGAAATGCTAAACTTTGGCTGCGTAAACTTTTTCAAAGTTAAAGATGTTATTTTAATAGCATTTACAGCGTACAAAACACTGTCACAGACACTCTCATTTGCTAGTCAACACTATATGACAAGTGGGACAAAAACTTCTTCCTATTTTACCGACAAAATAGATGAATTGCCTTTCTCAGAGTCACATAACTAACAACTGTCACCTCAAACTAGCACTCCTACCTGTAAATTCCAGGCTCTTTTCACTATTCCATAACGGTACCAAATAAGTTATTAGCAGTTCCACATATTACCTCTCTTGAGGCCGATCATATTTTTTAACAAGACGCTCTTGGAGATAATTGTGGAACTAAAAGCAGTGCATTTTAATTCATGGTATTTCCAGACCCTGTTTGGAAACCGGCATCCCCGCCGGGACCTTTTCAGTCCTACTCCAGGGGCTGTAGCTGAGGGGCAAGAAGCCGCCTGTGGATTTGCTCAGTGATCAGCCACCTCCACACCCCTGAGACTTCAGGCTAGCTGAGTGGATGACAGGCTCGCCACACTGGGGTCTTCACTAGATGAATCGCAGACACGAGACACTTTATTTTTCAGAGAACTAGCACATGTAGCTGTGGCCGTTGTGATAAGGGCCCTAGCCCTTGTCTCTTGGCTAACTCTAATCCCCCCACGACCATCACCCCATTCGAAGGGGTCTCATTCAGTCCAAAGGTTTTCACGGTCATCTCTGTGCCAGTTTCACCCACACTGATTCCACCAGCTCAGCACTAACCCTTACACTGACGCCCAGCTGTGCACAACCATCTGAGCATCTGAGAGGCATCTTACACTGAACCCTTAGTCTCCCCTCGAACCTGCCCCTCCTCAAATCTTCCCTTTTGGTAAACGGTGCAAACCACACTCAGTTTTCCATAAAATCCTCGCAGTCATCCTTGCCTCTTCTCCTTTTCTCCCAGCCCACATTTAATCCATCAGCGAATCCTATGGGCATTACCTTCATGAGATACATCAAATTAGAACACTTCACACACACTTCCACCACAATCACCCTCATTCAAGCCCCCATCATCTCTTGATTGGACTGTGGCCCTTGCCTCCTGCCTCTGCTCACCTACAAGAAAGATGATAACAGATGGCAGCGTGTGGTAGCCCAAAACCCCCCATGGCCTCCCACTGCATTTAAAACGAAATCCAGTCCTTCTGCTTGCCTTTGCTCACTGCTCTGCATCCTCCCTGGCCTCCTTTGTATAGTACCTTCAGAGGGCTGATGTGAGAATTAAAAGAATCCATTCATACATGTAAAAGATTGAAAGTAGTAAGGGCTGCATGCACATCAATTGTTATCACCACCCTTTGTTTCACTAGGAGAGTGAGCACAGCTTGGCAAAGAAGTTCTCAAAGAGTTGGAGGAAGATGTGAACATTTGAAAGGAGTTCTGAAAAAGACAGGTAGAGGAATTCCTTCTGTTTGGGGATAAGAGAAGTTGTGACAGGTAGTGGGGACAAGAAAACAATCCTCTTCGGCAGGGAAAGAGCCACAGCAAAGCGCAGAGGTGAGACGCAGGAAGACACTTTGTCGGAACAGGGGGCCCTGTGCTGGGCTGGCTTGGTGGGGGGGCGGGAATAAAAGCTGCGTGTGATGGAGCTGAGGAGGGAGGGAGGTGGTGGTCAGGTCGGGAAGGTCCCAGAGGGAGTTCACATTTTATTCTTCCAGTAAGCAGGAGCCCCAAGGGTCTCGGACCAGAGGAGTGATATTAAGAATCCTTTTAGGAAGACAATTTTATCCTGACATCATTGTGGAGGGGAGACTGTTCCATGACGTGACCACTGTCTGTCCCTCAAGTTGGACCTGGGCCAGAACGGAGGTTGCTTTCTGCAAACCCCCTTAGAGACTGACCATAACTGATGCTCATCCTGACAAAAGTCAACCACCCCCACCCCCATCTCTGGCTATGTGCTACATCTTGGAACTGGTTGTCGTCCTGACCTATTCAGCATGTAAAGTAACTTCCCACACCTGGTAGCGCTCACTTACTAGTACCCAACACTATGCCCCTCCTTTACCTATGTCATTCTTTGGCCCCTGCCAAGTGGGCATAGAGATCCATTTCATCTTGCAGCTGCCCAAGACACGCTTGGTATGTAAGTTTCCCTTAATGACCTCCATTAATTATCAGGCCAGAGTGGCCAACCTCTTTCTTCAGTCTCTCCTGCCCTCTGCTTACAGAATAGATTTTCAGGCTCGGGGCCTCTCCCTGGATCTGTGTGTGCTGACAATCCTGTGGTGTGAACTCTCTTGGACTATATACACTTCGGGTAGTATTTGTTGCCAAGCTCACATGTGGAGGGGAAGGTGGTTGGTGTTCAGGCCCCCCACTTTGCAGGCAGGCCTCTGGATCCTGCAGTTTGATCTGATTCGTCAGGCCTACAAAGCACACGCTGGGTTTGGTCTTGTCAATGTGGGGTTTGTTTTCACCTTGTCTAACACAATATTGTTGGGCAGGTTGCTACCAGACGCACACATGGGTTTAGACTCAGCCAAGGCAGCTGGCATCGGCATCACATCAGTGGGTGACTGGGTCACACAGCCACCCACCCGTACCCCCAAGGGCTGAGCTGAGCAGGGCAAACCACAGAAAAATGTCCCACTTTCCGGTCACTCAAGTGGGATCAAGGGACACACACTCAGTTCTCCTTATGCCTTTGTTTTCACTCCTTAGTCAAGGTGTAATTCTGCTTGTCAAATTCATGTGTGGTGTTGGGGCCAGGGATATTTGCTCTCCTCTCTAAACCCAGAAAAGGAGGGTTTGGCTTGTTTTCAAAAGAAAGGAAGAAGAAAACAAGTTAGTATTTTTTGAATGTCTACTATGTGCCCCAAACAATAATAACGAGAAGACCTTTATTTGATTATAACAGTGAACGTGGCAGCCACTAGGTAGTGAACATTACTCTTTCCAAATGGTGCTAAATGCCCCACTTGAAACATATTTCATCCACAGGGCTGCCCTGTGAAACAGGTTGTATGATTAGCGCCATTTTAGAGATGAGGACGCTGATGATCAAAGAGGTCAATTTATCCTTCATCACAAAGGTAATCCGAGGCAGAGCCGGACGGTTCTCTGCGTATACCCATCAGGATCGTTGCGTGATAATCAACAGTAACTGACTCTCTGACGAGGGAAGGAATCTACTGGAAGGATGTTGGCACTCACGGAATTGGCAGGAGGGCAGAGAAGTAAACTTAAAAACAGGTAGGCAGCAAGGGGGCTCTGGAGGCTGAGGCAGGACCAGGGACCACCAGGTCTCAGTGAGGAAAGCTGGGTCAGAGGCCACCCAGCCGGGGTGGAACTGAATTCATGGTGTGTTGGTCTTTCTGTTTCTCTGCTCAAGGGCGCCTCCAGCTGGCCTACAGCAGATCAGCGCCATGTTGTGCCTTGGGAGAAGACAAGTCAACCAGATCGTGTCCCTTCGAGCTGCCCCTCCAAATTGCATCCAGTGGTGACAGCCTCCCCGTGGAGGTGCAGTTGAGGAGGAGAACTGAGTGCTGGGAAGTAAGAAAATAGTGAACGTTCACCACAGTCCCCGAGGCAGATCCGTTCTATTGAGCTTCTTTCTCAACCTCGTTCTCAACCTCGAATAAAGGTTGAAAAAGAAACAGTGGGTATTTAATAATAATCCTTTTTCTTTTAATTAATTTCAGAGTCTCTATTAATCATACACAGAAACACAGAGACGGTGGTGGAGTTTCTGCGGCTGCCATGGGGTGTGCACCTACCCACTGCAGAGGGGGAAAGACCGCACACCAACGAGACTGGGTAATCCATGAAATTCAAATGGAATAAACTCAATAACACGCGCCCAGTTTTTGTCATATATACTAGATATCATGAAATATTTTTATTGTCCTTTCAAAAACACCTCTCTTTTGAATTGCATTCCAATTACATTTTTAAAGCAGAGCTCATAACTCATTTGTCGATGTTAATTCATGCCCGCCCACAAACACCATGAAGGTAGCCTTGTGCTTATCATCTTGGGAAACGGAACCCACAGTTTTCACTACTGAGTGGCTTTTATCTACCCGTTTGCTGTTATCTGCAATAAAGCAAGTCATAATTGCTACAAGGAAGATCGTAATAATTAAATGACTATCTGACATACTACATTACTATCTGGATGGCTTTACAACCAGATAACTGCTGAGAGAGACGGGGGTAGCGGGATGGCAGGGAGGGCCCTCTCCGCCAAGGGACCTCTCCGTCGAACAGTGACTGGTGGTCCTTGGAGACTGGCACTGATGGGATCAGACTCACTCTCACTCACTTCCGCAAGAACACGGCCTGCTAATCCACGAGGTTTCTCAGTGTCATGATGAACACATGGCACTCAAGCCCAGGAATAATTTAGAAACTTCTCAACTGCAGACTCACTCTTAGAGGCATTTCCTCCTCCGGCCCCCCTCAACTTCCCACTCTCTTACTGCCCTCTCTCTCCTTCCCCTCCCTCCTCCAGCCAGGAAAACCTCCTTCCCCATCCAATAAGCAGCTCCAGGTAAACAGGATTCAACAATCAACGTAACTTCTCCAACCTCAAATAAGCCTCTCCCTGCATTCCCGGAACCCCTACTTGGCCCTGCTCGGTGATCTCTGGCCAGGACCATCTCAGCCGCCTCCTTTTGTCTCCCTACCTGTCTAGTCCAAGCACCAGTCTCTCTGAAAGCCACCAATTAGGTCCTGTCGCTCTTCTTTAAAAATGCCTCTAGGCATTTTTGGAGACTGGTAAACAAGAGCTCTTCACAGGGGAAAAATGGGGACAACTGTAATTGAACAATTAAAAAAAAAGCCATCCAATACGTTCCTGCAGTCCGCCTCTTGACCTTTTCCTGCCCACTGTGTCACCATCGGTCCCACCTACAGGTACCCCATGCTCGATCTCCTCCCCTCTCTCTTTCTTGTCCTGTCCTGGACCCAGCTCCCAAGTCCTTGTCTGGAAAGCCCTTGCCATCCTTGGGGCAGAGTAAGAACTGGCTCCTGGTGGCCACGAGGCGTTCTGGCCACACCTTGAGCAGCGTGCCACACGCTGCAGCACCGCCCCCCGCCCACCTGTCTGCCTCCCCACTGCTGAGGCCTCTTTGCCGCCACAGTCATTCCCCTCTGCATCTCCAGGGCAAGCACAGCTCCTGCCCCAGCGTGAGTGCTCAATAAATATCTGAGAAATCAATAAATTTCAGTTTTCACTAAGCTGAAAAGTATGTATATATACCTGTTATATTAAAATTTACTTATATATTTGTAATACAGAGGGTCCGGCAGAAGTAATGCCTGCGTGAGTGTGGCTGGTAGGGTAATAATATGGGGGTAATAACTTCGAGTTCTAATTTGAACATTTCCCCTAAAATGTCCTATAGTGTGCTTGAGTGTGACATTGTTATGTTACAGAATTACATGCTTATGGTTTTGTAATAAAGGCTTTTGTAATAAAAAAGAGGCATTATTTGTGCCAGACCCATCAATTTATTAAGCCCCAATCTCTAAATCCAATTTTGGCATCATGTTTACAAGAAACATGTCCAGTGACATAAACTCCATGTGTATGGAGAAGCGCTCCTTTTTAATCGCTTAAAACGAGTACTTCCCTGTATCACACAGCCACATCCTCAACTCGCCACCTTCATCTCCTCAAGTCCTACAGATTCGCCACTCAAGGTAGGCGGACAAAAACTGTCGCTTGGAGATACACGTACGAGTATATCTAACCTGGCCAGGCTGAGCTGAGGCATCTGCAGCATGAAAAGCCACGTGGCACCAGCCACACGCTGCTGTGCGGGGCGCTGAAGTCCCCGCCCCGCGGCAATGCCGGCCGCACGACACAACTCGCCGGTGCCCTGGGCAGGAGCCCCTCCTGTGCAAGCCCAAACCTCAGTCCCCGGCCGTACAGCTGCCTGAGCATTTCCGCAACCCCTGCCTAAGCCTGGGCTCACCTCTAATTTTCAGATAACTCTTCAGCAATTTCAAGTTGGTAACCTAATGCCTCTAATGCCATTCTCTAAGATAATTTTTTTTTAATAATCTATCTTTCTCGGAGTCATCTTGGTGGTTTCCCCTCTCCAGTATTACTTTTGACAGGCAAACTTTGATTATTTGAATGCCCCAGGGGATGTGCTGAATTTTAAGTGAGATTTCAGGTAATTGGAAGAGTGTATAATGTGAACTACAGTAGCTGGCGGGTATGTGGATCCACTGACAGCCTTGGTTAACTGGAGTTTTGAATAAGGAAGGTTTGTCTGAATATCTATTTCAATCCTTTCACTCCTGTTATTTCTCTTTCCTCCCTCTCCCCATCTTCCCAGTCCCTACGCTCTACAAAGAGGGGCCCCTGCTCTTTTCAGGCCTACAATGATGAGGTGGAAGCACAAGAAGGAAAGGCTGGCTTTCCTTCTGGTTGGCCATGGACAGGCTAGGAACCCGCACCCAGTGTGCTGAAGAGAGTATATTCTTTAGACATCGCTGCCGCCTAGAATGAATTTGCAGTCTTCCCACTGCTAGGCTGACCCGACCTTGCCGCAGGCCGAGATCCTGGCAATGGGGTGTGCAGCTCTGGTTTCTTTCAGGATGGAGCACTGAAGTCACCCAGATCCCTGAGGCTCTCCCTTCTCCAAGTTGCCAGGGGCCTGGGATACACTGTATCCAGGGGACAGCTCACATCACCATTTCTCACATATGCCAGGACATTACATAAGTCACACGTGGCATGTAATGACAGATTCTCTGATTACTTCATTACATGATACTCCAGATCAGTTTCAGAGGGCTTTTCTTGTGGGCTGGGGCATAGTAAAGAGCCAGCAAGGCATGGACAATTTTTGGTCAAACTGTCTTTAAAAGCTGTCAAAATACTGTGGTTTGTTTTTCCCTTGTCTCAAAAAGAAATAAAAAAAAAAAGAGCCTAACATCCCCACTATCGATGAGCTACAGCGCCCACTTGCATATCTATCAGCTCTTAACCTGTCTAGTCTGCCCCAAACACCGCGTGAGAGAGGGTACCCAGAGCAGTGCCTTCCCACTATAAATGAGGCCCAGAGAAGAAGGTTAAGGGGCGGCATCTGCCGAACTAGAATTGATTCCTGGACCGTCCTTTCACAAAAGGTATTCAGGAGATAGAGGCAAAGGAGTCATTAACAGAAGCAACATGGCACCCGGGATTTAGAGTAAAATGTGGGTTTTGCCGCCACCACCTACCACTGGGCATGAGAAGCCACTCGCCCTCTCTGTGCTTCAGGTTGCTCTTCTACGAATGATGAAATGAATAACCACCATCATTTGGAGGCCACTTGGTGCCCAAAGATGACTTAGCCTTTCACACATATACATCATAAGTCCTCATCACAACTGCAAAAGGTAAACATTATTATTTCCTTTTACAGATCAGGAAAGGAGGTTCCAAGAGGTTAAAAAAAATCATGCCGTTTGGAAGGACAAGGTGTGAATTCAACCCAGGCCTGTCCCATGCTCTTCCTGCCAATGTCCTGCCTCTTTCAGGGAAGAGTCTGTAAGACAATATGTACAAAAAATAAATAAATTCTGAAGGCACCAATCTTATTATCACAGTAATCAGAAGAACTGTGTCAGTCCTATTCAAAGAAAGAAAACAATCTCTTATCCCTAAGTTTGCTAGCAGCAGACCCTGCCTTCCTGGAGAATGTTATCTCCCTGGAGGAATAAGTTCCACGAAAGGGCCAGAGTGCTCAAGATGAGGATCAACTCAAGATGCAGCCTTCGTGGGAATACTCGCTGGCTCCCCTCGCCGAGGCACTTGAGTCAGGTGCAGATACTCTACAACAAGGAGGTGTTCCATCCCAGTCCGCCCCTAAAGGCACTCATCTGCAGACTAGAGATCTTGAAATCAGCCATGCAAATCCATCACCACTTTAATTATCCAAGTAAATAGAGCTCTTACCGCTATAGGCCAAAATTCTAATCAATCGTGATCGTTACCGCTCCCCCAGTGGTTCTCTCTGGATGAGAACCGCGAGTCGTCGCTAAAGAGCCACTTGGGCCCAAACTTCCACCTGCAGGAAAGTCTCCGCAGCTGAAGCTGGTGGCTGGGAGCTGTTTTTTCCCCCTCTCTACACCTTGCTCACATTTTTCCAAGCACTGTTAATTTGCTCCTTCACTTCATCTTCGTCGTTCTTGCTTCCTCCCACCAACTCCAGGCAATACTGATTAGTGAGAAATTTTCCTCAACGAGAACTGTCAGTTCAGAAGTCAGCCCCACAGCAAAAAGTTAGGTGGAGATTCATGCCAAACTGTGGTGGGTGGGCAATTCTGGTGATTCATCAAGTCACTGGAGATTTCAGAGGACAGATTAAATTGTAAACAACTTCTTAAGGCAGGGACTCTATTCCAGGTCTGTTTCTCTGACTGATAACTGCAAATGAGTTGATTACGTTAGCAAAGGCTCCCCTGGGTGGCCTGAGTTAATTATGGCTTTTAAAGAAAATGGCAACATTCTCATTGGCTACACATCACCAACGGACCACAAGGCAATTTGGGCATAATTTTACTCGCTTTCCTTGATAATTTGTTCACAACGACCAGGACCTCCATCATCACCATTCATCAGGAGAGCATTTAAAAGACAATAAAATGTTGCTGCATTTTACTCTTCTTCAAGGACAGAATTAAGACTTGACACTTACAAAAATTACTTGGAGAAGGATACACAGACATCACCAATGCAGGTGATGTCCAGGTTCCGGCATTTCTCTTTCAGTAAAGAAAATGCAGTAATAATCAGGGTCACTACAGAGAGAACAGCATCGAGAGGGTGTGAGAAATATGTGACCAGGCTGACCCTCCAAAAGGAGATGAAATTTCAGAGGCGGAGAGACCTAAAAGGATATGGAGGGCAACGGGGATCCCAAGTAGAACCCTAAGCTTAGGGGCCTAACGTTCCTGCATTCCAACCCCTGCCTTGCCACATCTAGCTCCATGACCTGGAGCAAATTACTCCATCTCCTGCTGATCTCAAGATCCCTGATCTGCAAAATAAGGACCATGATTCTATCTACTTTATAGGGTTTGTGAGAAGATTAAAGGAGATAATCAAACAAGGTATCTAGCCCAAACTGGCATGTGGCTGGCATTTACTAAGATATCGATCATCATCACCCTCATCCATAGTCATCATCAGCCTAGATTCGTCGGGACTGGTTGCTGTGCACTTTGCGTGGAGGGCACAAGAACTGAAGTAGTTACGAGTCCTGCTTGGGAAAGCCTACCAAGCCCGACGGGCCCAGAACCCACATGTGACCACGGAAGCAACACTGGAAGCGCAGACGGCAGACCCCTCTACCATTCACTGAGCCCTGGGCACTGCTGAGGGCACTGGACACATTTGACCCTGGCAGCGAGACCCTATGAGGTGGGTCCTACTGCCATCCCTACACACACACACACACACACACACACACACACACACACAGTGCCGGAAGCGGAAGTGTCCTGTGGGACTTCCAGGAAGTTTCCTTAAGGGAAGGGCACACTCTTTTTCATGGCTTCCTCCCTCTGGCAACATATTGGTCCATAAAACGAAAGCCTCACTCTTGGAATGGAGTGGTCATCCAGAGAAACTGAAGGTGCCTGGGTGCTCCATCAACTGTGAGCTGCCATCTTGGCCCCTCGCTGCCAGCCTCTCAAGTTACTGCTCCTGAGCGAGAAATACAGATAATTCTATCCTATGTAAACCACTGTTGTTTTGGTGCTACATTAAAATTAATCCTAACTAATATACCAACATGCCCGAACTGATACTGAGGAAATCTGGCACCTTATAGTGCAAGGCATGTAACTGAGTTCACGTTAGAGCCCCATGTCACCAGTGATAAGTGACATTGGATACCTAAGTACTATCTGAAGGTATTAAATAGAGTGTAAATGAGAGCATATCTTCATTCTGGGAATGAATTGAGCATAGCTTCATAATTCAAACTACATACTTACTAAAAACAAGAATTTCTCTGTATCAGGTTGGTTGGTTTGTTCATCTGTCCATCCACCCACCCACCCATCCATCCACCCACCCACCCATCCATCCATCCATCCAGTGAGGCTGTGGGACAGTGGGAAAAGCACAGGCTTTGGGATCAGAAAAGCCGACAGTTCAAATCCAGCTCTCCCATTACTCACACAGTCCGTCACGTTCACTCATCATCTCTTAGCTTTCCTGACCACAGCTATAACAAGGTGCTAGCTCTAGCTGCCTCCCAAGGCAATTGTGAGGAATCAATGAAATTACATATATAAAGCATCCGGCACAGGACTCAGCACATTAAAAAGGGCTCAATAAAATGTTTCCTTTTTCTTTCAAGTATGTGCCTGCACGGAACACTATATGAAAAATGCTTCATGTTGTGCCTGGCACACAACAAGTGCTTAATAACTGGAAACAGTAAAAGAAAAGCTTCACTGCTATCAGTAACAATAACAACACTAAGAGTAGCGGCAGCAATCGGAATAGTGCTGTAGTAATGATAGTGGTAGTAAACTAACCGAAAGCTAAACCGAGAGAGGGTGAAATCAGGGGAGGTTCCCAAACGTGCGTGGTTAACGCCTGCATGACCCCGACTTCCCTGCTCAGCGGTGGGTGGGAGCATGTCTCTGGGAGACGTGTGGGGTGTTCCTCCTTGTCAGCGCCTTCATGAATGATTCCAGTAACCAGAAATGGCTACTTTCCTAGCTCTCCAGCGTCGCCTAAAAGGAATGCCACTCTAAACCCTGGTGTTTAGATTGTCCGATGAATTTCCCTCCTCTTTTAAACATGAATTTTTAAATTGATTTTCGAGAGAGAGGAGGAAAGGAGAGAGAGAGAGAGACATTGATTTGTTTGTTATTATTTATGCGTCCATTGGGTGATTCTTGTGTGTGCCCCAATCAAGGATCAAACCTACAACCCTGGCATATCAGGATGATGCTCTGACCACCTGAGCTACCTGGCTAGGGCCTAAAAATAATTTTTTTTTAAAAAAGAAGTTAAGTGGAGTTAGAATTTGCTCTCCTGTAAACACTCTGTCCCAGGCGCTAGGGTGTGAGATGCTCCAGCACATGGAGTGGTTGGCAGGATGTTCAGCATGACACACCTGCACTCAAAAAAGCAAGTGAGCCAGGGAAGGCACAAGCAGGCCTTGCAAAGAAACCACAGGGAAGCCTCCAAGCCACTGACCCTGCAGCCTGTTCCACAGCTAAATAGAACCCTGATCAGACATCCGGGCTTTCTGATAGTGAGGAACAATGCCATCAGTACTTCTAAGACATAAGCTCAAAGTCCAGCAAATGTCTGGATAGTCAACACCATGGAATCCTCTGCTCCCATTGTGACCGATGATTATGAGGATAATGACAATAAGTTAGTGACATGGAAGCTATTCACTACTGTTGCTGAGTAGGAAAAAGAAGAAGTTATAAAGCCAGCATGCACTGACAGAGTCGGAATAATGGCTCCCTGGGGGAGGCGGTGACTGGGCGAGGCCGCACGGAACCTGCTGGGGAGCTGGGGGTGTCTGTGCCTGGATCTGGGTGGTGGTCACACGGGTGCGCGTCCACGTAAGAGCACATTGAGCATTCACTGCATGCCTTCCCTCTGTGTATTTAGTCTCCATACAAATGAAAAAATGAAATAGCATACAATATAACCTTAGTTTTAGAAATAAAGGCATGGGGAAAATGTCTGAAGATTATGCATGAAAATGTTAATAGTAGTCAGCTCTGTGTACTGATATAATTTTTTTAATGTATCTGTATTTTCTAAATTTAGGGGGTGTGGTAAATTCATATTATTCAGCTATGTAAAGTTAAATCCACCCTGACCCAAGGCTTTATCATCTGCAGGCAAAGCCATTGGCCACTCACTTTTCTTCCCAAACCTCTCCTCACTCAGACTCAGTCCATCATAGGCAGCTCCCACCCCCACCCACAACAGCTGCCTAAGGAAGCTCTTTGCTGGGGGCGAAGCAGGAGGGGGAGGAGCGGTGAACCTTGGCATTGTTAGACTCTCTCACAAAGGGGCTGGGTCACCGGGGTTGGCCTAGGACAGCAGACATGGTGTCCTGACCATCCCTCAAGACATGGTCACATCGCAGGTCTCCTGACACTGCTTCTGCTCAACTTCCAGCCCATATCGAAGTCTGGGCAGGAATCTGGAACCAGGCCCCAAAAGTCTCTATCTTGGCTCAAGTTCTTGGGTTTAGAGCTGGGTCAGCTGATGTGAGTGGGCAGAGGGTCTGCACCCAGGACTCCTGGTGGGAAACACATCTGACTTGAAGTTAAAAGGCCGAGCTCCATATACTTGCATCTTGCTGAGTGACCATAAAGAAGGGCTTAGAATTTCCATTTTTCTATTAAATGAAGGCCTACCTGCTGCTCATCCTAGCTGGCAAGGTGCTGATGAGGACCAGATTAGGAAATAGAGAGGAAAGTGGCAATATCCTATTGGACTTTCCACTCCAACGTTTAGCAAAGTGCCTGGGACATAGTAAATCCTCTTCCATATCAGGACAAGAAAGGCAAAATGTAAGGAGTTGTTTTATTGTTTCTCATAAAGAGAAGATGACCATGGGAACCAAAGAAATCACACAATTTATTTGCATGAACGTCAGCGGTGGGGGGAGGTAACCTTGGAGCAAGCTTAGATTATTATAGTCCAGCGCAGAGTTCAAGGCTGGCATGTGTTCAGACCCACCTATAATACAGGTCAGAGCCCGTTACAGAAAGCAGCTCTTTACAACTAAATGATTTCCCAGCCGCCGCTTCTGCCTCTTTCCAAGCAATATATCTGATTCAATAAAATTCCAGTTTGGAAGAAAGGAAGGAAAAGAAAGAAGGGGGAGAGAGAGGGAGGAAGGAACTGCCTTCTAGTAAATTCATAAACCTCTTAGGGCTTATTAAAAGGAGATCTGACTGACTACCTTTAAAACATCACAATCTTTTGAAACTCGGAAGGTCTGTCAGAAAGATGTAAGAGAACTTTAGAGGAAGAAATGGAGGAGAGTAGTGTTCTGCCTAAAAAAAAAAAAAAGAATGTTCTTATATTAATGCAATAGTTTTTCAACTCAAGTGTTAACTAAGGACCCAATAGGTTTGTCATCTCTTTTAAATTTGTTCACTACACACAGGACTTTGCACTGGGCACAGTGGGAGACTCACAAATGAATCAGCCCATTCCTGCTGGGAGCAATTCCTGGCTGGAGGCAAAGCAAGAACAAATAATTCCGACATAAGGTGGCCAGGGAGATGCCAGTTACGGAAGTGTGCTTAGATGCTATGCGGTCACAGGAGGCAAGGGAGCATTCAGTTGTGGGGTGGTGGGGGCAAGGTGGTCATGGCCAAGGCTTGAAAGAGGAGTGAGGAGAAGTAAGAGAACAAGTGTTCTAAGCAAAAGGCATAGCCTGAGCCAAGGCCAAGTGTGTGGAAACCCAAAGAGGTTCTGTTTGCTGGGAGCATAGGACATTCGAAAAAGGAGAAACACAAAACAAGGCTGAACATTGGTTTAGATGAAAGGAAGAAAGGCCTTCCATGACAACAGAGTCTGAACCAAGCGAGAGCCAACAGGAGCCACGGAGTTTTTGGAGCAAGAAGGGTCAGGACCGGAGTTTTACGGGTGGGATGGAAAGGAGATGCGGGAGGCAAGAAGGCTGCCAGAGGCACCTCCAAGAGCCCAGGGGGCAGAGGGGCTGTTGTTAGTGCTATGTCTTTTCCTGAGGGTCGCCATCAGCTTAATAGGGGAATTAATCGGGACTCCAGCAAAGAAGAAAAGTGGTCAGCAGATGACCGACAGCCAGAAAGGGGTACAAATGGGGAAGGGCTGAACATTTGGGAAGAAGATTGGATTGGGGGACAGGAAGAGGGGTATGACGTCAGAAGGTGAATAAGGGGAGCACAGAGGGGCCATGGGAATGAGAGGTGCTTGGGAACTGACTGAGGAGCTACAATCACACCAAAAGTTCTGGCAAAGCCGGAGACTATCAGGAGAGAAAAAAAGGTGACAGAGTGACCCCGACAGAACTCACCAGGCTGGAGCAAATTAAAAAGCAAATTGGAACTGGCTAGAAGAAGGCAGTCCATCCCTGCCACCTCCAATATCGTCTTGGTCATGGGGTCTGCAGATGGCAGAGCAAGCAGATACGTCAATCTGTGCCCCATTGATATGAATTTTCAATGGCATCATCTTGACAGCTGGCAGCTGACACATCACCTCTCTCTGCAGAAGCATCTCTGAAGGCCCGGGAAGGGTTTTTCTTAAAGCCCAGGCAAGGATAGGACCACCACCGTGGCTTTAGAGGGCTGGCGACTGTAAAACACATCCTCACATCACCGCACTTCATCTTCACATCTTACATGAGAGACTCAAGGCAGATATGGTTATGAAGTCCAGAGGAACTGAGGACTGGAGAAGCCAGGAGATTTGTCCAAGACCATGTGCCTACCTAGTGGCAGAGCTTGATGACGTGAGACCCACGGAAGCCTGAGCCAGGAAGCTGGCCGGGACACCAGGCATGTGCCAGGGCCATGTCGACACTCCCTCCCAGCTCTTTCAGGGCATGATCAGACTGGGGAGAGGTCAGAAGTGGAACCTACCAGCAGGTGAGTAGGACTGTCTTCAAAGAAAATGTTGGGAATGCCTTTCCTTCCTACTTTCTCTTTATTCCCTCTTTCCCTTCCTCTTTCTTTCCACAAGTACCTGCCAAGTACCATTTCCCTGGCATTATGCTAGACTTTGGTGACCACCCACCTCTCAGAGGATCCCTCAATTTCAGGAATCTCATTACCTTGCTTTCTTATTCTATCAACAACCCTCACGCCATTTCCCAACTGAAATATACCATCTGCTTCTCAGCCTCTTAAGGCCCAAGAAAGGTAAGAAACCCAAGTGGAGGATGTGATACTTGAGCCAGACTGCCTTAAAGCAGGAGGTCGCCTATGGACATAAGCAAAGGCTTAGAGATGACTCAGGGTATAGGATGATCTAGTAACAGTCAGGAGTTCTACTTGGGGGGACAGTGGGCATTAGGAATATGGGGGAGTTATGGGAGATGAGGAGGGAGTAGGACCCTTGGAGGCCAACTGAGGGGCTGGCTTTCACTCTGCAGGCTGGGAAAGGCCATCAGAGTACTTTGATGGCACTCTGTAAACCATTCTGGCACTTGGAATGACAACTCCGGTAACTGCATGGAGGAAAGATCTTATAGGATGTTGCAAACATTCTGGGGACAATGGATGAGAGCCTGGGCCATGGCAGGGTAGTGGGAATGGTGACATGGAGCCCTTAGTGAAGGACTTGGACAAAAGCAGAAACTATGGACCTTGATGAAAATTAAATTGGTGGGTGAGGAAAACTGGGAAGGAGAATCAAAAAAGACACAGTGATGTCATTAATGTAAATGGGTTGGAAGAAGGAAAGAGAGATAGGAGAGGCAGAGGGAGAATGAATTCAGGGCAGGGCACGCTGAATGCAAGGTGGCTGGGGACATGTCTGGTGGCCACATGGAGGGATACAGAAGCCCCGCGTGTAGGGACAGGAGAGTGGAGTGTCAGAGGCTGCACAGCCAGGTGTCAAGAAGGCTGAGGCCAGAAGAAAGACCATCGGGTGCAGCCAGATAAGAGGCTGGCCTCAGGTGGTCTTGGCAAGAGCATTTTCAGGAGGAAAGAAGGGGTGAAGGTGGACTCAGGGGGGTCGAGAGTGGATGAGAGCAAGGGGACAGAGGTACAAGAACAGGTTTGGGTGGGCTTCTGTGTCCCGCTCAATCCTCATGCCCGTCCAGCCCCTCACACATACTCTTGGCAGATCAGTTACCTTCGCAACGTATCTAGGCAACTTCTCCACCAAAAGGCACAATCGTGCCATCGGCCTCCTCCACAATGGAGGCCACTCTCAGGACCCTGGTGCCCTGCACAGCTATAGGGCACTCAAGGCCTGCCTAACAAGCCACACCTGACGCCCTATACTATGCGTCACCAACCAGAGAGCAGACAGTCTGGGATTTCCCAGATAAGCTCTGCATTTCACAACCTTTGCTATCTCCCTTCCTTTGACCTAGAACACCCTTTACCTTTACCTTTCTACCTGCCGAAATCCTGCCAACCTTTCTGGCCCAAGTGCCACCTCCATCAAGAACCTTCCTCCATCCTCCCAACGGATTAGTCAAAATTAACCTTCCAGTCAAAATTAACCTTCCCCTAAGCTGCAGAGCACTCATCCCAATGTGTCTTAGTGGAGTGGCCTGATCCCCATTCTCCATCACCGCTGGACTATAAACCCCTCCAGAGCCACTGTCTTGTGTACGAGGCTTTACACATGGTAGTACTTAATATGTGTCTGGTGTGTCCAATGGTGACTTTGTACTCTGCTATCCCCTGACCTACTGAAATACCCCTGGGCTGTTCTTCACTCCTCCTTCATGCCAAGCAACTGACCTAATGCTGAGATGGATCCATCCTAACGTCCCTATTCCCTCACCAGTGTCTCTGGCATTAACGAAGCTCTAGATGTGTAGGCACATCCACGAGTCTCTTCCCGTAAATGAGGATGTGAAATCAAAGTAGAGGCCCTGTAAATGGGCCAGAACTAGGTTGGCTCTGGGGTGCTATATCAGTATCCTCACTCAGGCCCTGCTCCTGTTGAGCCATCGTATGAAGCTCACCATTCCAGAATTCCTACTTCCTACCCCAACCCAGGTGGTCACAGTCCAGTCCCTCAGGACCTCACTAACTGGTGTCGGAGTTAAGATCCACACACAGAGAAGGTGCCTTCCGTTCTCAGGAAGCACGTGAGTGCTGTGTGAGTACTCTGGAACCTACCGTCTAATTGGCAACAGGATGGACAGCTCAGTTCAAGCCTGGGAGATTTCGGAAAGGATGTGGGCTTCTGTTCCACCTCAAAGGACTGGGAAGATCGGGAAGAAGTGGAAGGCCCACCCGCACGAGGTCAGGGTGTGGAAATAAGGTGGAAGCCAGAATGCGTGACTGATCGGTTTGGCTGAAGCAGCCAATGTATGAGGGGAGCAGTGAGACATAAGGCTAGAAAGGTCAAGGCCAGTTTGAGAAGGGTCTTGAATACCAGTAATGGGGAGCCACGGAAGGCTTCTGAGTAAGAGAACCTGGTGAAGCGCGTTTTGTTTTTTTAAGGTGGCTCTATAGGTTAGTTGCACAGAGCATAGACTGGCTTGAAGAAGATCTGATAACCTGAACATAATTAAGATGTGTGTGGCGTTTTAACATCTGATTTTCCAAAAGCAAGTCCCATGGAAAGCTTAATCATTGCTCGCAGCTCTATGCCAGTTCTTCATCGGGTCAAATACTGTTGCCTCTAGCTCTCATGTAACATAGTAGCTTCTTAAACTTTCAGTAATCTAGTTAACATTCTATCAAGCATCACAATTTCAAAAAGTACTCTTTTCCAGTGTCTTTTAATTCAATATCTGAGTATTGTAATTTTTTTCCTCAGATGTTTTGTTTTCTCTTAATTTTGCATTTCTTAAATTATAATGATTACATTTTGTTCTGAACATATTAAAAAACATTTCAAAGTAATTTCCTTTAAAAAAGATGTGTTACAATAATAGCATAAAATAATGAAAACAGAATAGAAGAGGTGAAATAAAAATGAGGAGACTTCAAAATAAAAAATTAACCGAAGGCTTGTGTTCCTGAGGTGCCAGGCACCCCTACCATCGGCATGGTTCTACCAGACGGGCGAGACGCAGACTCCCCGCCACGCAAGGTCCCCTGCCGTGAGGTGCCCGAGGCCGCAGAATGGCTTCATTGGTGGAAAACCAGGCACTGGGTAAGAAATGTCACTCACTCCGGTCATTCCCATTCAGGGACTAGCCAAAGTCCTCTTCTAATCTTCAGCCAATTATTTTATTCAATGTGAGGGTCAGTAAATTAATTTTTAACATAATAAGAGCAGGAATTGTCCATTTTAGAAGCACATACATGAATTTCCCTGCACAGGAGAGAACATGAATCCATCCCCTCAGTTAAAAATAGCAGATGCGCTCACTTGCCCCCACTTGCTAATTTTAATAAACTTACTCTGAAATTAGCCTGCCTCTATGAAGAGAGCTGCTCATCAGAAATGTTCCCAGTAAGCACTAAGCTTGCCTCATGAGAGTTCAAGTGCTCCCAGGAAACTCAACAATGCAGAGTTCCACACGGAACTCGGCCTCCTGGCAGCAGATTCCACCACGCCCGACCTTCTGCGGTGCCCAGCACCCCCATTCCAGCCACTTGTCAAGGGTCAGCTCGGGCTCATTCTATTCTACATTCCCAATCCAGCCGGCTATGGAGTCTGGTAGGGGTCATCCTTCAAAATCTCTCTCCCTGTCATGCCTTTTTCTCTGTTCCCACTGATGCTGCATCCTCCTCATTCATTCAAGCATCCACACATTCACATATTCTACAAGGCACGCCATTGAGCGTTAAGGTCACAAATCAGTAACACATGGTCCCTACTTTCCAGGAGTTCTAGATCTTTTAGGCCCAGTGGCAACAAAAACAAGTCACAGGCTATTTAGGAAACCATATAATAAGTGCCATGATGTAGGTACGATAGGAGAATTTGACAATGTGAATGGCAACAGGAAAAACTAGATTACTGATTTTTCACCTTAACTTGTCTTTTCCTGATTGCTGGCAAAGCTACCAAATTTGTCTTTATTTGATAAATAAAGACTTGCGGATGATAAAGGCTCAGTGATTCTTGAATTCAGTGGAAACAAATCTATTCCAAATATTTTCATCAACTTGTACTCCAGCTAGGAGTATAGCTACCCTTCTGCCTTGCTTTTAAAGCCATCCACCCTCTGGTGCACCCTGGCTAGCCAACTCTGAAGTCTGCTGTACCTCAACCACTAGTTTCTATCTTTATCTGGAGCATCTCCTCAAAGGTCAGCCACTAGCCCAGCGCTCACACCATGCCCTCTTCAACCAAAGGGGAAGGATCCAGGTCAAGTTCCACTTCTAAGAAGCTTTTTCCTATTTCAAAAAGGAATATTTCAGAAAGCCTCACCAACTGCCTGTACACATGTCTAAGATATATTATTCACTATCGTGCAGTTTTTTTCATCTAACAACATTGTTAATGTAATACTTTGAAGTATTAACCCTATCTATCCATCTTGTCCCCGCTTCCTGTTTCTCCCTACACACTCCTGTTCCTTTTTAGAAGCCAGACACCCTGCCTTTGTGTTCCCAGGAGGGGAGGGAGTGCCCATCAAAACAGGTAAAACATGATTGGTTTTTCATTTTGAAAGCCTGCTCCTTAAGACTTCAGGGCGCAGAAAAGTCCTCCCAGTAGCTCTCTTCCCATGACCCCACCCACCCACAAAAGGCTAGAAAAGGTCTCAGAGTTGGAAAAAGGGCAAAATCAGAGTGCAGGGAAGGAAAGCTTGGTTACTAGTGAGTCTCTAAGAACAAACACTGAACTTTGCCCAATCGGCCCGGGGAGGGGAGAACTGAGTGAGGGCCGGGGGAACTGCGTTGGACGGGGGAGCGTGGCTAGTTGTCCTGGACACCTGATGAGCTAAGGAACTGGAGAGACAAGGAGTAACGTTTCTATAGTGATAGCTGTCTTGAATATCCACTCCTCCCCTTTAAAAAAATTAGATTTCTGTATGTAAATTAGGGGCATAATTTACATAGAGAAAAGTTCGCCCTTTTTGGGTGTACTGGTTCTAGGAATTTTCACAAGCCTATACAGTCTTGTAGTCATCCCCACCATCAAGGCACAGAGGGTGTCCATCGCTCCAGAAAGTTCCCGCGTGTTCCTCTTCAGTCGATCTGCTCACCCCACTCCCAAGCTCTGGCTAACATTGATCTGGTTTTTGTCTTGTTTGTCTTGCCTTTTCAAGAACGCCATAGGCATGGAATCTTACAGCAGGTCCATTTGAGTCTCTGGCTTCTTTCACTTACCAAATGTTTTTAAGATGCATCCATCCTGGTGCATGGTCTGTTCCACCTTAACATTGAGCAGGTTCTGTCAGAGGACGTAGCCCAGCGCATCTGCTCACTGGTTAGTGGACATTGGGGTTACTTCCAGTTTTCAGCAATTATAAACAAGATGGCCATAGACATTCACATACAAGTTGCTGTACGAACATGTGTCTTCATTTCTCCCGGGGAAATAACTGGGAGTAGGACTGCTGGGTTGTTTGGTTAAGTGGATGTAGAATTTTGTGAGAAACTGCAAAACTGTTTTCAAAAGTGGTTATACTATTTTATAATTCCCCAGCAATATATAAGACTTCCAATTGCTCCTCACCCTTGCCAGACCTTCATGTATCCATTTTTGATGTGCTTGTTTTTCCATTCTAATAGGTGTGTTGTGGCATCCTACAGTGGTTTTCATTTACGTTTCCCTAGTCACTAAGGATGTTGTGTATCTGTTCATATGCTTGCTGGCTATCCAGACCTCTTCTTGAGCGCAGTTTCTGTTTAATTTTTTGCCCATTTGGAAAATTAGGTTGTTTTCTTATTACTGCATTGTGAGAGTTCTTTATATATTCTGGATATAAGCTATGTATTCTACTCACATTTTCTTCCAGTCTGTGGCTTGTCCTTTCATTTTCTTAACAGATTCTTTCAAAAAACAGAAGGTTTAATTTTGATAAAATTCAATTTATCTTTTTTTTCTGTTATCTTCTGAGTTTTTTCTGTCCAATATACCATTCTTATTTTTTAATCTCCTAAATTTTGAAAGAGCACCTCAGGTAATGATTAGAACAACTCTCCCCAATTTAAGTTGGGCCTGCCCAGCTAAAAATTGCCTTTCCTGCCTCCCTTGCAGCTATGAGTGGCCACATGGCTATGCTCAGACCAACGGGATGTGAGCAGAAGTGCTATGTACAGCTCTCAAGTCATCCCTAATTAAAGAAAAGCCCCTTACTCTGAACCTTCTCTCTCTCTCCACAGCCCCCTTTCCATGGGCTGGGACAAAACCACCGTAACAAGCCAGCTTCAACCATACAGTTGCGGACCAACCCCTAAGACACAGTGAAGTAACAAAATGGAAAAAACTCAAGTTCTTAAGTGACTCATGAAGCAGGGCTGCTCTCCCAGCCTGGGCCACCACATTGTGACATGAAAGGCACCTCCATATCTCCATATCTACCTGATTTAAAACAATGTATTTGGAGTGGAGGTAGGAATCTTTGTTATGGTGGCTTACACTTTACCCTAACAAATACACCCTTCTTCCTTAGGAAGTATAAAATAATCCCAAGATCCCAGGACCCAGCCTTGTGTTGTGTGGTGCATCTCTGCAGATGAAGCACAATAGTTTCTCAGACTTCCCCTCAGCTCAGGAGTGCTTTGGGTCAGCAGAATATGACCTTGTCCCCACCTTGGGCAAGGCAGTGGAACTGCCCACGCCCAGAGCAACGAAGGAGCACTACACCAACTTGTTCTTCACTCCCCCAAAGTCACATGGGTGTGGCACAAACAGCCAGAGAAACAGAGAGGCCTCATAGGGGGACAAAGAGGGTCGCAACAGTGACATCCAGTGACCAATGACCAGATACCAGACTGAAATGAGAAGAGTGTGGCCAACAAAAATAGCCCTCCACACCATTCCCCCTGCCATTGGCTGAGTACTACTTAAGCCCCCCTAGATCTTAAATACAAGTTCAAGGAAAGGGAAAGGCATGACTCCAATCCAGATTACATTTCCATACCCTCACAGTGCACCCATTGGTAATAAAACTAAGGTGCTGTAGCCAAATAAAGAAGTTTTCGTTTCATGAACATCTGAGTTTGTGTCCTGAGTTTCATCGTTATTGTACCAGCGGTCACTAAATACTTAACACCAGATAGAGAGCAAGGATTATTTCATTGGTGCCCCACAATTATAGCACCTATGAGTTAGGTACTCTATTATCTTATTTAAAGAGGCTCAGAGAAGCTGCACAGCATGGTGATTCCCTCAACATCCATTCCCCTGCTTCTGACAAACAGCCTCCAATGTCCCTGCCCACTCTCAGTCCATGTGGTCTGGGCTGGAGCCTGTGCACAACTCCAGGCCTGAGACAATCATATCACTTATTCTCCTGAGTGATTTCTCCCCAAAAAGTTCAAAAGCAGTGCCTCATGGGATTTTATGGACTCTACTACATAAGAGTGTCTGGCTTCTCCTCTGGTCTTGAACTTGAGAGGATGAGAGGCTGAGAGGCTGAGACTGAAGGCAGGTAGCAAGCAGACCCAAAGATGGAGAGAAAACATCTGTTTGAGCACTGAATCCCGCTGTGCCCTAGTGACCCCTATCTTGGCATTATTAGCCATATCAGCTGCATTAGTTTGCTAAGGCTACCACGACAAATTGCCATAAACTGGTGTCTTCAAACAACAGAAGCTCATTCTCTGACATTCTTGGGAACTGGAAGTCCAAATCAAGGTGTCAGCAGGGCCCTGCTCCCTAAAAAGCCTCCAGAAGAGGACCCTTCCTTGCCTCTTCTGGTTTCTGGTAGTGGCCGGCGATCTCAGCATATTCTTGGCTTTGAGCTGCGTAACAACAATCCGGCCTCTGTTACCACACAGCCTTCTTTCCTCTGTGACTTCACCTTTTCTTGTTTTTGTGCATCTCTGTGTCCAAATTCCCCTCTTCTTATTACAAGAATGCTGGCCACTGGATGAGGAGCCCATTTTAATGACCTCACCTTAACTTGATTACGTCTTCAAAGATTCTATTTCCAAATAAGGTGACATTCATAGGTACAGGGGGTTAGGACTTGAACATATCTTTGTGGGGACACAGTTCAATCCACATCAGCCAATAAATTCCTCCTGATCTGAACCACTTTGGGTTGGGTTTTTGATCATTTGCATCAAGAAAGAGGTAGAGCCAAGACTCACCCCCAGATCTCCATCAGCAGTCAAGACCCAGAGCTGTACAAGACCCTTAACCACAGGGCCAGACTATACGCCTCTGCGACCCCTCTCTTCCAAAAGTCAGTGGCTGTACTGGGGGAGATGCCCGGAGTTAAGTCTCTTCTATCTGTCTCACAGCCACTGCATACAACACATTCAAGGAATACGAGAGTGACTGCTATCTAATTAATTAATCAATGATTGAATTAGGCATGGTTTATCATAGGGCAGTAGGCTGAGCGATGACCAGGATTTTTATCTTGGAAATAAAAAGTTATTGATTGTTCTCGCAGCTATATTTCCAGACTTTCCCCTGATTTTGAAAGATCACCTCAGGTGGTGATAAGAAGAACATTTCCCCCTCCCCGGACATTTAATTTTCAAAGTAGAGTACCGGCCATGCCTCTTTCCTAGGCCTGGCTGTGTTTACTCCAGGGCCTGAGAGAAGACTGTAATTTCAGCTTGTTATACTAAAAGTATGAAAATAAAACTGATCTCTGTAGAATCATTTTAAATGAAAACTGCTTCCTAGAGGCAAGCCAAGGAAGCATGCTGATTGAAAGCAAGCACAGGGCTCTGGGCAGGAAGGGTACTGGCGAGCGGACCGTGTGGGAGGCAGAGACCGGGACTTCTGCAGAAGCAGATGCATGTCAAAAAGGCCATTCGGCCCAGGTCAGATGTCTGGTGGCCTCCTCCCCAGTTCCTTTGGCTGGGGGCCAAAATCATTTTGAAACACTACTGGCCACTGACTACACTTTTCTTTAAACCTTACCCAGCTGAGAACCAGCCAATTCTCCATGCCCGGCCCAGTCCACCCCTGGCCAGCTGCACTTGAGTGGGCAGGGGACTCACCTGGGTGGCTCAGCTTGTGGAAAAGGCAGATTTGGGGCTATATCCACAGGCACTTCCACGCCCTGTGTGCATTAGTTTCCTGTGGCTGCCATAACAAATTACCATAAACTGGGTGGCTTAAAACACAGAAGTTTATTCTCTCACAGCTGGGGAGGCCAGAAGTCCAAATGCAATGTGACAGCAGGGTTGGTTCCTTCTGGACGCTCCGAGGCAGAATGTGTCCCGGGCCCCTGCCAGCTTCTGGCGGCTACAGGCCAGCCTTGGTCTTCCTTCCTCGACTTGTGGCTGCCTAACTCCCATTGCTGCCTCCATCTTCATATGACCTTCCTCTGGGGGCGTCTCTGTCTCCTTGTAGTCTTTCCCCTTTTATCTCAGCTCTAGTCTCTCTTAGAAGGACACCACTCAGGTTTAGGACCCGCCCTAAACCTAGGGGGATATCATCCTGAGATTCTAAACTTGATCGTATCTGCAAAGACCCTATTTCCCAATAAGTTCACACTCATGAGGGTGGGGGAAGGGACGTTCGGTAGATGGATCTATTGAAGGGTGGGAGGGAGATTTCAATTCATGACAGTAGACTTGTGATGAGACTCAAAATTTTGCATTTTCCCCCAAAATGCAAAGTGATCCTTTGCACTCGTAGCTCCTAAAATCTCTGATGCAGGTGTTCTGTGGATCATACTCTGAGAAACATTTAATCCGGTTGCTGAGGATTCAAAAAGGAATAAGACGTGGTCCCCTGCCTTGGAGAGCCTATGGCCCGATGGAAGACACTCACAGCTGAACAGATAAGTAAAGTACAAAGTGTGTGCCCTGGCCAGTGTGGCTCAGTTGGTTGGAGCATTGACCCGTGCCCAAAAGACTGAGTGTTCAATCCTCAGTCAGGGCACATACCTCGTTTGTGGGTTTGATCCCTGGTCCGGGCATGTATGGGAGGCAGCCCATCGATGTTTCTCTCTTTCCCTTCCTCTCTCCAGAAAGCAGTGAAAAAATGTCCTCAGGTAAGGAAAAATAAAATAAAACAACACAAAATAAAATGCAAAGTGTGGCCTAGTGATCACAGTCTTTGAAGTCAGACAGACCAGGGTTCGAACTCTGCCCCTAGGCTGTGAGGCTCTGAGCAAGGTCCTTAGCCTGTCTGAGCCACAGTCTCCTTACCTGTAAAGTAAGAAATAATTTCTCCTTTATACCACTATGAGAGTGAGGCCATGTAAAATGCTTAACATCGAAGATGGACACAAGAAATAGCAATTAGCTATTGTGAGGGCAGGAACCATGTTGCATTCATTTTCACATCCTCTAGCTAAGCCCTTGCTGTGTGCCTTCTGCATCTTGGGCCTTTAATGAATGTCTATGGAAGGCAAGAAGGCATAACTGGAGAAATGCAGCTGGGTCAGGCAAGCCAAGCCCTGGATTGCAACTTCATTCTGCAAGCATTTTCTGAGCATCTGCCGTGTATGGTGCTCAGTGTGTAGACCACTGGAAGAAAGCCGAAGAAAACACACAGCCTAGCAGAGAGACCGCTTGATTACAATACAGTGCATCTCCCTCCTTTGGTTTTCCATCCTTCACACTCCGCTCTGTTGTACTAAGTATTGGGAGTATTTGGGAAGGCCCCTCCCAAACTGTACTATATGCTCCGGGAGTCCTTTGATGGCAGAAAGGGTTCTCTCCTCACCACTGAGTCCCAAGGACTTGGCAATGTACCTGACTCCTAACAGGCATCTGATAAGTACTTGGGGGCATGCTGAATATCCTGCTGCTATTTCAGAGTCCAACACCCAACTAATGTGAAGAACCACCTCTAGCCTCTTGGCCGGCTGGGTATGATTCTTGATGGGCCTAGAGAAAAGATGCCCAGAGAATCTGTTCCTTAGCATAAAGCTTGAATGTTAGGGGAGATGGGGACAGGGTGCAATAAAATGTCTCATAATACTACTGTAGATAGAGTTAGGAGTTTTCAACCACTAGACCAAGAGTAAAATTAAACTGCAGGAGAAGCTATGACATCTCATTCCTCTTCAGAAATGCAACGCTTTGCGTACATGTTATGAGGCTGCCCTGAAGGCCCAGAAACATGTTGAGAAGAGAAAGTCAGTACAGGGTTTCCCTTCCGACCCCCACAAGGGAAGGAACAGAGCAAACCGTATCACTCCGCATGTGTGCCCAGGAGCAAAGGGACAGAAGCCCCATGTGGGCCTTGGCGATGGAAGGTATTTCTCAGAGCGAAGAGAGAAAGGAGAATTTCTGGTGGGCGGTCAGCCTGGCTAGGTGACGTAGGTAACTGCCCTCACAAATGGTGGTAAGCCAGGCAACTTACCTGTGAGAAGGACACATCAGCAAACCCTCTCACCTGCAGAAGTCAGGTGGTCCCTCCCAAGACAAGAACTCCTAGGGTGGACTGAAGAGGAAACAGCACGGGGGTCCAAAAAACGGACCCAGGGGTGTTTATGACAAAATAGGAGGGCATGGTGTTCTCTGCTTCCACAAATGGAATGAATTTGCACCTGTGTTTCCTTTAATGGGCCGACAGCACACACGAGTTGATTTAATTGTGAATGAATGAAGGCCAGGGAGGAGCCTGAACTCCCCCACGCAAACCTCTGCTGTGCTGCGGGTAACGCCACTTGGCCCGGGAGTTACCCCAGGGCCCGGATTTCCCCCTGGCACCACCTTTCCGCTTCGGCATTGGGCGTCCAATCGCTTGGCTCCTAAACAGTGGTGACTAGGAGGCAGGTGGGGCTTGGCTCCAGCGCCTCCCGGATCCCCGGGCTTCTCTCTCTCCAATCCAAGGCCAAGCTCTGCCGCAGGGAAGGCCCCTCCCCAAAGGCTGTCACCAGATGGCGTGGAAGAAAGTGGCACCGGGATAGACCGGGAAGTGCGGGAGGAACAGTGCACCTGGCAGGTCGCGCGGGGCTAGGCTGCCGTGGCCACTGAGTGCGCGTCCCCCTCCTGCGCGTCCCTGCCCCGGCTCGGCCACCGGGGGAGCGGGACCCGGGGCTGGCGGGCGCTCGGCCCGGCCCATCCCGCCTGGCCGGCGCCTTGGCCTCACCTCGCTCACCAGCCCCTGCCAGTCGCTCTCGGTCCTGTCGCCGTTCATGGCCTTCTCCTGCAAGCGCGGGCGGGCGGCAGGGACACCACCCTCCTCCGCCTCCGCCTTCTGCTGCGCCGCCGCCGTCGTAGCCACCCGGCCCCGCCAGGGCCTGGAGCCTCCGAGCCGCTGCTCCACCGCCTCCCGCAGCCGCCCGCGCTGTCGCCTCCACGTCAGCCTCGGGAGGAAGGGGAGGAGGAGCCGCGGCCCGGGCCCGCAGCCACAGCCCCGCCGGCCTGGCCTCCCCACCCCCACCCTCCGCGCAGCCCCGGGCCGCAACGACCGCCCGGGCCCCCGCCTGGACTCGTAGGGAAGGGGCGGCCGGGTCTCAGCCCAGAGGTAACCCCTGACCCCAGCGTTGCCGCTCCGCAGGACCGGAGGCAGGCAGTGTGGGCACCTGTGTGTCCCCCCCCCCCGCAAGAAGCATATATCCCCAAATCCAGCCCTTTCCTGACCACCATCAGGTCTGCAGACTGGAAGCCCCACCAGGGCAGGGGGCTTTGCTCTGTTCTCTGATGAAAGATACGTACGGGGCCTGGCACAGGGTAGGTGCTCTGCAAAGATTTGTTGAACACCTGAATAAATGAACCACGTGTTAGACAGTTAACATTGTTTTTCCAGCTACTAAGGTTTATGTATATTTATTTCTTAAATTATCAGCTGTCCAAACAAAAAAGAATGGAAACACTTAAAAATAAAATGATACTGAATTCTAAGCAGGTCCAACAGCTGAGTGCGACGCTTCACACATGGCAGGAGAGGTGTCGAACACGCGGCCTCAGCATGGACTTGCGACTTCTAAGAGGAAGGAGCGAAAGAGAATGGCAGGGGAAGGCGAGTCGAACAGGAGTTGATGTCATTCAAGGCGCTTTTCCCATGGACCTGCGCCAACCGTGAGCTTTCCGAGCTGCAGAAGCACTCACCTGTCCAGACGCGCAGGGCGGTTGAGGAGCTGTGAACCCATGCTCAGGTGTAAAGCGGCCCGGCCAATGTTTACTTATTATTTCTAGGCCGTACTGATCCTGGATCCACCCTGTGAGGTGGATGGTATCCCCATGTATCAGATGGGGAAACAGACTCAACTCGGGCGTCTGACTCCAAGAGGCCCTCTTCAGCATCCCGGAGATCTGCAAATGAAGTAGCACCCCTGGGAGTTGGAAAGATTGGATTCTGTTGTTGGCCTAGTTTTGTTGACATGGTAGACTGTTTGCAAAATGGCGTGAATTATTTCCTGCCCGAGTCCCAGCCGTCGCCTGTGACTTTGACCCTTGGTTTAACCACGTGACTCTTTGGCTGACACAATGTTTGCAAACGTGCTCCGCGAAGAAGCCTGTAAAGCGCTTGTGCAGTCAGGCTTATTCCTGCTTATCATGGGCACCCGTGATCCCCACCTGAGAAACAAGCCCAGAAAAGCTTGCCGGACGACGGGGGATTCGTGGCCAACAACCACACAACTGCCCCATGTGTGAGTGAGGCCACTGACCCCCAGCTGCCACGGCGGAGACCACAGAAGAACTACCCCGCTGAGCTCCGCCCCATTTGCTGCCCCGCAGATCACGTGCCACATAAACCGTAGCGGCTTTAGGCCACTGAAGTTGGGGAGGGTTTGCTATTGGCGGCAGGAGTGAGGAAGAGCCTGGATGACCTCAGCTCTCCCTGGCAGCCCTTAAAAAGTGATGGCCCCTGGCATCATGACCTTTTGGGTCCTCCTCTGAAGACTGATCCTACCATTCAACAACAGATTCTGGCAGGCCAGGGACTGTGAGACTACTAGTCAGCACATCTATTCCGAGCCCGTTGTATACGAATACTATATTCATCCCGGGTTCAATAACATTGCGGACCGCTGTCCCTGTCCTGGGACGGGAGGGTTTGCAAAGCTTACTATTGAGGTTTTGCTCTAGGGAATAAAAAGAGAAAAAGAAGGGGCTAGAATGCAGCGAAGGCTTCGGGCCTTCTGCCCATGCCGGGCCACCTCATCTATTCTTTTAATTCGAGGAAGTGGAAGGAAGGTCATCTCTGAGCTGAATGTCTAGGGTTAACTCAGTGCCGAGCTCTTGCTCCTAACAGCCTGATGTCTCATGCTAGGAAGCAGGTACTGTCTGCCAATATATTGCCCTCTGGCAAACCATCTGGTTGCATTCTGACCTGTCGATGAGATAGACTGTAGGAAGAGTGGACATAACTTGGCCCATCTGCCTTCCGCTGCCTCCTGGTCTGTGCCTTGCTCTCGGCTGGCATTCAGGTGGGAAAGCATCCTGCCCCTTCCCGTTACCATGTTCAGCTGAGGCTTTCAGTACTGCCGCTCCTTGGGAGCATTCACTGACACGCATTTCAGGCAGCAGGACAGGCCATCAGCAAGCTGTTGGGAGCTGAGGAATCTGGCATTAGAGGCCATGTCCCTTTAAGACAACTCTGTGTGATGCCATTTCTCCTATCTGCTTTCCTTCTCCGAAGTAAGTTAGCCAGAGTTTAAGGTATTTTAGAATAAAATCGGGGAGGAAAATCAAAGTGCGGCAGGCCTCTCTTCCCTCCCCGGCATGTGGAGAAACTTCCCACTCAGTTGAAACATCTCCAGTTGCTGGGTTTTCCTTAGAGGTTTCATGCCCCACCTGCCAGCTCGAACCTGCTTCGCTTGTGAGATGTGATGAGATCACAAACCGAGGCAGTGTTGCTGCGAGCGATCTTTTTTATCTCTTTTCATTTATGGAGCCTGACATTGAGTAATAATAATAATTAAATACCATTTAAGCTTTTAGGCACCTATAGAAGAAGGCCTCTAGATACCTCATCCACAGCAGCCCAGGCTGACAAAAACAGCTCATGATATTGCTGGTTAGCATTTTTCAAAAAAAAATAAAATAAAAAAGTAATGGAGCTGCTGACTGGCTATCCTTACGCCTGATGAAAGCAGTGCGTTCAATGCTTCATCTGACAGTCCATTTGCACAGAACCAGTTTAAAACCAGGAGCCCTTGACTGAGATTTCCCACCTCGAACTAAGCATTAACACGCGGTTTTAGCCTCTATTTTCTTTCCTTTTTAAAAAAAATTAAATGGAGGTTTATTTGCTTTGCTGTGGAAAGATGATGGTAAAATCTCCTATGACCTAGGAAAATTGCTATAAATATTTTAGCTTATGTCTCATGTTTTTTTCTAGGCATTTATTTGGGGAGATGCTGATTTGTACTATGGTGTGATATTCCGTCTTTTCTACCCTTTTGTAAATGTAAAAAAATAAATGCTGTTAATACTAATTACATATTTTGAAAGCCCACATGAGGGGGTTTTATTTATTTATTTTTATTTTATTTGTCAACTACAGTTTACATTCAATACTATGTTGTATTATTTTCAGGTGTGCAGCATAGTGGTTAGAGAATCATGTATTTACGAAGAGTCCCCCTGAGGTTTCCAGTACCCTCCTGTCCCGTACATAGTCATTGCAATGTTATTAATATACTCCTATGGTGTACTTTCCATCCCGGTGACTGTTCTGTAACCACCACTGTGTACTCCTTCATTCCTTCGCCTTTTCCACCCAGTCCTTCAAACCCCCTCCCTTCTGGCAACCACCAATCCCCTCTCCGTGTCTCTGAGTCTTTCTGTTTTGCTTGCTCGTTTATTTTTTGGCCTCTGTTTTCATGTCCCCTTAGCCCTCTGAAAAACCTCCGGGGACCCGGTTTTTCCATATATATTGTAGCTGCGGGGCCAGTTCTGTTTATTTATTTATATGCACCTATAGTGTTAGAAGAAAGCGCTTAGATGCTTTTGAGTGATGCTTTTCACTTTCAAAAGTTGGAGAGTTTTAGATGTGGAAACTCCAAAATAGCTTGATCTAAGAAATTGAACCAGCAGATACTGATGAAAACAAAGGAAACAAAATTAAAAAAAAAATCTCTAGAGAAATTCGGAAAGAACAACATGAACTTATTGTTAGAAACCTGAGCCTCTCATTACAGGTTTTCTACTGACTTGCAGGATGCCTCTGGCCAAGTCCCCACGGCCCCAGGACACCCCCACCCCGGGCGGGGGCGGGGGGGGGGGGGGTGGCGGATCGGGCGGGACGCTAAAGCTTTTGATACAACTTCTCCAAACAGTATTTTCTGTTCAAAGTCTGGCTTCCCGAGCCAAATGTCCAAGTTCTCACTGAAGGAAATGAAGCAGATCTCCAGGAGAGAGTTTTGGCTCGGTTTTTCTTTGAACTGTACGGCTGGGCAATATTCACGGGCACTCCTTTCCCAAGTCACTTTTCTCCTTCCTGAATTAAGAAACCCAGTCAGATGAGGCTGGGAAGGAGGTGCTTCATAATGACTGTGTTTTATAGTGGTCGATAGGCACAGATATAGATATAGATATATAGATATTTTATAAAATATAGATATTTCAATTAACTCTATGTGAGCCAGGGCCCGCAATTCTTGCTCTTGTCAAGGGAAGGCCATTTTGACAGGCCCTGCCAGGAGACCCCGTAGGCTGGTTGCTACATGCTTTGCTTTGTCCCTGATTTCATCCAGGGGCAGGGGACTGCCTGTCCCAGTGTGCACTGCAGTCAGGCTTCCTGCAGAGCCTTGAGACCTGAGGTTCCCTGGGACCACTGGCCTCAATTCTGCAGAAGATAAACCTCCTCTCTTCCCCCTACCTGGGGATATTCTGCAAAGGAGCTCATCCATTTTTCTACCAGGGCTGGCAGCCAGACAGGATTCTGGCCAGGTTCCTGACTCAGAGCATCCTCTGTGCCATAGACCCCTGAGCCCCTGGGTCTTCGGTCTGCCCTCGCAAAGCCTTCCCTGCTCAGGAGCAAACAATCAGTCGCTGGCTGCTCCCCCCAGCCCCGCTGGCTGCCAATCAGCAGGACAGCAGGGGGTGGAAGTAAGTTCCACTCCCCGCTGAACCACCAGGAGGTGCTCAAATTGACTGAGTGGGGCTGATGATGGGCTGGCAGGCTGGGGACCCGCAATTGTCATCCTGTGGGGGAGGGGCAGGCGTGGGTGTGATTGGCTGGGGCATTGTGGGGCAGGGGGTGGGGACTATCGGAAGCAGAGGGGCAGCTCCTTCTGCTGATGGAAGAGTTCCAGAAGGGGGCATGGAGATGTCAGCAGGAAAGGACGATCTGCTGGGGGAGGCGAGATAGGGAAGGAGAGACAAGAGGAGATGTGGGGCACTGGGCGCCTGATGAGAGGCCAGAAAATCAGGAACCAGGGAGAGGAGAAGTGGAAAACCTGGGGCACAGTGGTGGGTGGGGAGGAAGACTTGTTGGACTCATGAGGAGAGTCGGGGGAGCAGTGGTCCAAGGAAGGAATTAAATGGAAAGAGACAGGAAAAGTCACTGGCCTGTCAGATTATTCAGATTTGTTGCACTTATTGATAATGTATTTCATTTCTTCTGCATGGGGGGGGTAATATGATTCAGCACAAATTTGATGTAAATTTATGGAAATATAGATGCAGAGAGGCTGCAGGCGGGAGTGGCAGGCAGGCAGCCTGTGTGGCCCGGTGGGGGTGAGGTTACCACTCTCTGGACTTGGGGAGCTCAAAATAGAAGCGGCTGACTTGGGGGCCACTGGCCTCCACTTCCAGCCAAGAGAAGAACTGACCCTGTCGCTCTGGAAGGACTATTTTTAAAAAGAAAAGTTTGATGACTATCAAAAGTAGAATCACCTACATTGCCCTCCTGTCTGACTTTGGTCTTAGGGTGGGGGGACAATTTTTATCCAGCAGAGATGATCAGGGGAGAAAAAAGATTAACATTAACTGGGACCTACTGTTACACAGAGTTGGCTGGGGAAGTGACAGAATGTTGTTTTTTCCCTCTGCACTATGAAAGAATAATGGGCTTGGGAAGGGAAAAAAAAAACAAAGAAAACAATTTGCTAGAGAGGGTGAAAAGGTGGCATTTCATATAAATGGGCAGAGCTGGTAAAATATTTATCGTCCATTAGGCTGTCCTTCACAACACTGTGGATGCTGATTTTTCTCTTCCCCCCTTCAAACCAGGTCATGGCGTTCATCTAAGGATGTGCCTCTCCCAGTTGGCTACAGCCTATCCAGTCTGGCCATGGCCGTGACAGCCAAGGGACCCGTTCACAGTTTGAGGGTAGCCTCTCTGGGCCAGGCTTCTCCCTGCAACTGGGAATTGCAGGGAGACAGGAGGTTCAGGCAGCAGAGACAAAGCCAGGCCAGCGGGTTTTGCTGTCCCTTCATCCCCATGAAAGAGAAATATTCTTGCTTTCCGCCAAAGCAGTGATGCCCTTCCACGTCCAGAGCGTTGTGGCTGTCCCGAGCTCACCTGGTCTGGTGGCAGACAAAGGGGCATTTAGTTGCAGCCCACGGCCATGGTTTGTGGACATATCTGAGCCAATGTCTCAGAGGATGGTGGTGATCTGTTCATTTTTATTACATTCATGGGGCAGAATCGGTCAGCCCTTGGTGACACCCATTATAATGCTTTGATCTCATTCAGTCACCAAAGGGCAAATTTCTCTTTGTTCTCTAACAGAGACACAACGTGGCAAGTAAACATGAATTCTAAAAAGAAGCTGTCATGTAGGGTATTTATGAGCATGCCCTGTGCCTGCCGTTGCCCCGAGTAGCTCCCCTTTGGAGAAAGAGGCACAAATGTGCGCCTTAGGGGCCCTCATGTGACACAGTGGTTGCCATTTGTTGACCCTGTTTATTCCCATGCGATAGGAAAAGTCATGTTAAGGTGTTATAAGAGAGTCTTAGGAAGCTCTCTTTTAACATATAAGGTCACTTATTCACTTGACAAACATTTCTTGAGCATGTATATGCTGAGTTAGGCCCTGGGGATGACCCGGCTTAGACCTGGTCCTCTGTCCTCGAGGCCCTTAGTCCAGTGGCCTCAAGCAGCTGAGCAGTGCAGATTCTCGGAGAGATGGTCCACAGCTGGTCTCTTCAGAGATGACGTGTCACACAGGCTGCAAGGACCCGTGATGGGCCGTGGAAACTAGAGCCACTTAGTATGCTTAGAAATGGTTGAAATGGCAAATTTTACATTACCTGTATTGTACCACAACAAAAAAAGTAAAAGAAAAAAACATTGAAAACCTAAAAAACACAAAAAAACAAAAACCAGGTCCATGTGGAAAGCTGGAACAAAGCAAGATCAAAGACTACAACGGCACAGAAAGCATACATTGGCGAGTTTACCCATCCAGTCCCAGAGCATCTGAATAATAGGAAGCAATGACCCTTTTGCAAAGTGAAAGAAGGAGAAACTGGACAAAAACTTTAGAAAGGGAGCATGGATTGAAGCAGTGAGTGTGGAAGCTGGGACACCATCACCTCTCTGTGACTTATCCTCATCGACACAATGAGCAGCCTGGGCCGGATGACCTTGGAGATCTGTGACTGTAAGAAATTAAAGCAGAATTTTACATTTGAATGGAACTCTGTACAAAAGGTTAGTGGAGGTGGTGTTCATACCATTCAAGATAAATTACAGCATCATAGAGCATTAGAAGTATGAGGAATCTTAGCAATCCGGACCCTTATTTTATACAAGAGAAGAAACAGAGGCCAGCATGATAGAAGTCTGAGAGCTTGTTAGGGACAGAGCTGTGGTGGGAGCCCAGACTTCAGATTCTCCATGCCCTGCCTCTTTCCCAGTGCTTACAGGTTGCCAATATTCGAGGTTCATAAAAGCAGAATTCTGGTTATCTATTGCCGTTCAATAAACCACCCAAAAGCAGTGCCTTGAATATGAATCTATCATAGTCTCTTGCGGCTCTGTGGGTTGACTAGGCTCAGCTGGCGGAAGTCCAATGGCTGTGGTCCTCTGAAGACTTGGCTGGGCTGGATGTCCAAGTTGGCTCGTTCATATGGCTAGTGGTCAATGCTGGCTGTCAGCTGGAGCACCTATCACGTCTCCCCATATTGGGCTTCCCACCACATGGCATCTGGGTTCCTAGAGGGAGTTGCCCAAGAGCAAGTGTTTCAAGAGAGTGGAAGTGTGTCTCAGTCCATTCTGGCTGCTATAACAAGATTTCAACCTACCATGCACGGGTAGCTTAAAATCAACAGAAATTTATTTCTCACACATCTGGAGACTGGGAAGCCAAGATCATGATGCAGGCAGATTCAGTGTCCAGTGAGAACCTATTTCCATGTGGCCGTCTTTTCGCTGTGGTCTCACTGTGGAGGAAAGTGAGCTCTCCGGGGTCTCTTCGATAAAGACCTAAATCCGAGTCATGATGGCAGAGCATTCATGACCTGATAACCTCCCGAAGGCCCCACCTCCCAATACTATCACCTTGGGGTTAGAATTTAGACATACGAATTCTTAGGAGACAGAAACATTCGAGCCATAGCAAAGTGGAAGTTGCCAGTCTTATTAAAGGCTAGTTCTGGAATTGGCATGGAGTCACTTCCACCATATCCTTTTGGTCAGAGTTCCTCACAAGACAGCCCGAATTCAAGAAGGTCGATAAACAGACTTCACTCCTAGATTGGGCTACAGTGATGCCTTGTAGGTACATGGACAGAATTGGATGGCTACTGTCTTTGGAAACAAGTGACCATAGCAGCAACTCTGATTTTTACTGCAAAGTATCCTTTGGTGCCTTCTTTGCAAAAAGCATACTAGGCAGGTATTAACCAAACCTGACACTTTTTTATCCTAATAGAAATAAAACCAACTGAATTCAGGCCTCAATACAAGTTTTTATTTGGTTGCTTGTTTATTTGTTTAGAACCCACTAGATCAGGGATCACTTAAGCCAAACCATGACAGAGGCAAGTCCCTAAAAAAGCACTCACATGAGGACTGCATGAAGGCATGAGTATGGATAGAAAGGGGGAGCCGACAATGACAGGCACTGAAAGGCCCTCATCTCCCTTTATTATGAAAAGCAGGGAAGTAGAAAAGGGGCTCTCAGCTCTGCTGGAAATAAACTCCTTGAGGGCAGGGATTATGCTATATTCATCTCTGTATTCCTGCTGCTTGGCACATAACAGGTGCTTATTTAATGCTTAATAAATTTAGCTCCATTTAAGTACCATACTTCTCAATGATAATGTGAACTTGTATTTACTGAGCACTTAGCATATACCAGGCACTCTGCTAAGCAGTTAACATGTGTCATCTAATCTTCACAAAACTGTATATCCGTGGTTATCACAGGCCTGATATTCAGCAGGTAAAAGTCAGGAAGGCCAAACTGGTTGTTGAAATATTAAAGTACTTCCATATAGGTTGGTAAGTAACACCTTCTCTGTATCCTTTGAATGAGCCCATTACCTCTCACCTCTTTTCCCATTGAACGCCCCAGCCCAGGAGAGACCCAGGTAGGCACTACCGGGGAGCCTCCATTAGCCTGGGAGCTCTGAGTGGTTCCTTCACAGCAGTCCCGCCTTGGCCTGATTTGACCAGACCTCAGTGGAGGAGACAAAACCCTCGCACATGTGTTGCTGTCATCTCAGCAGGTAAATGCTTGGTGCCTGTCCAGCTGCCCAAGGCTAGGATGAATCTTTAGAATGGATGAGCTAGAGTCACTCTCCCGCGGCCACAGGTGTGTTTGGCAGCCTCTGTAGCGTACCTAATGGGCTGTTAAAGGGTTTGAATATCACTCCTGATTATCTACATTTGAGAGAAAAGGAAGCTGTGAATTTTAAAGAGTTTTAAAATGACTTGACCAAGGTCACATGGCTAGTAAGGGGCGGATCCAGGTTCCATGCCTGCCTCTGAGATCCATGTGCTCGGCCATTGCACAATGCTCCGTGTTGGTGGGCTGGGGCTGCTGTAACAAAGGACCATGGGCAGGATGCTTTCAACAGCAGGTATTCATTGCCTCACAGCTCTAGAGGCTGGAGCTGTGAGAGCAAAATCGGCTGTGCTGGTTCCTTCTGAAGGTTGTGCAGAAAGGGTCTGTTCCAAGCCTCTCTCCTTGGCTTGTAGATGGCCATTTTCTCCCTGTGTCTCTTCACGTTGTCTTTCTCCTACATGTGCCTGTTTGTGCCCAAATGTCTCCTTTTCATAAGGACACAAGTGACATTGGATGAGGGGTCCACCCTCCTCCAGTATGACCTCTTCTTAACTAGCTACATCTGCAATGACTGTGTTTCCACAATAAGTCCTATTCTGCGGTGCTCAGGTGTGGGGGACACAACTCAATCCATAACAGCTGTTTTCTTTCTTTCTGATGAGACTTCCCACATCCCTGGATAACAGATTTAAGTAGGCATCTACATAAATTGTCTGGTCCACTAGCTTCTCAACAAATGCTTAACCATGCCCAAGGCTTCCCCGCCTTACTTCAATCAGAAGTGGTTTGAATTGGTGCTACTCAGCAACATGGGCCCTTCCCCCATGCAATCCATATCTTTCTATTGTGCCAATCTATTTGGATAGCCAGTGGAAAGCCCTGAGACGGGGTGCTTTTTTGCTCATTGTATTCCTCTTCCATGCCACTTCGATGTCCTCAAGCTGGCTGCTGCGTCTACCATCACTGCCTGGCGCATGAGGTCAACTCTTGTTCCTTCAGTAGTTTAGTGAACTCCGTAGCGTGAGAGATGCTGGCACTGCTGTTCATGTGTGGTGGCTCCTTCCTGGGTCCCAAGGAGCCACTGCAAAGGCCTTTCCCAGAAGTGCTACGGGAAGCACTGCCTTCGGGACTTCTCTCCAAGAGGGAGCGCCCGCTGTTTCTGCACAGGCAAGATGGCCGTCTGGTTTTCTTGCACACTCCTCTGAAACAGACAGTAACCTTGGCCTCAGAGGCAGTGTCCTCAGACTTGGAAACTCATTGGACCAAAAATGTCTACAACTTATTTTTCCCCTTAGATTCTCTTTTTTTTATTGATTTTCCATTTTTAGCACAAGATTGATCACCAGCCAAATACCAATTTACATACAAATTCTGCTAAACTCAGCATCCTATATACTTGGGACTTTTTCATCCATAAACCAATTTTTTAAAGAGAGAGATTCTATTATCAGGAGTGTCCCTGATGACATCAAGATGGCCTAGAAGGAGCAAACTCAGAAGACCCTCAGCCAAGTGGGGTGAGGTTCAGCTTATTTGTGAGCATAATAACTATGAATACAAGGTCATAGGTTAATACCGTACGGACAAGTTTGTCTTTTGCTTACATCTATGGCCACAAGCTTGAACTGCAAAGCTTGGTCAGCTATCTTACATTTTTATCATTCAATAAAATTTAACAAATAGTCTTTGAGTACCTACTATGTGCCAGGCTCTGTTTAGGTACTGGGAATAGAACAGGAAACAAGAGGGACTTGGGCCTTGTCCCCGTGATGTCTACAGTAGAATGGCAAAGCAGATATCAAACAGTTATACAAATGACTATTTCACTAGCAAGGCCATAAGGGCTATGAAAGAAAAATACAAGGATGACATGAGAGCATAGAACAGGGAATCTAAGTTAAGTGCCATTTAAAGTAAGATCTGAAATATGTGTGAAAGCTGGCTGGGCATACGAATGAGCTGAGAAGGAGTGTCACCCAAGCAGAGAGAACAGCATGAAAACAGAAGAATGTCATGAAGACCAGCTTGACCTGAGTGCAGGGAGTAGCGAAGAAGTGACAGGAGATCAGGCTGGAGGGAGGATCAGAGCCTTAGCCAAGTGAAGAGAGTTGGAATTTGTCACACAAGCATGGGGAGCCTTTGGGGGGTGTAGGGAGAATTAGAGTGAAGCTGCAGTAACAGAGACCCACATACAGTGACTTGAATAAGAAAGAATTTAATTTCTCCTTCACATGACAGGCTGGCAGGCCAGCCCTGCTGCCAAGGCCATTCAGAGCCTGAGGTTCTTTATGTGCTCTTCCTTGACTTAGGACACAGATCTCAAGTACAAGTTTGAGCTGAGTTGCTGGCCCAAGTGTGTTTCAGCTTGTGGGAAGGGAAAAAAGTCCAGGGCCAACAATTTCCTTTGAAGCAACTGAGAGGGAGGTGGCATGTGTTTCTTTCACTCATGTTCCCTTGGTGAGAACTCAGTCATATGGCCACATACCGCTGCAAAGGAACCGGGAATACTCTCTAGCTGGGTGGCCATGTGCCTGTAAGGGAGAAAACAGATTTGGGGTGAGGGAACATGCCTTGAAGCCATAAAGTGATGCAATCCGATTTTAAAGTCTTTGTAGCTGAAAAGAAGATTTTAGAAGTCATACAGGCGAAAGTCTTCATCTTGCAAATGGGAAAACAAAATGTGGTCTGGGGCTTCCATTACTACTGCTGTGTGAAAAACTGTCTCAGATTTCATGGTGTAAAATGTGCCATTATGTTCCCAGATTCTACGTTCAGGAATTCAGAAAGGGCACAGTAGGCCCAGCTTGCTCTTCTTCATGAGGCATGAAGATCAAAGGCAGTGATTCAAAGGCACAGAGAAACTCAGTGACTGGGGCTGGACTCAACTGAAGGTCATTCTTTTGCATGACTGACACCTGGTCTGGGAGGCTCTGACTGTTGACAAGACTGTTGACGTGTGGTCTCTCCACGTGGCTTTCTTCCTTACAGCGCGGCGTTCAGGGCAGCGATTTCTCACATGGTGCTGTGCAGTTGCAAGAATGACTGTTCCAGCAAACGTGGTAGAAACTGCATTGCCTTTTATGATCTATCCTTGGCAGTCATTTAACATCATTTCCACTACATTTTTTTTTGTTCATGAGTGAGTGAAAAATTTGTCCAGATTTCACCTGCTGATGGAAGGAGTACCAGGGTTACAATTCAGAGGAGTTTTGGGAGTGAGAAAAGTTGTTGCAGTTATCTTTGGAAAATACAATCTGTTACAGTGGCCACACCCACTGGCCACAATATCCATCCATTGCACATTCAGAATGAATCATGTCTCTCTCAAGACATACAAAATGTCATCCCATAACTCCATCAAATGTAAGTCCAGAATCACATCATGTGAGTCATGTCCAAGTGTGGATTAAGCTCCTCTAGCACAGCTTTTTGCAGGGGATGGAGGGAGTGAGGTGGTCAGTGTCTTTACCATTCTTCTTGATCTGCACATCTATGAAGTAAAGAGATGAGCATATAGCGCAGCACACAACAGTAGGAGGGGCATAGTATAACCGCTGTCAACGTTCCATTCAAAAATAGGGAAAACAGAAACCACCAGTGGCCACTGGCCCACAGCAATTCTGAAACCAGAATTAGACTAGTAAGCACAGACTGAGACTCAGTAAAGACTCTCTAAGAGTTTTTCCTCCTGGCTCTTGATTCTACCCTGAGTTATTCCTCCTTTATCTTAAGAAATGAATCATGCATGCAACTGAATAGCCTTTGTCTTGCTTCTTGTCCTTAAAAAATTAGAAGTCAAAAACCCATCTTCATTTTGTACTGTCTCTGTTATTTTTAGCCAAAGCTGATGTAATTCCTTAAAATAAACTTGGTGTGTTTTATTGTGTGTCAATATGTAACCCACTGTACCAGCCAAAGCCACACAGACAAATTGTTTTGAGTCAGACCCTCCTCTCCTCTGCGCGCTGGTGTGGTTATTGTGGGACAATGCCCTGGAGATTCTTAGAAGTTTTATTGTTCAATGAAGAGATTCTACAAGGCACACACTGAAGATACTTAGAAGTCCTTTCACTTTTCTGGAAGAATCTCTAAGGTAGTACTTTAGATCTTTCTGAGATTTAAACAAAGGATCTCATTGCGACATCTTGAAATTATATTTTCTCAGAAGCCACTTTTTAATCTGGGATCCTTTCCTGGCTGAAAAGACTGTTCTAGGATCTTTCTCTAGTCTCCAAATTACACTTGAAAGCTTAGGAGTTCATTCTTCAGTCTACCTCGCTCCGCTCTCATGTGGTTATAGACTACCAGGCGTCAGGCAGCACCCTCCATACTGTGTCTGGAAATCAGGTTTACCAGATACATAGATGTAGCTTCTATGCATACAGTACCACAGGAAATAGTTTTGCTGAAATTTCTTCCACTACATAGCAAGGAGCTCCTTTCCTTCAGTTTCTAATAGCATCATCCTCTGTTTGCTTTAAACCTTCATTAGCTCGCTCTCTGCGCCCTTCCAGCTTCCCCTAATTGCCCTCACAAGGGGCTTCCAGACTCATCTGCCCCTGGGCCCCTGGGCTAATGCCATGTGCTTTCGATTTTTGTTACATCGGTCCCCCACTTCCAGATTCCAGATTTTCTATTTCTATTGCTGCCAATTCTATTCCTATCATTTCCAAATTTAGTGGCATAAAATACTAAGCTAATAGATTATGTGGATCAAGAACTCAGCAAGAACATAGCAGGGATAGCTTGTGTCTGGCCTGTCTGGAGCTTCAGCTGGAAATACCTGGAGGTTGGGATTGACTCCACAACTCTGAGTTTGGAGCATGTGAAGCCTTTTTCAATCAGGCTGGCACCCGGCCTGGGAGAACCCGAAGACTAGACTTTTGACCGGAGTGCCTGCACATGGCTACTCCTTGCTGCTTAGCTTCCTCACAGTATGGCGCCCTCAGAACCGTCAGGCCTCTCCCACCGCAGCCCGCTCCCAGTGTGAATGTTCTGGTGAACGAGTCAGCAGCCCCATGACCTTTATGACTCAGCCTCGGAAGTCATGCATGGTCACTCCTGCCACATTCCATTATCGACATAGAAGTCACAAGCCTATTTAGACTCTAGAGGAGGGGACATGGAGTCTTCCTCCTGATGGGAAAGTGTTGAATTTGCGTTGTAAAGGGGTATGTGGGATGAGAGATTTTTTAGGTCATCTTTAGAAACTATAATCTGCCACATCGAGGAAGGTCATTACTGATGAAGCAGAACTGAAACACAGTGGGTTTTATGCCCAGACCCCAGCTCTTTTGCTGTGCTGTGGATGAGTCAATAGCATCATTTGCATGAATGAAGGACCTTATGCTATTGGAAAAAAAAAGTTGAAACATAAGGCAAGAAGCCAAATTCAGTCTCAATTGAACATTCTCTATCTTACAAATACAGCATAAATATATGTTTTCCATAGCTCTCACAGAGCAAACAGCTGCATTTATTTGCATCCCAAAACATCGAAAAACACAAACTGTAAGCAAAGGGAAGGAACTCAAGAAAACGACTTTAACTTCTCTAAGTGTAAACCTTCATAAAAATAGCCATAAGGTTGATGAAAGCAGGTGCCGAAACATTTTCCTAGCCCGAAGTGCTTCACTTACAAACGCCCTCCTTCCCTACGACGATGTCCTTTTCTGGGCACTCCTTCTGTGTTGTCTAAGCGGTCAAAGGCTTATGACACTTTCTTAGGTTGCCTTGTCCACCACTCTCTCTCCACACACACACATTTACACACACACACACAAAACCACAAAATCTCCTGTATCCCTCCAGAGTCCTTTGGGGTTCCTTAGATCCCTTATATAGAACAGGTATATTTTCTACAGTTAAGACTTGACTTGGACAAAAGAGTAGGGTGTGGGCACCTGTGCCCGAGTTGATTTTACTCTATGCGAATTCCTTCACCTTGCCCCATGAATTAAGATACAGTCTGGAAGAAGATGGTACCAAAGAACTTTGTAAAAGTCTCACCCCTTTCCACCCCTTGATCATATTCTTTCTCTGGGCTGCAAATCTGCAAATGTCAGGAATGCATTGTTTCCTGCAATTTTGCATTAGCAAGGGAGCTCTTTGAAAGGATTCTATTACATCTTTACATCTTTGCACATAAACCAGCTCTTCCTAAAAAACCTCAGTTCAAATTTGATTTGCAGTGGAAATCCCTGAAGTTGTGGTAGGGATTTTAAGAGATAAAGAAGGAAATACCACTCAGTGTGTACTGTGTCCAAAGCAACATGCTAGGTGCTTTTCTAGAGAGACATACGTTGTATGGTTTACCATAGAAGAGGTCAAGATTAGTACTGCATGCAGATGGGGCAGGTGTCCAGGAAGGAACAGGTGGTAGAGGAGAAGACAGAGGAGCAGAATCAGGGGACATGGACACAAGATGGTTCTGAAGAATGCCTAGGAATTCCAATATAATGGATGATATTCATATTTCTCTCACTTTCTTAACCCAGTGCCTTCTCACCACTGCTAATGTGTGAACTTGACCATTACCAGGTTGTCCAAAATTCTCATCTCAGTTCCCACTGCCCTTAATCTTGCTTTCTCTGTTTCAGTGACAATGGCCAGCCACCCTCCCACTTCAGAGCTTTTGCAGTTATGGTTTTTTTCTGCTTTGAATGCTCTTTCCAAACTGCGAGAGAGTGAATGGCTGTTGTTTTCAACCGCCAGGTTTGTGGTACGTGGTTGCTGCAGCCTCAGGAAACCAATAAAGATGTGCCATGGTCTCACAGAGGAGAGGTGTTTCTCTGTCATTCCTAATGCATCTGGGAGCTGAAATGAGTCTGGAAGCTAGAGGAGGAGAAAAATAAGAGGCACAGGGCCATGTGATGGGCTGGGTAGCACACATCTCCTGTTTAGGTGACATTTATGTTCGACTGAAGTGAACTTGAATTATTGCTAAACTTCATCTGCCAGCTTGCTACAGTGTCATGCACTTAGCTGGTCCATCTGTCTGATTAAAATGAAGACTAAGCACCTTTATTAGCATAGCACTCTTCCTCTTATCCATTGATGCTTCTTGCAAATGCTGAGGGTAGAGAAAAACAGTCCCAACCCCAGTGATTCTCAGTCCCATATTCTAGTGACAGTATTTGGTCGCGCAGTCAGAGCTGTCCTAAATGTGCTGCTTGGTGACTTCTGTGCTCTCCAAACGGATTGTCCCACAGCCCTGCTCTGCTGACTCTCAGAAGCAGCCAGAATCTGGTGCACTTTTTCTTTCGTGGGCTCCTAGGGAGCAGAAATCGGCCTGGGAGAGCTGTTGAATGGTGAGCTTGAGGGCTCCTCTCTGAGTGAGACAGAAAGACTTCCAGGTAGAAGAGGAAAGTTTCCAAAATCTCTTCTGCCTCCTAATCATTAGCACTACCACCACTATCATTTCCATAAGCACCTTTATAATTATTTGAAGTGGAAAGAGAACAGGTTATATGCTTAATGAAAAATAGATGGGAAAAAATAGAAACTGTGGAGAGAGGTGATTGAGGAGCCTCTCTCAGAAACGCACATCATCGTGTGTGATTAGTGGGTTTGAGGGCATTGGACCCCAACACACTGTTCCCGCTTCGGCTTGCTCTCTCCTCTCGGACACCCTTCATTCCAGCACACTGAATCTCCTTTCCTGACATAAGACTCCCCGGTTCCCTACCTCTGTGCCTCCAACACCCCCTCCCATCACAGGATCCTCCATCTCCCTGCTCTCTTCAACCTCCAAGAAGACTTATCTAAACCTCTCTTGCAGACTGTGTCATTTTCTGCCTTATGTTATACATATAGAGAGGTTTTTGTCTTCTACTAGATTATAAACTCCCCAAGGGAGACTTTCTGTTGCATTCTTGTCGGCATCCCCCACGCCCCAGCCACCAAGCCTGTGCTTTGAACAGAGCAGATGTTTGATCGATGTCTATTGAAAGAACAAGAAACTAGAAGTTTATTAACTCATTCTTTGAATAGACATATATCAAGAGTCACGGGTTCAGGGGAGCAATAGCAGTTATGGCAGAGCCTGCTATTACTCCCCAAATATCTCTCCTCTCCTTCCTGGACACACAGATAAATAGCATTGACCTGCCTAGTTTGCAGCTGAAGGAGAGCCTAAAAGTGAGTGCTGGCCACTGGAAAATGAGCAGAAATGATTTGTCAAGAAATAATTTGACCACATTGAGGTCTGGTCCATTACACCTCCGTGCGTGGCCTTCCGTTTTCTTTCTCTTTCACCAGCTTGATAGAGATCAGCCTGGAGACCTTGAAGACTACATCCGAAAGATGACACCACCACCAGACAGAAGGAGCCTGGATCCTTGAACCATCATGTGGAGAGAACCACCTACGAATCAGGAATACACTTTAAGGATTTTGTGTAAGGAATAAATGTCTATCGTGTTTGAGCCTTTACACAATTTGGGGTTTATTTGTCACAGGAGTTCGATCGCCTTCACCAATATAACAGCTTTTAGTATTTCTGGGAAGCGGTGCAAAAACCAGGATTCTTGGTTTTCTTATAATGTATATAAAATTTTATATTAGTCAAAACAGGTTAGGTTACACTACTTATCGACTGTCAATATTTTCTATGTGCATTTGAGATGAAGGAGGCCTCTACTCCACACTGACCCTCAGATACTCAGGCTGATGGCCTTTCTACAGTTTGTAGCTACAACATTTGAGAGGTGTGGCCTTCTCATTCACTGCAGCGGGAGGGGAGAGTCCCTGCTCTTCCCCATTCATCCCATTGGCTAGAACTTGTCATGTGACCCTGAAGATAGTGCTGGGAAGTAGGCAGATCAAATGTAATATTTAGTGAGCATTACTGTCTTTTCCACTTTTTTAGAAAGCTTCCCGGTTTTCCTCCAGCTACAAATAATATCTCCTGCCTCTGCACTCTGATATAGCACTATATGTGCCCCTTCCTTATAATAGGCACTTTTTACATTGTATGAACACACACACACACACACACACACACACACACACACCCCTATCGAAATCACTTACTACACACCACTCTCCTGTTTTCATGTGTTAACTCATTTAAACCCACAATAACCCTAGAGGTAGCTTCTCTTACTGTCTCCAACTTATAGATGAGGAAACCAGGGCATAGAAGATGAAATATCCCAACTGGACTCCAGCCAGGATTCTAGCACATCCAGTTCACTTCCACAATGCATGCTCTGAATTACTCCACCACACTATGGCTTATCTTTCTAACTTCCTTATTAGCAGAGATTAAGATATAAAATTGGTTTATTGCTTTATTTCCCATAATGCCAAGTACAACGATAGACACATTGCAGATTTTCTGAAAGGTATTGCCCACAGTCAGTATCTTCTTTGATCAAGATTGTCAACAGACCTAATCTCCTAGTAATTCAACTTTCCACATTGCCAATTGTTCCTGGGGGGTCAGGAAGCATTTTAGGAAATGTGATCGTTTCTTCTTAAAAAGCAATAGGTCTTCAAGAAGGTAAAACGGGGCCTGTGGGGACATTCAGGGCATAGCAAGACAGAAGGCAGCAGAAGCTCAGGTGAGACACTGAGGAGAGACTCGAGTCACTTTATTTATATCATGTTTGATTTTGTGCTTAAGAGACTGTTAAATTGCAATAGGAAAGTGTGGCTGCTAAATCTATTTGGTCTTCGTTTGAATCTCCAAACTTTTAAAATAAATCCAGATCCTCAGAGGGGACTTTCCTTTGCTTAAATGTGAATTCCTGGTAAGCTGTAATCCCCTTCCCTTGACTGTGAGCCTTCTACAGACTAAATTTAGAAAAATTAAATTCCAACCTAGCCATGTGGTTCCCTAAATGAAATGTATAGGGCAGAGTACCTGCCAACACCAGGGAGATGGCAGTAAGAGGGACGTGTCAGGGACCTGGTGGTTGGCCGCCCAGGTCTCCCATCAGAGGGGCAAAGATCCCGTTCACTGAGAGAGAAATGGGATCGTGTGAACAAGCCTAGAGCCCTCGGAGCGGTGATGGGGAGAAGAGCCTCATCCTCATCCTGCCTCCGTGGCCCACCCAGGCATGACGGGAATCGCAGTAACCCTATGTCCGGGGAAGGGATAGGCACTCCCCAGTGGGGCCACGGCTGACGTCTTATGCATGGTGAGAGCCAGTGAGTCAGGGAGGAAAAATACTAGAAAATGGTCTTCTTTGATGACTAACAAAGAGGGGGCTGTTCTCCTGTTGCTCTGATGGAAAAATTGGTGGGATCTCAGGAGCTAATAAGGGACCATCAGCCCTGCTTGGACATTCTGTTGTAAAAGTGGAGACTTGTGTATATTTAAATGGGAGGTGCCAGGCAGCACAAGAAGCCTATCCGGAGAAGACGGGGGACTAAGTGGTACTTTGTCGCCAACCTACCCACAGGATCGCTCTGCACTGTCTAGTGAATGGTGACAATGCCCAAGTCACCTTAAATGTCCTGCACACCTTGACCCAAAGTATTTTCTAGATTAAACAAACAAACAAACAAAGCCTGAAGTTTTCCTACTACCTGATAGGGATCTCTGGCTTAAAAAAGGCCGTTGGGATTTAAAGAAACTTATTTCCATTAAGATGGACGTGATTTTTGTGGAAGAGTAAGGCTCATGCGTGTATCAGGGTTCCTGGTATTTTAGTTTATCCGACAAATACATATGTGGGCATGTATGTCTGTGTGCATGCATGCATGTATCACAGCAGTTTTTACTCACTTACTTACTTTGCAGTCTAGTGTTACTCGACAAATATTTATTGAGTCCTAAACTAGGCCAGGGATTATTCTAAGCAATCCCTCAGAATGCCATGGTGAATAAGACAAACTCCTTTTCCGCACAGAATTTATATTCCAGAGGGAGAGACAGATAACAAACAGTAGGCACATAAACTAATAATTATGTGGTTTCTTACTGAGATAATTGCTATGAAGAAAAACAAATAGTGTCTTAGTCTGTTCAGGCTACTCTCACAAAATACCATTAAAATACTGCATAACAAAACGTTATAGGCTGAGTGGCTTATAAAGACCAGAAATGCATTTCTCACAGGTCTGGGGCTGGGAAGTCGAGAGCCAGTGCTGGCCGATTTGGGGACTAGTGAGAGCCGGCACTCAGGTGTGCAGACACCACCTTCCCACTGCGTCCACACGTGGTGGAAGGGAAGAAGACAGCCGTCTGGGGTCTCTTTTCGAAGGGCACTCATCCCATCCCTGAGAGCTTTCTCCCTAAAGTGCTAACCTTCCCCATGCTTTCTGTGAGGACTGAATGCTGGCAGTGGGAGATGCGTGTGCAGCTCCCTCCGGGATATGGGCCCCCGCATGGGGCAGGACTTCAGGTCCCTGGGCGTCTCATTTACACACAGACCGCTGGGCTGCGCTCCCAAAGTCTGTGACTCCATGGGTGCAGGGTGGGACCTGAGAACTTACACTTGGTGGGCATACTGAGTTAAATAGTGTCCCCCACCACCGCAGACACACACCATGTTCATGTCCACCCTCAGAAAGGGACCTTATTTGGAAGTAGGATCTTGGCAAATATATTCAGTTAAGATAAGGTCATACTGGATTAGCAAGTGCCCTAAATCCAAGAGGACTGGTGTCTTTCTGAGAAGAGAACAGACACAGAGACACACAGGGAGAATGCCATGTGACCACAGAGGCAGAGACTGAAGCATCTAGGAGCAACGAAACACCAGGACAGCCAGCCACAGCCAGAACCGAGGACCAGGCGAGGGAGGCGTCTTTCCTGGAGCCTGCGTGTGTGTCCTTGAAGCCGTCTGCACTTAGCTGGCGTGACGAGGAATGAGGACTTTCTACTCCAATTTTTTTTATCATTTAAACATAATTTTTCAACTAAAATATCTTTTTTCCTAATTACAAAATTAACACACATGTTACAACAAAGGAAAGGTGCTTTCTAAAGTGGTTAAAAAAAAAATCTTTTTGCTTGCCTTCCATTGGTTAAAATGCCATTGTGCGTCCTGTCGCACAAACCGTGAGCGGACACGACGTTGGTCAGCTGCAGGGCTTTCCCCTGAGGAGGGGACACGCGTTAAATGTGTGTTAACTGCGTGTTAAATGCCTATCCAAAAAGACCGCGGTCCTGGTGAATATGAGGGGACTTTATCCCACCAAGAGGTGAGAGTTCCCTTTCCATTTCCTTATCAAGCAAGTTAATATTAACCCCAGCTTTGTCAGCTTTATCATCAGCCTAAGATTCTCCTTAAAACTCATTTATGTTAACTCCAGATGCAGTCTTAGAGATTAAGACTTCGGTTTTTCATGCACAATTATTTGGGATGTCTGAGTATTCATGTGCACGCACAGCTTTTCCTCCCTGAACTGTAAATGTCTCCCTCTTTTTGACACCATCTGCTTCCTCCCCCAAGACCCTTTGTAATGGCATTCTAAAGTCGGCTTCAGTTGCTTCCTACCTGACCTGAAAATCAGGTTCCCGTGCAACATGATAATATATATATTTTTTCAAACCATTAGATGAATTATGGCAGCTTTTTCCTTTTTATCAATGCCCAGATGCATTGGAATAATCTCAGCCTGGTTTTTCATACCTGCTCTTCACTTCAAAAACTCCACCCTCCTGACCTGCACTAAATCACAGGTGTGTAAGTCGAACCTGACTCCCTCGAGCCTACCCGAGGCCCATCCTTTTTTCCCAAGAAATTCCAGCCAAGCTTCCCTGACCCTCCCCAGCAACTTTATACAACATAGCAAATATTCAAAATTCATAGCAAATATCCAAAATATTCAATATCCGAAACACCCATCTTGCATGTTTCATATACACATACAAAATGCTACCTTTTAAAATCAAAAAGCCAGTCAGGTGCCTTCCAAGGTTCAATTGGAGTTTAGAAATTCATTACAATGAAAAAAGAAAAGAAGGAGGATTTTTTTTTTATTGCTGATAGTCGGTGGCATTGATAGATCATGGCAGAACCATCTGCAATACAGCCAAATAATTTCAGTGGAGAAGATTTTATAGAGCTACAGCTAAAATTCAATGAACTGATTCCGAAGACTCAGTATAAAATATAACGGTGGCTGTGAGTGCCAAATCAATCTGGGGGTTTGAAGGGATAAGGGAGAGCCCCCTTCGTGGATGTGACTAAGTGGAACTGTAAATTCAGAGGCTTCGGAGTGGCCGGGCAGTGGGTTATAGCTGGTGATTTAAGGGACCTATCACAAAAAATCAGCAAGTGGTTGCAAAGACCAGTGCCTCGGGAAGCACGTGACTCTCTCCGAAGTGCATCCGCCAGAGGAAGCTAGAAGGATGTTCCTGAGGACAAATGAGGGATTTGCAATCAAGCGGCTAGGGTTCTAGATTTGAGATTTGGATCATTCAAGACTCTATGTTCTATGTCAGTTTCATTGCTTGTGAAAGAGGGGGCATGGATCAGAGAAATTATTTTCAAAGTTTTGTTTTGCTTTATCTTTTTAATCAGTGGATTCATCTTACTGTGTTGAATATTTTTTTAATTGTTGTTCAGTTACAGTTGTCCCCATGTTTCCCCCATTACTCTCCCCTGCCCCACCCACCACCCACCTGCCCCACCCACCACCCACCTCCCACATTCAATCCTCCTCCCCATGTCTTGGCCCATGGGTCCTGTATACATGTTCCTTGACATTGGCTTGCTTCTCCAGACCTATACTTCAGCTGCTGCGGACTGAATGTTTGTGATCCCCCAAGATTCATGTGTTGAGACCCAACCCCCAATGGGACAGTATTTGGAGGCGGGGCCTTTGGGAGGTGAGCAAGCCATGAGAATGGAGCTCTCAGGAATGGGACTGACACCTTTACAAAAGACACCCCAGAGGGGTCTCTGGTTCCCCTGAGGCCATGTGAGAGCCCAGGGAGAAGACTGGTCTGCGAACCACACACGGATTATTAACCTGGCACTTTGATCTTGGACTTCCCAATCCCTAGAACTGTGAGAAAGAAACGTTTGCTGTTTAAGCCGCCCAGTCTATGGGGTTGTTTTGTTTGTTTGTTTGTTGTTTGTTACAGCAGCTCACATCGACTAAGACACCAGCCTCCTTCACCCTACCCTGAGCTCCAGGACACAAGTCCCCGGGCAACTCAGGCTCAGCCAGAAGGAGGAGCCAGCAGCAGACTGAAGGATGGGAGAAGAGAGGCCTGAAGTTATTTATTCCCTCAGGTCTCGTCCTGCCTTGTCACTGGTCAGCAATGGCTGTGCTCTTGCTTTGGGGGCCCTCTCCTTCACCTCCCCCTTTCTTCTGTCCCTCTGGGTTCCAGAAACATCCCCAACCTTATCCCTTCAGACTTGGGCAGCAACCACTCTCCTTAATCTCAAGAGTTTTGTCATCCCTTACGGGTTTCCTCTAACCCTCCCTTTGTAAATAACCTCTTCCTGAAATTCTCCTCAGTAACCCCATGGAAATGCCACATCTCTTTCCTGCCGGAACTGACACACACTAAAACTTCTCAGGGAGAACAGATGAGAGAGAAGCTGCTCTGTCTGGGGCAAGCACGCAGTATGCCCCACACCCACGTGCAGGTGGTAGGGATGGCGGGGAGACCCCTCTCGTGCAGGAAGGAACTGCCAAAATGTTTCTTTCCAAGTCATCACCTGGAGGGAGCTGGGGGTGGGGAGGCTCCCTTATCCAATGCAATCAGGATAGACTGAGTGCCTATATTCATTTATTCACTTACTAACTGTCATCAACTGAACACCTCAGTGAGCCAGGATCTGTGCTATGTTCTGAGGTAAGAGATAAACAGGGTGTGATTCCTGGTCTCAGAAGGCTCACACACATTCCACAAACACGCACACACCAAATACTTTGTGTGCAATTCACAGCCTGGCAGAGGGGCCCTGCAGACAGCTTGCATTCCCTGCGGCTGCTCCTAAGTCGCTCAATGGGGGCTCCATCCCGTCCCCTGTGGTGGTGGAAGGGAAGCCCCACCTCCAAGCAGTGAGGACCCAGCACCCTCTGAGGGGAGAGAGTGCAGACAAAAGGGTGAGACGGGGACAGCCTTGCCCCCAAGACGGTGTTGGGGATTCAGGTGCAGACTCCCCGGGGCTCTTGGCTTGGGTGGATGATCGTGTTAGACACCTGCAGGCCCACCGAGAGGGCCGCAGAGGTGGCTGTGAATAGAAGGATGGGAGACAGAGTCAGTGGGCTGCATCAAGGAGCTGGGAGGCACCGCCTGCATCTCAGGACCCCTGTAGCGCCGTGGCCTCTCTCCACCTGGGGGAGGTGAGAAGGAGCATGCTCATCCTGATGGGAAGAGCAGCACTGGCTGCCATTCCTGGCCCCACAGCGTGAGACGGCAGAGGGGACAAACAAGTGCCTCTCCCTCATGACACATGACAGCGCAAAGTTGTGAGCACGGGCTCTGGAGCGACACTGCCCAGCTACGAATCCCGGCTGTGCCCTTTGCTGACAAGTAATGTATTTATCGTCAGTCTCCTCGCCTGTGAAGGCCGATTCCAGCCCTACCTCACGGCTGGGGGGTGGGGGGTGCGGTGTTGTGAAGATTTCATCAGTTCATGTACACAAAGGACTTAGGACCGTGCCTGGCGCCGAGGATGCACTTTGCAAACATCAGATCTGGTTCCTCCCAGACACTTTACTATTTTCATTCCCTGGTGGCCAAGTTGTGAGAATACTTCAGGAGAGCCCCAAATCAAGTGTACTTGGAGGTGGACATTTGGCAGGTGGGCACAAGGTTGGGAGGCGAGGTAGAGCATCCCAGGCTTTGGGATAAGAGAAATATTTGAATCTTAGCTCTGCCACGAGCCAGTTCTATAATCTTGACAAGGGTTTACTGTCTCCAATCCTTAGTTTTCTCACCTATAAAATGGGGATAATGATGGTGTTTACCCCCTAGGGTTGCAGTGGGCCTTAATGCAAATCATTCCTTTATTTTTATTCACTCATTCAATAAACAGATGTGTTTCACCATGCAAGCTGTGTTTATTAAGGCAACAGACTTGTTTTGCAATTTGGGGGTGAGTCTAAGGCACATGTAACAGCCCTTTGGGTCATCTGACGAGAAGCACCAGGTCTGAGAAAACACAGGGAGTTGACATATTTCTCACTTCTGAGTGTGATGCTCCCGTGTTCCACGACTCCAGCCTTCAAGGACTCAGACCCCTCGACACCCAGCTCAGCATCTGTGGACCCTCAGGGACCCCTTCTGGAGACAAAGCAGCTGTTCCTATGCTGGGGAGGAAGGAAAGGGCCAGGCACAGGAGTGTACAGGAAATTGTTGCCCATGGTGCGTGATTAGCACGTGTGTGGGTAGCGCTGGAGCTTGGGTGGTTGCCAGGACTACAGGCAGTGAGTGACCCATCAGACACATGGCTCCTCATTCAGATGCACCCCCCGAGCTCCAGACCTCCCTGTTCCCAAGGAGGCTTCAGGGCAAGCTGCCCCAAATGTTCCCATTCAGAATGATGCCTCCCACTCGTTTCTGGAAGCTTTTAAACTCTAGGGTGGGCAGCGTGGCCCCTGGGAATATGCTTTCATGCACTGGGAGTTGATTTTGAACAGCAAATATGCCACAGTCAGTCACAGAGGGAAATAATAATACAACTTCAAAAGAGCAGAAGCCGAAAGAAAGGGTATTATTAATGGGGAAAAATTTTAAAGTCATATTAAACAGCCTCAAGTCTAGTGGAAAAAGCCAAGAAATGGGAACAAAATTAGCATTATTATAGCTTTTCATGGTAACTTACTCTGGGTTTTTATGGTGTCTTAAAAGGGGAGCGAAGAAGAGAAGCCGAGCTGATAACAATTTCTCCGACCAAACACATTTCCCGTCCAAAACGCTCCTGCGATAGTGACTGTATTTAACATGTTTTCTTTTTATATCACTTTGGTGGCTGTTTATACCTCACAGTGTTATGGGAGAAAGCGGCATTTTGTTTGGAACAGTAAATACTAAAGCTCTTTGAGGCCTTTTAAGAAGAGGTGCCACTTAAGGTCCAGGAATTATGATTATTAATTTGCATCTTAACAATCCAGGTCTTCACAGAAGCCCACACTGCAGACACAGCCTCCCAGACTCAGCAGAGGTCAGCGCCGTAGAGGAGCACGGCTCCTCGGATGCTAGAGGACAAGGAGTCTCCATGAAGGGCAAGCACTGTCTCTCCGCAATAATCTTCTTCTCCACGGGGGCCCTTTTCCCTCTGTTTCAGTCGCCTCGGCTCAAGGAGGCTGCCCTTGTCCTAGAGCCTCCTCTTTCCCATCTCTCAGGACGCAGGCCCACTGATTCCTGGGCTCCAAGCCATTGTTCTCCATTTGGCTTAAGATGCTCACAACCCCACTCTCCTGGACGTATTACGGGGCATTGGTGTTCACATCTGCATGTAGTGTACGCACGGCTCCACCCCTTGCACACCCAGCTTTATCTGTACGCACCCATATTCTGTGATTCCCTGTTTGGGGCCGCCTGGGTTTGGAAGTAAGTGAAATTTAAATGGCTTTTTAAAAACTGTTTTCTACTGTGGTAAAAACTCATAACGTGAAGTCCGCCCTCTTGACCATTTTTAAGTGTACAGCAGTGCCGAGTGTGTTCACACGGCTGTGAACCAGGACTCCAAGGCTTTGGGGTGGGCTAACGAAGGCTTTATATTTTTTAGAGCAGTTTTAGATTCATGGTGAAGTTCAGGGAAAGGCACAGACTTCCCATAGTCCCCTGCCCCCCACAGGCACAGCGCCCCTGCCGCCCCCCATTGTCTGCACCGCTCACCAGGAGGTCCATTCCTGAGAACCCATGCACCTACGCTGACACATGGTAGTCACCCACAGTCCATCCTTCACGGGACAGTTCGCTGTTCGCTCTTGGTGTCGAACGTTCTGTGGACCTGGGCAGATCCGTACAAACGTGTAGCCATCACAACCGTATCGAACACAGTGTTTTCACTGCCCTAAAACTCCTCTGCGTTCTGCCCATTCTCCCTCCCACCCAGCCCAACTTTTTCATCTTCTAACTGAAGCTCTGCAACCAAAAACAATCATCCCCATCTCCCTCTCGTAACCATCCTTCTGCTTTCTGTGTCTGTGAATTTGACTTCTTTAGATACCTCAACTCGGTGGAATCACAGAGCATTTGTCTTTTTTGCCACAAGTTTTCATAAGGCTGGATTTCATCATTCTTTTTAGGAGATGATCATGACATCACTTGAGAAATGGTGGATGCTTCTGTGATGCTCTGTGAGGCCCACCTGACCTTCCCACAGTTGCCCACATCTATAGTCATGTGTGTCCAACCTTCCGGCGTCTCTGGGCCACACTGGAAGGAGAAGAGTTGTCTTGGGCCACACACTAAATACATTGCAACACATAATCACACCAAAAAAATCTCATGTTTTAAGTAAATTTACCATTTTGTGTTGGGCCACATGCACAGCCATCCTGAGCACCTGGTGGCAGGCCCACGGGAGTGGACCTGCTCTCCCACACCTGCATGACCGCAGGGCTGTCCCAGGTTACTGTCAGCCCTGGAAGGTCCATGGCTCCCCGTGGCAAGATAACTCCTTCCAGGCCTGAGACACAGTTAAATCAAATCCCCCCGGTGGGGAGGGAAAGAGGGGGGAGTGTCACACCTAGACTGTGTTTGAAGGAGGCACTTTGAAGACACAAAGATAAAATTCTTCTAGGAACTTCAGTTACAAGACATCACCTCCTCCCAAACTAACGGGAAATAGGGTGGGGGGAGGATGAAGAGAGTAAAGGGGGGTCAAACACACGGTGATGGAGGGAGAGTGGGCTTTGGGCGGGGGGCACACAGTGCAATATACAAGGATGGATGGTAGAATTGTACACCTGAAACTTATAAAGTGCTATTAGCCAATGTCATCCCAATAAATTTAGTTTTAAAATAGAGGAAAACAGTCTTTGCTTTCATCTTCACCCAAGAAGATGACAGGAAACTTAATGAATGTCTTAGACTCTGGAGGTGGTTCTGAAAAAATTGAGGCACAATTGTTAGACTATTGAGAGGCAAAAATATACACCTTACAGTTTTCATGTATCTTCTACCAAATTAATTGGATCGGTGCTGAGTCATTTCTCCCTTCGCTGAGGGAGAAGCCACAGCGCTTCCTGCGGGATGAGGGGAAACCTAGTTAACCCAACCTGACCCCACAAGGGGCAAGTTCAAGTTTCAAGGATTTTTTGTGAACTTGCCCCAGGCCTGATGATCCCAACTCACCCCCTCGGTGACCTTCTATTAACATATGTGAAGACTTTCAAAGTGACTTCTAAAGCTGTCCTGTTGTGTTTAAAGGCTGCCGACTCCCTTCTCCAGCGTGAATTTGTGGATTTACCACACTGCCATGCTGTGTGGACTGAAGCAGATCTAGGCCATTTCAGGCTATAAGGTAAATTATTTCAGTGACCCGTTACCTCAGTTCCTCCCAGCACGCACCCCACACTCACACCTACTCCAGGCCCTTACCACTGCCCTCCCGCTCATAGAACATGGTGTTTCTTAGGGTGAGACCGCTGGGCAGCCAGGAGATGATACACATCACCAGGAGATGAAGGACGGTGAGAAGACTGAGGTCAGCCATCTTAATAGGAAGGCATGACAAGAGCTAATTAAACTCAGAGCAATCCAGGACTCACATCCCTCGCCCCACACATACTGTATGATTCCATAAACGTAAAACTCTAGAATATGCAAAGTAATAGAAAGTGACAGAAAACAGATCTGTAGTTACTGGGGATGGGAGAAAAGGAGGAGTGAGAAGGGAGAATTACAAAGACAACCTTATTCAAGTCATGGCTATACTTGCAGCCTTGACTGTGGTGATGGTTTCATGGGTGTGTACATATGTCAATGCTTATCAGACTATACACTCAAAATACACACTGTTTACTGTAGATAAATTATGCCCCGATATAATGTTTAAAAATTATCAGGGAGAGGAAACGTTCTTTTTGGATGAACTTGGAGTGGTGCATTCGTAAGACTGCAGCTGCTGGCAGCCACCTTGACATTGTGAAGAGAAAACCTGCTTGAGAATGAAATCAACACAGAGGAAATAGAACCAAAAGAAGGCCAGGGGAAGACCAGATTCCAGTGATTCACAGAGCACCTGGATCTAGCTATACCTGAAACTACCCTTTGAATTTTTGCTCTGTGTGTGTGTGTGTGTGTGTCTGTGAGAGAGAGAGACAGAGACAGACATAAAGATTAATTAACTTGGTTCGAATCAAGTTTTCTCTGTTGCAACTAGAGTGTTCTATGCATACCATTCACAGTCAGCCAGATAGTCTGTGAGCCCTTCTTAACTGGCACTTATCTTGTGGGGAGGGGATTCATTCTGGGGCAATGGGAGTGACCAGCACTGCCTCTCTGAAGGCAGGAAGGCGGTGCCCTGCTCTCCTGCAGCCCCTGAGCCGGAGACCCCACAGGAGGCTCCAGGGCTGTGCACCGGGCTGTCGCCGGAGAGTCACGGCCAGTTGCACATCTGCTCTGGAGGAGTATTTTTAGAGGCAAATAGAGTGGTTTGTGAAAAAACAAATTCCTGGAACAAATCCTGAAACGGAGAGCGCCGGTGTGCGGCCCACTGTCAAACTGGGTCAGCCTCGGGCACAACGACTTCTGACAGTTTGCTCCCAGAGGTGACCCGCAGGTGCCGGCTCCTGTCCCCACCAATCAGCCATCTGTGGGTTGAGACTCTCAGGCCTGGAAGAGACCTGGGACGCAGTGGGCTCCACGCCCCCACTTCCAGGTGGGTGCACCCCCACCCAACTCAGAACCAGAGGGGTGGAAGTTCCCTGAATTCCACCAAGGGAAGCCTCACTGCTTTCTCTGTCAGTAATTCCGGGAGATGTCCTCTTGCCCAGCACCTACTAGAGATTAAAAGGGAGTTTTAAAAAGCGACATGAACACAGTTGCAATACGTGCGACGTGATGGAGACACCCAGGACTGAAATGTAGCTCAGGCCCCGGCCCAGCTACCCCCAAGGGATACAAAATAGCTTAACCCCCCTGGTAGGACCCCCCCCCCCCCGTGAGGTAGTGTCATGGTGAGGATGATAATCCAAGGGGTCTGCCTCTTAGGAGTGTTGACCAAATGGTGGTACGCATATGAAAGCATTTTGAAACTACACAGCAAGAAGTTTTGTTCCAAATCTGTGCTGCCCCACACAGCAGCCATTAGTCACACATAGCTACTGAGCACTTAAAATACAGCTCATCCACATTTAAGTATGCTCTAAGCGTAAATGCATACTGGCTTTTGAAAGCTTTTTGTATTTTTTAATAATGTAAATATCACATTAGTAATTTTTATATTGACTACTTGTTAGGATGGTATTGTGATAATATTCAATGGTATTGGGTTAAGTGAAATAATCAGTGAAATTAATTTCACTTGTTTCTCTTCCCTCACTTGACATGAATGCTAGCAAACTTTAAATTGCACGTGTGCCTTGCATTTGGAGCTCACACGGTATTTCCACTGGACACCACGAGTCTAAATTTGAGGGGTGCTGTGTCCTTGGTGTGGGAGGTCAGTGAGGGGAGCACACCTCAGGTCAGGCGATGGGGGTGGGCTAGGACAGCTTTCAAAACCGGTCTGCTTCGGTTGTCTGGTTATCGTCCCTAATTCCCTGCGAACAACACGGGCCATCTTCCCTTTTCCCATCCTGCCTCCCACCATTCACCACCCACTGGCCTCCACAGGATGAAAAGGCTTCAGCAGAGAAAATGCTGGCGATCCGGATGCAGATTCTATTCTGCAGATGCTCCCCAGTTTCCTTCCCTGAAAGGACCACGTCCAGTAAGGAGCTCCACTGGCTTTTCCGAGTGGGATATGTCTTTAGAGGTTCTTGAATGACGTCTGCGGTCTGCTGTCCAATGTCCCTGTGCCCCTTTCCGGAAGCTCCATGTCTTGTTCTTAGCTTGGTTGCCCCCAAAAGATCCTGAGACAAAGATTTGGGTGCAAGTGATTTTGCAGGGAGGGCATCCCATAAAGCACTGTGAGGTCATGGGGATGTGACACCGGGAGAGGACGGAAACCAACAAAGGAGGGACTGGTCAGACCGCTCTGGGCGGTGGGGCTCAGCTCTGTGGGGCACTCTGAGATGTGGCGTGGAGCACACACCGTTATCATCCCACTAGGAGTGAGCAGGCTAAGCTGCTTATCCACTCCCTTTTATTTGTTTTTTGATATTGACAGTTATTTTGGAGGTATTAACTCTCTGGTATTTCCAGTGTTGGGTATACATACTCCTAGGGACAGAGAATTCCCTTAGTAAGAAAAATGTAGGGAATCTTTCTTTAAAGTATATAAAAAATGTCTTCAAGTGAGCTTCGAGAAAGGCTGAGCAGAAATGGGGAAAGCACACCTTAGAAGACATGGAGGAGAGGTGGGGAGAAATGGGATCTGGGTGATGGTTCTGATCTGCTGGGTCAAGCCTTACCTGAAGTCTGTCTACATAGATCTCTCATTTATCTGCACCTATAAAGTCTGTATACTGTTTAAGTTGGTTTGAATTGAGTTTTCTGGTATTTGCAACATAATGATTCTAATTCATCCCTTTCCTAACCTTGTTCCCACAACTGACAAACTTTCCTGTGGTTTCACAATGGGGTAACCAGGGCTGATGGGTAAGTCACGCCAGCATTTCCTTCCCGAAACCAGGGAGCAACGGTAAGGAAATGAGGAGCTGCATGAAATGATAGCTCCGTTCTCCTTGTGACCCAGCAGCCATTCCAGGGAAGGGGACCTCACTGAGGAACTCACACAACTCCCTCTGAACACTGTCCAAACTCCACACCCAATGCATCAAGGTTTATTCCAGAATCACATCAAGAATCTTCCTACAGAAACACAAAGTTTAATAGGTTTCTTTGATGCTCTAAGAATTTTCACAGAGTAATAAGTGGAAAATAGCATGTTCCATATAATATAAATACATATATTTTATATACAATATAAAACACTTATTTCCACAAATAACTGATGAAAAACACCTAAGGAAGAATTTAAACAGAAGAAAAGAACAACTTTCTCCTGCCATTCACAAAGTTTCATGGATTCAGGAGGACATCCAGGCTCCAGAAAGAGTTAACATAACATCTGAGGCTCCTCCAAAGCCTGCCTCTCCAGCATCCAGTCCCAGACCCAGCAGCTCCAATCCGATCCTTGGATCTTCTCAGTTTTGCCTTGGGGGTGAGTGCGGAGGTGGGAATTGATACAGTTGCATTGCTGAAACGGCCACAAGAGGGAGCTCCCAATGGTTGGCCGTACCTGAAAGGAAATGACTGTCCACTCTGTGGAAAGTGACAAAGAAAACTTGACAAAGAAAAGATGTCTTCTGATAAACCTCAGCGTCTTCTTGCTAACATGGTAAGAACCATCATTGAACACATCTGGTCTGTTCAATGCATCCTCTCAGGCTCTAAAGAAGAGAAGCCTTGTCCTATTTAATCTAGGTCATTCGATTTCGGGCATCAGTTTGTCTCGGGAGCTGCTCCTACATTTTACCGGGTGCACTTTGGAGCGACAAGATTAAAGACTCAGAAAGTGGGTAATGTTAACGCTGAGCCCTTGGGCCTGGTGAACTGGCGATCGAGACAGAAAGACTGTTCCCCGTTCTGAGCTCGGAGCCGTTTCGCAGACGTTTCTGAAGTACAGTCGCCTCCATCGCCTCCCTTCCCCGCACTGGTCTGAGTCCGTTCAACTCATGTTCCAGGCGCTCCTCTCTCCTCTTTCTTTCGCTATTTTTTTATTATTATTATCATTTTGCCAGGGACTTTGGATCATCACAAGATTGTGGGTAATGGCAGACTATAATTAAGCTTAAAACAGATTTTTGTTGTAGGGGAGAGGAGACTCTGCTCTGGCTGAGACTCCAGATTGCTGGGCTGTAATTTGCAGGGCTGTCACAAAGGGGGCCTTTTTCCACATGGTGCGCGGCGATGATGAGCGCGAGCTAAAGTTGAGGGGTGCGTGTCTCTCCCCGCGGTCTCTCGGAGCCGGAGCCAGCAGAATGGACGCCTAAATAGCTGAGTATAGCTTGAGGCTGATTACAGGCCAGATCCTGCTATTGTGCCTCATCAGTTGTCATTGTTGAGGCTGCAATTGCACGGTATGTTTCTCTTTGTCGTCTGCTCCAAGATCGTTTCTAGGACGGGGAGGGGAAACTGTGTGGTGACCCTGAGGCCCGGGGTGGGGAGGATTGTTCTTTTGGTGTGTGGAGAAGGGAAGGGCGTGGCAGCTCTTTGGAAACAGAAGATGGGCTGGCTTCCACCACCAGGCCTATAGCCATGGAATTGGTTTGGCTCCCAGACTTACTTTGTTGGATAATCTCCAATTACAAAGAGGAAGGAAGTCAGGGCTCTGCCCTCACTGGCTGTGTGACCTCAGAGAAGCAGCTCAACTTCTCTGGCCTTAGTTTTCTCATCTGTACAATGGGATTAATATTAGTTATCTCCTACTCTGATGGAAGATTTGAGTACCAATAAAATGAAATATAAAAAGCCCTGACCTACATACACACACCACACACACATTTTGTCTCTCTCTATATATATATACATATATATGAGTAGTAGACATAAATAGCAACTACTAATATATATTATTATTATGGGTATTGTGTGTGTATGTGTATACAGTTTCTTAGTAATAGGGGTCAGATTATAGAGGGTTGTATATGTCAGGAAATGAAGTCTGGCCTTGACTACCTCACAATAATAATAATAATTGTGCATTGAGTGCTTCTTGCGAATCAGGCATTTCTCTGGGCACCTGTATCAAAGGAGTGATTCTCCATAGAGGACCATCGGCATCTGGGAAGGACCGTTCTTCGTCCTCTTTGGGATAGTCCTGGTCATTGTACAACATCGAGGTTTTTGCGGAACGCTCAGCATCTCTGCCCACTGCATGCAGCCAGCACACAGCCAGTGCACCCTCAGTCATAACACAGCCCGACTCCCCTGCACTCTTTAAAATATCCAGCTGAGAACCAGTTTCCTAAAGTAAAGGCCTGTGTTCAGAAGCTCCTGGCCACCTGTGACTACGGAGCCCTGGAAATGAAGCCAGTCCTAGCTGAGATGTGCCAGAAGTGTAAGATAATGCACACTGGGCTCTACAGACTCGGCATGAAAAAAAAACCCATACATATCTCATATATTTTTATATTGATTGCATGGTGCAATGATAACACCTTAGATCTATTGTATTAAATAAGATACTTAAATTAATTTCACCTGCTTCTTGGTACTTTTTAAAAGGTGGCTACGAGGAACTGGGAAAGCCCACCTGCAGAGAGCTTTTGTGGATTGCGTGACATTTCTTTTGGATGATGTGGACGGGTTTTGAGCCAGGCCCTTTTTATTATAAAATGGGAATAATATTTACCTGAAAGTTTGCAGTGAGAATTAAATGAGAAAATGGTTCTTAGGTGCTTAGCCCAGTGCCTGGAAATAGTGCGTCCTCAGCAAATAACTGCTAATCTTCTTGCAGCATCTTCCCTGACGGGCGAGGCTCTGACCTCCATGTACTTAGGGCCCATGTGGGGACAAATGTGACACCCACTGCCGCATCAAGGAAGTGGGAAACCTTAGGCAACCAAGAATTCCCAGAGGTGAGATTTTGGTTCAGTTCTTTCCTAATAAAAAGGCACATTGAACTTCTCTGTGACTTTGATGCTGCAGATGGAGTTTCCTAGACAACTCTACAATGAGAAATCTAGGCCATGTGACTAGCCAGAAATGCCACGGGCTCGTAGCAGAAGCTCTGAGCCGCCTCCCTCTCCTGAACTGCAGACACCTGTCTGCACTGGAAAGGACCGAGGATCGGGGATCAGACAGACCCTTCCCTGACAGTCCTCCAGCCGCACTCTCCCTCATTCCAAATGCTGCACAGTGGCCGGCTCCAGACGGACTTTGACCAGCTTGGCCCAGGGGCGAGCGGACATGTCGTGTGGGACATGCACCTCTGTCCTGCCGTGGGAGGACGTGCATCCTGATGCCATCCTACAGGGCACCCCCGTGACTGCCTGCAAGGCCAGCTGTGGTTGATGGGAGTCGAGGACTGATGGATGCACGCTTCCCTTTCATCCCCTCTGCAGACATCCCGGAAGCCCCGTTCACACGGCCACTTAGGCAGGCCTCGTGGGATCGGGAGGCAGCCCCTGTGGCACCAGCCACCTTGCTTCTTCCTCCAGCCCTGTGGATCACTCCCCCCAGTAGTAACCCCTTCCAACAAAGCCTTTGTCTCAGGCTCTGCGTGCTGGGGGCCTGAGCTAAGACAATCCCCGTGACTCCCCTGAAATGAAATTCATTCATCTGACATCCACTCGTATTTTTTTAAATCAATATAATGTCCCAACTGTATTTTAATGGAGCAATCATAGAAATACGCTATAAAATAAAATGTCTTTCAATGTGAGCAAGTTCAGGCAAAGCTCCTGTAGAAGACCAGGGGAGCGGTGGAGATGTGGGCACCTTTGTGTGGACGTGGCCTCGTGGTCAGAGCCCAGAGAAGGTCAGGGGACCTGGCTCTAGGCGTCAGCTCTGCCATTAACCTCCTGTGTCAGCTGAGTCCTTTACTCTGGGCCCCTGTTTTCTCAAGGATAAAATGTGGCCTTGAACCGCATGCCCGCTCAGGTCCACTTCTGCTCTATTTCTGTGAGGTTTTCTGATCTTCTGACCTTTTCTGAACACTGGTTTCCTTCTTCCGGTCTCCCTCCAGCTGTTAGAGCAACCATCGACAGTTAAAATAATAATGTTCGCACGGAGGATCCGCGTCTTCCGGATGCTGACAGAGACACAAAGCCCGGCCATTAGGGAATTTACATGCAGGGAGGGGGTAGGGGGTGGAGAACAGGCAACCAGCAAACAGCTAAACATAAAGTGTGCCGGATGGGAAGAGTTACAGAGAAAAGTAAAATAGGTAAGTGCCAGGGAACTCGGGGCTGGGAGGCAAGGGAGGGTTGCTGAATAAATACATCCCTTATGATGTTCATCTCAGGGAGTTAGTTGTACTCGAGCTCTTTCCCATTTGGAATGCCTGCTATTCTGGGTACTATTGCTGCATAAAGAATGGCCCAATGCGTAGTAGCTTCAAACAGCAACTATTTCATCATCTCGCACGGTTTCTGCGGGCCAGGACTTTGGAACGTGCACGGCAGGTGGTTCTGGCGTGGGGTCTCTCCCGCAGGGCAGTCAGACGGGCTGGAGCTGCAGCAGCCAGGGGTACGGGACATCGCTCGCTCATCCTGTGGGCACAGGCGTCTCCAGGGGGTCTCCCCACAGAGGGGAGTGGGAGCTTCCTCATGGCACGAGGCGTTTGTGTGGTCAGCCCGCTTACGTGGTGGCGCAGAGCTCCCGGTGACCATCCCAGCAAACCAACGGAAACCCTAACACCTTTTGTGGTGGACGGTCCCTAGAGAGGCCCCATGATTCTTGTCCCCTGATGCCTACCCCTGTGGAATCCCCTCCCCTGGAGGTTGGCAGGAAGTGTGACCTCATTCTAATCAATGGACCAGGGCAACACAGTGGGCTGCCACTCCCCTGATAGTGTTATGTAAATGACGAAAGTGTGAAGGTTTTTCAGATGTAAAGGTTGTAACTTTGAGTCCATGACTCTGAATGGGCCTGAGCTAATGACAAGAACCCCACAGAAGGTCTAGACCTTGCCCAAAGCGAGAGGCTCCGAGGGGCAGACACTCCCTCTGTCCATTGCTCGCCAGCTGACTGAGCCCCTTCACATGTTGAAGCGCTAACCCCTGGTACCTTAGAATGTGGCTATTTGGAGAGAACGCCTTTCAAGAGATGATTAAGCTAAAAGGAGCCATTAGAGTGAACCTTCAGCCAATCCAATTGGTGACCTCATAAGAATAAGAAGTTAGAACACTTAGACAGACAGCAGGGATGCCTGTACACAGAGAAAGGACCATGTGAGGACAAGGGCAGCAAGAAGGTCACCACTTGCAAGCCAGACCTCAGACAAACCTGTGGACACCTTGATCTCAGACTTCCAGCCTCCAGATCTGTGAGATAATGAACTTCTGTTGTTTAAGTCACCTGACCTGTGATGTTCTGACAGCCCCAGCAGACTAATACTCTTGCTTTGAAGAAGCCAGCTCCTGCGAAGTCTACAGTCACAAGGAAATAAATTCTGCCAAGAGCCTGAGGAACCTTAGAACTGCATCCTTCCCTACTGGAGCTTCCTGCAGAGAGCACGGCCCAGCAGCACCTAGATCTCACCCTCGGGAGACCAGCTACGGCATGCCCGAACATACGACCCGCAGAGAGTGAGATAGATGGTAGTGAGTGGCGTGGTAAGCTGCGAGGCGAGCGGTCATTTTCTGTGCAGCATAGAACCCGAACGCATCTTTTACGGTTCAGCCGTGGGGGGTCACAGCACCACTTCTGCTGCATTTTACTGGGTGTGAGGGAGCCGTAAGCCCACCCAGACTCCAGCCTTGGGATGGGAGGTAGTGCCGCGGCCAGATTCGAACAACACAGCCTGCGGCACCCACATAAATGAACTGCAGTTTGTGGCTCGCATTCGAAGCCGTAGCTTGCTCTCTGCATTGACGTCTCGTTCACTGGCACTGCCTGGGCACTCCTGGGTCTTCCGCTGAGGCCTGTTCGAGCCCCTCTGCAGGACGTCTGTCTGTCCCTTCGAAGAGCCCCAACCCACACGATATGGCATGTATTACAGTACGGTGCTTCCACACGCACGCTCCATTTTTGACGGCCCTTCTGTCAGGCATGCTCTCACGTAGCAGGTAGAAACATTTATCTCTCTTTATAGACCTTCCTTCCCCCACTTTGCCGCTCCTGGTGGCCGGTTCCATCGGTTGAGCCTGGGAAAGCATGAGCGCAGGGAGCCACTTGGAAGTGGGCGTCTGCGCACCTTGTGAAGTGGCCCCAAAATCGGTTCACTCGGCCAGTCCTCAGGGGTGCAGCTGCTCTGAGAAGCCCCCGGCCTGGACTGGCCCTGCTCATGGGGGCACAACGAGAAAGCCACGGTCCAGAGCGCGGGCCCCAGGCTGGAACTCCAGAGGCGCCCTCGGAGCTCCCTCAGCCGGGCCACCCTCGCTGGCGCCCCCAGCCTGGAAGGACCTTAGGCCATTCAGGCAGCTGAGGCTCGGTTCCCTTCGACAACACCCCCACCTAGTGGACCTGCCAGAGTGCTTCTCCTCGGGGATAATACTAGCTCCCAGTTGCCCCCAGAAGGCAAGGGCAGGTTCAAGCCCAAAGGGGCTATTCATCAGCTTGAGCCTCTCAGCTGCCTTCCTTGACCTCTTTAGCAAGACCATAGTTTTGACAACCAGGTGCTGTCAAAAGAAAAGAATTTTCTAAATGCCTCCAGTTTCATTGGCCTACTGAATCACAGTTTTACCTTAAGACAGAAGAAAAGGGAAGTCCATTCCTTCTACTGTGGGGATCACGGGAAGGAGAGGAGAGAAGCAGGGGCCAGGTTCCGGATGCAGGGGGTATGCTGCCAAGGTCAAGGGGAGGGTCAAGAGTTCTACAGAGCCAGTGACACTTCCCCACGCATCCCAGGCAGAGGCTGCCAGGGTCTAGGAGAAGCCCACCAAGTGGCTTCTTCCTACGTGGCACGAGATGGGGGACAGCAGCCCTAACAGAGCAGCCCTTCTGGCCCCACGGATCTCAACGTTTACCTGCCCTGGCGAGTGACCAGACGCTGAGAGGGCCGGCAGAGCGGCCTGTGAGGGGGACAAAGAGGCCGCTGCAGGTAAATGCCTAAGACTGGGGCAGGTGACCCAGATCCAGCGATGGGCCTGGCCAACAGCAACAACGCAAGCCGTGTATTAACGCTCGCTACACGTGAGGTATTGCCCAAAGCGTTTCTCGTCTATCACCTCAGTTAAACTTCGAATTCATCTGGTGAGGTAGATGCTATTACAATCACAATTTTGCAGAGGAGGGAGCCTGATCATACAGGATCAGCCAGACCTTAGTGGTCCCAAGGCCAAGTACCAAGCAAGGGCAGGGGGAAAGCCAGGCAGTACCTAGAAAATTCTACATGTGTGTGAGGACCTTCCCTCCCCTACTCCCTCTGCCACAAGGACCCTGAAACTTGTCCCAAAGTAGAAACCCAGAGGGTGGAAATCTGAAAAACTGGGTTTAACTCACCACAGCCTGAACGGTCGAAGGAGAGTATTGAAACTGTTCAATAAGATTGAGGTTACCGGTTGGCCTACCTTCCATTTACTCGTTACCCAGTGGGGTGGAGCCCACAGAAAATACCAGGTTAATCAGAGGACAAACACAGAAGCTCAATTTTTGTGCCTGTGTGAGTGGTGTGGGAGTCTGTTCAGGAGCTGACTTCACCTCTTTGCCCTGGCCTGTCTAAAGCATCCTCTGCTGGGTCTCAGCCTGAGAGGCAGATGCTCTGGTGTGAATTCCTGCTGAGCTGCTCACTGGCTACATGACTTTGAACCCTCCAGGGCTTCCTTTCCTTCCCGTGTACAAAGTGTGGGTGCTGGATTAGGGTTGCCAGATTTAGCAAATAAAATACAAGATGTTGTATCTGTTAGAATTTGAATTTTAGAAAAACAAGGAATCGTTTTTAGCCTAAGTGTGTCCCATGCACTATTTGGGACATCCTTATGCTTTGAAATTTTGTTGTTTATCTGAAATGCAAATTTAACTGGGCATCCTGCATTTTTGACCTGGTTCTGGAGGTGAACCAGGTATGTTCATATCCCGGGTCTTATTCACCCCACAGATGTGGGCAAGTTACCTCGCAGCTCCCGGCCACGGTTTCCTGGCTTTGCTGGTCTTCAGCTGTACGACCCAGGGAATCCCTCAACCTCTTTGTGCCTCTGTTTTCTCATCTGTAAAGCGGGGGTGTGAGAGTGCCCACTTCATACAATAGTTGTGAGAATAAGAGAGTTAAGGCGTGTCATACACTCTACCTAGTGCCCAACACTCAACAATCACACCCTTTCAGAAAATATTAATCGGGGAAGCCTTTGGAGCTAGGTGACATACTAGGTCCTAGAAAACCAGGGGTGACCAATACAGACACAGCCTCTGAAATGAGCATTTCCCCCCTGCTGTGGCCGCTTTCCTCACCCATGACTTGATTGGTTATAAAAATTCCACGTCAATTTCGTCTTTCATTTCCTTAATGGCTCAGTGAGCAGTTGTTTGAATTAACTTATTTTTTTCTTTGCGAATGTCCACTCTTTTCTTCCTCTGAGCCATCACGATTATGAGTCATTGTCTGAGTCCCACGCTTAGAAAGAGCCGTTCTGGAAGCTCTGGAGGGTTTTACCGGGCTATTTATTGTGACCGAGATGCAAATGCGCCAGCAGCACACACAGGGGGAAAAGCTACCTCAGCAGCACGAGCAGAACGTAAATGCAGATGGAAGCGGTGGGAGAAAGTGTCATTTTTAGTAAGTAGAGCAGATACTCCACTTCGCTGAAAATCTGAAATGCCAGAAAATTCTCCTGATTTTCTGTGTTACTGAAGGAAATTTAAAGTTGACCTGTTTCTTCTTCAGGATCCCAGGATGACATTATATTCAATGTAAAAAGATAAAATAGCCAATAAAATCTAGAAGGGGCTTGTGGGGAAGAACAGAGCTTTACCCAATTCTATCAGCTCCTGTCACCTGCAACACAGGTCCTTTCTCAGTGCTGGCAAATTTCTCTTGTCTCCGGGTCTGTTTCATTCCAAAAAGATCTTTTCCACGAGGTTAACATACGTTGCTCTGTGAACAACTTGCAAATAGACCCTAAGAAATAGGAAGCCTGAGCTCCCCAGATCTGCTCAAGTATAAAGAGACATTGCCTAGTCCCGAGGTTTTGACATCAGGGGGCAAAAAGTCTTCTTCCCCACTCCTGGTGTCGCCTTCCCTGGGGAGGAGACCCCAAGAGCGTGACACTCCCAGCGCCAACCTGCACGCTTCACTCCACACCCGAGCCAACGTGGGCTGTCCTACAGTGACTGGTGAGTGCGGACAGAGAAACCGGACATGCTAAAGCCGGTCTCCCCTCCCCCTCCCGGTGTGCATGCCGAGAGTGGGAGTGCCCCCCCCACCCGCTCCTCCACACTGTGAGTCTGCGACCTGGTGTGTCTGTCTGTTTCGGGATTCAGTGTCAGGAAACCGACCTGCCTGCCGATGGTAAGTCACAGTCTCCATTCTAACCCTTAGCGATAATAAAGGTGCTATTCTGGCATTCTCCCATTTCTCAATGGGTGCAGTCTTTGAAGAATAGGGGCTTCATCTTAGTCAGTTCAGGCTGCTCTAACAGAATACTGTAGACTAGATGGCTTATAAACAGGAATTTATTTCTCACAGCTCTGGAGGCTGGAAGTCCAAGACCAAGGTGCTGGCAGATTAGGTGTCTGAGGAGAGCCCACTTCTGGCTTGCAGATGGCCACCTTTTCTTATATCCTCACATGACAGGGAGCAGAGAGAGGTCATGTGTTTCTTCTCCTTTCTATAAGGGCACTGATCCCCTTCCTGAGGCTCCACTCTCACGAGCTTCCCACCTCCCAAAGGCCTCACCTCCAAATACCATCACATTGGGTTTAGCCTTCGACAGAGGGATTCAAGGGGGAACACACACATTCAGTCCCTCGCAGCTAGTGACAGGCTGGGTATACTGGATGGTCTTCAGAGCAATGCCATCTTTCCCTAGGTCAGACACAACCCTCAAAACAAAGGCCAAGGATTGGGAGCAAATCACACCAGGGCAGAGCAGAGCCGAGCCTGGGGTCAGGACAACAGTCAAGACTGCTCTTTCCCTCCAGGCCCCAACCTGACATTCCCATGCCCTTCAGCCCGCGCTGCCCTTGAGAGAAAAGAGGGAGAGGACGGAGCTAACTGGGCTGGTGATGCAACCTGGCACCTGTCAGTCCTACCAACTAGAGCTGCTGGTCACAGCTCTGGGTGACGTCAGGGGACGATGGACGTGATGAGGTAGAAACGGGGACCTGGGCAGCTTTCTCTCTCTCTGCCCTAACCATTATTTATTGCAAAGTGAAGGGACTCAGCCAGACTTTTCCTCTTGGTTCCTAGTAGACTTCCTGGAGCAGACACCTGGAGGTGTATGCAAGAGAACGTTCTTCGGGGCTCACATACAAATTTCAGAAAGTCCTGGGGACTCTGGGGTACACGTCCACAACTGAAGGCCTCTTTTCCTACGTTGCTTGGGTTTGCTGTCTGGCTGAGGGCAGAAGCTCAGGTTTAACAAGAGACTGCCCGGAGCAGTGGCCAAGAAGTGGGGTTCATCTAAAGTCTTAGGCCTGCGCACTGCTACCAATCTGTTGCGGAAAGTCATTCGAACCAATTAGACCCTGCTCAGTAAAGGGCTGTCCTGTCTGGGAGGCAGGTAAAGAAGCCATTGCGGGGATAGGTGATCAATGAAAGTGACACATTACTTATGCCTCCAGTTCTTCCTAGACAGTTAGCCCTCAATTAGCTCTCTGAGAAGCAGAGAAAATACAGGTACTTGCCTTGCTAATGGGCACATGGTCAGGACTAGGCAATTTATACAAAGCATGTAAGTTCTAAGATGAAATGCACCGAGATATTGGGATTAATGAGTTTCTGACTTGCAAGTTTGGAAAAACTGGGTTTTTTTTCATACTTCTCCACAAGTAATGGTTTAATGGTAAAACAACAATGAAAAGGAACCAGGCCCCTTTTCTGCCTTTATCCTGCTCACAAGAGAACGTGTCCAGGAGTGACATTTCCCCCTGTGCCTTTAACGCCCGTATTCACAGCTCATCTCCCACAGGAGTGTGTGGGGCCCGGGTCGGTGGTGCTTTACAGTTAATGTCTACTCCGATCAGCTGGGCATCCGTTCTGTTTGTGGGTGCCTGTGGTGGACATGCCCTCTCCCATGAGTCAGTCATGTTCTTTTTTTTTTTTTTCTTTTTTGCGGGGTGTGGTTTCTGGTGGTGGTGGTGGTGGTGAGTCATGTTCTCTAGAATCCCATCCCTTTGAGCAGGAGCAGAACCTGTGACCTGCTTCAAACCAATAGAATTAAGTGAACATGATGGGATGTCATACTCATGACCCCTGATGACCCTGGAGAAGCCAACAGTCACGTCGTAAGAGGACTTGGGGAGAAGGCCACTGGCGGCTGCATGTGGGAAGCCTCCAGGAATGCAAAGAGGCCCTCTGACAACAGCCAGCAAGAAAAGGAGGCCCTCGATGAAGGCTCAAATTCCAGGTGTGAAATAAGTCACAGGGGTGAAAGTACAGCATAGGGCACATGGTAATTTCTTAATAACTATGTATGGTGACAGATGGTTACTGGATTTATAGTGATCACTTTGTAGAGGATGTAAATGTTGAATCACTGTGTTGTAAACCTGACATTAATATAATATTGTATGCCAACTACAATTAAAAATAAATTTTTAAAAAATCCACCGCCAAACACACACACACACACAAAGAGGCATCAGTCCTACAGTTGCAACAAAGTGAATTCTACCAAATACCTGAATGAGCTGGGAAGCAGGTCTTTTCCTAGCAGAGGCTCCGCATGAGAATGCCGTCGGGCCAACACCTTGCCTGCAGCCTGTGAGACCCTGAGCAGGGGCCCAGCTGAGCCGTGCCAGGACCCCTGGCCCACCAGAACCACAAGCTCACGAATGTGTTTTGTTTTAAGCCCCTACACTTGTGGTCATTTGTTACGTAGCAACGAAAACCAAATTCATTGCACGTGCTGTACCAGTTGTGAAACATTCAATGATCACCCCTGTTCTGTTTGTGGCGTAATTAGCTACACACCGCTTTGTGATACGGCATGGTCCGTAGCCCTTGTGCGGTGACTATGGACTCAGGCAATTATGATTTTGCCTCCTAATGGGATTGTGAGTCCCAGGAGGGCGAGAACTCTGTTCTTGTACTTCTTAAAAGTCCCACATCATCTCAATGTGCTTGGCTCACAGTAGGTGCAGAGTCACATGTGATGTGAGTTTTTGACCCTTCATTTGTCCAATTGAACTAAATGGGTCTTAGATTAAAGACGTAGAGGCAGGCAGCAAACTTCTACTGAATGCCTGGGGTATAGTAGGTTAGGTCCCAGACACGCAGAGAACAAGTCAAAACTCCTGCCCTGCCAGTTGCTTGTGGTTCAGTCCAACCCATGAGTCTTGCAATCTCATCTCCTTACCATGCAGAATCAGAAGACACCCAAAGATTCCTAGATTTCTTTGTCAGTCTGTGAAACTCCGATTCTGCAGGTCAGGTAAAGGGGCAACTAGAAAGATCTTCGGTGACTCTTTGTGAGTTTTTAGTTTGCACGTAGAAGACGCAAAAGGCCGCCGTGGTGCCCGTCTTCCAGGAAACAGGGAGTGAGCCATGAGGACACATGGCCACCCTCTGCTTGTCCTCAACAGCCCAGGCAGTCATTCCTTCAACTCTGACTCAGGGACATATCCACATTCAAGCAGATCAGAGATCAAAGCCATAATAGGCAGGAGCTAGTCTTTATTCATAGGTTTACAGAATGGATCAAATTAAGAGGCATATCATTTGTTAACTCTATTTACCAAAAAGAGCTAAGTATATATTCAGCCTTAAAATGCATTCATTGTAGCTTGCACACTGCAAAATTCGCTTTCATATGCACATGAACTATTCTTATTTTGCCTAAATTATGCATTTAAAATACATAAAAATGGTACCAAATGGCATATTGGCCTATTTTATCACAGGTCTTATACATTCCTGATAGTCAAAGGGGTTGATGGGGAATGCATAGTTTCCTACTAGAAAAAAGGCAGATTCTCATACAAGCAATGGCGTAATGTAAGGATAAGAGTGCCTCAGTTTAGATTTCAGTAGCTTTCCAGATACTTCTTATTCTCATTAGTGTTATAATTGGTTTTCTTCGTGAATAATTGGGATGCTATTAATTTGCCTGATCATTCCACCGTCTACTTGCCTGGCTGAGGCAAAGGAAATCATTATGACTTTTTCTTTTCTCCCAGCTTATTTCCACTTTCCCCAAGGAGTTTCCTCCACCACGGCCATCTGCCCTGCTTTTCTGCCCATTTCCTTTACTTTTCCCCCAGGTCCTGGCCGTCTCACTCACTGTGTCAACAACTAGATCATTGCCCTCTAGTCCAGGGTGCCATTTAACAGAATCTCTGGCCACTACCTAATTAAAGAACTCTTCCAAAGCTGCGAGCGAGGGGCTGAGGCTTCTGCAGAAGAATCGGGAAGCCAGATCAAGATATTTTCGTTAGGTGGCATGCAAACAGACTGCCCTCCCGCAGACCTTCCTCTGTCTTTCATTATACCCCGGTGGAGAAATTTCCATCGTGAGTGTTCCTGGCAGCCAAACCTCCAGCATCCCACGCTGATTTCTTTCCTAAAAATATGCAGCCTCTCACTCCGTGGGGAAGAAAAATGCAACCCTGCCATTTCCAGCGCGCTCCCCAAAGGCTGATGGCGGCCCAGAGCAATTCATCACCACTCATGCATTCAAGTTCTCAGCTTCCCCACTCACGGAACTGTTCTTGTTTATCTTGTGGACATTGTGACAAGAACCAGATGCGCCTCAGCCTCAGCATCCTTCCCACAGGTATGTGAGGGGAGAGACGACCGTGCTAGAAGCCCTCTTTAGAACAGAAAATTATCTGAGACTTCTGGAAGACATTCAAGAGTGGGGGCGTGCCTATAATGGCGGTTCCGTGGTGTTTAATTGTTAAATGGTCCAGTGGATTGGATGGTGTCTATTCAGCACTATTTTCCTTCGGGCTACGCACATTTTGTTGCACTTTTCACTTTATCTCGAGGTGCTGCTATATTCAAAACCACAATTAGAACGTTTTCGCTCAGAGAACACAGCAGAGTCACAGAAAGAAAACACAAGGCTTGCTACTCAGAGGGAAAGTTCTAGTCTTGCCACTCTCTACTGGCTAATTTTGAGTGAGCAATTGACTTAGAATTTCTGTGTCTATTTACTTCTCTCTGAAATTGGAATGATATCTGCCCTCCAATCAACTGAAGAACTCCTTATGAGCAAATGAGATGAACACAAATATATGTTGAAAAATATAAAGCTTTGATGAAATACAAGTTGGTCTTATTATCCACCGCCCATGAGCACAGCACCACCCACATGGAAGGCTTATTTTTAGAGTCTTGATAAGAGATCTATTCCTGACTCCACGGCATTTGGGGACAAGTCCTTGCTTTAAGGCTGCGTATCTTGGCCACAGGGCCATGTGGAGGGACTCGGTGTGAGAGCCTACCCACCGAGATTGTAAAGAGAGAACAAGCTGAGATGATCGACCAGTGGGTGATGGGAATGGATGGAGAAAGAAGCACATCTCCTCCTAAAGCTTCCTCCACAGGGATGGTCCCCCATGTCCCTCGGCTTTGGATTTCTGTCGTCACTCCGTTTTTTTCTCTCACATTATTACTGGAAGAAATCTTCTTGCAGAAATTGTTTAAAACTTGAGGGACTCTTGGGATAGAGCAGTAAGATTAATGAAGCAAAGCTTCCCTCGCCTTGTGCCAAGAACATCGACACTCCTTAAGTAAGTCGGCCAGAACAAATACCTCCTCCCTCGGTGCAGACACTCTGCAGGCTGCAGACTCGGATCCTGCCTAAAAGTTTTTAGACAAGCAGGTAAAAGGAAAGAAATCCTGATTGCAGCTCAGTGGCTTGCCTACCCTCTCTCCCTCCAACCCCCACCCCCATCATAAGCTTTAGATTTTTCTTTCCCCCTGTCTCACCTGGACTCAGCAAGTCCCTCCACCCCTCCCCACACCCAGCCGGGCACCCTGTGCTCCCTGGTTTTCAAGATTCTGGGCAATGGTGACCAGGTGGTGAGTGCACGTGGTTAGACCCTAATTTCTCCCTCAGAGGTGAAGCTGGGACGCTGGTGCACCGCTCGGTAGAGGCAGCACTGTGACCATGGCCAGGTGCCTTCTCTACAGACGTCTGATCGGGACATCATTTCGATCTGGCCCCAGCGCCATCTAAATGTCTCCTACCTGACTATTTGCCCACAGCCTGTTTTCCCACCCAGCCTTGTCTGAGGGCTGCCAAGCGCCAGAAAAAATAGTTTGCCCATCTTGACAGCCCGAGGAATAGCAGGGCTAGCCCACTTTCAGCCTCCCCCGTGCAGGGATCTGGGCGTTTGCCATCCATTCAGACAACCAGGAAGGCACAAGAACGCAGAAGAAAGAGTCGCCTGCGCTTTAAAAGATAAAAGCCCACCACTTTTCTCCTGTTTGTTTGGTGCTTAGTAGGAATGTTTCAAGCAACAAAGCCACTGTGTGTGGATGAGTTTGTTCATTAAAATCCCTGGTGTCCTAGGCTGGAAGCCCTCAGCCTGCAGTCCCAGAATGTACCCAAGAGAGCTGCGGTGACATCAATGTATTGTTCTCTAAGTGCTATTTATTGCCTCGATCTGCATTACTTAAAGTCTGGAAACAACAAACACATTCATATCTGCGGCAAAACATCTACCTACTCGTGACTTGGCCAACAAAACATCACTAAAAGAAATAACAATACAGTACAATGATTATGCTGCGCTCGTGGCTAGAAGAGAACTTGTGGGTTACTCTTTGAGAGCCACTCCTGAAAAGCATTCACTTCATATTCTCTGAAGAGACCCAGCTGACCTGGCAGAACATCCCCCTGGACCCTTCCACAAAACCAGACCCGCCCCCCACCGCCCTGCAATGAGCTTCCCGATGGTCTACACCAGAGAGGCCCATTTGAAACAGGCCACCTGGGCCCCCGAGTGCAGACCCGCTCCGTGGGATTCAGCTCCACAGCTGTTCCCTACTGATCAGCTGGTCGCCCACCCCCATCCTGTGTGGGATGAGCCCCCTGGCAGCACATGGCCCCCACTGAGCTAAGGACAGGAAGAGGAAGGAGCGTGCCATCCAGAGCACCCCACCTTCTACAGTTGGGTGCTCTAGCACCTTTGGAAGGGCTGTGCTGGCAGCGGCAATATCAGCACATCAACAAAGCAGACGGTTACATGAGTAGGGAGGTACTCAGGTGGGCAGGTAGGCAGGTTGCTATTCAATCACTTCGAATGTTAAGTTGCCCAGAGGACAGAGACATGCATCAGTCAAAGGCCATCCCTAGGTTTCAAAGTACATCAAGATTTGCGGCAAGTCCTCCTTGACTCCACAAAATCTTACTTCAGAAATTCTCCCTAGATGGAAATACCTACTCTCTCGCTCTACAGGACAGAATAAAAAGCACCATTCAGTCTCTGGGCTGTCTGCTGGCTACCCGACCCTCAAAGGATGGGGCCAGAGAAGCAGGTGAGTCACGGAGAGCATCAAACCAGCACTGTTGCTCCAGCCACCTCGGGAGTCAGCTCTGAACCACAAGAAGAAGAGAAACTCCTTTGTCTCACTCCTGGGCCCACAACCTGTGCTGGGCCCAGACATGTATCAGCAGAATATTTTCTTTGTAGCAGAAGAGGCAATTTGTTAAACACTATTTGTTGACACACCCATGACAAGCATCCATATGAGCCAATGAAATAAATAGTCAGGGTTCAGCTAATAAGGGTGGGGGTGGGTTCAGGAAATTGGGATGGCTCAAAATAGCATTGCTGAGTGTTATCAGATTTTTAAACTTATCATCAGCAAATCTTTTCAGCTGACTTTGGCTTTAAGAGTTCTTACCAGAAAGATTGCTAAAACGGGATGAGAAAGGCCCATAGTTTGTTTGGTCTTTTAAAAAAATTGTTCATTTTAAGAGCTGTCACATCTTATCCACTTTTCTCACTTAAAACAAAACAAAAAGCACATTCCTTTCCTAGATGGTAAGAGTTAATACTGTACTCTTTTCTCAAGAATTACAGGCTTTAAGATGTCTTTTTAAATGGGAGAATGGGCATGTCATGCAGTTAGCCAATAAATGCAATCCCTGATTAAAATGTGAGTTCTAAAAGTTTGAAAACTTCTAACTATTTCCCCGACGCATGTTTAATTTCAGACCTCTGAACGTGGCTTCTTCGTACATTTTTGTCCTCGTCCTGTCTGGGGAGAGCTAGTGCTACGTGCCTCTCACATTCACCGAGCACCCCTCACAAGCTTAAGTCAACCACTATGTGTTCAAAAATCTTTGTTTTCCCTTTGAAACTGGAGGCAAAAAAGAAATCTCTCCTGTCAGTGGAGACCGCTGTGAAGCAACGAGGTGCCTGCACATAAATCTCCTTAAATTTCTTGAACAGCTGCTTCTCTTTATCCCACTGGTAGATCTGAGAGAACGTGTAGTCACTGCCCAGGGCCAGGTAGTGGTTCTCTTTGAAAGAGAAGGGCTGCAGGGTCATGGCGCCCCGGGAGGGGAGAGCCTGGATCTCCACAAACTGCTTACTGTTCCACCTCATGACCCTGGAGTCCCCGATGAAGCGGGTGAGGGAGAGGTAGAGGGCGTTCTGCATCCGGAAGCTCTTCACAGCCAGCACGTCCTCCATGTTGGGGATGTCACTGTGGGGCACAAACTTCTTGGAGCTTTTGTTCCACTGCAGGATGATGGGGACCTGGGAGCGGCTGGACAGGATCAGGTGCGACTTCCCATCGATGTCCACGAACTCCGCATCCGTGTCCCTGAACCACTCGTGCAGAGACTGGTACGAGTAGAACCCTTTGCTGTTCCACTTGTAAACCGTGGACAGGCCGGCCTTCGAGCTGTCGGCGATGACGAAGAACGTCTCATCGTCGATCTGAAACAGCTCGATGTCGTTGGGCTTGGAGATGCGAGAGACTTCGATGTCTTGGAATTTGACAAACTTGGTCCAGCTCTCGTCGTATTTGTAAATGTGAGAGCCGCCAAAGAGCTGGGCCACCACCACAAAGACCTGGTCGTCGATGAGGATAGCCTTACAGCCCACGATGGACTGACCTGTGCTCCGAAAGAAAGGAGAGGGGGTTAGGGCAGCCACGGTGACAGGTGCCCCTCCACGGTGACACTGGGACCCAGGGGAGCTGCTGGTGAGATATAGTAATGGGGCGGCCCCTATGGAAACCACAGGAAAATCAAACCATTGAAAAAATAAACAAAGAATGACCATATGATCCAGAAATTCTACCTCTGGATGCTGGGCCAAAAGAATTCAAGGTAGGGTCTGAAGAGAGATGTGTACACCCATGTCCCCAGAAGCATCATTATTCACAACGGCCAAGAGGCGGAAGCAACCCAGGTGTCCACTGAGGGGTGAGTGCACAAACACGGAACATTATTCAGCCCCTAAAAGGAAGGGGATTCTGATACCTGCGACACTGTGGGTGGATGGTGAGGACATCAGCCAGGTGAGATAAGCCAGTCCACAAATACACAAATGCTGTGTGATCTCACTCGTACGAGGTACCTAGAGCAGTCAGACCCACAGAGACAGGGAGCAGAGGCTGGCTGCCTGGTCTGGGAGGAGGGGACCGTGGGGAGCTGCTGTTTAATGGCTGTCCAGTTTCAGTATTTCCAGACGAAAGGGTTCCGGAGTGCAGCTGCACGATAACGTGAACGTACTTAACACAGCGGAACAGTACACTTCAAAATGGTCAAGGCGGTCAGTGTCATGCTATGTCTGTTTTCCCATAATTAAAGAATTTTAAACCCTCTTTAGAACATGGTGGCTCCGCAGCAATAGGGACATGCTGGCTGCCTGGGTCTCTGCGTCTTTAGAGGCAGGCGTCCAATTCAGGAGATTCACTGCCACACCAAAGGGATTGTCTGCACGCTGTTCACAAAAGCTCTTCCCAACTCCACAGGGCAGAGTGCGGCCATGGAACGGGCTTCCTCTCTGGGCGGGTGGGGGTTGGGGGGGGTGCCCATGTTAAAGGGAGGCCTGAGGCCTCATGGGCAGGAGGAAAAATTGTTAATAAGGGCTCTTGAAGGCATTCGGCCTCTGCTGATTTCCAGAGCTAAAGGAAACCGAGGCGGCATGGTGTCAAACCTTGCGACTGGAGACCAGTGGCCCAGGGTTCCAAAGGAAGCCCCGCACCCAGAAAGCTCTATGACCCTGAGCCAGTCATCTGGACTCTGTGTGCTCAGGCTCCTCGTCTGTGAAAAGAGGCTGAGGATGCGGCCAGCCCTGACCTTACCGCTGCCGTGGAGACGCAGTGAGACGTCCTGGTTCGGGTGTTAGTCCAGAGCGCCCGCACCCAGTTAGGAATTGATAGCTAGTAGCTATCATTACTGAGTCACTGTAGCAACTGTCTCAGTGGTCAAAAGACCTAGCTCCTTGAGAGACCCCCCACTGCACAAACACCCGTAGGATGAGCGATGAGCGGGTGATCTGGCCCAGGGAGCACAGAACTAGACCTTTGCAGCAGAAAGGGAACATTTTGACTCCCCCGAAGGTCCGGGCCACCTCCTACCACCCTCTCCCACTCTGCTTTCAGACCCCAGTGACCCCCACCATCCTCCCCATTCCAGCCAGCAAGCAACAGGACCCCCCGTGTTTCAAAAGTATTGACCCTCCGTCTATGTCATTTTATTAAAAGTTCTTTCCTCTAGTTTTCTAGGCAGTTTGGACCAAAGTGAATTTGATCTGTAAATTACAAGGGAATCCACCCAGTTTCTGTCCTTGGCAATAACTTTGGGGACAGACAGTAGGTGGCTTTTATAGCGATACTAACTCTTCTCTTCACTACATTGGCCTTCTTGCAAGAACCTGGTCCCTTTCCTCTGCTTCTTGCATTTTTTCTGAGTATCAAAGTTTTAAAGGTTCTCCAAAGCAAGTTTTAAAAATAATAATACTAATAGGCAGCCTTTATAAAGTGTGCACTATGACCAAGCACTGTACTAAGCACTTTATAGGTGTCTCCACTCATTTAATCCTACACCAACCAGATGAGGCAAGTACTGTTGTTATCACCATCCCCATTTCATAAAGGGTGAAACCGAGGCACAGAGCTTATGCAAGGTCACACAGCTAGAATGTGATCGAGATGGTAAATCTCTCACTACCTAGTCGGCTCCAGTCTACACTCCATCAACAACACACTGAAAGGCAAAAAGAAGAAAATCTGCATCACCGGTATTGCAAATGCTGAAATAATACTTAATATCTTGACATATTTCTTTAATCCTCAATCTATGCTCATATTCAAATGCACTTTTTAAAAATAAACGTGAGCTTGTGGGATATATACACAGGTTTCTGATCACCTACATGCTTTTCACCTGACCAGTATGTTGTGGACATTTCCCCACGTTATTGCATCGTCTATAACTAGATTTTTAAATACTACCCAGAACTCCGCTGCATGAATGCACCACAGTTTAACTAGTCCCCTATCGTTGGGCATTGCGGTTATTTCTAGCTTTTCATTATTGTGAGTAACATGCTTCCTTGTAGAGAAATCTTTTTTGGAAAACCATCTGGCAGTGTTCTTCAGCGTTTGCTGAGTCAAACATTGTGCACATTTTTAAAGGCTTCTGGGCTGAAATCACCAAGCTGCTCTTCGAAAGCTACGCTGACTCCCTGCCGCCGACTCTAACTGAGAGTGCGTGCTCCTGGTCTCCTTCCTGAACCGCCTGGCCGTGGAGGTCCCTGCTGCCCAGAAGCACCCTCCTGGCCTGCCAGCCTCCACGGAGGGGCCCGCGAGGCAGAAACAGCTCATTCTTTAGGAATGCTCCACCATGCCTCCATGCATGGAGGTGCCAGTAGGAGCAGAGATCATACTGCTCGTGCACACGTGTGTGTGTGTGTGTGTGTGTGTGTGTGTGTGTGTTCTAACGTAGGAGAGACTAGAGACTGGACCATACTTTGTATATAGAAATCAAAAGGCAAACAAAACAAGTCAAAACCAGAAGAGCTGAGAAGAGATGTGGAAAGAAAAAGATGTGAGGAGTAAACCCTTGGGGTGAACATGACCATGGGTTTCCCTCGCCCCCTAGAAGATGATGCACAGCTGGAGCTGGCCCTGTCGCCTCATGCTCACTGGGGTCACAAGGGAGGAAGCGGGTGCCCCTCCCACTCCTCAGAACTCCGGTCTTGCCAGGCAGGACTGAGAAAATCCTGCCCACTCCTTGCCTGACTCTGGGATCACCCCACGATCAAACAAGATGACAAACGAGACGTGCACGCCCATGAAGGGAAACAGTCCATGTTTGCCCTGGTCTTCTTCAGGGCAAGCTGTTGCACGGCTGTTCCCTTGCTCGTCCATCTGCCCGGCGCATGCGTGCTGCAGGGCTTCCTTCAAGCCTGGCTCAGGTCCAGCTGGCCACGCTCCTTCCTGCACCCAGGGGTCCACCTACTTCTGCAGACACCCCTTCCTCTGCCTCCCTCAGGCCCTTCCCTGCTGGCCCCTGCTGGTCCCCACACTAGTGAACATTGTGGAGAGGTTTTAACTGAAGTCAAAGAGTTAGGGCTGTGGGAGAAGGAGGCCTACACCTGTCTCTTTTTCCCTATAAAGTGGAGACAATAGTACGTGTGTTAAGAGGTTATGTGGTTTACAACAGAAAAGGCTTATAAATCACTGCATACATAAATGTCCATTGTCTTCCTCTGAGTGAAAAATTGCGTGGCAATGAATGTGAACTGTGTTTAATAGAAATTCATGTACTGAGGGAGGAGAGAAAACAGGTGTTTTATTCCAATCAGATCATCAAGGAGTGCTTCCTGTAGGAGGCTGCATTTGAGCCTGGAGACCCGGGTGAAGGGAGAAATATAAGCAAGTGAGATGGCTGAATTGTAAGATGCGATCCGAAATCAATAAATGACATAAAATAGGCCATACATGTCAGGCAGGCGTGCTAGGACCCTGCTGCATGGATTTGTGTGCTCTCGTGAGGAAGGGTAAACGCTCTGCAGCTGGCAGCTTCCCCTAGTGGTGGTGGCAAGGAATGGAAATCAAATACCTATTTCCTACTCCCAGCTGATAACCCGGCATTCATTGGGAATTTACTATGTACCAGGCTCGGTGCTAAGAGTTATACCCATTACCCCCATTGAATTCCCATGGGCCCAATAATGCTACCATGGCCCCATTTTACAGATGAAATGGGAATTCATGAAATTCCCGTTTTACAGGTGAAAGAGGTGCATGGACGTTAACTAGCTTGGCCAAGGTCACCAGCTATAAACATCTGGAGCCACTTTTATCGAACACCAGTGTGATGTTCGCGCTTGTAAGCTTTACCACCATTGGAGCCATTTCTTGAGCTTGGCTGTGAAGAGAACCCCAATGAGCTTCGTGGCTGGCTGCCACCCCTCAGACTCAGACTTCGAGACTGAGGGATCCAGGAATCCTGGAAACTAGCAAGGTCCAGCCCTGGCTCTGGCCATGGCCACACCCACTCTGACCTCACTGACCACTTCCTACCCACCACCGATGTGGCCTCCATGGGGTCCAGGCCATCGGCGCCCACCTGAAATTCTTGCAACAGCCTTTCAACCCTTCACTCTCTTTCCACCTCTGTTCCCCCTCCCACAGGCCACTCTCAACCCAGCTAGACCCAACACACCACTCTGCTGGGCACCGGCCTCTTCCTGGGCAGCCCTCCGATCCCTGCACAAAGCCCTCCAAGGCTCTGCAGAGCCGTTGGAGAAAACACCCAAGCCCTTTGCAAGACCTGCAAGGCCCCGTGATCGGCCCTTCTTACCTCTCTGACTTCATCTTCGCAACTCTCCCCTGGATTGTTTTGCTCATGCCAAACTGGCCTCCTGAATTGCCCAAACAAGATACCCTCCCGCCTCTGGACCTTCGCACGCTGTTCCCGCTGTCTGGAATGCTCTTCCCAAAGTTCTTCGCATGGATCAAGTCCTCATGCCCCACAGGTCCGACTCAAAAAACACCTGCTCAGTGAGGCCTTTGCCAGACACCATCTAAAATGTCAACCTCCCACACCCAGCCCACCTTCATTTCACTTCTTAGCATGCTGCTATATAAGCGTTATATGCATTACAATTATTTGTCCTTTTTATTCCCTTTCTCTCTGTGTCGTGAGGATGTAAACTCCTTGAAGGCAGAGGTTTTCATCTGGCTTGTTTGTTGCTATGGCCCCAGCACCAAGACTGTGTCTGGCTCAGGGTAAGTGCTCAAGGAATCTCTGTGAATGAATGAATGAATGAATGACTTGAACTCAGGCATACCACGAGCTATAGGTGGGGGCAGTGCCAGCCCTTCCTACCCAGGTCAGCCTGGGAGAGGGAAGGAGCACAATGCACCAGTGACAAACCCTGGGCTCTGCAGGGTTATCTGCAGAAGTCACAGTGCAGTGACTCACCCATAACGGTATGAAGAGGAAGCCAGCATGAAGAGCTGCCTGCCCCATGCCTGGCACTCATCAGTCCCCACAGTTTCCACATGGGGTGTATCTGCCCATTTTGCAGATGAGGAAACTGAGCCTAGGGGGCCACCGGGACTTCCAAGCACATGGCAGAGTCAGGAGTAGGACCCACATCTGTCACTTTTCAAAACCCAAGCTCTTCAGAGTCTGGATGCCGGCTCCCCCTTGAATGGAGAGCTTTTGTCCTCTACCTAAGGGCAGGCAACCCACAGTATTACCCCCAGTGGCTGCTGTGAGTTTCCAATGAGACAAAGCAGTGTCTGGCACCCCAGAGGCCCACAACCAGCATTGGCAACGAGCATGGACACTGGGAGCTCCCTCCATAAGAGCAAAGCATCAGTCTGCTCCCACCTCGTATCATGGCAGAAGGCAGGGGGGCCAGCTCTCTCACCCCTCACCTACCTTCCAAGTCGGGGAAAAGAGGGGAAAAACCACATGGGTAGCGAGTCCCTCTCTCACCTCCCTTTTCCCTTTAATGTGGACTCAGTTTAGGGTCTGCAGGCCTCAGCTTCCGTCGACAGGTTCACCTGCGCGGCTCTGTGCTGAATCTGCACTTGGACGAGCCGGGCTGCTCTCAAGAATGTGAGCTCAGCACCAGGTGGCCAGATGGCTCGACAGCAACACGGCTCATCTGAAAGGGCCTCTTGGTGGCATCTGCGTGTGCGCCTCACAGGCCTCTCAGGGCTGCGAGATGAGGCCCGTTACGACACTTTCCCTGCCTCTCTGCATCCTGCACCTGCTGCGAAGCCACTTGGTGCCGGAGAGATTCCTGGGAGCCTCCCCATCCGGAAATTCTACCTAGATATGCTTCTCGCTGCAACAGCAAAACGCTGCTCTACCTCCAAATCGGGAACCGCTAAAGGAAATTCTCTCGGGGGCAACAGCTGGGCCACTGTGATACTGTTTATAAAGTTAGTATCATTATCAGGTTGTACTTGATAAATGAGAAGTCTTTGAAACATTATTTTGACTTTATCCACTTATTTAAAAAGCGAATAGACCACCCATTTTTAGTAGCACTAAGACCCTGGGATGCCCTGCTAGTGCTGAAAGAAACACTAACTGTTGGCCCAAAGGCCTGAATCTAAGAGCCTTGTGTTCTTATTTTGTTATTATTATCTTATTATCTTATTTTGTTATTTTGCACTTATTAAGAGGAAGCAGTGATCACCAGGGCCCGAGAAGGGGGCAGGAAGAACAGCTAGAGAGTGCACATGTGTTTGCATGCATGTCCACATGTGTGTGCATGAGTGCTGTGTGTGTCGCTGTGTGCTTGTGTGAACATGCATGTGTCGGTGTGTGGCTGCACATGTGCGCACGTGTGTGTATGCATGGACACATGCCCACGTGTGTGCGTGTGCATACATGCACGTGTGTGTTCGTTGCATGTTAGTTGACGGTCGGCTTTTAAAACGTCAGAGTCATGTAGATGCTGCAGAGCTGCTGCCATCTTAGGCAGCCATGCCTGCTCAAGATCAAGGGGTTCTCGGGGTCACTTCTCACCCCTCCAGGAAAATGCCCCCCACCACAGGCACCCCCTCACCCTCTCCCTTTCAAAAGGATCACTGGCAATACACAGGGTACCACATGAGGCTTCTGGTCTCACCAACAACAGACCACATCGTGAAAAAAACAGAGAGACGGGGTTAGGCTGGAACATGTCCCCCACATCTAACCAAGTGAGAGAGCAAGCGGTCTCTCAGCAGAGAACGTTTCTTCTCTCACCGAAATGAGGCCCGCACGTCCGATCAGAGCCACAACACACCTGTGATGTTGTCGTAGCTCCGGAAATTCATCTCGATGTGGTCCCACTCGAGCACCATGCAGTTCTCCATGCTGGGCTGGGCGATGGCCACATACACGTCGTTCTTGGAGTTAAACGTGTCCACCGAGACCGACTGGTAGGGCAAAGTCTGATGAACAACAAAATCTGGGGATGGGCATGGGGACAGAAAGCCTCTGTGAGAGCTCTTGTGGGAATGACCGACCCCTCTTCCTTCCTTTCTCCCATCAGTTCCCAAGAAAAGGGGAAGAGGGAGGACAGGAGAGAAGGGATGCAAACATCACAGTGTGTCTGGCTTTGGGAAAAGGTTTGGCGTGCACAGGATTATCGGACTGAACGCACAGCTTCTAATACAACTTCTTTGAGATGAACAGCAGACAAGTTTGGCTAAAAGATCTCGGTGTTTTAAACAAATTGGGTGAGGCCTGGCTTTCAAAAAGGCAAGACAGAAGGGATGCCACACGGCAGCATTCCATGAACATTCCTCCATGAACAAGGGGGGCCGTGGGCTACTTCATTCGGGGGACGCTGTATTTCCAGCCCTCTCAGAAGAAACCTCGGTAATAAAGAACCCTGTTGGTGGTGTTTGCTGCAGTGGGCCTCCAGCTTACCTGACTATGGGGTCCTTTTAGCCCATTAGCACCCTCCCCTGCTCTGCATTACCCCCACGCAAAACTGTCATGGCAGGGTCACGATGAAAAGTCGACCCCCAAATGGCACAGTGCATATGCGGAAGCCAAACCAAACCCTCCGATACGGTCTCAGAGGTTTATAAAGCCCCTCGTGCAGGGAGGTTAACCATGTTTGCTGGTTCCTGGACCCAGTGCAGTGTGAGTGGCGGCTATGCCTGCGGTCTGGAGATCTATTGGAGCTTCAGGCATGTGCTTGACTCTTACATTTAGTAGGAAATTAATACCCCTTGTCCACATCACTCCCCTGACTCACTGTGTTAAACCTTGGGAGGGAACGTGCAATTTCACCAAGGAGCAGGGTGCAGATGCTCTCAGGTGCACAGACAGTTAGTGTGTGGGGAGCCAGAGAACTGACGAAGAAAAGGAAGAAAAGATCACTAATAAAGTATAAGAGAAGTTACTTCTCTGGCCAGAGAGTCTTCCACGTGCACTGCTTTGTGGCAGGTTAAATGCGCCCAGGACACAATGATGGGGGGCGTCTGGCTAAGGAAAGTCGCTCCTATGAAAAAGTCCTGGCTGTGCCCATCTATCCCCACACCGTCCTTAAAGGCGCCCCCTCAAGTCCTGTCTTCCCTGCAAAGCCTCCCCTGACCCTTCCAATCCTCAGGACTCTTCCTAATTCTTTGGGCACATAAATAGGCCCTGTTGTTTACACCTTATTATTCACGATGATTGAATCTTCAACGTGGTGACATCAGGGTCAGATTTGGAGAAGTGGGAGAGATCTAGAGCCTCGAGGAATTTTACAGAGCCAGGAGCCCAAAGAGGGCATGTGTCCGCCCTGGGGCACACAGCATGGTGCATCTCCTGAACAACTTTAAGGGCTTTAAGGTCAGACCTGGGTCCTACGCTTCTCAGGGCCCCCATGGCACGAGCTCACAGCAGCCACTCAAGGAATAACTCTGGCACGGAAGCCTCTTAAAGCTGTTACACGAGACAGGCAATAAAGAGACAGGCCACCCACGAGTGAGTAAAGAGGGACAGTGCGGAGGGAGTGGAGGCGGGAACAGAGGTGAGAGCAGCGCTGGGCGAGTGCTGGCGTAGGAAGCATGGAGGCGGGAAGAGCAGGTGCCGGTCGGGGCAGGGCAGCGGCGAGGGGCCCGACTGCGGGAGTGAGGGCGACTTGAGGCACTGGAAAGGGCGCTGCGCCTGGAGCTGGACCACCTGAAACTACTTCCTACACAGAAGAGATGCTGCACACATGCTTCCCCTGACAAGGCCTCAGTTTACTGGCCCACACTATGGGTGCACTAGTGCTTACCTCCCAAGCTTAATGGCAGAGGGACATGTGGGGCAGTGTTGATAGGAATGCCCACCTCGGGGCTTAGCACATTGTAGTTGCTTAATAAATATGGAATTAAGGTCCGAGAAAGGATGGTCCCCCTCCCTGTCCCAGCCACCACTGGGCTGTCACTTGGGGGAGTGTCTACTTTAATGGCATGGAAGACAAGATGCCAGAGCTATGACTCCATCTGCCTGCTGAGTGACCTAGAGGAAGTTACTCGACCTCTGCCTCAGTCTCCTAATTGTATATTATGATCTATACTCACTTAGACCTGTACAAAGATAGTGCCCGATGCACGTTAACTTTCAGAGGTGTCCCTCCCTGTGTATGGTAGGTGCTTAATCAGTGCTACTGGCTCATTCTGAAGACTGCGGGGTGGGGGTGCAGACAAGGACAAGGCTGAGTGGACGATGCTCACAGGTGTAGTGAGAAGAGGGAGAAGCAAAGCAGAGGCTGTCCCTGCACACCGACAGCAAGAGGTGGCCAAGGGGGAATGGGGACAGGTGGCATTGTGGATGGGCCCCCGTCTGTGGCCACCCCTTGGTAGTGTTATGTACGTAACTATACAAGTACATACAGTTTTATGGTCATAGTTCCAATGATAACCTTAGGCTGCCTGCATGAAGATATGGAAGAGTCACGATGGCCCCTAGCCCCAGATTTCTACCAACATCCCCAAAATACCACCGTTCAGCAGTCAAAGAGCAAAGCAGAAAACGTCAGCCTTGGTGCTTGCCTGCTGGCAGGGGCAGAATCAGTGCAGCCGGGGAGCACTGACCTACGACACACGTCTCCTCTGTGCTCACACGTCACTGTATGGGAAGTGGTAGCAGGCCCTGTCTGCGTCCTCTTCCGGAATTAGAGAAGGACTCAGAGGGTACCGGTGCATTCTTTCGGTGACAACCAAGCCGGCTACAAACGCCTCCCGACACACAGTGGCAGCCCTCGGATCCAAGCCTGCAGGAGCTTCTAAACACCGTGCGATGCCTGCAACACTGGTTCTAGTCTGCCTCCTGGCTACACATTGAATTGTCAGAAACGAGCATCTTCCTAAACACGGAGGTCCTTTAAAGTGATGACCAAAAAGTCAGCTGTTGGTGAACGAAGCCCAGAATGAGAAAGAGCTGCCAGAGAGGACAGCATTTCACAATTCTAGCCTTCAGTGGTCTGATGGTCATTTATTTTCCCAAAACGTCAGTTTCATCATATTTTCTATAAACTGAGTATCTGACACAAAACAAACTGTTAAGTCATTTGAATCATAAATCTAATTCTAAGGAGACTCCTTTTCCCTTCCTCCCTCCCACCCACCGCCCCAATTAAAAAAGGAGGAAGAAGAGAAGAAAAAGAGGAAGAAACCGGGTGGAAGAAAATGAAGGATGCAGATGTGCGTGTGTGTAGGGGGAGGGGGCTGGAATGTAAAGATCTTCTTCCATCCTCGTCTTAATTTATCTTTCACAAACAGCAAACGCACGCTCATGTGGAAAGCTCTCAGAGAATGCACATATTGATACGACATCAATTTACTAGTGTTTAAGTATTATTGGTATTCTCTGCAAAAGCCTGCCACTTCCCTTCGCGCTGGATTAGTTCATGATGTCAGTGGGACGCTTTCAGTTCAGGCACGGCTCCCACTGGAATCAACAGATTTTTACACAGCTATTTATAGCACTTGCAGAAAATAAATTATACATGATGCCTATCCTATTGGGAGAGAAACTGCACATTAATGCATTATTTCTCTTCGCATTTTCATCAGCCCTGAAATAGGGAAGCTAACAGGACCATTAGGATGCAAAACTCACTCCCTCTAAGGAATTTAGTGAATTATCCACCTAATGTGGGGAATCATGAGCAGGTAACGGGGATTTCTGAGGTGGCTAAAAATAGACTTGCAGTGGAGGGTGCTGGCAGGACGGTGATTAAGCTGGAGAGCCGAAACCGTCCAGGGCTTGCTGCGTGGTGTTAATTACACCCCTGTGCCCGGAACAGTTTCTGCCTCGCTTCTTCCACCTGAAGAGCTCACTCTTTGCCGGCAAATCTGAGCTCAGAGGAAAACAATGCACTAAGGAGATGTGCTTCCTCCCAAACCTTTGGCGAGGATGCGCTGACGGCACACACTCGAGCTTGGGCTTTCTGTCTTCCTCAGCCCTGAATAAAGCGGCAGAGGGTGATGCTTGATCTGAGCGGAAGATAGGAACCCCAAAACCTTCCAATTTATTAGCCTATGTTTCTACAAGACAGGGACTCTATCTGGGGACTGGTCACAACCTGGCTGTGCCATTGTTTTTCATGATGGAAGAAACTGGAAGCAAGATAATTTGTCCGTGGGTCTTCAAGGGAGAAAACAACAACCGAGTCATCACCTCCCTGTTACCAGGGGAGAGCACTAACTCCATTTTAATTGCAAGCTTTTTAGTGATATATGTATGAGAGAGAATGCCCTACAGTGCATCAGGGGCTCACACTGCCCTGTGGAGTCTGGCTGTAAAATGGATTTCAGACCGACCACCTCGGTGCCAAGGCCCCTCCATTCCCCTAACAGTTCTCAGAGCCCGGACTGTTTTCGTAGCCATGCACGGGGCTCTGAGGTCAGAAATCATACTGCATGTCACATAAGTTATTCCCCACTCCCCGAGGCCCGCTAGAGCCCGTGTCATTTCCCTCGGAGCTGGGCAAGTTTTCCATCCATTACTGCTGAGTGTGAACAGCACAATGCAAAAGCTGTTAACTTCACGTGGGGCTTTGGAGAACGCTCCAGAAAACCTGGAGAAGAGGTCAAGAGCAGCCCCGATGAGCTTAGGTTTAGCATTGCATACCAAATGGCCTCGAATGCCACCTTTGGGTGCAAATGTCCTTGACTCAACCTCTGATTTATTGCGCTGCCCCACAACGCAGTAAATAACCCGCAAGTGGCCTCAGCTGGCTACAGGGCACCTGCCGATTACACAGCTGAACAAGCTCCCACTCTGCGATGAAAGACAAGGTCATTTCTGCAGGAGTTCAGGTGTTCTCTCAGAAAGGAACAGGGCTTGCAGGGTCCCTTATTTACAAACGTATCTAGAAATAATTTTTACTTTCTGAGTGTTCGTTTATTTGGGAGACGGCAGCAGGACTGGCCTAAATGTGGTATTTTATTCTTCAAGTTCTTTTGTCTTTTTAGTTTCTGGAAGTATTTTCTGAGTTCTCATTCCTGCTGCTCCAACTGACATGCCTGGAGGCTCCGTCGATATCAAGTCTCAGCCTACACGTTTATTTTGTCTAAGTCTGACGAGCAAGTGCCGTGCTGTTGGTTGATCCTCTCTCCTTTATAACCAGACTTCTGAAGCTGCGGCAACTCCATCTAAGCCCGTCCACCACAGGGAGCCACTCGCCTGCCCCCTACAGGGTGTGCAGAGCGGAGGCAGTTAGCACAGTGGAGCCTCGGTTCTCCAGCTTGCTTCGTTCCAGAGGCTGTTCCAGAACCAAAGTGTTCGAGACGGGAGACGCTGGAGAACCGAGGTTTGTCTGTATTCTAATTTCATCTTTATGGCCTGAAAAATGTATAAACTGAAAACTTAAAGCAGGCCCTCACGTTTTCAGTTCATACACAATCAAACTTTATATTTTTCCCTCAATATGAGTTGTTTCTTTTGACAACTGTTAACTTGTACTTCTACTTCACCATTGGTTATAATTTAGCTAGTTATCTTTTTTACCTGGAACTACGAATACAATTTATAGATTTTTAAAGGCTATAAAACTGAACTTTAAATATTCAATAAAATTCATAGAATTCAATAATTTTGGTCTCTCTGCACTACCTTTCTATGAAAACCCAAACTGATTTGAAAGTGTTTTTGTGCTGAACTCACTAGTTTATACTTCATTCTTTTAAAGAAATGTTTTGAGAAATTTGAATTTTGTAAAGAATCAACAAGACTCAAAATCAAAGCCAGTGCAGTTAATAAAAATCTAAACTGTTGAGGTATTTTTTGTACCACATCAATTCATATCTTTTAGCATGCTTAAATTTTGCCTAAACTAATTTTGATAGAAAATGTTTACACCCACTTTTCTCCACTCCCTGTTGACAATCTAAACGAAAATCAATGGATTACTCCGCATAACCGTCTTCGATGACAGAGGCTCTGGATACCTGTGGTTGTGCATTCGTAGTCAAAGCTGGTCACGTCGTTTAGCTTCTTTTCCTGGTACTCGGGTGGACCGATACAAAGCACATCCGAAACAGTGGAATTTGTCATCTTCAACCACAGGTACAACCACTTGGCTTTGCAGTCACATTCAAATTTATTGCCCCTCAAATCTCTAAAATAATAAATAAATAAAACGAAACACAAACACACAGAAACAGACATGCCTGAAATGTTTTGGCAGTAACACAAGACTCCAGAATCACTAACATCTTGATAGATTTAATACCTCCCAAAAATGTAATCTAAAATTTTTTTCTATCTAACACATCCTATTTCTTGTTCTTACCACTGCCTTTATTTAATAATCTTCTGTGCCTACGAATGGAACTATACGACCCACAGAGAGCCTTCGGGGCCAACATACCACCATTTCTCCAGGTGGTTGAAACTGTCCCCGTGCCGCACTGGACACGGGCGACACGGCAGGAGGACACCACCCGACGCAGGTTCTCACAAACAAAAACAGGACGCTGTAGGAAGCCAGGCTCCACAGACCCGGCTGCAGCGGGAAGGTCTCGTTAAACGGCACCCAGTGAGAAGGGGCCAACACTAGCAGGCAAAGCACTGTCTCCCGGAAAGGGCCTAACGCTCCGATGTCTATTCTAAAACGGCAAAATCCAATCCAATACAGACTCGGAGCTGTTTCCCAGGGAGCACCTCCTTGTCATAGAGTCTTTAGCTACAACATAAAAGAAACGCAGTAAAGACGGAGAGAGTATTTAAAGACACGATTAACTGGGGCACAATGACAAGCAGGCATAAACTTGATTTTCATTACTTACAGTTCAATCAGAGAGTCTAAATCACTGAAGACATCTCTTGGGAGTGCTTTTATGTGGTTATTGGCCAAAGAACTAGAACAAGAAAGTAACATTTTAATGTGGTTATTATCTTCATGCCCTATTACTCTGAAGTCCCTTAAATAACGTAATGATTTCAAATAGAGCTCTAAACCTCTTCAGCACGCTGTGGTTCCATTTCCAGCTTTGGTCATCAATACTGGGATAAAGAAGTGAGTTTAGTTATACAAAAATAACATTATAAATGCTGGAGGACAATGTAAATCTTTTGTTTTGTTTTTAAAACAAGCATTTATTAAGCTCGTCATATACATTTGTGAAACCTCAGACACCACTCATGTGTCTCAGAATAAAAGCCAGAGTCCCTTTGATGGCACGCAAAGCCCTCCATTGTCCAGCCTACCTCCACCCCCACCTACCTATGGGGCCATATCTACACCACCAAGATCCAGCCATGCTGGCCTCTTTTATAAAAATATTCTTTGACTGATTTTAGAGAGAGATGAAGTGGGGAGGCAGAGAGAGAAAGAGAGGGAAAGAGAGAAACACTGATTTGTTTTTCCACAAATTATGCATTCACTGGTTGATATTCTTGTATGTGCCCTGACCGGGGATCAAACCCGCAACCCTGGATTACTGGGATGACATTCTAAACAACTGAGCTACCTGGCCAGGCCACACTGGCCTTTTCGTTATTCCTCAAACAGGGGAAACGCAGTCCCAGCTCAAGGCCTCTGAATTTGCTGTCCTTCCGCCTAGAATGTTCATCCCCCAGAGCCCCCACAGCTCACCCCATCACCTCCTACCTCTGTCCTCAACTATCTCTGACCTCTACGCATCTTTCTCACCAGCTCTGTTCTTCACTGCATGACTGTTACTTGGCACACTATACAGTTTATTTATCCATTTGTTTATTGACTATATATTTTTCCTATACGTAAGCAACATGAGGAAAGATTTCTGTCTGTCCACATGTGCATCCTCAGCTCATAGAACAGTGCCTGGCACATAGTAGGTACTCAATAAATCTTTGTTGAATGAATGAATTATGCACTAAAATGACAATGATTTTTTAAAAAAACATGTACAGTCTTGTGCCAAGAAGTTCCCTAACGGTCCATTTAAGTGAATGCTATCACTTGTGACTCTAAGAAAGGACTCAGTAAATACGCTTTTACTTAAAGACTTCCAGCTCTGATCCTAACAACAACATAAAATCTCAATGAACCACGTGTATGAAATGAATCATGGTGGTCAATTTCGTTTTCTCATTAAGGAAGGTAGGCTAGCTACCACTCTGCTTGTTTGCTCTTAGTGTTGAAGAGCTTTCTATCATGTCCTAGCCCACCCCTGCTCGCCCAGAAGGAGACTTGAACGAACACCATCAACAACTCCTCCCAAGATTCGGGACTTTGCAGCACCCTGCCATCATGCTGCTAAAGACGAATGTCCGCGGGCCGGGCTGCTGATGTTGAAAGATGCTGGTGCCAAAGTGCCGCGCACCGAGCCTGCGGTTCCCCGCCACCCCGCCTCCCGCGTTCTGCTCTGCTGCGAGTCAGCCACGAAACTGATGCCCACGACTTTTCTCTCACACAGGAGTACAAACAGCAAAACTAGAAAGGATAAACACGTGGGCAATTCAGCACAAGCCTCTTTAAATATAGACATGAAATTAGTCTTTCGTAGCACCAGCATGACCCGTCGCAGAAAGAGGAATTAAAGAAACGAGTATTCCTCCTTAGACTCAGCTGGAGCGACAGCTCTGAGCCCATTTCAAACCTACCCTTCTGGCTTCAAGACACTAACAGAATACGGGGAGTCCCCTTCCTTTCCAGATAACCACCACTGGATTAGAATACCTCTTCATGGATTGCTAAACCTTTCTTCCCTAAATGACTTACCATGCCTTTTTAAAGATGTTGGGAAGTAGACTAAATGTGTAATCAGATTGAACATACTCTAGACAGATTTCTGAAATTAAAGAACATGTTTGTTTTGATTTCTTTTTCCTGGTTGATGGTCGCTTTACCTGAAAAGCACAAATGTTTTTCTAGCTCATGAAAGGTTAATTATTTAGCTAAATGTGTTGTTGCTTGAACTGCATCGTATTGAAGTGATAAGAAGACCATACGGATTGGTCCAGGCCAAAGAAGCGACCGTTCAGCAACCGTTCCGCAACCGTTCCAAGTGCTCCATTTAGACTTCAGAGAGCTGAATTATTTACGCGGGCCGGCCAGCCCACTCACGCTCAGCGCCTAATGTCTTACTTTCCACTTCATTTTACCTACCAGTTCACGGCACTTACTTCATCTCTAAAACTACTTGACAGCAACCTGTCCCTTGGGCAGCAGAGGCCTGCTGGAAAACAAACGCCCCAGATCTTACTCACAGTGGGCACTGCTCCCACAGCGCTCTGAAACCTGATCTTTGTTTCTTTACGTCTAAATGCAAGAGACCCTGTAGGTGTGCGGAAAGTTCACAGAAGATTAAAATCGGATACGTAAACAAGCAAATTCTAGATAGTGACTTCCTTAATCACAGGAGTGAACTTGAAAGAGCTGATGTGCTCTCTCTGCTTAGAAGTTTACAAAATGGGGGACTGTGGGGAGCACCATGAAAGGCTCAGCTCGTTCTTAAACAATTATTAAATGTTTTCAATACAACCTACATATCCAGCCTGGGGGAGTCCACTTTAAAGTCACCTCATGTGCCAAGAAGTAGAGGCCCTACAGAAAATCCAGCTCAGTAAGGAACCTACTGGTCAACCAGCAAATCAGAGACAAGTCCTGCTGGCCTAGTCTGGAGCTAGAGGCTGGGCGCAGGGCAGAGCTAACGGAAGATGCTTACCAGCCCTCCGAGGGCTTGCAGTGATGCCGGCAAGATAAAACTAATGTCCGTGAAATAGCACAACCAGTACGGCCTGCATCTACAGGAAAGTGTGTGGGTGTGTGGAGCCAACAGGGAGGGCTACAGGAGGCCTGACGGGGCAATCTGAACGGTTCCATGGCAGAGAGAGAACTTCATCTGGAGTTTGAAAGGGAAATCGGATGGATTCCAGGAGATGGCAGATGAAAGAAACAGCCTCCAGGGCAAGAGAAAGGGTGGAAGGAAAAGCCCAGGAATGAGATGAGCTGGGTCTGCATCGGGACCCCTGAGAGCCCAGTGTTCTGAGGACTTTAGGGATATGAGGCTGCAGAGCTGGGGACAGGGGGCCCTGTTGGCTTGGCTGCCAGACGGCAATACATGCTAGGACACGCGTATTAGTGCATCTGATGCGCTCTGGACCCAAGCAGAGGGTTCCTTTGTTCCCTCTGCATTTCACACAGAGGAGGAGGTGCCTCTTACACATATGTACATCTGACATACACAGATACGGTTGTGTGTGCAGGTGCACTGGCATGCACACACAAAGCAGTTGTGTACACTACACAGGTAGAGAAGTCCATGTACCCATGGGCACACGTGCGCAAAGCTATGCAAATATACATGCATGATACCTGCATGTTCTCACTGGTTTTCAGACCAGAGGCTGTAGCCAAGTGGTCGAATAAAAGTTGACATCTGGGCTAACTCAGTCACGTGAGCTTTGCTTTAGGTTTACAATCTGCCCAGAGTCTTTGCTTAAAACAAAGCCCCTCATTCCTGACTTCTGGGAACTGGGTTTACCCGGCCATAGCTGTTCCTCTCCCCCCACAGCTGTCTTTTTAGCAGGCCCTGTCTGGCCCCCCAAACTGCCAAGGCTACTCAGCAGTCATGGAGAAAATTGAGACTTCTTAATGAGTGCAGGAAGGGAATGCTGTTGCTGATGATGATGAAGATGATAAAAATGCCAACCATAACTTGGGCATTTACCTGGGTGATGGGCTAAATGCAGGACCCTACTTTGCATGGCAATCCTCAGGGGTCAGTATGATCACCCCCATATTTAGGAGGAGGAATCAGGCTCAAGAGGCTGAGTAACAGTAATAAATGATGGCACTGAGATTTGAACCCAAGCCTGTGTGACCCCAAGTCCATTGTCTTAGCCTTTACAGGACTGTGCAGATTCAGCATCTAGGTCGAATGTGGGGAAAAAAAATCAAGGCTTCTACAGGAAGCAAAGAAAGCCTGGAGCAGTGACGCCAACAAGAGTCTGACGCGCTCCGGGATGGACTGTGCTGACCCAGAGGTTTAAACCTCCCACTTCTGCCGCCTCATCGCCTTGCTCTGTGAGCCTGAGCCCAGGCAGAGCTGCTGCCCTGCAGGATTCCAGAACCCAGTGCTCCCAGAGCCTGGAGACAGGCACCTTGGCCTGTGTCAGGGTTTGACGTAAACAATTATCTCTGGAGAGGCTGTATATCAGTCAGGTGACACCGGCTGAGGGCACTGCCACTCCTGCCGAACACACCATTCAAAGCCCCCCGATTCTCTCCCTTTTCTTTTTACCACACACAAGCTGATCTGACTCAAACACAAAACATCTATCACAAAAACGAGACCTGGTCCTGGCTAATAAATGGCTCCTACAAGACAATGACCATTTTTACTTTTTCATAAACACAGTCCCTATTTTTTCCACTTTTCTACACTTGCTAAGTAAGTGTATGCACTTGCTTTATTCTGATATGCCAATTCAAATCAATCTGTTTAACTTTTTTTCTCTGGAAAGCTATTAAAAAACCCAGAGAGCTTAGCTTAAGCCACCGATTAATCCAACATAAAAGGAAAAGCTATTTGCATTCAAATTAGAGGAACCACAAAATGTCTCTATTCCATTTTGTCCTATTTCTGACCCTGCATCCAACACTCTCCCACGAGTCATGTAAGCCTCAGTTCCTAAATCTGTAAAATGGGGACTCACAGATTATTGTGAAAGATAGACAGAAGGAGGCTTGCAAAGCACCCAGCCCTGTGCCCAGCACAGAGTAGGTGTACATTGCATGTCAGTTTCCTTCCCACCTCCTCCATCACTCACACAGGCACTCACAGCTCAGAGGGCTCCCTACTTGACATGCAGGCCTGTGGTCCACGACAATGATCCAGAGTGACGGAAAAGATGATAAAGAAAGCGTGTCTTTATTATCTTGGGATGGTAACTGATCAGCAATATAGAAACCTCCAGGGTAACCTGGAAATTAGTTTCACTCAGAGGATATTTGCACTATGGAAAAAAGCAAAAAAAAAAAAAAAAAAACCCAGAAAAAATAGAGAGTCACCAGGAAGTGAATCTGACTTTACACCTTAAAGGACTTGACAGCACTTTTCATAGGACTTACAGGTGAGTCAGGTCTCGGAGGCCACGGAAGGCATTTCTTGAAATGGTTTCTATTTTGTTCCCTTCGATGAACCTAAGGAGAACAGCAGTATAATTAAACTGAATTTTCTTAGTTCACTATCTCTAAAAAATGACATTGGTATGCTTTTGGAATAAAACCCAAAAACGTTCGTGAATTTTAACAATTCAACTCTGAAGAGCAGGTCAGCTGCCCCAGGCTCCAGGTGGGAGCAGGTGTGTGCTAGAATACACGTGCACGCCCCCCACGCTCCCCAGATGCAGCATGGCGGTCTTCGCATTCAGAGCGGAGAATGCGGGTAAAATCATCTTGGGGACAAAGAGAAGAAAGCACTTTACAAATGCAAGAAATGTTCACATCTCTGCAAGCCTGGCATGCTTCCATACTGTCAACCCTTCTTATATTTCACAGCCTGGCTATTAATACTTTTGTTAATATCACTCTCCCTTGGGGGAGCCCATTGTTTCATATCTCCTTATTGAAGTTTTTGCCGAGGGAGAATTCCATTAAGCTTGGCTTCTGGCAAACTTTGAGTTCATCACGTCCTACGCAGCCTGATCTCTGAACAGACCGGTGACGAGGCAGGGTCCTCTCGGGACCTGGAATGCACTACTAGGAAGTAGGAAGTGTAATGACATTGAGTATGGGCCAAGCTTCTCTCTCTGCACTGAAACGTCTTAAGGCTGGAGCATAGGACCCTGTAATATAATTCAGGCCGTGCTTTAAAGTCTCAGTGAGAAATGCAAGCACTGCGACTGTGCCCCAGTGCCACAGAGACCTATGGTTCACTTGAAGGCATCTCATTTCCTCAAATGGAAGAGGGTCTTTGATGAATGAGATGGTCCAAAGGACAGGCTTTGCCACACGATGCCATTAGTTAGTGAAATAGCTCTTGGTTCTTGTACTGAGAACGTTTCGATGCCTGCTTGTAAAAGTCAGGGGTCTATTCAGTGACAGACTCCAGTATACACGAAGCTACCCTCCTGCTCAATCACCTCGACGCTAAGACGAACCGTTCATAAGAGAAAACCAGTAGCTTCACATTCACTGCCTCCATCGCCTGTGCACGCACTTTGGTAGAACCTAGCCGGGCCTAGCGGTTCAGTCCCACCTGCCTTTCCATGTTAAGTATACTATCCCGCGTCACGAGAGCGTACATATTAGGTGCACTCTGGAGAAGGAACTCCAGAAATATCCTTCCAGGACATACAATCAGCAGGGAGCTTTCCTAGACCCAGGATGTGTTTAGAATTCAAACATCTACAATACCTGTCTACCTCAGATAAGAAAGCAGAGACAAGGCTTTAAAAATCCCTCTGAATGCTAAGTACGGAAATCCCATCTGATAGCAGGATTAATATTATTACAAAGTTACAAAAGACCAAGATGAAAGAACCTAAGGGGGGAAAAGACATGAAAGAGGGAAAGACAGAAACCAGAGGGAGGGCAAAGCTCACTGCTGGGGGAAAACTGCACATCTGAGGAGAGAAAAAGAACCTCTTTTGAAAGGAGGAGAAAGAAAAGTAGAATCTCGTCAGCAGCTCACAGGAGATACTGCAAACGGGACAGAGGCCAAATGAATTAAAAACATGAAGTTGCTTTCCCATCTAGGGAGACTTTATTTCAAAATAAGTAACCCCCAGAATCCTTCGGCTTTACTTCTGGCTGATCAGCAAATCCATGCCCAGTTATGAGAGGTAAAAATACCCAACGCATTTTCCAATTGTGCTTACTACATGACAAATTAAATGTCAGCAGAGAATGGATGTCTTTCCTTCTTTGTTTCCTTTCCCCCCTTGTCCCCAACCTCCTCCTGTCCCAGCATGTTTATACACAAGTAAACTATAAAAGGTCAGTACTGAAAAGAGAATGGGGTTTTCTCCGTTTTCTCCACCCCTATGTTCTCTAAGAGATTCTGTTCGGCCTGGAAAGCAATACAACAATTCTACTGAAATACCAAATGCTCAGCAAAAGGACAAAGCACAACACTTACAGGTATTCGAGATGAAAAAGTCCAGCAAAAGCATCATCCCGGATGACTGTAAATGAGTTAGAATTCAGCAATCTGAAAATAAAGGACAGATTTCGATGCAGAGATGTAAAACTGGAATCCCACAGTGAAGCCAGTTCTGTTTCTCTTCCTATGTTCTGATCAGTGGGCAAATACGGGCCCTTCCCTACCTTAGACTGGCCCGTTAGACGCACAACCCAACTCACAGATGCAGACAGAAGATGGCAAGTGGATCCCCTTTGGTCCAATTTTCTGTTCACCCCCATTATTCTACCCTCGCTTGCCCGTGGGTCTCAGTAAACACTCTAACACCAGCACACAACTGAACAGCCAGGGAGTGCTCTGCGGTGCACCCGCCATCACAGAATTAGAGATCTAAAAGGAGCTAATCCGACTCCATTTTTAGAGAAATGTGAGCCCAGAGAAGTTGTAACTTCACAAAAGTCACACAGCTGAGACCAAAACAAAAAAAAATTATAAACCTTTCTACTATATTATACATTCCTATGAGAAAAAAAAGTTTAGGAAAACTTCAGAAGACCCTTTACCACCAAATATTTTTTTATGAGTCACTACCTAAGTAAACTTGGTAAAAGTTCATATAGTCTATGTAGTTAGCACTTAAGTCTACTTGGCAAAATACTTAACACAGTATTTCCATCATATGGAAAGTGTGTTTTATTAGAACTAGAATTTCCAAGAAATTTCAGAATTTAATGTATATTGCTTAATTTTGATCTCATCTCAAGTTTAAGAAACCGATACAGATACAGAGAGTAGGCTATGTACTCACGACTTTGCCTGTCACTGATTCGCTTTTGAAAGCTGCTTTCTGGACATTGCTTTTCATTAGCAAACATCAACTGACCTAGGCACTGGCCAAGAGCAGCTGGGGTGCAGAGCAGCTACGAGTGTGGGTTAGAATCCTAGCTGTGACTTTGAGCAACTTACTTAACTTCTCTGAGCCTCAATTTTCTCATCTGTCAAATGGGGAAATAAAAATACCCTTCTTGTAGGGATAACAAAATGATTAAATAAAATTTTGCATATTTTCCAATCGCATGCTTCCCAATAGTTCAGGTATTCAGTCAACTAGAAATACTGCCATTTCCAGGGCAACATTAAGAGTTTAAACTGTAGGTTTTCTCTTAAAGTAAAGGGAACAGTTAATTTAGGTGAAGTTCCGGTCAAAATTCAATGTAAGCCCTGGCTGGTGTGGCTTGGTATATTAAGCGCCAGCCTGAGAACCAAAAGGTCGCTGGTTCAATTCCCAGTTGGGGCATGTGCCTGGGTTGTAGGCCAGGTCCCCAGCTGGAGGTATGTGAGATGTTTCTCTCTCACATCCATGTTTCTCTCCCTCTCTTTCTCCCTCCTTTCCCTTCTCTGTGGAACTAAATAAATAAAATCTTTTTTAAAAAAATTTGACATAACCACAGCCCCAGTTGCTAGAAGTGGGGGTTGGGACCTACAATAAAGTCTTTGAGGAAAGAATGTGCCAGAAGAAGGACAGGACACTGAGCCAAGCGCCTTTGGACTCATCTTGATGGGAACACCACAGGCCAAGTTACCAATAAGATCCAGCCATGCTTTACTCAGGGACCTTGAGTATTTTAGGAAGAACTGACATCAAAGACGCAGAGATCACTCCTCCCAGGACTACTGCACCTCTGGGACCCCCGTTTTCAGGGAGAACTTCCCATACTCACAGCAGCTGCAGGGAAGGCAGATGGGAAAACATTCGGTCCTTGATCTCCAAGAACGTTCCATTTACCAGGCTCCTACAGGCAAAAGAGGAACACAAGGAGGCCTAGGCTGTTTGAGAAGTGCTGGGCAGGATGGGCAATCAGCCTTATCCTCCACCTGTACTCTAAACGCCTCCACTACGGAATGAGTCTTAAAACAGTTGGCCAGGGGATTCTTGGGGTAGGAACAAGAGGGAGTCAAGTTCATGTTGCAGTGACCTGGTTCAATATGAAACTAGTCTGAATAACAGAAACCTTTACCACCCATCCAGCTCCTTCCATAGATGTTATCTCAACCAGTTTGAATCAATGCCTCCTGCTTCGTTTTACTTAACTACAGGAGGCCCACGCTGCAAAGGGATAATTATTTCACCTCTGCCCATGATTCTGTTTGTGCAGACACATTGTTAATGTTGGCCAACGAAACTCCGGGGTAGGATTAAGCATTCCCCTTGGGAGCCTATCTCTGAAAGACACTCAGAGCACTTCTGATTAAATGCACCGTGAAAGCCTTGGGGAAAAACTCAGAGACACCTGAACTTGAATGTGCAGTGGGAGGCAATGCCATCTGCCAGATTTGACAGTCCATGAGGGGCAAGAGGCTTGGCTCTGTTGTTGCACCAGGCTCCCCATCCTTTCTGGCCACAGCAGGACCTCAGCACATTATTCAGAATGACTTCAGTGAGCATGCACATAAATTAAGCAGCTGCTGGTCTAGAGGATTTAACAAGGGGAATTCTAATTTCTGGGATCCTCCACGTCACCAGATTTAGCAATATCGGGAACCAAAAAGGCCCTCTTTCCCTGCCAGCCAGACTTCTAACTTTTTAGAAATGCAAACAGGATGCCCATCACTCCTGAGTCCAGACCTCTGTGCCTTGCCAAGGGGTTGGAGGCAGGACAGGGTAATTCCAAGAGGAAGTGTCCTGAGCAGAGCAGCTTCACCTGGGAATTCCCTGCCTTTGCAACTGACAGGGCATCCCCCAGCACTGAGGCCTGAAACAAGGGAGTCATTTCCCCTGGAAACATTTCCCAGCAGTGAAGACAGAGCCCAGTAGCCCCCTTTCACAGCCATTATGAGAGCTGGTCACGTGGCTTGAGTGGCTGTGTGCCGGCAGGTTGAAAGCATCTCTTAGCAGGTGGATAAATGATGTGGAGCCTTTTCCCATCAGTTCCTCTGGCACTGGAAAAGCAGCCAATACAATATGTGGTGCAGAGACAGGGCGAGAAGCCCTTGTGGACTCAGGGCAAGAAGTCAGGCTGACTTCCAGCACCTGACAACTAGGCTGGGTGCCCTACATGCCCCAACGCTCTGCCAAGCCCTCTGTGTTCTCTTCCAGGTCACATGGGGAAGCACCCCCCCACACCCCACTTCCAGAGGCTGTATGACTGTACCCAGGTTGTTCCCAGCCTGAACTGTAGAGAGGTCGGGATGAGGCCACGGTGGAAACCACAGCCCCAGACCCGAGGTGGGACAGCGGGGCTTCACCTCTTCCCTGGTGCACTCACTCCAGTCATGCTCACTGCACAGACATGCCCATACATAACCCCCCCCCAACATACACACATCCTCTCAAACTTTAACGCACCCCAGATTCACCTGGGGACGCCAAATGCAGACTCCAAGGCTCCGCTCCAGAGCCCCTGCTTCATTCAGCGCGAACCCCAGAATCTGCCTTGGCACAAGCTCCGCCAGGTAGGTGGGTCTGATGCCGGTGGCCCGAGGGCCACACTTGGAGAAACACTGCCACACGGACTTGTCCGGGTTCCCAGACTCTGCGTCTTGGTTCCCTCCATCCACCCCAGGGCCCGAGACTCCACCCACGTCCCGCAGCACTCCCCCACCCAAACATAAAGAAACCGGCTGGGGAGTGGGGTCGGGTCGCGGCGTCCCAAGGCCAGAAGCAACTCCCTGGCGACGGTGGGCACAGGGTGGGGCGGGGCGGGGGGCTGGAGAGGTCCCACTCACTCACAGGGAGCTGATGTCGCCCGGCACGACCCTGGGCACCCAGGAGGAGCCCACGCAGATGATGGACTCCTTGGTACAGCTGCAAGTGGCGGGGCAGCGCGCCAACCGCCTCACCTGCGCGCTCGGCGGGACCCAGCACGCGGCGCTCAGCAGCAGCAGCAGCAGCAGCCGCCCCGGCACCCCGTTGCCGCCCCTTGTCAGCGCCATGCCGGGTCCCCGCACCCCGCCCCAGTGCCGACCCCCGCCGCCGCGCCGCGCGCCTGGACCGGGCGCCGCTGCAGACACGGGCGCCGCTCGCTGCTCCGCCGCCGCCGCTGCTGGCGAGGACGAGGGCGCAGCGGGTGTGGGAGGCCGAGCTGCAGCCGAGCAGCATGCTGGCCGCCGCCCCCACTCGGCGCCCCCCCACCCGAGCCCGGGCTGCTGGGCGGCCGCCGCTGTGCCCGCCGCACTCGCGCCCGCCTGACATCAGCGCTCTCGCCCGCAGCCCGCTCTGGCCAATGAAGAATGCAGGGCGGACGGCCGCCCCGCCCCCGCCGCGCCCCGGGGCCGCCACCCCCTCCGGACCCTCCGGGACCCTCCCCGGCAGCTGCGGGAAGAGGAAAAAGTTGGGTGACCTTGGGGGACGTCGGCCTTGGACGGAGACCCCCTGGGGGCCCGCTGCGCTGCGGGGCGTCAGATGCCCGCAGTCCCTCTGGCGGGCTCTTCTTGCCCGACCAAAACAGGAGGTGGGGGGTGGGGGTAAAAGTAGGGCCAAAGGAACTGGCTTGATGACTGGGAAGGGAGATTTTCGTCCTGGGTGCTTTGAAGAGTGCAGAATTTTGAGCAGCCTTTACTAATTTTTTGAAAAAGAAATGAAACGAATGCGGCCGTAGAGTTGGGCGGGGGTGACTTTGCCCGTGTTTTGCGGTGGGGCCGTGGGGTCTGGGTCCCCGTTCCCCCAGCGCCCAGGGACCGCTGAAGCCCGCCACCTTTCCCTGCGGAAGGAGTGGAGAAAAGGGAGCCTGCTACAGCAGTGTGCGCCCCTGCTACTCTGCGGCCTGCCTGCCGCTGGCTACAGAGCTGAGGAGCCCGCGAAAGTTTCCCCTCAATTCAGCACGCTCTCTGGCACCCCACCCACCCGAATTACAGGGCGGGAGTGCTTTGTTAATAGAGGTTGAGGGCGTGATTCGCTCTAGGTGCTGTCCATTTAATCTACTCCTAGCCCTTTGAGGCAGGTCGTATTTGTCTCCTTAATGTACTACTGGTGAGGAAACTGAGGCACAGAAAGCACCAGTAACTGGTTGATGGTTCAAGAGTAGATGGCTGAGCAGAGACGGTGGCTGGATCCTGGGCCCCCGTATTGCAGACTGGGCTGGGGATTGGTAGCCAGTCCCTAGTGATCCCCTCTTCCATGCTTCACGTTTGCTACACTGAGCTTGAATCTTACTAACACAAGGTAGTGTCAACTGGGGAAATCAAAGAAAATGGCCAAAACAGAACCAGAATAATGGTTCATAGCCTGAACTGGTAGAGCAGGGAGTCCAGGGCGCCATCATCAGGCTACTACCAAGGTGAACCATTTCCTCTGTTAAGATTCACCCAGAGGAGGCAGTGCCAAGACCAAAGGTTATTCCTGCCGGAATCGTCAAGACTGTCCCTTCTCCAGCCATCCTTCTGAGCGAGTCTCCGGCTGGCCGCTGTGGGAGGGGACAAAGGGCGCAGGCCCTGTCCTCAGGGAACTTGAAGTCTGGCTGGGCAGACAGCCCTAAGAAGTAACTGCAGGGTGCCCAGGAGTCACCCACTGACCGGAGGGGTTCAGGAATTGAAAGTGAGCTTTCTCAGGTAGCCGAGTGGAGGAAGTGGGCATTCACTGCAGGAAGCATTTATCCAGCACCTAGCATCGACGTGAACCAGTCTACGTTTGCCATCATTTCGTTCTCACAGCTCCCGGGAGAAATGGGGCTTCCCATTTTATAGACAGGAAAACTGAGCTCAGAGACTTTTTTCTTGCCCAAGTTCTCCAGGAGACAGCCAGGAGCATCCTTCTCCAGAACTGGCTGCTGTGTCCAGCCCTCACTTCTGTGTTAGCAAGCATTCCATAAATGCTCTACTCAGCAAGGCCCAGTGCTGGGGTGAGGACGCAGACCATGGTCTGGGTAGGGCGACAGGCAGGTGGTCCTACCACCATGGATATGTGTCCCACACGCCTGAAAGGCGCCTGCCTTTAGATGGATGGGCTACTGGGGGGAGGAGGCAAGGCTTCTCTAATGTAGTACCTTCCTGCTGACCCAAGGAAAGAAAATCCGCTTCTCACTTCTCACTGTGTTGGGGTGGAGTGAGGAGTAGGGTGGGGAAGGTAAACTCTCTGTCCCCAGGATTAGATAGCTTTGGGTTAGCGTCCCAGCATGCCACTCACTAACTGCAATCACAGGCAAGCTTTAAGCCTCAGTTTGGGGGTTAAACGTGATCAAGAATGTAAAGCACCCACTGACACACAGGAAGTACTGGGTACTTATTTGTTCAGAACTCTGAGTGATATTGTGGACAGAGCAATTCTCAACTAAACCCTGTGACTTGTGGGAACAGCCTGGGTGGGGGGAGGGGCTCTGAAAGGATGAGTTTTACTAACCTTTGTGTTTCCTTTACTGTCAAAGACAGGGACACAGTCTAGCATAGTGGTTCTCAATCAGGGGTGGCACTTGGCAATGTCTGGGGATATTTGGGGTTGTCACAGTGGGATAGGTGCCACTGGTATTTGGGGTGGAGACCAGGGATGCTATGAAGCATCCTGCAGTGCTCAACAAAGGATGGCACGGCCCAAAATGTCACCAGTGCCTGGGTGCAGAGACCCTGGTCTGGTGTCCTGGAAAGACGTTTGGCCTGAGGAGCACCAGAGACACAGGTTCCAGGCCTGGCTCCACCGCGCATGAGCAATCCTCGCTCCTGTTGCTCCCATCTCAGCCTCTACTTCCTTATCTATGAAACGGGAATGATGAGACAGCGAGACCTTCCTTTCCCTTCCCTGTGTAAACACAACATAGCGTTGTTGCTAGCCTACCCCTCCCCGAGCCAGGGCTGACTCCAGCCCATCCTCTCCGACCTGAAAGACTAGAAAGTTCCTCAGAGGAAGGCTGCAGAGAGAACTTGGGGAGCATGGCTGGCAGGGCTGGTATTTGTTTCGACTCCGTTAGAGACACTGAGTGCTTGTAAATTATACGTGCAGCTTATAAATGATGATATAAAAATGGAAATGCAGATTATTTTGGTTTGGTTCCAACGTCTTCAGCCATTGGGGGGAACAAACTTAGTAGACATTCAGAGAAAATCTGTTTCCAAGAAAAAGCAAGAGTTTTTCAAAATGTAAAAATCCTTGTTCAGATGTACACTGCCTCGAGCTGTCTCCATGACATGAACGCACATTCGTCCCTGCAGGGGCTGACACGGTGCCAGCTGGAGTGGCAGCTCCAAGCATTGTCCATGCAGCCCCCAGCTCATTTAACCACCTGTCACTTTGGTCAGTATTGATTGAGAGTCTACCAGGTGCTGGGTTGGATTAGCTTTGAAATCAATGAAACATCAAGAATGCCTCCCATCAAGAATGTTTTAGCTTGAGCCAGGGGGTAGTAGGTAGAGGCACCATTTTTTTTTTTTTTTTTTTTTGAGCTGAGAAAGCCTAGAAGAAGAGAGGGTTTGGCTGGGAGAGAGGTATAAAAAAATTGGTTTTGGAAATGTTGGCTCTGAAATGGCCAGGAGGTATCACGTGCAGCTGAGTGGGCAGCTAGATGACCACTGGGGATGGTAAGGAGGAAATGGGAGGGTGGTAGATGGGAAATATTCGTACCCTCGATGAAACGTTAATTCTCCCTCAGTAAGCCTACAATGTAGTGGTGATTGAATGAATGAATGAATGAATGAACGAATGACATTTTGGACATACAAATGTAGAAGAGAAAATATTTCTCAGGTGTAGTCAGTAAGAAACAACAGAAATCTCACAGAACAGGGTGAATGTAGGCACACTGCAGTTTGGGGAAATCTATTTTTAGACCAAGAATAGTTTCAAATACTAACCCAAACTGTGAATCTCATAAGAATCTCAGAGACCTCATCATGCTTCTCCTCTCCCTCTCCTATTTTCTAACCAAATGCTACCCCCACCCCGCAGCTGGCCCTCTCACCAGACTACAAGCTTTGGAAAGCTTTCACTAATGTCTAACACTTCTGGCTCTGATGCTTACTGTAACAACCGGAAGAAAAACTACTCATCCAAACCTCAAAGGCACTCAGTTTGAATGGCTACAAATTAGATCCCCTGGGGTAGAAAAAAAATAAATAAAAAACAAAACCATCTTGCCCATTTTTTTTTATCAGAGAATTGGCCAGTCCCTCTGTGACCACATCACCCCAATACGCCACTCCTGTGGTTGGCTGCTGGTCAGATGGAGATGCCATTTCTGGCTTCCCACCATGTCCTTTCTTCACAAACTCGGTTGGGGGGGCCACAAGCCTGGAACTCACTCTGAATCTGCTTCTGAGTGGCCTCTTGATTTTCAATCGCGTCCTTGAAGGGCTGCCTGTGGATATCGCATGCAGTTTCCTAAATCAGCTGAAAGGCCCTCATGCCCTGGGCCGTGGTTTCTGGTGACCTTTGCCACCTCCTCCCCACCCCAGTGTCATGGAGCCCTGTGGGATATTTGTCACCCAGCCTCAGCTGTCCCGTCTCATGACAACTGGACACATTTTTGCTTGGGAGGAAATGGCTCCTTCTCAAAATTCAATCCATGTGACTCACTTGATGAATACTTCCAACAGCCATGCACATGTCTTCTAGACCAAAGCATTCCTGAACATTCCATTCTCCCAGCCACAGTGACTAGTTTTGTGATGAACGTATCACCCAACTGGGACCACCCTGGGAAGCGTGAATTCCCTCCCTGCTGGAGCTAGGACATCTGTCTTCTCCTGTCCTCAGACATCGGCGCTCCTATTTCCCAGGCTTTTGGACTCAAGCCAGGACTTTCAACATTGCACTGCGCCCTGCCCTTCACTCCCTCCCCGATTCTTAGGCCTTTGGACTGAGCTGAATTACACTATCGGTTTTCCTGGGTCACCAATTTACAGATGGCGGACTATGGGGCCTCTCAGCCTCCATAACTGTGTTGGCTAAGTCCTATAATAAATTCTCTAATATATATTATATATGATGTATATATGTACAATATATATATCATATATATACATAATGTTATTGGCTGTTTCTCTGGAGAACCCTGCCCAATACATCACTTTATATTTATAATACAGAATGCCTTTTGCTACATTCCTAGTTCTAGGAACCCAATCATAGTTGGGTTGAATTGATTGGAAGTAGATCTGTGAGCCACAGACAGTGGGACTGAATAAAGTCAGTCCCCTAAAATAAGGACAGTTTTCTAAATAACAAACTTCCACAGTCTCACATTTACAAGTCAGTATAATAATTTTAGAGGAAATCTTGTTCTTCTTAGCAGACTTAGAAATTCTACTTTAAAACAAGCTGCACAAGGAGTACAGATTTAACTTACATTTATAATAATGGGTCTAGAAATATCCTTTAAGCTCTAAAACACTGGCTAATTCAGTGCTTTGCATTTTCAAGGGACATATATTCTCTCAAGATTTCTGCTACTGAAGCCTGTGGCCTCTGGTCTCAATTTAAATCAAGGGGAAATCAGAGATACTTGGGGCTTATGATTTTTCCACTCTACGACATTTGAGTTCTTCTGTGCTCGTATGCCCTCTGCTCAACCCACCCCAGCCGCCATCAAAATGTGTTCTGAGAGAAGTATCGGAAATGCATCCACATCGAATCCCAAGGGCTGTTGACTCATTGGACTGTGCTTCCAAGGGACGTTTGTGTTTGAACATTGCTCTCGGAAATAAACTAAACACCAAGGGGGAATTTCAGAGAGTCCCTGAAATTAGAAAATGAACTAAGGCTTCCCGGGCTACCTACAAGCCAGGCAATAGGTATCCCCTCTCCACCCTACCTATGTCCTAGAGGAAGGATTGCTCTGGACAAAAGCATCCAGAACTTATCCTCAGAGCCCGTATTCCGGCCCCGGCCCATGTCTCCCTTTCCTGAGCTCTTCAGAACCCAGTACTAAGAAACTCTGGTGTATGAGGGCATCGTGCAATGTGCTATCGGAAGGCTATTGGCATCTCAGTGTCACCATTGGTTACCTTGGTGGGTCTTGACTCCCAGGGGCTGTGATTCCCAATTCTGCAACTGGATGAGGAATCAGCGTATCACTCTGGGTTGCTTGAAGGATGAAATGAGTTGAAGAATGTGAAACTTCTTTATAAGCTGTACAAGTTAGTTAATTCAGCAGTTAGCTAGTGGGTCTCTACCTGCTCATTGAGAGCCATAAATCACTGTAGATACATGTAAGGATATGGGTGTGGACAGATATAAATATAGGTACAGACATGGATATGGGTATAGATAGATAGATATGGGTATTTCTATCTCAAGGATATTTCCCTTCCCTTCCCTTAACTTCTCCTGTGACAGGAGAAGTTAAGTAGCTCCTAGGGGTACAATGAGCAGATCTGACATTTACACAGCAGTTTCACACTTAACAAGGCCTTTTACCCTCGTGATCTCAATTGTAGCTTTGCAACCACCCTGGACCATAAAGCATCTCCTGAGGAGGAAACTGAGGTGTGGACAGGTTAAGTGTCCTGCTCAAGATCAGGCAGCCAATGTCATAGTGCCAGAGGCCACAGTGATCAGAGCTGTCCTGCTCCATCACCACACTGGAGGGTATTAGAGCAGGGTTAGGGGAGGCACTGGAAAAAGAATGTGTCACTGCCTTCCGCAAGATTCTAGATAGCAAAAGCCCTGCCATTTCTTCCTCCATCTTGCCCCAAGATATTTAAAGACATATCTTTTGTGTTCCCCTTGTGCACTGTTGGTGGGAATGCACATTGGTGCTGCCGCTATGGGAAATAGCATAGAGGTTTCTCAAAAATTGAAAGCTAGGACTGCCACATGACCCAGCAGTCCCACTACTGGGTACATAGATAGCCAAAGGAGGTCCAGCCAGGATCTCAGAGAGGTGTCTGCGCTCCCACGTTCACTGCAGCGTTCTTCACAACAGCCAGACACGGAAACCATCCGAGTGGCTGTCGGTGAAGGCGTACCTCTGACATTGGACTGTGGTGTAAAAGCAACCTTAAATGGGACTATTCTACAAGCCCTCAGGGGCTGGGTCTCGAAGACTTTCAGGTCACACGTGACCTACAGATAAACCTGTCCAAATATGCCAGGAAACACCAGGTAGGTGCCAAAGGGCGAGCAGCAGGGTGAAAGCCCTCTGTGAATCTCCCCTTGATGCACACGTCACCTGGCTTGAGACAAGAATCCCCAGGAGCCGGAGGGACTTGTCGAAGGATGACAAGGGCAGGGAGAGGAAAAGACACAGTCACACTTGGAGATGCAGACAATCCAGGAAGCCTCCAGGCCAAAGAAGGGACAGCTGGAGAAACTGCCCCGCCACCCTCCACACCCCTCCCCATTCCAGGACGAGATGCGACAATTCCTCCGGGTGTACAATTGAAGACAGCACTATTTATTTTTATCTTTTATCCTAGAAAGGAATAATAGGATTCATCAATAATGTCTTGTTTTTAGACTCATTTGGGAAATCAGGAAATTCACCACACGGATAGCATTCCCTCGGATCGATGTTACTATGATTTTTTTGGACAATGTAATTACAGCTGGATTTTCCCATGAAAACCAAAGGACCCTTAGTGTCCTTTCTGATATACGGGCAGGTCACTGGATAAGGCTTCCAATGGCCAGAGTGTGGCCAAAATTGGTGCTGTCAGATCAGCCCAAGATTTTGTTTCTTCACCCGCCATAAACGTGCACAGCTCCTGGAAAATGAGTCAGTCTTCCTTCTGGCTCTTTCTAGGCTCTGTTGGGACACTGGTCTACAGTGGCGTGCTGCTTAGGATCTTTGGGAAGCAGTGGCTTAGCTGAAATTGAAAGGAGAAAATTCTTATAGGGAATAACACCTGTAAGAGAAAAAGCGGGGAAGTAGGCCAGGGCCCAGGAGCCATCGGTCTGTGACGCAGACCCCACAATTCAGGTAGAAGAGCCCCACGCTGGGCAGAAATGGCTGGCCCTGTACCACCAGCTTGCTTAGTCACAGCCAGGGGTTCCCTGGGAGAAGAGTGAATTCAGCCTGCAAGCCGAGGAGAATCCAGAGGAACCAGCAGCTGAAGACTGACCCCAGCCACTGGGCCTCCAGGCCTTTCGGGAAGAGATGTGTGAGCTGTGATTCCTCAGGTCTGCAAAACATGGTAAAAAAGACATTTCGGCTTTGCCAATTGACAGGAACAGAGATGAACTTGGTACACGTTGGTGCAGAAGATCTCCCGGCCTTCCCGGGGCCCAAAAGAATATTAGCAGTGACTTCCGCCTTGAAATTCACTGCTGAACAGGAGCTAAGAACTCCTGTTTACTGAATTTCATGTTTCATAGACAAGCATTTCATGCTTATCTACTGAGCATTTTATGTTTTATTATTTATTATTTTTTATCAAAGTATAGTTGACATCAATATTATGTTAGCTTCAGGTGTACAACACAGTGATTCAGCATTTACATGCCTCACGATGTGGTCACCACTGTAAGTCTGGCACCCACCTGTCACCACACAAAGTTGTGACTATTATTTCCTATACTGCCTGTGACTTACTTAGTTTAACTGGAGATTTGTACCTCTCAGTCCCCTTCACCCTTTTCACCCTCTCCCCCTCCCCCTCCGGCAACCATCAGTTACTGAGCACTTGCAATGGACATCTACTGAGTTCCTTGAATGTGTCAAATCCTTGGGGAAGGACTGAGGCCACAAAGATTCCTCACCCTTAAGCCCTGCCCTCAAAGAGCCAGCACTTAAACAACAGATAAATAACTGAAGAAATTACTATACGTGACAATTGCTAGTGAAAAGAAAGACACTTGGGCTTGATCAGTTGACCAAAAATTAGAGGGGCTCAGTAAAAGTTGCTAAGGAAGATCTTCAGGTCTTTCTGGACCCAAGAGACTATTGGCGATGATTTCTTCTTATAACTTCACCGCTTACTCAGAGTTCATAACCCAGAGCGCCTGAATGCACAGAAGCGGGAGCACAGCGGCGGCTTCCCGGGCGGCTGTCACTGGAGCTGGGCCATGGCGAATGGGTAGGATCCAAACGGAGAGGTACGGGGAGAGTGCCATTCTGCACGGAGGAAATGCAGTGAGCGAAGCCGCCGATTAATAACAACTGCAGGAATAATAGCTATCATCTTCTAAGGCCTGCTTGTGCCGGGCCCTTTGGGTCAGTTTATCTCACTTAAGACTGGAAATGCTTCTGCCAAGGAGGTGCTAATAACCCCAACATACAGGGGAAGAGTCTGAGGCTGGAGGGGTGGGTGGGGGGTTACGTAATTTGCCTTAGGTTGCACAGGCTGTGGCGGAGTCGGAATTCAAAGTTGGGTTTTCTGATCTGAAAGCCCATTCCCAACCCTGTGCTGTCCCCTGACAGTGTTGGCCAGGGAGAGCACGCAGCAGGGCGAGGAGCGGAAGAAGAGGGCTTCCAAGGGAGAACAGCGGGTCCAGAGCTGGGCAGTCTGTGGAACATCTGGGGGATGGGCCCAGGTGCCAGGTAGAAGAGACTGGGATTAGAAAGGGGTTTGGGATAGACAGGGGGAGAGACCGTTGCTGTGTTAGTGGGCGGGAACCTGTTTATTTACCCAGGAGAGCAACGGCTGGCTTAGAAAAATACTGTGAGAGTGAGACTCAAAATGTTGGCTAACTGCCTTGCCGGAGAAGAGGAGCAGAATCTGTTTTCCTAGGAGTGAGTGTGGGATAGAAAATACGGGGAGAGAAGGAAGGGCAGAGACAGAGGGATGAGGAAGGCCTGCCAGCTATATGATTCTTCACTGTGCCCATCCCCTACCAATCTTTGGGAAAACTACAAAAAGCACACAAGCTCAGGATGAGTGGTTTTGTTTGTTTGTTTGTTAACTTTGGTGGAGACCAACAATGGAGCCTTTCACGTCAGGCCCACAACAGGTGAAGCCGAGACTCTGTGCACAGACCAGGGGCCCAAGGCCGAGGGACCCTGACAACCGAGCCCCAGGGATTTGTAGAAATCCCGGGCAGGGCTCTGGCCTTTCACAGCCTGGAGATTCAAGTCAGATCTGCCAAGCTCTCCATGGACACAGGAGGTCCTGGCTAAGAGAGAGCAGGCCGCAGATGGAACTTTTACCACCACTTACGGAGCTCTAAGGAGACCAAATCCAGTGAAGGAGAAAGCAAAGGGCAGAATGGAGAGGGGATAGAGGTGACATTGAGCAGAGGGAAGAGCCTGGGGCCTGGCTTTGCCCCGAAAGTACTGTTGGGCATTAGGTAAATCAACTGAATGCCTCTGGGTCTCGTGTCTCTTAACAAGAGCACCAGACCACACAACCCCAGAGCTTTTCACTTTGTGAAGCTCTGGGCTTTGGGGATGAATACACAGGAATGTAGCAGCAACAGGAAGACCTACAGGTCCTGGATGCAAAGAGGGGATATACAAAGAGGCAGCTTCCAATGCTGTTGAGGGCTGAGACCGAGATGGTTGCAGACTTAGATTTGCCCACTGAGTTTGAATAGAGGCAGTGCTTTCCAGGAGAGTAGCAGGGCCACTTTGCTGGTGTCCTGTCAATGACACTGTGTCCCCAATTCCTTTTTTTTAATAAGGTGCCAAGCATAGGTGTGTTCAGTTGGAAAAGTGTCTCTGTACCAGAGCTGAGTGGCCAGCCCTGACGTGTATGTGACAGCGGCACATTCTGTCCTGGCTGCTGACCCATTTCTCAATGCCAGGTGACAGGAACCCCACTGCTCAAACTCGTGGCTCCAGGGATAATTAGGCTCTGATCAAGCAGTTCTCGGAAATGATGCCCTCCTCTCCTAAACGGATGAAGGACTCCCGGGAGGCCGGAGGGATGTGATCTCAGGTGGCGAGTCCCCTTTCTGTCACTCTGACTTTGACTATTCCAGCTGGCTCTCCACAGTTCCCCCAACTGCACGAGGACATTGAGCAACTTCAGACACAACTTCATGAGCCCAGAAGAGCAGATGGAGGGGTATTGGGAAGACCCCCACCTCACTAATAGACCCATCCTCCACTCAGACACCACAGGGACCAAGGGACACCGATTCCTTCTTTGTCAATTCTTCCCTCAGAAGGAATAATAACTAACCCATCACTAGATCATCTAGATCTTTCCTCAGGTGTCTTCCCAGTGTGCCCGAATTGCTTACAATTGTGTTTATTAGATGATTCACTCTAAGCTTTCATTTGTACACAATGTTCCCCACACCCTGTTGACTGACTGGCTTTGGATTCTTCTTTACTATGCCATGTCCATGGTTTTATACTATGGCGCCCCCCACCCCCAGAGCAGCCAGGGGTGGGACTGCAGGAAGTAATCGACCACATAGGGCCAGAGGCGTGTTTCATTTGGACAACCTTCGGTGTGTTCTTACAGTCCAAGGGCTCAGGCCAGGAGCTGAGCTTTTTCTCTTTCTGAGTGTTTGCTCAAAAGCATTCACTCTGCCCAGAGCTCTCTGCCTTCCCACATCCCACCAGCCAGCACCCTTACTTAACTGAGCCTTAATGATTCTATAGCTCTGGTCCAGCCAATGAGAGGGACTGAGTGGGGTGGGAGGGCAGTGGAAGGAGAAGCTGGGCTATTTCTTCCTTGCACCTCTACCCCCGGTGGCATCTGCTGCCACCTCAGCCCACCATGGCTCCAGCTTCTTATAGGTGACCCTGACCTCAGAGCACCACCTCCTCCCTAGGGCCAGCCACGGGTTCTCGAAGCCACAGCCGCTGGTCTCTGGGTAGTTCCTTTGTCTCCTTTTGACTTTTTAGCTTCTGTCTCAGGGCTGTAATGCATTCCTTTAATGAATGCCCTCTCTGTAAACACCCAAAGTGGCTTCTGCTTCCCTAGTCGGACCCTGATGCATACAGGTGCGGCAGGTGCGGAGAAATTATTTTAAGTAGACTTTGCCAGAAAATAGGACACTTATTTCAATGACTTACTGCTCAAATTAATTATGAAATTCCTCTCTCTTTGGGAATTGTCTGAAAACCAAGTTTTTAAGCCCGATAAAGAATACCAGTGTATTACCTTTCTGGAGCTTCTACAATTTACCCCAAACTTGTTGGCTTAAGACAAAAGAAATTCTCTTCATTCTGTCAGAAGGAATTCGGAAATCAGGTGTCAGCTGGGCCACGCTCCCTCTGAGGGCGGTAACAGAATCTTCTGTGGCTTGCTCCAGCTCCTGCTGGCCCCAGGCGCTCCCCTCTGAGGCTCACGGCTGCCTCACTCCCATCTCTGCCTTCGCCCTTAGGTGGTCCTTTCCCCTGTGTGCTCGCAAATCTCCCTCTGCCTCTGTCCCTAAGACACTTGCCATTGGATTCAAGGCCCACTGGGATACCCCAGGATAATCTCATCTCGAGATCTTTAACTTCACCTCTTATATTTTAAAATAAGGTCACATCCATGGGTTCCTCAGATTGGGACACAGACAGACCTTTTGGGAGAGGTGACACCATCCCACACACTACAGCCGATTTTATGGATTTATTGGCAATTAGGAAAACCTTTCTCTTTCTCACACACATACACATTCATTACTCCACTTGATCATCAACTTTCTTCTCCCAACTTAACTCTCAATGTTTTTTACTATTTTCCTAAACTTAAATTAGTGTTTAAAAGACAAGGAGTGCATTCTACAGCAAATAATGAAAAACTCTATCACAGCAGCATAAATAGGGAGAAAAGGCAATTTGCTAACATCCACAAAAGTTGGTCAAAAAAGAGAAAGTTATGCTTTGAACTGTCTTTCACTCCGCCGACTCCCCCAATCAGCAGAAAAGGGATTTGGGATTCTTTAGTTGAACAGTGCGCTCCGGCCACTTCCCACTGTTTCTCCACCCTCACTCGGCAGTTGCTTTTTCTGTTCTTAATCCAAATATACTCATATGTTTTCTCGATTATTCTTAGTACACACACATCTGCCGAGTTAAATATGGTGAGGGCCGCTATTTATCGGTCTTGTGATATTTTTAAGGGTTCAGGGAGGTCCTTCACAAAGGCATAATTTTTCACAGAATCATCTAACGGCCTAATTTACATCACTTCTCTTGTCCTGGCTCAAGTCGATGAACAACAGTGACGTAAATGAAGGCTGCAGATGACTTAACCGAGATTATACTCCAGTTATTGGTTTGCAGCAAATAAGAGTCTTTTACTGAGAAAGAGCGGCACTGACTAACGCTCACCGAGAATAACCTGGAAAGAGCATTAGATGTAGAAATAGAGCAAGTAATTGCCCTGACTTTGAAAAAGACGTGCTTTGCAGGTGACTCAAATGCCATACAATTTTTAATGTGAGGTAGAAGCAACGTCCTGTGCAGATTATTTGTAGAGTCTTTAGGAAGTAGGGGAAAGGGGGAAAAAAACTGAGTTTTAAGAGCACACCCTAGTGACCACTTCGACAGCGCCTCTCCCCGTGGCTATCGGTGATGAAAGTTTGCCTCACAAAGCAGGGATTCTAGAAAGAGGTTTTATGCAGCATTAATTAAAATGTAAAGAAGAATGAGCCCCTAAAACCTTCCCTCTCATTTTCCTTTTAAAATGGTGAGTAACCAAATGTGTGACTGACCATGCAAGGATATGGATTATTCTAGCAAAACACTAATCGGACACATATTTTATGACACTCATAATAGACCCGCTGTTGATGAGCTAAAGCTACCCGTCACTGTACTGCAGCCATTATATTCATCTCTGATAGTCTCGACAGCCCTGCCCTTTTCAGATAAGGAAATTAGGCCTCAGAGAAGCAAAGACTTTACCCAAGGCCACAAACAGAATTACCTCAATTCCAAAATGCCATTGACTGTGGGACTCTCCATTGATTTCACAACTGCTTTACAGGGACCAACAGAAAACACACTTCATTAAGTGGACGGCTCTGTTGTAAGATCAATTGTGCTTTCAAAAACATTAAAATGTGAAGGGGAAAAAAAGAGCATCTGAAATACACAGAAAAGTGGGAGAACGTCAGCCCTGAGGACAGGCTTCACGGCAAGGTCCTTCCGGTCTCAGGGCCCAGGCTCTCTCCAGCACAGCCCACTCGCCCCCTGCTCCGGGCATCGGGGCCAACAACAGCAGGTCACGTCAGAACTAGAACCAACACAACAAACCCACAGTTTCGGTCCTCCCCACCTCTTCTTGTTAGCTCTTCTGTGACCCCATGTCAGACATCGCTGATGCATCAACATCCTCTTCATCTGTTTCCTTACTCTGCAAAGATTTTGAGCTGGACCGCACGCTGGGCCCTGGCAGGTCAGCAGAGAGCAGAATGCTGTCCTCAGGAAGCTTGCATGAGGGTTGGAGGAGGGGAGGGAAGGGGAAGCAAGGGCGTGATCAACTTATCACCCAAACTGACAAGAGCTAGAGCTGGGGTATGTGATGTGTGGAAGTTCTCAGTGCCCTGGAAGCCTCCCTAGGGAGACCTGATCTACTGGGGAGATCAGGGGTGCCATTCTCGAATCCAGGTCTCGGAAGAGTTACCTTTGTTAAGACAGAAAAGAAGAGTGTGCTCAGCAGAGCAGAGTGTGTGCAATGGCCCTGTGGTGAGTGAGAGCAGGAGATGTACAAGGAAGCAAAAGCAAAGCAGCGTTGCCAGAATGCAGGGAGTGAGGAGGCTGGCAAAGTGGCAGGGGCATCAGGGAGAGTTCCAAAGGCCACTAGGCCCCTGTCCAGAGCAGCAGGTGAGAGGACAGACTCTGGAGCCTGTCTGTCTCCTTGGGGTTGAGTTCCCACTCTACCACTTATTAGCTGTGTCACTTAATCTCTCTGTTTGCTCATGTGAAATATGAGGGTGTTAATAGTAGGATTAAAATAACTAATACTGGTGTATATAAAACTTTCTGGAACAGTGTTTGACACGCGTCCAGTGCCATTTCCATATTTGTTATTATTCTAAGAGCAACAGGAACACCGTCGAGCTTAGCAGCGAGAAGGCAACAGCATGAAGTCTGGGTTTCAAGCATTCTCTGGCCTCCACAGAGAAAACGGGCTGTGGGGAGGCAAGAAGCTGTGCTTTAGCCAATTAGGATGTTTGCAACAGGCCTCATCTCGGGTACCGTCATCACTCTTCCCCCGACACACCTTTAAAAACCTGCAAAAGGAAACTCGGAAGCAAAAGCAAGAAGTCTACTTTCAAAGAATTGCAAGGATGTCAGAAAATTTTAAAAACACAATAGGTATTTTTTTTAAACCACTGCAAAAACTGCCAAGATTGCCAACTTTCTATTTGTCTGTTCATGGTGGAATAAGAGCAATCTTCAGATGTGATTTTTATCTTCTCATCTGTAGGAACCAACATTGCACAAATCAGGGATAAAGGCATTTTGCTAGGTAATCAGCAACTGCCAGGAAATGCTCAAGGTCTCATTTATTTGGGGTGTGAGAACTAGACAGGATGATTCTGTTCTTTGGTTGTTTTCTTTCATTGTTATTTTATCTCAGGATTCAAAGCGTTGTGTATATTTGCCATCCGTGAGGCACGATGGTTACCCTTAGTTAGTCCTAGTGGTTATGGGCCAAGAATCAGGTTTGCTTCTACACTCCCTGTCCCTTACTCCCTCCTGCCACCTGCAGTGCTGAGGGGCCTTCTGCTCTGCACATCCTTCCCTGGTCTTTTCCGGCTCCTCCTGCCATTTGAAAGACCCTAAAGGAGCTACCTGAGCTCTTCTCTGGTGCTGGGTTTCCTACATTCAAGGGGTTTCACATGCAGAAATTCAGGGACATGGGGGAGGAGGCAGGGGGAGTGGTTGGGAGGTTCCTGGCCATGATTCAGAGTCCTAGTAAGAGAGTGTAGTGAATTGAAGAGTGTCCCCAAAATCCATGTCCACCTGGAACCTCAGGACATGACCTTATTTGGAAATAGGGTCTTTGCAGGTATAATTAATTAAGGATCTTGAGAAGAAATCATCCTGGATTTAGCATGGACCCTAAAACCAATGACTGGCATCCTTATAAGCAGAGCTGAGGACACAGAAATAGAGAGAAGATGATGTGAAGATGGGAATGATGGGTGTACAAGCCATGGATGCCCAGGAGCTAGGCCAGGAGCTAGAAGAGGCAGAGGAGGATTCTCCCCGAGGACTTTGGAGGCAGCGTGGCCCCACTGGCACCTTGATTTCGGACTCCTGGCTTCCAGAACTATGAGAGAATAAACTGCTGTTGTTTAAGCCGCCCAGTGTGTGGTCATTGTGACAGCAACCCTGAGAAATTAATACAGACAGAGTGTTGGTGTGGGGGGTGGAGAGGGGCTCAGAGGAATGGCAGACAGATGCAGGGCGCCAAGGAGACAAAGACGGGATCTGAACAGGGTCCTGCTACTGTTCCCATCCCAACAGACTGACTTTCAGGACCACGCAAAAACTGCTATCGACCCATACCTTTCCTCCCCTCTTCCTCTTAGTGAAGTGATGGAACTCTTCCTGCCAAGGGTAGCCGCCCAGCCAGAGGCTACACTCCCCACCCTCTTTTGCAGCTGGCTGTGTCCCAGTGACTGGATTCTTACGAACGTTAAGTCCAGGAAAGTGATGCGTGTGACTTTGGGGTCTTGACCGCACAAAACTTGGGCACGCGTTCCCCTTCCCTCGGCCCAGGAACTGGAACGCAAAAGCAGCGCCAACGAGCCAGCTTTAGCCAGGCGGACGAGAGCCACGTGTGGGACCCAGCACTGGAGATGCGGCTCGGCCACACTGAGGTCTCTTTCAGAGAGTAATACCTGCTGGATGCCAAAGCCTCTGTATCCCCCAAAAGGCTGTGAAATATCTAATTTATACTTACTTATTTTGGTTACGTGTTGAAATGATAAAATTTTAGATATGAGTTCAACGAAACGTAATATGAAAATGAATTTGACCGGCCTCATTGTACTTTTTTAATGTGGCTATTAAATTAAAAATTATATGTATATGCCTCACATTATATTCCATTGGACTACACTGCTCCAGATCCCAGTGAGAAAACTGCCATCCCCAGGCTAAACCCTGCCTACCAGATGTTTTTGTCAATAAAGTTTTATTGGAACACAACCATGGCCATTGGTTTAGGTATAGTCTCTAGCTGCCTTGGTGTAGCAATGACAGAACTGAGTAGTCACAGCAGAGGCCGTTTGGGTCACAAAGCTGGAAATATTTATCATCTGAGCCCATACAGAAAATATTCACTGACTCCTGATCTAAAGGATGATCACCTTCAGGAGAGAATCCACGTGGGTCCCAAGGACCAGGCCTCAGCAGGCCAGAGTCACCCACACCACCTGCACCATCTTCCTACAACTGAGGTTTATGTGAGAGAGAAGTAAATTTAAATCTTGTGTAAGGTGTGCATTTTTTGGTATTATTGCAATGGTTTAGCACTTACCCTAAAAATTTATGGGATCCCCACAAGAGGAAGATGCAGTGAGAGTCCCCAAAGATGGGTGCTTACAGTGAGACAGTGAAGTACGAGTTAAGAAAAGACATTTCTCCAGCTTTGTCCAGGAACTTGGGCCCAGAATGTTAATTGTCACCATAAACCACCAGCCTGTAATGTAGGGTCAGAACTTCATCTGGGGTTGGCATCTAATTCTGAGAAAACCAGTGGATAATAGGGGTCATGGAGGTTAATTGCCAGCTTTTGCTCAACGGTCACACTCTTGGCATTTTAATCCCCTTTGTCACCAGGCTACCGGTCACGTAAAGCCCTCAGTAATAACGACAGCGCTCTTTGGAAACAGGCCCCCAAACGTGCAACCATGTCTCTTTCCCAGGCATACCAGGGCTGGATATCTGAATTCCCCCAGTGACCATGACAGTGTCCCCAAACGGGAAATGTTCAAACACATAAGCCAGACGGTCTCCTCTCTCCCATACCTCCTGGGCCTTGAGCTTCCCTTTGCACTCCCACCCTCCCCTACCCGCCAACTTTGACCAGAGGCCCGTCCCCTTCACACCACATCTGCGGTGCAGTTACTTACCTGCATTTCCAGTGACAGCAGTGCCTGGAGTGATAACTGTCCTCTCTCTGACATGCCCCAGAAGGCAGCCTCTGTAAGGATATTTTTGGCAGAATTAACCTATAAACGGAGGGCCTTATTACCCAGCACAGCTTGCGGCCCTGCAGGCCAACCCTGACCCTCTCCTTTTCCCTTATTCTATAAAGAACGTCGCGGTCATACATGCGACTGTTTACATGGGCACTCGGATCAGCTTCGCAAATGGTTGGCCATTAAAGAAAGGCACAGAAATGTAGGCAGGCTGGGCCGGATAGAGTGCTCTGCGTGTGTGTGCCTGCGTGCATGTGTGTGCGTGTGGACGCATGCACAACCGAGTTCCAGTGTCCAAAATTACCCGTCTGTTTCAGGGAGGGGTTCCTATAGGTGTTCACAGAAAATCCATATTTTGAGTTCGGCCATCAATTCTCTCATCTGTGGCAAATTCAAAGGTGGTATTTTATGAACTTTCATTTCTTCCACTGTGAAGGAAAACTGATGGAGAAAAGGCTAGAACGAGGTAGGTTCTAGAAACACATGGATATCTGCCTGCCCATTCAGGGTCCCCGGTGGGGACTAAGTTTCCTGCACGCATTCCAGAGAGGACCAGAGGGTTTATTCTCATTGGATAAGGCTGGCACCAGATGTGAAGATACTCTTCTGGAATTCCTACTGCCTGGGGCACTAATTTCCCAAATTCCCACTTTTACTGTCTTCCTCATTAGTACCCCTCACATTCTTTATGTTTTAATATTTTTTATTTTTTCCATTACTGTTCACATTCCACATTCTTTTGTATTAGTTTCAGGTGTACCACACAGTGGTCGGACAGTCATATACTTCACAGAGTGCTCCCTCTGATCCTTCCAGTCCCCCCACCCCCAGCACAGTACAGAGCTATTACAGTGTTGCTGACTACCTGTCCTGCGCAGTGCTCCACATCCCCATTTCTATTGTCACTACCAGTTTGCCCTTCTCGATCCCTCCACCTTTTCCACCCGGACTCCCAGCCCCTTCCCTGCTGGCAACCACCAGTCTGTTCTCTGTATTTGTAAGTCTAGCTCTGTTTTCTTTGTTTGTTTATTTTGTCCTTTAAATGCCACATATAAGTGAAATCATATAGTACTTGTCTTTCTCTGTTTGACTTATTTCACTTAGCATAGTGCCCTCTAGGTCTGTCCGTGCTGTTGCAAATGGTAAAATTTTTTTCTTTTTATGGCCGAGTATTATTCCCTTGTACATATGTACTGCAGCTTTTTATCTACTTGCCTACCAATGGGCACTTGGGCTGCTTCCATATCTCGGCTATTGTAAATAACTGATAAACATTTCTCCGAAGAGGACATACGGAGGGCCAATAGGCGTGTGAAAAGATGTTCAACATCACTAATCATCAGAGAGATGCAAATTAAAACCACAGGGAGATCACCTCACACCTGTCAGACTATCATCAATAAATCAACAAGCAAATCGAGAAAATGTTGCAGAAAGGGACCCCTCGTGCGCTGTTGGTGGGAACGCAGACTGGCACAGTCACTGTGGAAAGCAGTATGGAGGGTCCTCAGAAATTTAAAAATGGAACTCATCTTCTGTCCCAGCAATTCCACTCCTAGGTATGTATCTGAAGAAACCCGAAACACTGACCCAAAAGAATGGATGCACCTCTGCATTTTTTTAGCACAACTGTATTCTTGAGTGTAATTGTATTCTAATTATTTGTTTCCTTTTGTTTCAAACATTTGCAAATCCAGGAATTAAGTCCTTGTTTCTCCACACCTTGGCAGTCCTGCTTTCTCCTACCTCTCTAAGCCTTCTCCACCTTTGCCTTGGGCGGAACCTCAGCAAACCTCAGCTGGCCCCTCTCCAGAGCCTCCTAACTGTCCCTCTGCCTCCCGGGTGCCTCAGCACATTCCTGAAGCAGAACCGCTCCTTCCACAATTCCACTTGCAAATCTGAATTGACCGTCCAATGTCGAATTCTCAGGATGGTACCAAAGCCCTTCTGACCCCACTCCCCTTCTCCCCACCTTCCCTCCCTGTCCTAACCTTCACAATCTATGCTCCTGCCACACCATACGCCTTACAGCTCCTTAAATGTGCTCTTTCGGGCCTCCCCCAGGTTTATACACCTTCTTTCTGCCTGGACCCTCCTCTGATTTACCCGGGAAACTCCTATTCATCCTGCAAGACCCAATTTAAACATCACGTTTTCCTTAGGACTTCCCCGGCTCCTCCAGGCAGAGTGGTGCCTGTCTCGTCTGGCTTCTTACCTTTATTGGCCCTCGCCTTTGTTTGAAGCGCATTTATCTCATTGTGCCGTAACTGCTGCAGGACGTGAGATGCTATGATTGCTACACACCAAAGCTGCCGAGCACCGGCTATTTTCAGATTTTCATTGTAAGTAAATAAGCAGAGGGGCTTTCTTGGGATAGAGTCCTAAAAGTGGTGTTAGAGATATGAACGAAAGTCATAGAGCAGGTGCAGAGCAGCCACAATGCTAAGAAGAAAAACGCCAGGAAACTGTCCTCACTGTGCACTTGGAACAGCACCTCTTGCCCGATCGCTGACTGGAGTACGTCGGCTCCCTCTGATCCAGAGCGGAGCGAGAGGGCAGGGCTCCAGGAGCAGCAGAAGCAACATGCTCCTTTCCTTTTTTCTTTTTCTTTTTTAGCTTGACAGTATTATTTATTTCTAAATGGAGAAGTTAAGGAAATGAGATAAGTGAAGTCAACAAGTGAAAAAGCAACCCACAATAGAAGGCAAATTAACAGACTTCAGCGACTCCCCCTAATGGCACCTCTCCCATCCCCAGCAGCGGAGGGATCGATAGCGATGGCTAAGTGCTCGGGGAGCCAGGGGTGGACCGCGGGGGCGGCCCGGCGAGTCAAGCCTCGCTGCAATTTCATTAAAGACCCAGGGGTGACACTGGCCATCGATTTTGTTTTTCCCAGAACTTTTCTCTGATTCGGTGCTTTGTGAAGATGGATGGCTGGGGTACTGAGCAGCGAGCGGGCAGAGAGGAAGTCCAAGGAGCGGGATACACACCCGGCCGCTGGGTCTCAGACTTAGCCAGGGCTCCATATCAGAGACAGAACAGCAAAGATACAGAAAGATGACTCAGGGATGGTGCACTTGGCTTCGACACTCCAAATTAAGACTCAGAGAAGTTTAGAAGAGGCTGTAAGCATTTTGCTTTGAGAATAGAAAAGCCAGGTGAAGTTCTGAGCTCAGAGGCTAACTTACTGTAAATCTGGACGAATTAGCCAACATCCCTATGACTCAGTTTCCTCATCTGGAGAAGACCACCTGTCTCCAGTCTCCAAGGACTATTCTGAGGGTTAAATGAGATGATTCATGTAAAGTGCGTTACCTTAGAACGATCATTCAGGAAAAGTTGGCCACTGCTGGTTTTGGTGGTATTATTTCATTATTATTGTGCAGGTCTTAGAGACCCCTCAAGGGGTCTTACTGATCCCTGCTTTTGCATGTGCTGTATTTTCTGCCTGAAATGTGTTTCTCCTTTATCTCATCCCCCTCTTTAATATCCATTCTTTCTTCAAGACCTAAGTCCAATGCTTCCTCCTCCAGGAAGCCTTCCCTAACCCCCACAGGTCTGAGTTGGCGGACCCTCCTCTGCGTCACCATGGCACAGAGAGGAGGGGATGTGGGGAGAAAATAGGAGGTACCTTCTTGGGGAGGGGGGCCCTCACTCAAACAGAAACCCAGCCGCTCCCACACAAGGTCAAGTTCAAAGAAAGGGAACATTTCTTCTGAGTCCTCTGCTTCTCCCTAGAGTGCCATTTTCCCCTCTGGCCCATCCAAACCTCCCACTTCATCTCGTGAGCAAGGCTCCTGGTCCTTTGGCTGTTCCACGCTTTCAAGAGGCCGGACTTTGCAGAGAAGCAGCACTTAACCCACAGGAAAGGTGATTTGAATGAAGGAAAGGCACCTACTGCGTGCCAGGCGCTTCGCACACAATTCACTGATGCCTACAAGAATCCTAAAAGGTAGATGTCATGATCTCTATTTTACAGATGAGGAAAGGGAGACTCAGAGAAATTCACGCCTTGCCCAAAGTAACATAGCAAGTCACGTGGGGAGCACACCCACCACAGCACAGAACATCTAAGGGGTTCCGGGTGGCTGCCTGTGTTTCACTCGCACAGCCCGGCCACCCCTCTCTACTTCATTGGTTGGGCAACAGGTGCTTCCCTTGCTGCCCTGTTGAGTTCAGAATGTGAAAAGTTTTCTGGCATTTTCCTTCTTAGTATTGTTGCCGCTCTGCCTCTGGCTTTGCTTTCCTGTTTCCAAGTTCCCAAATTTATGTGCTATCTCTCGGTCATTTTTCGGCACCTTCCTCTTCACGGTTTTAAAAGGGTTATCAAGCACTGGGCTTGCTGTATGTGATGATGCCTGCCCTATTGATACAGAATAGAGAAGAAATACCGGGTTGAAACATTTTTTTTAATGCACACATACTCAACAGGAGATAGTGGTGGGTGATATGCTAAAAAGAAATGACATTATGTTTAGACCAAAGACTGTGAAACTCAGCCTTGCCGGGTGACAGCTAGTCAAGGCAGCCCTACCTAATGGATGGTGCGAGCATTGTTTGGGGACATTTACTGCAGAATACAATGGAGTAAAAGCACCAAAGGTGAACAAAATATCATCCTTCATGGGCAGAAACACGGGCGGTGACAGAAAATAAATTGCTGGGGAAGCGTCTCTTAAAGAAGAGTAGTTTTAAATGTCTGCCTGGCTTGAGTACCAGAAGCTGCCAGGATTTTTATCAACTGGAGGAATGGAGCTCAGCAGGAGAAATTTGTTTTATTTTTCCTTTGGGATGTGGCGTGATGTAGGGAAGGCTGGTTGTGCGTGGAAACACATTGAAATGCCTAGCTTCTTTTACAGAAGGAAGCCCTGTCTTTCTTTTTTTAAGATGATATTTTTTACCTCAAATAAATAGTTTGGTAGCAATACAGGATAACATGATAGCAGTAGAGTATAATGTGGAAGATCCCAAAATCTGGTATCAGAGGGAGCAAGGGTTGAATCCTGACTCCAGGGCCTATGAGCTCTGAGATGGTGGTAAGTTACTGAACCCCTGTATATCAGTCGGGATGGGATAGGTTCTAGTGCAGTAACAAATACGCCCAATAGCTCAGTTTCATTTCTTGCTCATGTGCCCGTTTGATGCAGATTGGTCACCCAGGATTCAGGCTCCATCACAGCTTTTGACATTGCCGTGTTAAACATGTGGCTTCTGTGGTTGCTGTGGAAGGGGGAGAAGGAACAGTGGACAGTTTAGGGAGTTTGAGGGCCAGGCCTGGGAATCATATGCATCACTTCTGCCCACTTCCGTTGGCCAAGTCCAGTAGCAGGGCCCCACCTAACTGTCACAGAGGCTCGAAAAGGTGGTCCTGCAGTTGAGCACACGGAACCGTCCCTGCCACGCTGTCTGAGCATGTGCACAACACAGGGAGTGCAACAGAGTTTCCTGACACGGTCGTGTGTAATCAGTTACTCATGCAAAGGTAGCTGTTGGTATTTAAAATTGAGCTGATACAGGTGCAATCAATCTGTCATAAAATTAGGTCTGGTTAGAGTCAAATTCATAGAGAAAGAAAGTAGAATGGCTGCTACGGGGGCTGGGAGAGGTGGACCCGGCAGTCCTTAATGAGCAGGGGCTTCAGCTTTACAAGATGAAAAACCACTCTGTAGACTGATGGTGGAGATGGCTGCATAACAATGCGAGTGTACTTAACGCCACTGACCTCAAAGGCAGATAAAATAGTAAGCTTTATGTTATGCATACTTACCACAATTTTTAAAATGAATAATGTTGTTAAAAATTAGGTAGGAGTTAGCCTGGCTCTAGGACCAGGTGAGTGGTGTTTGCGTCACATAGCAGGGAGCTTAGTTCTGAGCCTAACTTTCCGAGGAAATGAAGTTTGAGATGACTTGCCCTCTTTGTGCTTTATTGGGGACCTTGGTGTTCACAGTTCTTAAAGCCCACCTTGAATGCAGAGTTACTTATCAAGAAAAAGAATGAAAAATAAAGTAGTCAAAATCCCAGTCATCCTTTACCAAGGTGCCCCCAATATACTCACTGGCTTTCCACCGCCTGGGAGTCTTACCTGCCTCCAGCTGAATCCCTGCTCCAGACCACCCAGCCGCAGTTCTCAGCCCTAGCCGCACACCGGATTCACCTGGGGAGCTTTAAAAAGATACTGATAACCGGGCCACAGCTCAATTCAATTAAATCAGCCACGCTGGGGTGGGGCCTGGGCACCAGTGCTGCTCGAAAAGCTCCCTCGCTGATTTTAATGTGCACCCAGGCTGCGAAGCGCTGAATAGCCTGTTCTGGCTTCTTCCCCGCCGCCTTTCTGCAGAGCTCCTAAAAGCAGGCACTTGGGACCGACTCAGACTTCAGTCTCATCTCAGGGCCCCTGCTGTGTGGTCTCAGGCACATCAGACAACCTCTCTGGTCTTTAGTCTTGCCATCTGTACAATGGGGGCAGTGAAATTGGGTGAGATAATGGGTAGGAGGCAGCACAGTGCCTGGCACTGGGCAAGTGCTCACTGCACGAAGATCCCTGTTGCTGTGCACCCTTCCTGTCCCTGTACTCCCGATGTTTAAGGACTCAGTACACAACGAAGCACGTTGCTATCGTGAGCACTTCCTGGTATGGGTCTGGACCTGCCGTTTTTCCCACAGGAATTCTTTGACTTGCAGTTTGTTGCCTGCTCCATCAAGGGCCTTTGGATTCTGTTAAAGGCAGGAAAGGGCCCGTCCCTTTTGCACCTTAACGTGCCCCTCCCCCAGCCAGTCACCTGGGGCCTCACTTCCAGCCCTCCTTTCCCTCAGAAGTTTCTAAATCCTGTTCAGCAAAACCAAACACGAATATAAATAATCAAATACAGATCTCTTCCTGGCGTGCACCTGCCGAGGAGTGTGACAGGAATGTGTTTATGGAAGGGGTGGGGTGGCCCTTTATCCGTGGCTTACCAGAATTTGTTCAAGCTGGTTTGAAGCGTAGGAGCTCGGAGCAGTAACGAGGTGGTGCTGCTCTGAGTTAAACCAGGTTTGGGTCTTAATCTCCCTAAACAAACCAGTCAGACAGGCTGAGGCTAGAGGCATGGGGGTGGTGGGAAGGCGGGTGGAGAAGAGGCTGGGAACAGGCTCCAGGAGCTAGCCTAGGGATGGAGGGATTTTGAACTTGGTCACAGCAGGAGGAGAGGCCCAGAAGCAAAATTGCCAGGATCCTGTAACCCTCAGCCTGCTCCCAGTCATTGTAGTGGGTATGAGTTTTATTCTAGCTTTATTGATTGTATTTAAATGTAAAATTAAATACGAGTCAAGCTGCCACCTACCAGAGTCCTTCTCTTAGGAACGGTCTTTTCCAGGGTAGGGTGGAGGGAGGCCAGAGTTCATGACTAATCCAGAACGTTTCCTGGGCGCCCTTTGGCGCCCGGTTCTCACTGAGCGATGCCCAGGAGCCCATGTCTGAGACTCTGAGACCTCCTCCGGGCCCCCAGGGGAAAGCTTCCCAGAAAACCATGCCTGTGTTTTCCCTCAGGTGCTACCCACACCAAAGGAACCAGGGGCGGGACCTATCACCTCCTGCCACCCTCCTAAACCCAGTTGCGTCCAGCCTTCGGCAACTGCCCCCCTTCAGTCTGACACTTTTCGGTCACCCATTTAACCACTCAGTGTCTCCATTTCTCCTTGATAAAATGAGAGAAGCCATTGTGTCTTCCTCATGAAGGTGGGTCCTGACAAAGAACAGGACCCTTGGCAAAGCCCTTGGCCCGGTGCCTAGCACAGAGCAAATGCTGCGTACCGGTTAGCTGTGGTAACCCTCAGAGCCCCAGCCCCTCACCACCACCTTAGCCCCGCCCACTCCCAATCCCTCCTCCAGCACTTGGGCTCCTAATCTAAACTTTCAAACACAGAAGCCTCTTCCTTCTGCCCCGAGGGTAACAAAGTACTCACTTGCAAGATTCCAAGCTCCACTTCCTTCTTGAGGGAGGGAAAGACCAAAAAAAGGGGGGGACCTTCCATTTTTACCAACTCATCTATAAATGCAAAGACAAACAAAAACTAAAACCCCAATATCTTCACCAGCAGCCAGAGTGAAGCATGAGGAAGAGGAGGAAGGCAGGGCATTTCTATACTTGATCATTTTGTATTAAGCATCTGCTGTATACCAGTGAGAGAACCCCTCGTCCTCATCCTCAAGGTGACCCTGTCTAAACGTTAGGATCACCTCACCTGGGGAGCAGTTAAAAATGCCAGGCCACCCAAACCCATTACATCGGAATCTCTCTGGGGGGGAGGCCCAGGTGGCAGAATTTTTCAAGTTCCCCAGAGGAGTCCAATGTGGAGCCCAGAGCCAGTGATCTGGCAACAGAGGCGGACAAAAGATCACTCCAGCCTGTGTTGCTAGGACAAGCAAGTGATGGGCAGTGTGTGAATTATGTCTCAATAAATCTGTTACAAACAACAAACAAACAGGCAAGTGTGGGAGTTCCAGGAGCCCAGAGAGGGCAACCTGATTCTGACTTGGGGTGGGGGTGGGGGTGGGTCTCAGCCAAGTCTCCTAAAGGGGCAGAGTATCCTCTCTGCTCAGATATCAGCAGCAGCCAGACATGCTGAGATAATGAAGGGAGAAGTGTTCCCTTAATTCTCATTTGCAAAGCAACAACCTCTTACATTATTGACAGTATAGGACACACTACATAATTAAGTCTGTTAATGAGTATTAACAAATTGGCACTTTTTTTTTCCATTTCGATTAACACTTTTCAAGCCTCAGGAACAGCTTTTGGTGGTTGGGTTGGATCCTATTGGGAATTCTGGGTGAAGACATTTTGCGGGGGAACAGAAAAGAGCAAGTCCTGGACCAGAAAATCTCGGTGGCAGCTTCGACTCACCCTTCCCTGCTCCTCGGATCTGAGCAGGCACCAGTCCTGATAGGTCTCTGCAGTGAGCACACTCCAATCCAGTCCCCAGTAACTGCTCCCCTCCCTGATGTGCCACTCTTCACAGCATGAGGAGGCTCTGTCTTCCCTCCCCTGGAATCTCAACTGGCCGGTAACCTCTTCTGGTCAGTAGAAGGTTGCGGAAGCAATTTTCTGAACTTCTAAGCCCAGGCCTGAGGAGAACTGAAAGGCTTCCTTTGTCTCTCTGGAACACAGATGCTGTGCTGTAAGGAAGCACAGGCCAGGTGGAGGCATGATGGGAGCTTATGCACAGAGAGAGGCCTCGGAGGATGCAGTAGACTCAATTGCCCGCCCCCCAAAACTCACAGTGAAGTCCTAATCTCCAGTGTGGCAGTATCTGGAGATAGGGCCTTTGCAGAAGTAAATGAGGTTAAATGAGGTCACAGGGGTGGGGCCCTAATCTGATAGGGTTAGCGTCCTTACAAGAGGAGGAACCGAGACCAGAGCTTTCTCTCCATGCCCATGCACCAAGGAAAGGTCAAGTGAGCACAGAGCAAGAAGGTGGCTGTCTACAAGCCAGAAATAGAGCCCTCACCAGAAATCGGTGCTGCCAGAAACTTCTTGGACTTTCCAGTCTCCAAAACTGGGAGGAAATAGATCTCCCTTGTTTAAGCCATTCAGTCTATGGTATCTTGCTCTGGCAGCCTAAGCCGACTAATAATACACAGGATGAGAGGCCCACTGGAAGCTTCAGCTGCAGCCATCCTCCCAACCGAATGGAGACACATGAAAAACCCCAAGTAAAACCAGCAGCAAACCGCCCAGCTGAGCCCTCAAGCACGTAACACACAGAGGGAATCCATAACTCATTGTTCTAAGCCAGGGGTGTCAAAAGCCAGGCACCTATGATCATCCTAAAAGTCTTTTGAGTCAGAATAATATAGTAACAGCTAACACTCAGACACCATTCTAAGTATTCAACATAAATTGACTTATTAAATTCTCACAACCGCCAGATGAGATAAGCATATTATTATACCCATGTTACAGACAAAACTGAGGCTCAGAGAGGTTATTAACTTGCTCAAGGCCACACAGTTCATAGGTGATGGAGCTAAATGTGGAGCACACCAGTTCAGTCCACTTCTGCAGGGAGAACCCTGATCTCCTGGTCCTCAGTTGGCCGGCCCACCGTGGCCCAGGCTGCACAGTGAGTGAGAGGATGAGTGAATGTACCGACACTGACTCCCACCCTGTGCTCTTTCCCTGAGTACCAGCAGCCTCTCTGACGTGTAACCTAGTCTTGGATGCAGCAGCTGCAGAAGGTGTGGGAGCAGGAAAGGCAGGCTGTGTGGTGCTGGGCAGGTCACTGGGCCTCTCTGAGCACGTGGCACCTGACCTACAGACCCAGGGACTAGATCCACTACAGACTGAGTATGTAGGGCATGAAATCCCTGAAAAGGGGTTTTCCCTCTTTGGGGAAAATTACAGCCTCCTAACCAGATTGGCGGTCCACTGGCCTTCTTCCCAGGTTTCTGACCCGCCCAAGATGAAATGAGATTCCTTTCACAACCCCCAGGCTGCCACCCCAGCCTTCCTGGTCTCCTCCATCTGTCCAGGCTGTGTTAACAGTGTCAGGCATGGGATCCTGGATTAGGAATCACTGACTGCAGCAGAAATGAAAAAGATGCCCCCTCCCTGCCTTAGGAGGGTTCTCAGAAAGTGGAGGGGGGCGGGGACCGGGGCCCCTCACGCAGCCCACCTCCCAGGGATGGAAGGGCATTTGCAGAGGCAACAACCTTGAGTCTCTGCATGCACATCTGCTCCTGGCGTGTGCAGTGCACAGCGCAGCAGACACGACACGAAGGGTCCCAGTCATTAACTGGCTGTCAGGCTCTTCAGAAGATGGAGCTAAAAATAGCGCGCTATAGATAGAACCTTCTCCCACGCAGGCAGGCACAGGCTGCAAATGGAAGCGGGGAGTAGGGGCCGTGTGGCTCTCCCTCCCCTAAAGGAAGGTTGTGCCTATCTCCAGCCCCCACCCCACCTCCTGAGGCCCCCACCCCCACCCCCATCCTCCACGACCTCCCCAGCCATGTCTTGTGCGTCCAGCAGCATCCCTCCCTCCTGACCCTCAGACGCGCCCAAATGTTCTAAACCCGGCGGGGTGCCCAGTGGCGGGGTTCATTTGCATGCTGCACCCTGGATAAAAGTGATAAGGCCCCAAAAGCTCCAAGGAGACACCGCAGATGAAGCCCGGCGCTGGCTCGCTCAGGAGGCGAGCTATTTATAGAATCCAAATATCAGCATTTTCCACCCATTTACACAAAGCAATTTCAGCCTTTTCAGATGAGAAAAGAGCAGCCTGGGCCGTCATTTATTCCGGTGCTGGAATCACATTTGGGGCCAGGAAGCCCTGATTTTATAGGAAACCTCGAGGCAGGCTCGGATTAAAGATCAATGGCGACATAAAATGTAGGCTGTCATATTTTCGCTGCGAACATGTCCTGGTAATAAAAAATGTTGCTTTAGTAAATAAACTGGGGGAAATGCATTGCTGGCTGCTGTTTATCCCTCAGGCCTCACCCTCAGCGCTGGGAGAAGGGGACTGGGAGAAAAGAACCCGCAGCCCAGCCTGCCAGGCAGCCCGAAAGCCTCCGGCACATTCTCACCTTCACAGCCAAGGCTGCTGCGCTGCGTGTTCCTCTGCAGAGAGACTCACTTTGCTGCTTCTTTAAGAAAAGTGTGCAATGCCTTTCTAAATAATGATGAGGCTGGCAACTGAGCTGGCTGGCTGGCCAGCAGACCTTGGGGATCCATACACTTGAGATCAAGTAGGGGCCCTGCTCCTCGCCCTGGCTGTGAAGTTAGCTGGGAAGTTACCTAATTCCACTCAAGCTTTGTTTCTGCACTGGTTGAATGGGGCCATGTAGTCTCTCTCCCTCTCTCTCTCACTCTCTCTCTCTCTCATTAGGCAGAGTTCCTGTGCATTCAGACCATCCCCTCCAAACCAATCTGGCATTTCTAACTCCATGTCCTGAGTTGGCCGAATCCAGCGGAGCAGGGAGCTCATACAGGGTTGCATTTTTTCAGGCCCCATCTCCCCATCCCTCACTTCCTCCCCAACTCACTTCTCTCCTTCGACCAGTGGTTCTCAAACTCCAGTTTGTCACCAAAATCACCAGGACAGCTCATCAGCCCCAGAGGCCGAGGTCTGCCTCCTCCAGAGTTTTCGATTCAGAAGGACTGGGGTGGGGCCTGAGAATTCACAATCCTGACAAGTTCCCGGATGATGCCAAATGATGTAGACTCCGTCAGGGACCACACTTTGAGAACCAATGGTCTAGAGAAACTGATAGGGAAAGTCCCGAGAGACCAGGAAGTTCTGATGTTACTTATCACGTCTTACAGAATCTCCGTGCATAAGCTCTTCAGGTCTTGCTGAATACGGACTTTGAAACGCACAAATAAATACATGATCACAAACTGGATGAATGCTATGCAGGAAAGCTCAGCATCTCTTAGGAGAGCATCTGGGGGGCACTGGTCAGGATTAAGGACTGCTCTGAGGACAAATAGAATCTGAGAATGCATAGAATTCTCAGTGTCTTTTGAGTGAGGATGCAGAGAATTAACTGGATGAGGGGCCAGCAAACAGCATTGCAGGAAAGGGGCCCCCCATCGGCCTTGGGGCCACCCTGCCCAGAGAGGGAAGTGAGAACAAAGGAGGCAATATACTGAGTAAGAGTTCCCAAGCCAAAGAAACCAATTGCCAGCGAGGGTCTGGGTGAGATGTGCTGATACACGGGCGGGGGTGGGGGGTGGGGGGGGGGTCTGGGCGAGATGTGCTGATAAGAGCTGAGAATAGAGAAGCAGGCCCTTCCTCACCACTCATCTCTGCCCTTTGCCCCTCCCCTGCCACTCCTCCCACCTGCCCCAGCCACCAAGTCCTGCAGCTGGGTGCCCTGCCTTCCTTGAATGGTCTCTTCATTGCACATGTTTTCCGTTGTGGATTGCTGCATAGCAAACCCCAACAGTTAGCTCTCTGATTCTGTGGGCTGGTCGGTTGGTTCTTTAGCTGGACCCACCTGCGATCACTCATGCAGCCATGCTCAGCTGACAGGAGGGCCAGGCAGGCAGTGAGCCGGCTTAGCTGGGAGTCACTCTCCGTGTGGTCTTTCCTCACGGGTTCTTTGTCACATGAAGGCCTCAGGGCAATTCCAAGTAGGTGAGTCAAGAGCCACAAGGTCTCCTAAGGCCTAAGCCTAAGAACATACCTGGTATGACTTCTGCCACTTTCACTGGTTGAGGGAACCTGGAAGGTGGGGGAGGGAGAAGGAGCTTGCTCCTTCCTGGTTCCTTTCTGTTCCCATCTGATAGCCTCAGCAGCAGGCTTCACCAGGCAGCAGCCCCGTGCGCCCGTCTTTTCCTCCCTTCCAGGGGCAGCACGGATGCTGGTTCTGCAGAGTTCCTCCTCCATGCCCCCAATTCCCAGTAACTCCCACCTCTTCCTGCATCCCGGAGTCACCACCTGTTCGCTACCTCCGTGGTCCTTTTTGGCCTTTTCAGTACTCTGTTCAGCCAATTTCCCACACTAAACCATCTCTGCTAGAAGTACTGGATGTCGTTTCCGATTTCCTGACTAAGCCCTGAGTGACACTGTCCGTCAGCTCAAATGTGCTGTGCTGTAAGTATCAGACACCCAACTCTTACTGGGTTAAACCATAGGATGTTTATGCTTTACTCAGGAAAAGGTCTGGAGGTTGACAGTTTGAAAGCTGGCTTTGTTTCTCAACAACGTTGCAAAGGACTCGGGTTCTGTCTTCCTATTCTGTGGTCTGTGGGGAGTCGTCTTCTCGTGTTCATGCCCATTACCACATGGTATAGCAAGACAGCTGCTGCGGCTCCGGGTGTCCTGGCTGCATTCAAGGGCAGAGAGCAGAGAGACAGCCTCACGGGGCGGTGAGAAAGGACTTTCTCGGCTCAGTTTCTCTTTCTCTGTCTCTCCCCTTCTTTCCCTCTCTTAAAATTTCTTTAACAGGCTTTCCCCTATGTCTCACAGACCCCAACCTGGGACAGTGGTCTACCCCTAACTGCAAGGAGGCTGGTAAATTATCTAGCAAAGGAGGATGGGATCTCCCCCAAGAGGCTGCGGTCCATCATTTCTCCCCACCTGGGGCTCCACCTACTGCCTGGAAAAAGTCAGGGCTCATTCTCAGTGGGCTGTGGGGAGGAGTGGGGACGCTGCGGAGAAAACAGTCCTCCGTCTAGCTCCCGGCCGTGACTGTCCCCTGTCCCCTGGCAGCTTCACTGCACTGGACTCCCTTCCCAGTCTCCTTATCCAGGGCTCGCTGCCACGTCTGGGCCCACCATGCAGCACAGGTAGGCTTCCGTACTCCTTACTGAGGGCTCCCTTTCTGGGCAGCTAACAGGACATCTCTCTCTCCCTGCAGGCTCAGTTATGCCCTGGGCTGTGTGGCCAATGTCCCTTTCAGAAAGAGTCTCAGGCCTTAAAAAATCCAGAGTCCCACCAGGGCCCTGCCGGCCCCTTCTTCCTGCTACTGCCCATGCACTCGCTGGTCTGCCCAGGGTCAACGGGGAAAAAAAGGAATTAGAAAAACATTTCCCCCTTCAGCAGGGCCTTGCTTTGCAAGGCTGCTGTCCTACAAAGAGGGTCCCAGATGCCAGGGAATGCCACCTCAGCTTGTCTGGCTCCTGCTCTCACCCCTGCCTCTCCACCATCGCCCACAGCCACGTCCTGTGACAGACGGAGGGCTGGGTTTCCCCAGGGGCCTGAAGCCCCCCTGAGCCATGCTCCCCCCAGTACAAAAGGTCCAAACTCCATGTTCTCTAGCGTACCCCTCTCTATCTGGATATTCCTGGAGCTGCCCACTCCACCAGTGGCTGGCGAGGAACAGAAAAGCAAAGACCAGTTCATGACCTATTTAGTCTCCTTCGAGTGCCATTTTCCCCCACAACCCCCTGGGATCAGAGGGTAGAGAAGGAATTTTCACCTTATTGTTACACTCCCTTCTTCCTAACTCCAGCTAAGCCTGCGGGATCTCAGTCGGTCCCTGCTGTATTCTGGGCCGGGCACACAGTGGTGCTCACCGAGCCACTCTGGGTGGGTGAATGCCTTTGTCCCCTGCCCTCGCTCTGTGCCTGGGGTGCCTGGCCCCTTTCCCTACCCCACCCCCAATCCTACTGCCCTTCAGGGTCTCACACACACTCATATCCGCCAGGCAGCCCTCCCATGCTCCCCAGCAGTCAGGATAACTCAGGGAGTCCCTCCTTTTCTCCTCCAGCCTCTCTGAGCCTCATCCCCACCTCCTCCGCTTAGGAAGGATTTTGTTCAGCTTCATGTTAGAGTGGCATGTGCCTCCTGCTGCTGTCCTAGGTGTGTGTCCCCACCCATGGGGACAGGAGGCAGTTGACCATGTTTTACAGTTATTGCCCTATTCCCAGGGGCCGGCACCATGCTTGGCACATAGCAGGCACTTACTGAATATTTGCTGAATGAGTAATAATTATGGTACTATATTATCTATAAATGCATCATATGTTGTATATCATCTATATATGCAATATGATATTTTGCTTATAATATGTGTTGTGTATATTATACACACTAGTTCTAATACATTAACCTTCCTCTGTTCCAGGCACAGTTCTATGTTCTTTACATATCATCTCATTCCATCCTCCCAACAGCTCTGAGGGTTACCCAAGGCCACACAGGTCATACCAGAAAAGTTTAAAAATCTAGCGCTGGAGACTGGTTTGTAAAAAGTGCGTTCTAAGGAAAGGGTATTGGCCGGTTGAGCTCGGTAAATCCAGGAAGGCTTCTTGAAGGTGAGGAGTAGATTCCATGATCTTTAAAGACAGGAAGAATGCTTTCTGGGTGGGAGCAGGCAGAGACAACCGAGGAGGGATAGGAAAGTCACGGGCAAAGCCGTTTGCCCTTTTCCGACTCCTCACTCGCTGGCCGGAAGTCAGCAAACGTGAAAGAGCAACGGCCCTAATTGGTTCCGGGAGAAGCAGGTTCCACGAGCGTTACCCTGATAATGCTGACTGCACCGGCCAGCGTCGCGCCCGGTCTCGGCATATCAGACCTTTAGCGAGAGTTCACGGTCAGTTACCGAGGTGCGTCACTTTCCGCAGTTATTCAGCGGATTGCAGGGACGCCATCCACTGTAGCTAACGGGATCCTTCTCCGTCTGCACAATTCTCAGCGCTGTCAGTCGGCGTGACACGTGTGCACCGGGCCTCTCTCCGCCATCTGGCAGCCTCTGTGAAAGCACAGCTCCCCCTGCACCCCCCCACCCCGCCCTCCATCAGGAGCGGGGTCCCGAGCCAAGACTGTGGGTAAAGCAAGATCAGGACGTATGGGCGCCCCGGCGATGACAGCCATGATTTAGCTGCGTCTATTGCTTCCTGACATTTCCATAGCTCTTCCTGGCTCTGCCTCTGCAGCCGGCCAGTTGAGAGCTGCAGGAGGCAACAAGCAGAAATTGAATTTTCCACAGTGTGCTCATCTGAGAGGCTCATTCCTCAGTTCCACAGGCAGCTACCTGGGAAGGTTCCAGAGGGTGTTACTTCCCCCTTCTCCCCTCCCCCACCCTCATGCTTTGCCCGGGCTACCTCCCCTGGCTTGGGGGCGGGAGTGGGACTGTCCCCCCCAGGTAGGGAAGCTTGGCTCTGGGGAAAGTCAGGGAGGTAAGAGGATGCTCTTCACTGTGGTCACCGAGGGGTGGACAGACACACTGCCCTGAGTGTCCTGAGAACGCCCAAGAGAACTTCCCAGTTTGTTGACACACGTAGCCCCCCAGAGGTTCCCAGGGTGTCACAGTGAGCGTGGCTGTGGGGAAACATGTTAGCACCCACACTTGGCCAATTCTGTAAATCCCTCCGAGGAAGGAATGTTTGTCCCCCGCGTCTGCCTGGCCCAGGCACAACGGGCTGTTGTGAAGGGGGTGGGTTGTACAAGTGATGGAAGGAGCTAGAAAAGCCCACCAGGCGCTGCTGTGTAAACCTTTCTCTGCCCAGTTCACACTAACACCTGCGGGGTGGGTGCGGCCCTGAGTTTGGGTGCGTAAAGCAATGTCTTGGTAGCTGTGTCAAGACCTGTCCAGCTCCGGAGGCTCTGACTCCGCTGCTTCGAGGTGGACCCAGGAAAATGCATTTTGAACACGCACTAGGCAGCGTCCTCTTGTCGGTGGTTCTCCGCTGTGGTTTGGGAGATGTGGTTGCTACACAGAGCCCCTGCCTCCCGCATTGAAACTCTCCTTTCCAGGGACACTCTGCGATGTTCCCTGCATCCCCCGTCCATCCCCTGGGCCTGGATCCGGCTCCCAGAACACATCCTCTGCAATCCACCGTGTGGGGCACCCCTCAGTTCCGTTTGTCTCCCTCCCACGGCATCGCCTCTTCCTCTCCAAAGGTGGGTGGCCGCCCCACACACGCCAGGTCACGTGCTGGGCTCCCCGTGGGCAACGGCGGAAATGATGCCCCATTCCCCCTCATGTCCAGAGGGGCCCAACACGGTGACAGCTTTATAAATATGCTTGAGCAACTGCGTTACATATACAGTAACACTGACCTCTCTTCAGACCCCAGACTAGCTACTGGTGAGAAGAAAAACGGTACACAAACAATTTTAACCCAAACTGATACATGGTGCTCAGGATATAAAGCGTGGAAGCTAGTAGATTGGGGGAGGTTAAGGAAGAGGAGAACACCCAGCTTTGTCAGAGGTGAGGAGAAGCTCTGCCAGCGTGTATAGGGCTGTCCTGGGGACCAGTCTGGCCATTTGTGACTAGTCAAAATGTCTCTTCCATTTGATCCCAGAATTCTAGTTCTGGGATCTTGCCCTAAGGAGATAATAGAATGAAGACACAAAACTCTTTGCTTGAGTTATTCCGCAAACACCAACTGAGAACCTGCTCCACACAGGGCTTGCCACTAGGGGCTGGCCACTGTGACTCAGCAGGGCAGGAGGGCGTCTGAGTGTGCAGGGTCCCCGGGGAATCACCCTGGCGGGGTTTCTCGGAGCAAAAGGCCGGTAGCGACCTACACGCTCGTCCCTGGATGGTGGAGACCACATCCTGACAAAGCCACGTACACCATCCAAAACACTCGTTTAAAATGTTTCTGTGCGTCTGTAGTCGTTGTTGGAGGGGGCTCTCTGGGTCATCGTTGAACAAAAAGTGCAAATGGGGAAACAGAAAACGTCTCATGGTGAGTGACACACAATGTCAATGTGAGCGTGTGCAGAGAGAAAGGTATGGAAAACTGTACTGTCGCGTGTCAGAATGTTCGAGAAGTTGTTTCTGATTGGTGGAAAGTTGTACATTCTTTCTAGGAGAGTGGTACCTCTTTCCACCTTTGTGTTTGAAAATGCAAATATTATCTTTGTGAACAGAATGAATGAATGCGGAAAAAGCAAAATAGCATCAAAGTTCAACCAAGGAACGAACTATTACCGGCCTGGGAAGGCTAAACAGCCTTCCCCGAGGACTGGCATTCCCTCACATGTTCCCTGGGAGGGTTTGAGCCCAGCAAGCCTCACAGGTCTCTTCCAATCCGACAGTCATGGGACTCCATGACCTTCCTGCGCCTCTGCCAGCTCTGAGGCTCTGAGAGGCTGAGGCGGCCATCAGACGAGTGAAACCGATCCAGGCCCCACGTCGGGCTGGGAGTCCGCCGGCCCTGGCCCTGGCTTGCTGTTTCTTAGCTGCCGAAGCTCCGTTGTACTGGCCGAGGGAAGAGGCACAGCTGAGGCAGTTAAATCTTCCCCAGCAACTGCACGGGCTGTCAGGATTATTCACAGTAGCGTGAGTCCCCTGCCCAAGACCCTTCTCCCGGAGATACCCTTCCAAGCCCGACTCACGGCTAATAAACCCATACCCACACTGATCTCGCAGCTGTTCTCCCTGCGTGCTGCCAGCCCCTCGTCTGAGCCAAGCTGTTCGGACTTGCGATAAATCGGGGTGATTTTTCATCTGGGGCTTGTCATCGGTTTCGGAAACTGTTCTCATTCAGCAAAAGCTTTTTTAAAAGATTTTATTTTGTTTACAGCAATGTTAGGTTTACAATAAAATTGAGAGGAAGGCACAGAGGTTTCCCATAGACCCTCTGTCCTCACACACGCAGCCTCTCCCATGGTCAACGTAACTCACCAGATTGGCCGATTTTTTCACCGAGGGCAAATGCACATTGACACATAATCACCCAAAGGCCATCGTTGGCCTCAGGGTTCGCTTTTGGTGTTGTACACTCAACGGCTTTGGAAAAAAGTATGATCACACGTGGCTATCAGTATAATACCATATAGGTATTTCCACTGCCGTAAAAGTCCTCTGTGCTCTGCCTAGACATCTCCCGCACCCCACCCCTGGCTCTCACAGATGTTTTCACTGTCTCCATAGTTTCGGCAAAGGTTTTTCAGTAGAGACAGTAACACATCTGGGCGACAGCATGAGTTTGGCATAGGGTTAGGCTTTCCCCGGCCGCCAGGTATGCCAGCAAAAGAGGCCCTTCCATCTGCTAACACCGTTTGGTTCTTTGCGACAACATGATTTGCTCATGACAGAACAAAAGGGACGACCGTGAAAAGCCCCCACTCCGGCCCCTGTGCCACTCCCCATCATGGCTTCCTTCCATCAAATGGAGTCACAGCTTCAAACATCGTGGCCCAGATGTGGAAAGGAGACTGGAAATCAAACACCAGTTGATCGGCTCAGCACTAGGCAGGTGGGGAAAGAGGAGAAGGGTAGTTATTTGGAACGAGGTATCTGGCAGCCCACAAGCACAACAGCTGCAGACCACATTAAGGCCCACACTGGCACGAGGCCTAGAACCAGAAGCCACAGTGGTGGTGATAAGTGGTGGCGGGAGTGACAATTACAATGACAAACGTTTGTGGAGAGGTTGGCCCTTTACGAGTGTGTTGCCACACACAATCCCATTAGCTGCAGATGAAAAGGTTTTTCCTTGGGCGCACAGGGCCTAAGGCCCACGCAGGATCCATCCGCCCGTTCACTCATTTATTCATTCACATGTTCACAAACACAGGGCTCTCACTTTTTTCCAGGTACCCTGCTAGGTAATTGTATCAGCCAGGGTTCTTCAGTGGAACAGAACTGATAGGATGTGTGGGTAAAAAGGGAGAGATTTATCGTAAGGAATTCACTCAGGTGGTCATGGAGGCTGGCAAATCTAAAATCTGCCGGGTGGGCCAGCAGGCTGAAGGCCCAGGAAGAGCTGATGTTGCAGTTCACGTCTGAAAGCTGTCTGTGGGCAGAATTCCCTCTTGCTGGGGGGAGATGAATTTTTGTTCTATTCAGGTCTTCAGCTGATGGGATGAGGCCCACCCACACTGTGGAGAGCAATCTGCTTTACTCAACGTCAACCGATTAAAATGTTAATCTTATCCAAAAACACCTCAGAGACATCCAGACTAATATTTCAAAGCCCCCTGGACACTCCTCGTGGGCAGCCAGGCTGGAGAGCCCGAGGTCACGGAGAAGAGAGTTCTTACTCCTCTCAGGTAGTGCCAGCCACTTGCACGAAACCAGGTGACTCCAAACTCCCGGCAGCTCAGGGCAGCCCTCAGCTTGACTAAACACCTCCATTTGGATCACGTGGGTCCAGTCCACCCCTGACTGATGGGACTGCTGTCTGATCTGCAGGGGCCAAGTGAGGGGTGGGGGATGGGCCAGGAGAAAAGAGGAGACCGCTCCTTCTCTGTTTCATTTGACCTGTCATTTTTGGAAAACACGCTTTATCGGACTAGGCAGTGACAAAGCGCAGCTGCAGTGAGAAGCCCCAGGGACAGCGGCTCCTGGCTTGTCACCACCATGATACATGTCTGTTCCACCGCACTTACAAGCACACGTGTCCCTGTGACATGCGGGGAGCAGGACTGGACCTGCGGCACAGGGAGCAGTGTGAGGGCCTGAACGGGGTGTCTGGCTGAGACAGGGCTGGGACCCCACCACATCTGGTCTTTTTATTTGGTTGTTCCGTTGTTGGAGCCCTGGGGCTAGGGCTGGGGGTTGGTGACTGGTTTTCCGAGGTTGGCCAAATGTAATCATTCTGAAGTTCCTTTCTGAACATTCTTCCTTGTTTAAAAAAAAAAAAATGCCTGGACTGCAATTTTGTTTTATGGCCTCTCCCTTGAGATCAGCTTTTATTTCAAAAATAAAACCCCAGCACAAAGGGGAGGTAAGGAGCTAGCAAACCTTTGAGGAGGGCTGGAGAGCACGGGCTTTTGTGACAATGCTTCTGCAGCCCCCACGCTCTCAGGAAAATGCTGCGTGCGTGTTCTGAAAGATCTCCAGCTTCCTCGTGAACCTGTGACTCACTCATGTCTAGCACGGTGCCTGGCACATAGTTGATATTAAGCAAATATTTTTTTTGAAAGCGCAGCAGAAAAGAATGCCTATTGACCAAGAGGCTTCCTTCTTCATCGGCCAGATTCTGCAGGGACTTCAGTATTAATGAACCGTGAAATGAGTACCAAACTGTTTGAATTTTGATGAAACATTTCACCATTGGGAGAAAAGTTAAGAAAAAATGCAAATAAAAAACTATCCCACTCTCGTTGTTAGTGTCAAGGTGCTTCTACAAACAAATAAAAAACCTTTAATAGTAAGAGGGGGAGAAAAACAGAATAATAAGCCCACTGCTGGGGAGGATGGTGTTTATTTCCAAAAGGCAACAGGGAGACATGTGAGTCCAGGACTGAGCTCTTAAAACCTTCCCCTCAAACAGGTCATTGTTCAACATTCTTTGGCTACAACCAAAGAGGAATCGACTTCTCCGTGCTATGTAGCCAGACTACATTTCTCCTTCTTCTTCAAAAGGCTGTTGTGTCTCTGATAAATATCTCACAACATCAAGGTCCACAAAGTCAAGGTCCACAAGGTCAAGGTCCACCAGGACTTTGGCATCTTCCAAATTTATATTAACCCATCACTGAAAGAGATAAAGTGGGTTTGTCACGACTTGTTTGTAGGGAGCCCATGACAGTACTGGGTAGTACATTTGTGCCCAAACTGTCTCCTATCTTCATAAGGGGTTATTATCACACCAGTCTGGAGTTTCTACAACTCCCCCTTTTTGCCTTAAAAAAAGAAGTAGAAAAGCCCTTTTCATCTCTGGTTCTCTCCTACCACTCCTCTACCTCTTGATTCCTTACAGGACGACGACACCGGTTCTGTGGCCACGTCGGCGAGTTTTTCGGTGTCCTGGGTGCCATGTAGCTGAGCCCCGGGCGTGGCACTAATCTGGAGTAGCTGGATACACTTTCACGATTCTCCTGGTCTTAAGAATCGGTTCGCTGTTCCCTGCACTGCTGTTTAAAGGCAAGCCTCTCCGAAGAAGCTCGAGGCACAGTGAACGAACGTGGTCAGGTGTGTTCTGGGCCTCACTTTCAGCTGCTCACGTTGGGCGTAATAACTGCGGCACTTACTGAAGAGCATACGGTAGGAAGAGCATTGTTCCGAGGGCTTTACTTCCCGCCTCACCAGTGACTCTTGCAACAGCAACTTAGAGAAGTACAGCTATTCCCCACCTTGCGCAGATGAAGAAAATGAAGCACAGAGAGTGTGAGTAATTTACCCAAGGTCACACAGCTGGTGGGCAGCCGGGCTGCCGTTCAGTCCCATGTCCTGCTCCACTACACTACACTGATCTGTCCATATTGTCACTTTCAGGAACTGAGCTTTAAAAGCCCTTCATGATGTGATGGCATTATGGGAGATCATTTCTGGTTTCCTGTTAAATTTTCTGCGTCGGATGAGTAGTGTTTTGAAGCCATTTTAGGTGGCTTGGGCTCCGCTGACCGGCCCCGCATGCATGAAGGTCTGGCCTTCTTCCCAGCAGCCCCCTGGTTTCCTGCCTCCTGAGCTCCTGGTTTAGAGCCGCTCCCTGCTTTGCCCATCCCGGCTCACCACAGGCAGGCTGCTGCCCTTCTCCAGTCTTCACCGGGACAGCCACTCAGGCTCCTTTGCTGCCTCCTGGCTGTTGTGTCTTTCAGGAGCCACAGGCCCAGACTGCCGACGGCAGTGACAGCAGCCTCTTCCCTGGAGGTGGCCTCCACAGGGAAAGACCTGATGTTATAAGTTGAATTGCATCCACCCTCACCCCCAAAATTCATAGGTTGAAGTCCTAAGCCCAGAACCTCAGAATGCGACCTTCTTTGGAAACAGGTTAAATGCAGACGTAATTAGTTAAGATAAGGTTAAACTGGAGTAGGATGGGCCCTAATGCAAGAGGACTGGCATCCTTATGCAAGGAGGAAGTTTGGACACAGACACACATGGTGAGAAGGCCATGAGGAGGCGGGAAGGGGAGGCAGAGATGAGGGTGAGGCAGCTGGAGTGCAGGGGTGCATGGCTGACCGGCACACCCCCGGAGTGGACAGGGGCCTGGATGTGGCTCCCTCGTGGCCCCCACAGGGAACCAGCCCAGCCGACACCTTGACCTGACTTCCAGCCTCCAGAACTGGGAGACTATACATTTCCGTTGTCTTGGCAGAATTTAAGTACTATGTTACTGCAGCCCTAGTAAACAAAAACACCGGGTATGAAATGATACAGAGGAAAGAAGGAAATTCCAGCGAATGAAATACCTGGACTTCTCACTTAGGTGCCGCCCCCTCAGGAAGCATCCACAGGAGGGGGCTGGGGCAGCTCCCAGGTGAAGAGCAGGTGGGGGGATGGCGCTGAGCCCGTGTACACAGGTAGTGTGCTACTGTTTGCTGCGGTGCCTTTGGAGTTCACATTGTGAAACTGGGAGGGAGCAAAGCCACCTGAAGGCTCCCACCTGGGCCCCATCCTGACCCACCCCCACCCGAGTCTGGGAGGGGTATTCTTCCCACGTGCTCCATAGCACCTCATGCTTCCCTGTCTTCAATTCATCATGGGGCTTGGTGACCATCTCTTTGCTTGTCAGCTGCCCCACTAGACTCAACTCTCAGGACCCAGCTGAGGTCAGGACTACACCTACTCCATCACCCTTGTACCTGAGTGACTAATCGTGTGCCTGGCCCCCGAGCCTCTCTGCTGGGTGGATGGATGGGTGGGTGCACGTGTGCGTGATTCCGTGGCAGGGAGGGGGAGCAAAGAACTAAGATGGAGAAGATGAAACAGGATATTTTTAAAAACAGATTGTTTTCGTGGGGAGGTAAAAAGGAGGAGAAAAGGGGACACAGACAAAGAAAGAAAGAGAGAAGGGTGAGAAGAAGGATGTTCAGCCACTTTTCTAATAGGGATTTACAGTTCCTCATCTGATATCTTGGCACCAAACAGTTCCATATTCAGAATGTTGGGGCTTTCAGAAAGGTGCCGTGGGGCATGGTCCATATGGGGTCGCCCCTCGTACACAAACGCACGGACATTTCTGCAGCAAAAATGGAGGGTTATTTCACCAAGCAGGATCACTGAAGACCTACGAGAGCCTTGCTCAGTTCGTCAAGTCAGATTGCTTTCAACTGGAGGTTTTCAGAGTCTGGGATGATGTTAATGGAGTGTGGCTCCGCACCGGCGGGAAGCCATCACACTTCCCACTTCTAAGAAGGGAAATGCTCAGGGCAGAGAGCCCTTCCCCTGCCTGGTGTTCTAAGGTCACAGCCAGGGGGAATTTGGTAAGGGGGTTCCCAAGAAACTGTTGGGCACAAGCCATTTGTTCAATGTATAAAAGTGCTTTGTCCTCAAAGCAAGTTGAAGAATGAGAGGCCAGAGGGAAGACTTCTTATTGAAAATCAGGTCCTTTAGTTCCAGATTCCTCCCCACCTTTCCCCCCTAATAAACTACACTCTCCATTGTTCTCCTTTTCTGGGAAATATCTCTACAGCCATCTTCCCAGCTGCCCAGAGCCCAGCTGTCCAAGCTGCGCTGGCCCGGGCAGCGTCTGGGTGGGGCCCCCGGGCTATCCCTGAGACCTGCTGAGGCCCATTGAGACTGCTCCCCTCCTACAGGGTTTGTCCCTGAACCTGGCTGGCTCAAATAACTCGAGACAGATGCAGACATATACCTGCTGTCACTCAAGGGTCCAACTCCCCACTCCCGCTACGGCAGCACCTGGTGAGGATCAGACTGGGGCAGGGGAAGGAAAATGAGATGCGAAGCCAGGCAGGTCTGGCCCTCAGCTGGGTCCTCACTTGCCTTTCGACCTTAGGCATGTGGCTCACCTCTTTCTCAATTTCAGCATCCCCTCCGTAGAAGGAGGGCAATGATTTATTTTTGCAGGATTGCTGTGACGACTAAGCCAGATAACATATGGTAATATACAAAAAGCCTAGGCCCTTAATAAATAACCTCCTTCCCTATGTTTACTGGTTCACGAACCATCCCTCGATTCTCCTCAGAGCTGGTGGCCCACTGTTTCTAGGGAGGGGTGAAGGGATGGAGAACTCGGAAGACATCTGGAGCAAGGCCCAAGTTTCTCTTGCACTGGTCCATACGCCCCAAACCTCAGGCAACTGCACAGCTTTTAGAACCCTCCATGGATTCCCCTTACAAGGTTGTCCTGGATTTGGGACTAGTTCCTATAAAGGTAGGTTGACCTCAAAACCCCTCTTACAAAATGTCAATGCTCAGAAGCAGGCCGTTAATGCTCCCATCAGCTCATCTGAGAGTGGTCTTGCCTACCTGGGGACCGGTAGGCATCCCCTCCCCCCGGCAGGGCTGGCCCTGCCTCAGCACAGACACTCCCCTGTGCCTGAGCAAATTCACACTGGGCACAGCCCCTCAGTTCGTATCATTTCAATTCATGTCATCTCATATCTTACTAAGTCAATCGGTGTGATGGCTGGCAGCTCCCAGGGCCCTCGGAGGCAGGGAGGGGACTGGCCAGCACTGACTGCTGCTATTGATGCCCAGGGCAGCACAAAGTGCTCCTCAGCTTCCCGGATCTCAGAACACACCCATGTTAGGTTAGGTCTAGAAAGACTGGCTACCTGTGGTCCTGATCACTTGTTCCATGCCCTTGGCTCCTGGTATCTTTGTGGAATCTTCATGGTCCAAAATAGTTGCTTGAGCTCCAGCCATTACATCTGTGCTCCTCTTGTTTCCCAGAGGCCTCCCCAGCCAGAGGTACCATTACTGAGATAATTTATTGATAGGTGTGGTGGTTTTAAACATGTCCACAAATTCTTTGATACTCTTACACGGAAAGGCAGGGATCTGTGTCCCCTGTCCCTGAATCCGGGCCAGCCTTTGTGACTCACTTGTTACCAGTAAAATGCAATGGAAGAGAGGCAGCATGACTCAGATCACAAAGGCCATGTAACTTCTAGCCGGTACTCAAAGGATGCTTGCTTTTGGGGGCTAGGTACCACCTCAGGAGTATCACACCCCAGGACCGCTATGCTGAATATGCCACACCACGGAACAGGACTGGTATAAAGACCACTGGATGGGACTCAGAGCACCCAGTGGTCAGCCAGGTGGCAGTTTCCGAGCAGTCCTTCCTCTCTGGGGCCTGTTGAGGGACGGCAGGGACAAACTGTTAGAATGTGGGCTCCTAAGGCTGAAGGCCATTGATTCACGGGCTGCTTTATCCACCCACTGGCCGAGCACCCTCACACAAGCAACTTTACCTCTCTGTGCCTCTGTTTTCCCCATCTGTGCAACGGGGATAACAGCAGGCCTCATATCACCCGACTGACGTGAAAACTCTATTGGTTGGAACACATGACAGCTCACCAGCACGTCTCATTCAATGTGATCTCGTTTTCTTTGCGGCAGCAGTTATTCCTCGGAAGGTCTGGGTCTCCTCCTTTGCAGCTCTCTCTCCGCGAGAATGGGAGTGGACAGGGCAGGCACCGCATGTAGCGCCCTCACCACCCAGAAGAATGTGTGGCACACGGTAGGGACTTGTATCACTTTAGGTTGGGTTTGGCCGTACGTAACACACGAACTCATGACAACAGTCATTTAAAAAGTAGCAGTTTATCTGCCTGTCACGAAACACATTTGGAGGTGTGCAGCCCAGGGAAAGCTCTGTGGGGCTGCTGCTGTCAGAGGCACGAGCTATTTTACCAGCTCCTCCACCACCACATGGGCTGTCTGCTTCATGGCCCAAGATAGGTGCTTGAGCTCCAGCCATCCTATCTGAATCCTGTGTTAGGAACAAGGAAGCATAAAAATGCGTATCGCTTCTCTTTTAAGGAAACTTTCCAGCAATCCCACAAAATAACTCAGCTTATATCTCACTGGCCTGACCTTGCTAGGTGGCTACACCTAACTCCAAGGCAAGCTGGGAAATTTAATCCATGGGAAAGGTGCCATTATTCCCAGTTAGAGATGGGAAGAGACTAGCAGTCTCTGGCCAGTGCTCAGCCAGCAGCCTCAGTCCTTTCCAACTGTGCCCTGGAGAGTCCCGCTGAACTGGAGGCCAGTCGACCTGCAGTTTACGCCAGCCCTGCCTGCACCGGGCTGTGACTGCTGCCTGAGTGAGTGGGGGTCAGAAGGTCAGGAGGCTGGCTCAGGAGAGGGGATGGGGAGGCAGAAGCAGCCCCACTGCCGTCCCGGCCTTACCCGCTCCATCCCATACAGAAGGCCCCCACATCACTTCCAGAGCTGTCCCTGAGCACAGAAGGGGTGACTGTCCGGCAGCGGGCTCCCTTCTTCCTTTGCATTTCACTCTAGGACTTCAGGTCCCTCAGTGACGCTTCTTACCACCCACCGCCTCATGATGCACAATGTCACCTTCGCCCCGGGCAGCGGGAGCGTCAGCAGTCCTGCAGGCAGGTGCACAGATTCCAGCTGACGACCGGGAACTTCAGGCTGGGGAGGCGGACACCCCACTCGTCCTCTTGGGTCCCAAAAGCCCCGCTCTCTCCCCTGGACAGCACCCTCCCCCGCTCCAGGGTGTGGAATCATCCAGGAGGGCTGGTCTCCAGAGGGCTCAGAGACAGGTGCCAAGTCACAAGCTCCTGCTTCTGAGAGTGGAGAGCAGGGAGCCCGATCGGGCAAATCTAGGCCAGGTCCCCACATGCTGAGTGGACAGACTCAGGCCTCTTTCCTGGACTCGGCTCCTCAGCAGCCTTCTGTGCTCACCGACATCTCCCGCCGGCCCCCACCCCCGCCTTCCCTGCTGATGTCGGACCCCTAGAGACCGTGACCCTGGTCTGGACTGAATCCTCTAGATGCCAGGATCGGGGAGTTTCCAAAGTTCGCAGTCCTCCGGTAAAAAAAGGTGCCTATTTGGCTAACAGACAACCCTCCGCCTGCTCCCCCACCCCCACACCACCAATACCACCACCACCGTTAACACCAGTGCTGGTCTCTCAGAACGCAGGCATGACGAGGGGCAGGCAGGGAGTTGTGCACATGTTGGGAATCGTGCCCGGAACATGCTCAGCACCATGCTGTGCGCTCGATGCCCCTTACCCTATTCACCTTCCAGCCCTGCGAGGCAGAGACAGCTACTATCATCCCCCTTTTACTGAAGAGGACAGTGAGGCCAGAAAGCTGACACTCCTTAGCCTGAGCTCCTGTCGGCAGGCCAAACAGGCAGCCTGTTTTCATTTCGTTTGGGTCTTTCTGTCCCTGACAAGTTATTATTTTATAAAGATTTATCTTTGGTTTGGAAAAAAAAGCATTTCTGTAGGCATGTCTGGATTTCCCTGCAACACACAATTTTTCATTAGCTCCAGGTGCAGAAAAGGCTGAGGTTGCTTTAAAAAGACCAGAATCCCCTTTCCATGTATTGTGGGAGGACAAACCATTCCCCGAACTTGGCATCATCGCATCACGACACCTCCCATCTACTGAAGGCCAAGGGTATACCAGGTACTAAGCCAGACCCGGCACAGCACGGCAGTTCCTCCTCCAGGCCTGAAGGGAGACATCACCGTTCCTCTTCCCTCCTGTGGGCACTGAGACTTACCCAGGGACTCTGCCCCAGTTACATCCTTAATAAACGGTGGCCAGCTCTACATGAGGGTCAGCACAAAACGGCCTATGAGCAAAAGCCAGCCAGCCTCCTATTTTTGCATGGCCCACGGAGTAAGAATAGTTATTACACTTTTAAATGATTGGGAAAAAATCAAACAGAAATAGTTCACAACTCATGAAAATTACATGAAATTCAAATGTCGGTGTCCGTAAATAGCCACTGGACCACAGCCATGCCCGTTCCTTCACACACTGTCTGTGGCTGCTTTCGAGTAGCTGCCACAGAAGCGTATAGCCTGCAAAGCCTAAACTATTTACTACCTGCCTAGCCCTTTAAAAAAAAAAAAAAGCTTACCTATCCCTGCTCCAAAGTGCAGGATTTAACCCTTATTCCCAAGTTTCCAAGCTCTAAGGCCTGCATCAGAGCCCTGAGCACCAGGGTTTCTGGATCCTGCCCCTGGAATGAGGCCAAATAAGCCATCTACGTCGCACAACTTCTCTGGGGCTTAACTGCAAAATACGAAGCATCATCAGGTCTTGCCCGGCTCCAAAGTCTGTCAGAAGATGAAAACAAGATAATGTATGTGAAAGCATTTTGTAATCCAGGAAGCACTCTATAACAACGGGAAGGATTACTGCATGATTTCACTCAGAGAAAGGAGGCTGGGATGGCGAAGTAAGCCAGTTGGGGGAGGGGAGGGTTCTGCCTGGCATTTGGATGATTCAACAGTGAAACAGACCACACCTGCTAGACAGGGCCTTTGTGTAGCCCCAGGCCCCTCCTCGCTCACCTAGCAGTTTCTTTAACCCTGAAGGCTGGAATCGTCCCTTAGCGTTCAAATCTGGGGCCAGTGCCACTTCCCCAGACAAAGGGCCCACAGCCCTCCCGAGCTCAGCCTCTCCCCAAGCAGTCTTGGTCACCCACCACCCCTGCCCCCACTCCTGGGGAATCTTACGGTGCTCCTAGGACTTCCCTTTCCCAAACCCACCCAGATTCATTTCTATCTTTATTACAAACTTGTTAAAACAAGTATTTGTGGAATAGGCTACGGTTAAACCCTATTGGTTATTTCTTTAGTGTGAACTAGTTGTTCATTTGTCCAACATTCACTAAGGTCCTCCAATGTGCTGAGGAAAAGGAGTTAAATGTAAGCAGATCAATGATCCCCAGAAGGGAGGCAATCCGAGGGACAGGCAGAGGAAGCTAAGTGGCTGCCATGGGATCGGGAACCGACACCACTGTGTTGAACCAACCCCAGTTTTCAAAGTGTCTAAGAAAGGGCAAGGTGGACAGCAGGGTGCAGGGAGAGTTCCTGGAGGTACGGTTAGGTTTGGAATAGTTCTGTAATAGAGAAGGTCAAGGGCATGAGGCACATCTTGGGTGTAAAAGGGGCTCTTGGGGTGGCTGGCCAGTAACTCCAGGGCAGGGTCCACTGCCACAGAACCTCCTCCCACTTACTGGAAACCCCTGCCCTGGAGACTCTCAACACAAAAGCCAATCTGGAATGTGACCGCAACCCTGCTCTCCCTTGACCATGCCCAACCCCGCCGCTGGCACGGTGCTGGCCGGACACTCAGCCGATCTTTCACAAGTGAGAGACAGACAAAACTGTGTGCAGAATTGGATGTTTATTTCCACCATCTGCGTGGCAATACAAGTTCAAGTTATCACGGCATCCGCTCTCCATCAGTATTAGGGAACCATTTAAACACCCACAGCCACTGACTGATTATAAACACACACTAAAAAAAGGCGTCGAGTGGCATGTGGCCCCGCACCTGCTGCCTTTGTGTGCGTCAGTCAATTTCATGCCTAGGAAGCCTGGGCTCCGTGGGGATGGCTATACAGGCAGTGTGGTTGGTTGTGGGGTTTTCTTTGTCTTTTTTTTTCTTTCCTGGGCAACAGTATAAACCAAGTTGGCTCACAAATACACTTACTGCAAATACATGGGAACAAATGGAAAATAGACAATGATCATAAATGCAAACAAAAATTGCTGAATTTACCAATGTTAAAAGGTCCATTTACTTGTAATTAGTAAATAAAACTGAAGAGTATTTTTATTGGCCTTGAAGAAAAGTTAGCAGGGGCAGCTGTGCAAAAGGCTTCTATCTCCCAACCCAGACCCCTCAACGCCCCCACCCTGCCCACCCTGCCCACCCCGGACGGTGTGAGTCACTGGCAGTGACAAATAGGGAATAAAACGGGCCTGGTGAGAGCAGGCACAGGGAACTGAAGGTGCGGTGAGAAATGGATGCATTTTACAAGGAAACCAAGAAAACTCACCTAAAAGGCGTGCAAATGTTTTCTGGGTGGCTCCTGACTCCGAGATTGCGATCTGCCTCCGTCTGTCCTGAAATCAGCTGTGTGACTTTGGGCAGTCATTCTCAGAACCTGTCTTCTTACTGGGGACAGCTTCAAAGGGCTGGGGGTCATTCATGACACCAGCGCATCCCAGGAGCTTTTGGACGGCACAGTTCCAGGTTCACTTCTCCGAGCCGGGGTTTTTTTTGCCTTGTTCTGTCTTGTCTGTTTTTCTTCCCGACAGCTTTCTAACGCTAAGTACTTTCTGCTTCTATGGTGTAAAAGGACCCTTTTATTGCCTATGACCATATTTTCTGGAGGGGGGAGGGCGAAATAACACTCATCTTTGTACTGAGTCAGGGGATACAATGTACAGCGAAGGGAACAGTCAGTAATACCATAGTAACTCTGTGTGATGACACAAGGTTGCCAGACTTACTGTGATAACTTCGTAAGGTATACAAATGTCTCATCACTGTTGTACACCTGGAACTGATATGTTGTATGTCGACTATAATTTAAAATCAATTTTAAAGGCTAAAAAGAGAGGACAACGTTTATAGGGGACTAACGCCTTACAAAAGAAAAGCGGAGCAGGCCGGGCAGGGGGAGCCATCAGCCTGTGAGGTAGACCCCACAAAGTTCAGCCAGCCCCCGGGGGGGTCTGAAGCACGGACTGCCTGTTAGAAAAGTTGTAACGGGTGAAACAGCCAGGCACCCGTACTACCACCCAGCCCTGAAATTGACCAAAGAGCTTGACTTTGGCTCACAAAATGAGTTTTGAGGGAAACTTAAAGGAACTAATAGCAGGAGGCTGTCAGCTAAGCGCATGACTTGCAGCGGGAAGCAAGTCTTTCCCGAAGGGAGAGCAGAGCAGTACCTTTCGCGTCGGCCACACCAAACGTAATTTTTAAGAGTTCCATCCTAACAGCAATGGAAAACCACTGAATAGTTTCAATGACACCAGACAAGCTGGGATTTCATAGTTACATAAATATTTAATAATGCCTAGTGAGTCACTCACACAACAGGCAGTTGAGATCTGTCATGCGCCAGGTGCCCAGGTGCTGGGGTACGTGGGTGGACAGAGCAAAGACCCCGCCCTGGCGCAGCTTATGATCTACAGAAGAAGAGACACAAACTGCAGGGCATAATGAATACGTCAAGTTCATCGTGTGCTGGACTTTTGCTCCTCAGTGTGGTCCGTGGGCCAACAGTATCACACAGGGGTTTGCTAGAAATGCCAGCCCCACCCCAGACCTACTGAATTCAAGTCTGCATTTTACCAAGGACCCCAAGTGCTTCTTATGCACAGTAAGATTGAGGCTGCACTCTCAATTCTGAGATAACTTTTAGACAATGTGAAAGTGGGGGAGATGACTACAGTATTTAAAAAATGTAGTCTAGGTGGACCTCATGGAAAAGGGAAACTGATTAAAAGCCTGAAGGAGGTGAGGGAGTTAGCCGAGCGTCTAGTTTGAGATGCTCACTGGCAGAGGGAATAGCTGGAACCAAGGCTCTAAGGCAAAAAATGCCCACAGGGTTTGAAGGCAAGAGGAGGGCAGGGAGCTGCTACAGTAATCCAGATGGGAAACGGGTCGTTCACAGCTGGCTGGGAGCAGAGGAGTAGCTGAGAAGTGGTCTGATTCTGGGTAAGTTTCTAAGGTATATCCAACATGCTTTCCTGATGGATTAGATGTAGGATGTGAGAAAGGGAGGAGCTGAGGGTAAGTCCAAGGCTTTCGGCCTCAGCAGCTGAAAGAACAGACGTGTGAAAGAACAGACATGTGAAAGAACTCGAGTGGGGAAGGCTGTGGGTGGACCCGGTTTTTTGGAGAGGAAGATCAAGGAATCCTGCAGAAGGTGAGGTGTCTGGCAGACACCCAAGAAATGATCGGGCAGTTCCACACAGGCGTGGAGTTCAGAAAAGAGGTCTGTGTGCCGAGAGGTAAACCTGGGAGCCACGCGCAATCACTCCACTACAGTCACCTAAGAACAGAGCTGAATACAATGAATTACTGCTGCCACACCTGCAGACCTGCTGAGTACACCGGACAGTGGTCAGACAACACAATCGACGAGAAGTCACGGGGGCACCACCTCTGAAATTTCAGCTGCATAAAGTAGTTAACACACTTTAAATATGTTTTTAAAAAAACATTCTCAAATATAAATGCAAACCAAAGTTACTCATAGAAACCAAAATTGAAAAACTCTGAAAAAAAAAAGATGATCACCTAAAATCAACTGTATACTTTTTAATTTCCGCTGGAGAATGGACAAAACTCATAGATGACTCCCTCTCAAAAAAAACTGAACTAAAATAAAAGTCCTGCTAAGCCAGGTAATGAATATGTTAACTAAAATCTAGCTCCACTTGATACAGTGTAGCTTGGTGCAGTGCATTACAGCGGTACCAAGTGCTGTGTTTTAGGCCCCGAGTTAACCATTTGCTCATACTACCATCTCACTTGGTCTCAATGCTACGAGGTTGTGCGCATTTCACTTAGGATGAGACTGAGATTCAGAGAGGTTAAATATGTGAGCTCATATGGTAACAAGGACCAGTGCAGGAATCGAACTCCCAATGAAATGAAAACTACCCACAAGATTCAAACACAACTGAGAAGTGAAACCTGCTGCAGAAGGAAGTGATACTAATCTACTTTGTTTTCAAATAAAAGATAAAGTGCTTCTTTTAGAAAACAGTAACTTCTAAGCATCCACTTTATGGTATGTATGACTTTTCTTGCTGGTATCTAGGCAAGGTGATACTGATGATTAAATCAAAAATAGGCAAGTAATTTTGTGTTACCTGTACTTTCAGGTTTTATCTATAGCAATGATTAGGTAAAACATAACGTACAGTCAATGATTTATTAAAAATTTATTTCATGAAATAAATTATAGAATTAATTTTTAAACAGTCTACACCAAAAAATATTTTTTGAAACATCTTTCTTTTTTGGTACAACAAACAGGTTAGCAGGTTAGTGTCAGTTTCGATTCTAATGACTAAAATCCCCACAATCATACAGTTAAACACAGCCTTCCTTCACATTTCTCTAGAAGTTCAAGTTGATACTACTTGAAAAAACAATCCAGTATAAACATTTCCATTTTGCCTAAGGCCTTAGACTGAACTGTAGAATATTAGGTGGAAAATTATAAAGCTATATTCATTAGCCTTGAACTCATCATCACCTTACATGTGTATATACCATAATGGCCAAAAGGAGCAGGAAGTTAAAAAAAAAGCGCAAAAGAATACAGTGGGTAAGTCTTAGCCCTGTATATTGTAAGTAGCCGTAAAAGACATATATCAACACAATGTGAAAGACAAGGAAAAAAACAGTTTACAGATTGTTTGTTTGTTTTTCCCTAACAAAGCAAATTCAACTGTTCTTATCAAATTATTCAGAGGGTATCAAACAGCTGTGTACATAAACCGGATTATTTTTTAATTACAAAATAAAATTGGTCTTACGAAAAGCACAAGATAACAAAACCATTTAAGGGTTTGGCAGAAATCAGTACATCTTAGAAAATGGAAAAGAAAACCGAGCTATTATGTGCCCCGAGTGGATACGCATTCAGAAAAATTTCTGAGTGTAGCAAGAATGAGACTCATCGGTGTTTGTTGTTTTTGTCCATTGTTGGCTGTATCTTCCTCCATGAAAGAACACAAGAATTTAACTCTCACAGTGAGCTACTAATTCAATATTAAAGCAACATCACTGGCTAAAAAAAACACCTTTGCTTAATTTATTTTTTTTCAATTTACTTTTGTTTAATTTAGATTCCACTAAAACCTACCCTAGGCATATAACCTAAAAGGAAAAGCACATCCTGCAGTTAGGCCTCGTTAAAGTTCTTCTCATGGGGGGTTACAGAAACGGCCACAGTAGAGTTACGTGCTAAGGCAGAATATTGAAAAAAATTATATTTAAATTTACCATTGTGTATATCAAGTGCCTACTGGTTAAACAGAACTGTATTCAATAATTCACATTCTATAATTTTATTCAACTAATAGAAAAAGCTAAATAGAAAGATTTACTGGTGAACACTGAGTTCCTAAGGCTGGTATCACATATCATTCCCTGACAGAGTGAGAATTCATCAGCCGAGAACACCAGAGCCAAACGGAGAGCTGGATTTAAAATTCCTTTCTCTGCTGTGCGTATAAGGAACACAACGTGTAATGCCCTAAACAATATTTTGTGTTATCCAATTTTCTTTTCTGGGCAGACTACCACAGCCCGATGGCTTTAGAATCCAAACTCCAAAAGTCTACCTGACAGCCCGAGGGAAGAGCAGGTGCACCATAAAGACGGAAGAGGTCATCCCAGCCAACGACCGGAAAACGCACCGCCCACCGCCCGTCTGCCACAGTTCCAGGATAACTGAGGCCAGTCACGAGGGTTGCCAGTGGCCCTCAATGCCAGCACTTTGAAATAAACCACTGCCTGTACATACTTTTTATACTTATACGTGGAAATGGGAGTGAACATGGGAAAACAACATCAGGGTGGGGGCAAAGGAAAGCCTGAATATACAGAACCTGTAACATCCCTTCAAAAACTCAGGAATTCTATAATCTCAAGGTCGGATTTAAACCAGCAGGAATAGAACTGAAATTCCAAAACCTCTGAAAAGAAAGCACTAACAATAAAAACTGCAGCTGATTTCATGGACCAGGAATGAAACGTTATAACCTATCTATCATTCACATGTGGGTTCATGTAATTTATCTTCAATTAGAATTATTATCTATTCAGCAGCTGAAGCCCAAGAACTGCTGATACACTGCAGATGAGACATTTGCTAGTCTCCCAGCCCTGGCCTTTCTTCAGCTAAACGATGCTCACGCAGCACAGAGCGCTTGTTTTGTGAACCAATCCCGGCTTACCTGGAGAGGCAGTGCGCTGCCAGCCGTTACACTGGCCACGGCCCTTCACCCCTTTCGTGGACTCCAGAGGTTCCGTGGGGACTTCCCAGCTTTACTGGTTCTGCAGGTCAGTCCCCAATTCACAGGGAAAACCCTGCACAACCTTTTTTTAATCCAGGCTTTATTCCTTTAAAATGAGTTATTAAAACTATTTTTAAAAGCAGATATTTAAAGTGTGTGAACTCCAAAGATTCATTTAAAAGCAACTTTTGTGACATTTATAAGTGAGTGTTTTATCTCAAGTCCTGACTCCCGAGGCTGCCATCAAGCCAGCGTCTGAAGTGCCCTGGCTTACCCAAGCGGGAGCACTGTCTGTCTGTCTGTCTGTCTCGTGTTCCACCGCTTACCCCGCCAGATCAACAGAAAGACACAGCCCAGAAATGAAGACAGGATTCTCTCCTGGAGTGTCTTTAAAGTATGGGTATGGTCAATGCATGTGAGTCTTCAAATAAGGATACATTCAAACTGGTTTCAAAGGGATTCTTGGAGCCTCTAATGTGCCGATAGGCAGGTTTTCGAAGTCCCCAAACTATCTGTCCACAGACTCTTTTATCCGTATCAGCACTTCTTAGGAGCCATGTTTTACAGAGCAGGTCTTAGGAAACACGGCTTCCCCATTTGGGGTGTTCAGAGCCTTCACTAATTCCTCAGACTGTGAGACATCAGTCTAGTTCTTAAAATTAACCACAAAACAATTGTTACAGCCAATAATTCTGGAATTTCAGACTCAAAAAGTGAGCATGTGGGAGGGAGGGGGATTACACCCGTTTATCATACTGCATTGTTTTCACCTCTCTAGAAAAATATGTTCAAAACACCCATGGTTAACCACTCTGGCTGGGAGCTCTGCACACCACCCAGACAAATCAACCAATACACAAAGTCTGCTTAAAGCAAAACAGTGGAATTAAAGTTTTCACTTGTCCAAATGGAAAACTACGTAAGTGCCATGTAAAACAATTTATAATTACATATTTAGAACTGGTAGCCTGGTTATTACTCAGGAGTCTATACCATATACTGAGATAACATTATGGAGCTATGTTCTTTGAAGCACTAGTGAATACTTAAAGCTGCTATGGAAAACTCTTTACGTGAGTTCACTGACTTTAGAGCAGTGTTTCTCAGCCTCAGCACGGCTGAAATCTGGGGCTGGATAATTCTTTGTTTTGGGAAGTTGTCTCGTCCACTGAGAGATGTTAGACGTCAGTAACGTCCCACCAGTCAAAACAACCAGAAATGTCGCAGACGTTGCCTAGATATAAGCAAATCTCCCCTGTTGAGAACCACAGCTACTGAGAGAAAATTACAGCTTACACCTTGCCTCCGCTTCCCACTTTGCAGGCATATCATGACCTACACGTATCAACAAGCGCCTAGTACCTAGTGGCATTAGAGACCCTCTAAATTCAGTGCGATCAGAAGCACAAGTGATCTGTGAACAGCAGAGATGGTCAGGAAGAAGCGGTCTCCACTTCAAAGCGCACTGTGGTGATTACACTGGCTCACATCAGTAAGATCTGAATCATAATGCTTCATTGACAAATATTCTCACAATTAGAAAACTGCTAATCATATATTATAATGTGTTAAGGATCATAATGACTCGGGCAGCCTAAGAATAAGAAATGTAACTATCATCAATGGCCAATCAGGCCGTGTTCTATTCCCTGACCAAACATGCTCCATGACATTCTCAATCCAAATATCTCAAGTCTTGTCTTTAAACTGCTTGCCTGTACTGTTCCCGCATCATTTCTGTCAAATTATCAAAAAGAGCCCCTTCACATGTCACGAGGAAGGATCCTGCTATGTGTCAAGAATGCTATTACTACTTGTAGAGTTCTTCAACATCCACATCTTCAGTGTTGTCACTACTGTCAATTCCAGATACGTCACTCTCTCTATTTTGTTCTTTTCTTATTGTCTTTAAACACTTGTCAAGTCTCTGTATGAACAAGTCCACGTCCTGCGTCTTCATTCCAATGGCGGACGCCGCATTGAGGTACGCACACAGGTAATTATCTGTGTGTGACATGAAGCCTCTGAAAGTGTAGCCGTTCACGGTCTGCACGGACCCAAGAGGCACAACTCTAAAACGGAAAAAATTCACCAAGTTAGTGTGTCTGGTGATACTAGTATACCACCCACAAACAAAAGATATCTGTGTTGGTAAGCCTTACATCTACTTAAGAGGGTTATAAACAGCCATTATTCATTGCCCATGAAAAGAGACTGTGTCAGCCTTAAACTACCATATTTTTCAGACTCTAAGACGCACTCCCTCTTTCCCTCCCCGCCCCCACCACAAATCTGGGAGGAATAATGGTTGTTAATGCTGCTGTTGAGTTCTGTTTACATTTACATTGGTGAAATAGTATGTTATTTATGTTATTAAATATTTTATCACATTTTTTGCTTCAAATTTTTTTTTCCTATTTTCCTCCTCTAAAACCTAGGTGCATCTTATGGTCCAAAAAATATGGTAAAAAGTATACAATGCACTCAATTTTACATGGAAACGTGAATACCATGTATTCATCTTGTATTAAAGAGATACAAGCTCGCAGACAAACACCTATACATATTCTTCAAAGAGGCGAAAAGAAAATTATTTGTTTTTGTAGCAAATATGGAATGTGAGTTCACATATACAGACTTTAATGGAATGGTGAAACTAGTAAGCCAAAACCATTTTGATTAATTGCCATGTGTCGTCTCAAATAATCAATGAACAAAAATTCCACCCATCTAACCAGTGCTATGCAGTAAGGGTTTGAAAGCAAGGATCTAGAAGAAATTATGTAACTGCTTACAGTGGGGTAGTTCTCGGCAATCAGTAATACTCAGCAATGGCACATGTATTTTTTAAGGTTGATTTCATTGGCATACTTGATATAAGCAGATTTCGAAAAGTTACTTTTTTTCCCCGAAGAAGTCAATTAAGATCAACTCTAACATAAAGACAAATAGTGGCAACACTAAAAACAAGGCCAAGAAAAGCATTTTAGGAGTGTCCAACTATGCTGTGTTAAACAGACATAGTTCAAGGTAAAAACTCAACTAATCTAAGATTTTTTTCTTTTAAAAAGTTGTTCTTTGATATAAAATCTCTAACCTCTGGTGATCAGAGAAAAATAATAAAAGAATGTAAAGAAGAATACTTAGAGCAAGATACTTCTTTTCAAGTCATTTTTCTGACATCATCAAATTAAAAGTTAAATTAATTTTTAAGCCATGTACATAAAAGAGCAAAAACTGCATTTTTAAAAGGCAGTACTTAGACAAGAACTGCATAACCTGCCCTGACCAGCGTGGCCCAGTTGGTTGACTGTCATCCCGCAAAGCGAAATGTTGCCAGTTCGATTCCCCGTCAAGGCACACGCCTGGGTTGCAGGCCTGGTCCCCAGACGGGGCGTGTGTGAGAAGCTACCAATCAACATTTCTCTCACCCATCAGCATTTCCTTCTCTCCCTCTCTTTCTCCCTCCCTCCCCTCTCTCTAAAATAAACAAATAAAATCTTTTAATAAAAATAATTTTAAAAAAATATTCGCATAACCTTCTTTAGTTTAGAAAATGGGCTTTTCCTTAAAAACATTTTCACTTAAATTTAGTAACGAAGATGACTTATTTCTAACACCATTAGGTGACACCACGGCAGACTATCTAACAAAAGGAAATGAAGGCAAACATTTGCAGAGAGGTAATGGACTCCTGTTTCTGCGTGTCTATTAAAACCAACGAGATTCGTATCTTCCCGTGACCATTTCAAGTGTAGGCAGTCCACAGGTGCGCATTACCCTCCTGGATTCTCTACCGCATCATCATGTGCTGCATGATGAATTCTCAGGGGTAGTTCTGCATATGCATGGGGGGCAATTGTTAAAGAAAGGTACTTTATTAAAATTAACTTTTAATAGAGGACACATGGACAAAACTAGGGGAGTTGGAAAGGGGAGGGAGGAGGGGAGGAATGGGTGGGTGGGCTGGAATGGGAATAAAGGATAGAAACTGTACTGAATAAACTAAAATAAAAAAAATTTAAAAAAATTAACTTTTAAAGGCTGAATAAATCCAAGCCTCTTTTAAACATACCTGGCTCCAGAAACCTGTCTGGTAAAAAGCATTGAGCCCAGCTGAGTGACAGCTTTGTCACAGTGTTCATCTAATGTCTTAAGTGTCACAGCTGAAAAGGAAAAAAAGTATCCCAATGAGCCTCAAAACAACAACACATAATAATGGAGACATTACTTTTCTGTGTGTAAAAACACAGGTAACATGAAATTCACCATCTTCGCCAGTGCTAAGTGCGTGTTCAGGGGTATTAAATACAGTCCCATTGCTGTGCAGCCATCACCCCACCCGCCCACCCCCAGAGTTCTCATCACCTTGCAAAACCAAAACTGTGTGCCTAACAAAAACACAACTCCCAGTTCTCCCCTCCTGGCGGCCACCACTGTACTTCCTGTCCCTATGATTCTGACTGCTCTAAGTACCTCATATAAATGAATTAAGGCAGTATTTGTCTTTTTATAACTGGCTTATTTCACAGACACATTACTTTTTATTCATTGTCAAGTGGCATGATTTTACTTGAATGTACTTAATAAATTACAGTCAGGATTTGTTTGCATATTGGCCAAAAATATGCTAATATAAATTAACACACTCAGAATCGGACAGAATTTCCGTATCACCCCTCTGATAAGTGAATTTTCCAATTAAACAGATGGAACTATGACATGATCAATATGGCAGTTTATTCAAATTCAACCATGTTTTAAGAAGTTGTGGAATGAGAATGTGGGGTATATTTTAGCACATGTGTAAGACTAAGTAACATCAACTTCTGCACATGGACATAAAAACCTTCTGAGGTCATATGGGTAAACTATACTCATACCGCCAACCACTGACACTAGGCACCATTTCCTGAGGACAGACTCACCATACTAGATAGTTTACACACATAATCTCAACCATTCTTTACCAACTTTGCATGTGAGGGACCGCTATCTCTCTTTTATAGACAGGAGAAAGGAAGTTAGGGGCTACTATGTGGCAGAACAGGGATTCAAACCATACTATATCACCTTCCACAGTATCTACCTAGATTATAGGCTAGCGAAGGACTGACTGGGATGAGGTGCATTATGTATTAACAGCCACATCGTTTGCCATGCAAGCCCATTCCAGAAAAAGGTTTCAGTTACAAATGACTGTTTCCTTACTTTCCTCAAATGTACATGAAATATGAAACATATTACACTGCATATATCCACAAATTAAAAAGGATAGTTATGAAGCTTAAAAGTTCCTTGATGCATAAAAGACAACATTCATATTACCCTGTTTAGTAGGGCTTGTACTATAGGATGAAAATATATAGTTCTTATACAAACAAAGGAAATTATCATAAATACAGAATTCTCTAACATAGAGACACTCAAGAAAACAAACTTCTAATATTATGGTGTTTTGTTAACTGGTAGAAATTTTTTATACAGAATCCTTACTAGTGACCAAATGATTTTCATTAGAAGCAGGAGTGAAAGTATTATTTCTCTGTCTATTCATTATAATACTTAATATTGATTTGGATTCTTTCAGTATATAGTTTTTTATCTTAGAAATACATTAAAGCATTTCTAAAGGCTAACTAAACCTTTTCAATTTACAAATTAACACTGTAATAAATTTAGAAATAACTCTGTAGCCAGAAAGAATTCATACTCTTTCTAGAGATACAAGCTTCCTGCTAGGGATGGTTCACAAGTGCTGATTTTTTTAAAGGAAAAAGAAATTACCTAAAGATATGGGATTTTGAGGTGTATGCAACAGTCTTTCATTATAGGCTTCTGACAGCTTCTTTAGTTGGATGGACAAATATGAAAACATTTCCTGCAATAACAAAATGTTACACTTAAAGAAAATCAAATAAAAATGTATCGCAACTTGCCAAATTTAGAAAGACAAAATCTGCCTGGTGAAAGCCTATGATGTAAATTAAATTACACTCATCCACGTGCCTAGGAGTGGTTCTTCCCTTTGCTGCAATCCAGTGAGAGTCAAAGCTGCCACAATGATCAGAAACCACAGGATTTAGGTCAAGAAGGCAATGAGCCTGATTTGGGGCTATTACGTATCTATCACAAATCGACCCTATTTTCAGAACCTCCAGGGCTACTGCTCTCACCCAAGAGGCTGTCGCCCTCTGTCCTGGACCACAGCAATACACTCTACACGATTTCTCTGCCTCCTTTCCCACCTCTCCACAATCTGTTCTACACGCAGAGGCCAGGGTGGTCTTTCAAAAGCATAAATCAGATCACGTCCCTCCCGATGACTTCCACTTGTAAGTATGAAAAAACAAACTCTTCAACTATAAGGCCCAAAAGGATCTGCCTACCCAACAAGCCCAACTCGGCAACTGTCCTCCCCTCCACTTACTAGGGCACCAGCCACATCAGCCTTCTTGCCAGCAGTGACTCTGCCCGCTTCCCCAGACGCAGAAGCTCTTCCACCAGGTCACTCCACCAGTGGTTCCTTCTGACACAGACCAGTAAGACATTCCTTTGTTACGTCCCCATAAAAGTAGCTCTCCAACCCTGCCCGTTCCCAACTCTCAGTCTCACTCCAACACCATTACCTATTTTGGTTCCTTCACTATATTTATCACAATTTGAAATTACCTCATTTATTTGCTAAAATGCATATTGCCTATGACGACCTAGTAGAATCAAAAAACTCCTTGAAAGAAGTGACTTTGTCTCCTTCACCAGTTTTCTCAACATGAAGAAAAATGTGCCAGGCTTTTAGAATATAAGTAAATTAGGAAGAGGTAGTCTAAAAATGTATTTCTTTTAAATCATATAAACTGAAAACCAATGATTCTCTAAACTCAATTAAAAAAATATAGCAACTAAAGCCCTGGCTGGCGTAGCTCAGTGGATTGAGCGCGGGCTGCGAACCAAAGCATCGCAGGTTCGATTCCCAGTCAGGGCACATGCCTGGGTTGCAGGCCAGGTCCCCAGTGGGGACCACATGAGAGGCAACCACACATTGATGTTTCTCTCTCTCCTTCTCCTGCTCTTCCCCTCTCTAAAAATAAATAAATAAAATAT